>CM053789.1:637492637-638205137 GCA_028749045.1 Cupressus sempervirens | reverse complement strand
ATAGGAAAATGGAAGGAAAATATGGTGAGAAAGGATGTATGAACATGGAAGGATGGTGTGAAGGCTAGAGCATGGAGGAAGTGAATGCATGTGTTCTTCCAAAGCATGTATGAATAGCTTATTGTTGTGCCTCTAGTAGTAATCAAGAGCATAGACATGAAAGGGAAATGAATATGGGAGGGAGGGTATGAAAGTGGTAGGGATAATGATATGAAGGATATGGATGAAATGTGGAACATGAAATGGAGGACAAGCATGATATAATCAAGACTGAAGACATATGGAAGGGGAATGGAAGCATGTAGGATTATGTATGGAGGATATGAAAATGAAAGGGACTAACGGGATGCAAGATATGGATAGACTGTCAAGATCAAAATATGTGAACAGATGGGAGTATGTAGGATAATGTATGGATAAGAGGCAAGGTAGATGTGTAGCATATGGATGGATGAAAGGTAAAGGACAGTCAAGATCAAAGATGGATAAGGAGGATGGAGGATAGATGGAAACATGGAAGATATGCAAGGTAGTACGGTATGGATGGAACTTGCCCCTAGTATAGAGTGCAAGTGGAAGAGGAAAAGTGAATGGATGGATAAGTGGAAGCAGAAGGGAGGACTCAAGCATCAAGATACATGGATGGTATACCTTGGTATTTATTTATCCTTTTGTTTTTTTTTGCAAGGAATTTTTATGTTTTATTTTCC
The DNA here is from genome assembly GCA_028749045.1 of Cupressus sempervirens. Taxonomy (NCBI): domain Eukaryota; kingdom Viridiplantae; phylum Streptophyta; class Pinopsida; order Cupressales; family Cupressaceae; genus Cupressus; species Cupressus sempervirens. The sequence continues at coordinate 638,204,427 of CM053789.1, read as the reverse complement.
CATAGATGTTGGTAGGAAGGGAAAAATAAGGATGAGATGGATTGGGAAACAAAGGTCAAAGGTCTTATGGAAAAGTTTGGATTAAGGGGGTGGAGTGATTTGGAGGAAGACTGCGTTGATGGATGCTAGGTTGGAAGACTTGTGAGTGAGTAGATGAAGGAGATGGAAAGATCATCAGTGGCACACACCTTGCAGGGTGATGGAAGTGTGGAAACTTGGGGGTATAGGGATCCAAAATGGATGAAGGAGATGAATTAGGATGGTGGATTTGAGTACATAAGGACCCAAAATGGATTTGGAAAATGGAAGTTTGGATTTATGAATGAGGGAAGCCTTTGGATTAGCTAAATTTGATGCTATGTTCTTTTCTTTGAGAATCATTACCGCTTTAAGTAGCTTGGGAATCCACATAATTTTTGCATTTTTTATTTTTAGCCTTTATGGCCTTTTGATTTCTTCTTTCTTTTGGATCACATTTTTCTTTTCTTGAACATGTCATTTAGAGGGGACATGTTGATCCTTGGATGTTTGTGCATATTTGGCTTTATTCAATTTATTTTTGGCATCCAATTTGCTTCCATTGGCCAAGGAACGACTGCATGAGGAAAAATGGGATGGAGAGCTTATGGATGGTGAACATTGGAAGGAGTTTAAGGATGTGTGCCTTTGTTGATCTTTATGAGGAGCATGAGGGAATGAAGTGGAATAATTGGATATGGTGGATAAAGGCATGTATGGACCCAAAATGGATGGAAGAAATGAAGGGTTCGAATTTGGAACGTAAGGACCCAAAATGGATGGAAGGGACAAAGGGTTTGGCTTTGGAACATAAGGACCCAAAATGGATGGAAATGAGGAAGGAAGCGAATTATGGATATAAAGTCCCAAAATGGACTTGGAATATGGATGATGGGAACATTTAGGCTTGGATGGAGGAATTTTGGATTTGGAATGAGTGGAAGGTGTACCAACATCTTGAGACATTATTTCTTCAATGGGATACTTATTATTTTCAATACCAGGTGCGAGTCCATGTATAGGGGATTCATGAGTGGATTGGATAGATGTGATAGGGTCATGTGGAGGATTAGGATCATGAGGGGAATTATGAGGGATAATAGGATCTTGAGATGAATTGGGATCACGAAATGCAAATGAAGGGGTACTTTGATCTTGACTTAAAGGAGGATCGTGTAGTGGGATGGAGGGAATTGTTGGATCATCTAGTGGAATAGGATCATATAATGGAGTGGATGGAATGGAACCATGAGATGGAGTGATTTGATCTTGACATGGAGGAGAGCTAGAGGGTGGAGTGGAAGGAATTATAGGATCATCCAGTGGGATAGGATCATATAATGGGATGGATGGAATATAATCATGAGATGGAACATTCTGATCTTGACATGGAGGAGTATTACTGGATGGAGTGGAAGGAGAATCTTCATGAAGTGAAGGATCTATGGATGCTAACTCTCGAGATGGAAGGGAAATGTGAGGTGGGACATTTTGATCTTGATAGGGAAGATAGCTAGTAGATTCAATAGAAGGAACATCTTCATGAGATAAAGAATCTATGGATGCTAACTCTTGAGATGGAGGGAAATCTGTAATGTGCGCGATAGAGGGAATGTCTTGATCTTGCTTAGGAAGGGGATCATGAAGTGGACTAAGAGGAATAAATGGATCTTGAAGGATAATGGAATCATGAGATGTACTAAGAGGGATAAATGGATCGTGAGGGATAATGGAATCATGAGATGGACTAAGATAAGATAAGATAAGAGAAGAAGAATCCATAATAACAGGCTTTGGAGGAAGGCCTTGAGATGGAAGTGGGTGTATGACTTTGGGTGATTGGATCACTTTATTTTTACTTTTGGATTTAGACAAGCTTTCTACCAATGATTGTACAAAGACATACTTATTACAAGGTGGCGATGATGCTGATTTTGGAGGATTGGGATTGTGTGGAGGTTGAGGTATGGGATCATGGCTTTGGACATTAACCTAAAAGTATGGGGAATTACATGGAGGATTTGGGTTGGATGGGACATCAGGATTATTATCTTGGAAACATGGGGGAAGAGGACATAATTCCATGAATTCTTTGGTAGTGACATTCTTGTTTGAAGATTTGTGTGGGCTATGACTAGAATTATATGTGGATAAATGATAATGAGGTGGATTTCCCTTGTCAAAGTTAGGAGAATAAGAAATGTGAGATGAAGTATAATTGGATATGAAGTTTTGAGGATTGATTTGATATGTGGGTTGCATGGGAGGTATGACTTAATATTGTCTTTGAAGATTGTCAATCATTTGATTAAGCCAATTCGTATCAATCTTTTGATTTGCCAGGCTCAAAATATAATTCTTGAGTGCCTCAATTTCTTTGGCAATGACATTTATGTTTGAGGAATTATGTGAGCTATGAACGAAATTGTATGTGGTTGAAGGATAATGAGGTAGATTTCCCTTTTCATAGGTAGAAGAACAATAAATGTGAGATGGATTAGAATTGGATATGAAGTTTTGAGGATTGAGTTGATATGTATGTTGCATGGGAGGTATGACTCCATATTGCCTTTGAAGATCGTCAACCATTTGATTAAGCAAATTTGTATCCATTGATATTGGATGAGGAGTGGTAAGAGATTCAATGAGAAAAGGAATATGAACTTTGGGACTAGGAACAAGTTTGGACTTTGTGTTTGATTTGAGTTGATTGGATTTGATTTGATATTGGATGAAGGTTTGAGGTAACCTTGATAAGATTTTGGGTCATTCAAGATAAGTAGGATTAAAATCCAAGGATTATGATGATGCTCGCAAGTCCAAAGTAGAAGATTTGATGAAAAATTGAATTGAAATAGAAGAATATTTAAGTAGATGAAATGAGAAAGATTGATTTTGGATGAAGATGCAAATGGATTGAATGAATGAATTTGACAAAGGAGTTGGATTAAGAATCATGAGTATGAAGCATTGTATGAGAGAATTGGATCTCGATGTGGATTGTAAATCATGACTAGAATGAAGATTATAGATTTTGATTGAATGATTAAGAAAATGAGGAATGATTAAGATGAGAGATGCATGATGGTAATGAACTTGATGGATAGAAGAAGTGATGTGGAACACAAGAGCTTCTTTTTGTATATTTTGTTTGTTTTTTGAAATGTTTTTTTTTTTGATTTTGAACTTTATGATGTTTTTGGATTTTGAAATTTTATGATGTTTTTGGATTTTGAACTTTTATAATGTTTTTGGATTTTTTGAAATATAATATGCAAAGCATACAATGAAATATATACAAGATAAGTTGAGATGATGTGTCCTCGTCAAATGGGGAGGTTTTGAATATTTAAGTACGTTGAACACACCAACAATCGTATAAAGTTTTGACTAGGATATACAAGTTTAGCTAAGGGTGTCCTCGATACATGAAAGGGACATGAGACCCAAATCTGTAGATGAAAGAAAATAGTGCCACACAAATGGGGGGAGACAGTAACCCAAATCTCCACCTTCAGTTCCCAAAGGTATAAAGTTCTTTGGGGCTTAGCCAAGAGTGACAAAATTTTACTTCCAAGAGATGTGTCTTTTGATTCACCTCTCGATATTTATACTCTGCTAGAACGCTAGAGTTGAGGTCATCCCAAGGGGTGATGAAATCCCCAAGTAGACCTCCTAAAAAGTTAAGCAAGACCACTTATTTCTTGTGCACTCAAGATCGCTCAAAAGTGCGAGAGGACTAAATATGTAAGTGGTCTTGGGTTTAAAATACACTTGTTCTTTCCTAATGGAGCTTTAGGTGTTGTAATCTATTTGAAGACACTTGTGTTTATAGTATGCAATATTCTTTCCAACTTGACAACATTGTCAACGTAATGAAAAGCGAAGATTCGTCAACAAAAAGTAAATTGATCGTCTTCAAGATAAAAAAATCGATAATAAAAAAGCCAATTTCCTTTAGGTCATTCAATATTGTGTGTAATCATTCATTCCATGAAAAAGCTCAATTTCCTTAAGACATTCAAGATTGTGTAAAGATTCATTCCATGAAAAAACTCAATTTCCTTATGGCATTCAAGATTGAGTGTGTTTGTTTTAAGCACCAAATTGAAATGTTCATTGCAATATTCTTTTATCCTTAGACATTCAAGATTGTGTTGAAACATTCAAAAAGTTCAATTTCCTTAGGGCATTCGAGATTGTGTTGAAACATTCATTCCATGGAAAAGTTCAATTTCCTTAGGGCATTCACGATTGTGTTGAAACATTCATTCCATGAAAAAGTTTAATTTCCTTAGGGCATTCAAGATTGTGTTGAAACATTAATTCCATGAAAAAATTCAATTTCCTTAGGGCATTCAAGATTATGTTTTAAAACAACATTCATCCAAATGAAAGGGTTGTTCAATTGATTATGCATTCAAGATTGAATTTGATTGTTTTAGTTTTTACCCATTCAAGAGTGTCTTTTAATTTGAATTTAATTCCTACATGCATTCAAAACCAAGTGTTTAAGCATCCAAGTTCATTCCAAAACAAATTTAAGAAAAAAATCAGAAAGAAATATAGAAAGAGTGACTTTGAATGTGTGCACCTGATTTTAGCAATTGAATCTAACAAAGTGATCTATAAATTTGGATATAGGGCTAAATCAATGTTTCAATGCATTTTGAATCATCCCAAATGGAGCTCATACGCAAAAGTTATAGACATTTTAGCAAAAGTGCTTCTTTATGATTTGCAAAGAGGAATGAGGCTTGATTTGAGACTCCTCATGGAACTTGATCTCCAAGTGCAAGCCTTCAACATACAAGCTTAAAGTCACAAAATACACTAAAAAATACATTAGATGGTTAGTTTGAATCCGTGAAATGGGTCCCATTGGGCGTGCAAAAATGTATATGTGAAAACCTAATCTGTCGGGAACACGCGTAAACAAACAAATGTTAGTTGTAACATGTGCATATGAAAGATTAGAAACAAATGGAAATAGAACTAAAATCAACTTGAGTTTAACAACTTATACAACCACAAATTAAAGTCCTCACATAGCCTCAAAGAAACTCAACAAGGGCGCCCATAAGAGGCCTTGTTGGTGTGCTCAAGTGTGAAGGATGCAGATGTGCTCTCCCAAACACAATTATTGAATCCCTTGTTAATGAAAATGCAATATGAAATGAGTCTATGCTAAGATGAATGGAGAATACCTTTAAGAAATGGCTATGAGTAAGCCAATTCTCAAAGGATTCTAAAAGGTGAGATGGAAATGCAATGCAAGAAAGAAACTTACAACATCATACTACCATGAAACTATTGCAAAAGCTAAAAATTTAAGTAATGCAAACAATGAAATCTAAATCAACTACCAAATATTAATACAATACATAAAAATATCTATAAGCTCTAGAACTATACTAGCATGATAACAATGCAAATGAGGGAGCTCTAGAATGAAACTAACATGATAACAATGCATATGGAGGAGATATATCTAATGCTATACTAGCATGACAACAACGCATATGGAAGAGTTATATCTAATGCTATACTAGCATGATAACAATGCATATGGAAGAGCTATGATCTAATGTTATACTGACATGATAACAATGCAAAAGAGGAGATGTTCTCTAAAAGCTCTAAGCATAAACTAGCATGATAACAATGTAAATGAAAATGATGTTGTTTGCTTGAGACAAGGGCTCTATTTATAGGTTTGAGAGAGGCCTTAGGGAGGTGGCACCATAGAAGCCACATATGAGACACATAGGCCATGCAAGGGTGGCAAGGGAAATGATAAAAAAAGGGAGATAGTGGGATCAATTTAAATTAAAGGTAATGGGGGACATGTCATATTGGAGGAATAAAGAAATGAGGAGAGTGGAAGACATGTCATAGTGGAGGAATAAAAAATGAGGAAAGTGGAAGACATGTCATAGTGGAGGAATAAAGAAATGAGGAGAGTGGAAGACATGTCATAGTGGATGAATAATGTCATAAGTGTCATAAATAAAACATTTAAGAATTTATTCAAGTGGAGACATGTAAGGGATAAATGAATTGAATATTTATTTAAAGGCTATATGGATAAAGGAGGAATAAATGATTTTAAGAAATCATTTATTAAATTTGGTGGAGGATAGGTTAGGATTAAAATTAATTAAGATTAATTTTAATTAGGTTTGAGAAGATTAAGTGTGTGGAGGATTTAAATAAATTGAATTTATTTTAAAGGGAATATATGATGTCACTATCCATTAAATGAATTTAACATAGTAGATGGGAGTATTTGAATTAAATTCAAAATACATTAGGAAAGTGAAATTATTTAATTAAGTAAACTTAATTAAATAAGTAGAATAATATGACAAAATATAATTAATTAATAATTAAATATAATGTCAAAGGAGATATTAAATTAATTAATATAGTATTTTAGGACAATTTTAGGTGTCTTAGTAATAAGGTCTTTTTTTGGATTTTATCTTTGTGTATTAGTGATAGCCTCTCCAAGTGTGCCTCGATCTTCAATATCTTGGTATCCTTTGAACAACTTGCCTGATTACATGTGTCATTTTGTCATTTTGCAGTATGATCTATTTTCATGATTCTTTTGCACATCTATCATGGTTTCAAGTTATGATTATGCATTGCTCATTGGGAGAAACAGGTCAGCACACTTACCACCAAATCCCTTCAAAAGAATTTGGGTGTGCCCAGACCTCTTCAATGCGTACATGTCATTTGTTCCATCCTCACTTTGAAACCTACATCTATTGTGTTGAGAGTCTAGTCCATGCAAAGGAAACTTGTAATCTATGCTACTATAACATTTGGTGCATCACTCCTTTTGCAATATCAAATTAGGGTATGCTATCCTGTATGAACACAATTGAATCCTGTGCATTTATGTAGTTAGGTTTCATGTAGACTAGGGCTTCGTTGCGATTTTTTGTTTGAGACAAGGGTCCTGTTTAAGCTTTTCCCTTTTCCTTCTTGTGTCTATTTTTGAGAAAATGGGGCAAAAAAATGTTTTCCTTTTTCACCCCATTTCCTCGAGGGGGCACCCTCCTCCCTTGTCGTAGCTATGACCCGACTCTTCTGATTCCTTTCCTCGTTGGACAATCTATATATATTTTTTCTTTGATGCAATATCGTCTCAACACTACATCAAAGAGGGGCAAAATGTAGACACTTAAAATTGTCCTAAAATACTATATTAATTAATTTAATATCTCCTTTGGTATTATGATTAATTATTAATTAATTAATTCTATTTTGTCATATTCTTCTACTTATTTAATTAATTTTACTTAATTAAATGAGTTCACTTCCCTAATGTATTTTGAATTTAATTCAAATACTCCCATCTAATGTGTTAAATTCATTTAATGCATAGTGACCTTATATTTCCCTTTTAAATAAATTCAATTTATTTAAAATCCTCCACATGCTTAAGTTTCTTAAAACTCAATTAAGATTAATCTAATTTAATTTTAATCCTAACCTATCCTCCACCAAATTTAATAAATGATTTTTTAAAATCATTTATTACTCCTTTATCCACATATCCCTTAAATGAATTTTTAATTCATTTATCCCTTACATGTCTTCCACTCTCCTCATTTCTTTATTCCTCCACTATGACATGTCCCTCACTCACCTCATTCTTATTCCTCCACTATTATATGTCTTCCACTCTCCTCATTTCTTTATTCCTCCACTATGACATGTCCCCCACTCACCTCATTATTTATTCCTCCACTATGACATGTCTTCCACTCTCCTCATTTATTTATTCCTCCACTATGATATGTCCCCCATTACCTTCAATTTTAAATTGAACCCACTATCTCTCTTTCTTTATCATTTCCCTTGCTACCCTTGCAAGGTCTATGTGTCTCTTATGTGGATGCCACATAGGTGCCACCTCCTCAAGGTCTCCCTAAAAATCTATAAATAGAGCCCTTGTCTCAAGCATTTTTTACATCATTTTTCATTTGTATTGTTATCATGCTAGTTTATGCTTAGAGCTTTTAGAGAGCAATCTCTCTCTCTTGCATTATTATCATGCTAGTTTGTGCTTGAAGCTTCTCTTTTGCATTGCTATCATGCTAGTTTGTGCTTAAGAATCTCCCTCATTTGCATTGTTATCATGCTAGAATAGTTGTAGAGCCTTTTAGAGATTTTATGCATTGTTGTTAATCTTTGGTATTTGCTAGTTTATTTGCATTTGCATTGGTAACTTAGTTTGATTTCTTGCATTGCATTTCCATCTCACCTCTTAGAATCCTTTGAGGATTGGCTTACTCATAGCCATTTCTTGAAGGTATTCTTTATTCATCTTAGTGTAGACTCATTTCATATTGCATTTTCATTAACAAATGATTCAATAGTTGTGTTTGGGAGAGAATATTTACATCCCTCACACTTGAGCACACCAACAATGCCTCTTATGGGTGCCCTTGTTGAGCTGCTTTGAAGTTATGTGAGGGCTTTAATTTGTTGTTGCATAAGTTGTTAAACTCAAGTTGATTTTAGTTGTATTTCCATTTGTTTCTAATCTTTCATATCACATGTTATAACTAACATTTTCTTTGTTCAAGTGTGTACCCAATAGGTAGATTTTCACGTATACAATTATCAATGTGAATTGATTGATTTGGACTGTTCATTGCATTTGGTTTTTGAAGCTACATGGTTCTCAATCCAAATAATGGTTCATATATGGGTTCCAATTTTCATCTTCATAAGCTACATGATATGACCCTGGCCACCTTATATTGTTGATTATCTATTATCAATTATGATTTTTTTGAATTTTAATGTGCATCAGTGTTTATTGAAATGATAAAGGACTACTCCAAATGAAATCACTACAAACAAAGTGACTGATATGTCAAACATACATGAGTGAAAAAGTGTGTGCATGGCATTGAGAACCTTTTGGTGTTGTGAGAATCTTAACCCACAAGACTTGTATTGCGGCAATATCACTTTTGACTAGCAAAAGATTGATGTTTGATCAATTGAGTGTTATATTGTATATTTTTAGCATATTTTTTTTTCCAATGATTAACTTTATGCTCTTTGTTTCTTCCTCCTGCAGTGATGGAGTAGTTACTCTAGTTTTAATGAGTGGAGAGAAAGTAGTGGAGCTAGGTTTACAAGTTATTGCAAACATAGTAGGCTATGTTGTTGTTGCACAGGTGTTTCTCTTTACATACTATTTCTTTCATTTGTAGCTAAATATATAAGGTTTTCTCTTTCAATATTTGATTGAGTGTAAGTTATATTGTTGGTCCCTGAACTATTCATAACTACTCTAGCTTTGGCCAAGACACCATCTTCATAACTTGTTTTTATTGTGGTGATAATCCTAAATCTTTATACTCCACAATTGATATTGGCTACAAAGGGAATGGAGTGTCCTAGTCCTCTATGGCAACATCTGAACCAACACGAATGCTAACAAAAATATCCTTGAACATTATCAATTATGTCTAAATGTTGTTACTATTTCCCAAAATAATCCTCTTGATTGTCTTCCATGGAAACCATCTCTTCCAACAAGTATTATACATTTTTTGAACTTTTCCCTAGTCTAATTAGGATGTATAATATTCAGTATTAAGATGGTTACTAAACAAGGTTAAATATGTACTTGTAGCCACATGCCTAGTACACCTATCCATGTACCCATGTACTGAGTACATATATCCAAAGTATTGGGTACTTGTCAGAGAGCATCATAACTAAGGACCTTGATGAAGATTTTTGAATTTGTTTTTTCTAGTTTCTTGTTTGCATATCAGCTTGTTGTTTATCAAGCTTAATTTAATACCTAATCAGTTTGAAAGTTTGATACAATATTTATTAACAATAAGATTTATTACTATTAAAGTTAGAAGTTTATCATTTGAAATATGTCATTGTCATATGATTTATGATGTTATTGTTCATGTTCAAAGCTCGCCTTCTTTGTTATGCATCTAATCATTTATCATATATTATCATTACAAACATATAGCAAAATTGAAACTAAAAACAATGCAATACATTTGCAAACTTTAGCACTATTCTTGTTTTGAAAAATTATTGTCATGACTCATAATTTCAGAATTTTATAAATATAAAAGTATAATTAAAAATAAAGTTTGACATATCTAAGTACCCACATTCCCTATTTTGAAAAATAACTGCACCCATACCCCAAGTACCCCAAGTACCCATGCAACCTTGTTTTAGATTAAGGTAAAAACAGGTTTTGAAGGGGCCCCGAAACCCTTTACATCAAAAAGAAAGATATACCATGAAGCACTACCAGGTTTTAAAAGGACTTGAAACCAGCTGAACATTTAAACTAGGTTTTACAGGGTCCTGAAAGCAACAGATGTATCCAGAAAAAGCAACCAGAAAATACACTGGAACCTAGAAAGTAAATAGACTGGAAGGCAAGGCAACTAGTAAAACCTCTTAGACCAGTAAGTAGCGAGCCAGATCCACAACCCGCTCACCATCACAAAAAAACCAGTCAAAACAGGGGAATTTAAGATTTTCCTTTTGATTTAAAGTTTCCCTTACGCGACCAAAGGTTCATATCTAAAAGGGGAGCAGAAGGCTTAGTTCGCTTACTCTTTACTACTATCCACCCATCCTCAATCTTCGCAGTCTCAACAACCCAAGCCTCAAAAGAAATAGAACAGTGGAACCCAGGGGGCGCTAAAGCCACATCAATCTTCCTATGAGAATCAATCGACAATTGGCCCTTAGGAAGAGCATCCGAAACAGGGGAAGAGACCAAAGAGGGGACACCCTCCTCTTTCACTGGCTCCAAATGATCGCCAGGAGAGACCTCAGCCACAGAATCCATAGGAGCATCCAAGGATTATTTCATCATATAGTGCTCAAAAGAGGCCCCTGACCACCACGAAGGTGGTCGCCTTGATTTGGACTTACCAACAACACACCGAGTAGCAATGTGACCAGTCAAGTGGCAATTCCTGCAACGAAAAGGGATACCTTCGAAATCCAACATTTGTGTCCAAGAACCCCTCGGGGAATCCAAGCAAATCGCCTCAGGGAGGCCCTTAGAAACATCCAACTCAACAAGAAAGCGCACACAAGTCGAGTGGAAAATATCAGACGTGTCAGAATCCACATATAAGAAAACACCAATAGCATTCCCAATAGTTTCAAAAATCGAATCATGCCAAAGATGTATTGGGAGATTCGAAAGCTGGACCTAGATAGGGAACTTGTTAAAGGACTTCGAAAGTGGAGCGAAATCCATATGCCACGGTTTGGCCATAAGTGGATATCTGCCCTGCTAGGAAAAACTGTTGTGACACAAAATAATCTTCCTATCATTAGTGCTTTCAAATTTAGCTATAAAAAATCCTTTTGCACATGGAAAGATATGGACATTATTGTCTATAAGTGACACCCAGTTCTTGGAGATCTAGTCATGTAGATCAGCAAGAGAGGGCCAATAACCTCAGAAGCGAAAAATGGCAGCAAACGAGGAAAGTTCTTCTGCCGTATGAAATATATCTTTAACTTATTCTAGGTCAAGAGAAACCTTAATAGGCTTTAAAGCACTTACATGCATCACATGAGAGGGCCTAGATGAAATAGCATGAGGGAGAGCTCCATGTAAACCGACTTCGAAGGTAGCCACGTCTGCGAAAGTCCTTCCCCTCGAACCAAGAAACCCTGAACGAGGAGGAGACCTTGGAGGCGAACGAGGGGCAGAAGAAGCCCTAACCCCACCCACAGAAGAAGCCGAACGAAGGGCAGATGGAGCCCTATCGCCATCCGTAGACCCCCCACAAAAATCATCTCCACCTCCCGAACGACCGACAAAGACCACAACGTTACCTAATGCTGAAGAAGCATGAGCGCCATGAGCGGGAGATCCAAATTTTCGAGTGGGAATGGGAGCCATAGCAAGCATTCCCCATGCAACCTTGTTACTAACCAACAACCGTGTAGATAATTAATAATTTAGTGGATCATATCTTTCCTCATTCTTAATTAATATTTAGATAATTGTATTTGCCTTGATTGGTTTTCTCTTAATTTTTATTGATCTCTAACATCCTTTGTGGTCAATATTGATCTTTCTTATTATATTGTCTATGATCTTATCTTCCTTGGAACTCGATGAATGTTCTTTAGATGCATACCTTCCACTTGATAGTTATGGATTTGAAATAATGGACAAATGAGCCAATTAACATCCTCTCATCCTCTTGAACATTGATTGTTTTTTTTTTATATACTGCTGACTTCCAATTTCATTTTATTCAATGTCCCATGTAGTTTATTCTTGATTGTATATAGTCAACAAAATTTTACAAAAAATAAATTATTCCTATGATATGTTGTTGGTTCTCTATTTCTTAGTATTCAACAAATCTCTATTTCTTAGTATTCAACAAAATATGTATGTTGGAGAAGAAATGTCAAGTAATTTTGATCCTCAAAACTCATTGTCAATGATTTCAAATACTAGCCCTTATAAACAACTAATAATTGAAGAACATAAACAAGTAAACATAATTACTAACATAATCTATTTTAGAACAGAGCACACCCTATTTATGGACTTGGATTTATATCTCTTGTAAAAATTATTCATGATATTACCCTTTTTATAGAGCCTCAAATTTGCTAGTTTATAATTACAAAGCCATTAAACAAGTTATCCTTTAATGTAGTTATAAATGATTGCAATTGTCTACAAAATTGATTTTTAAGCAAACAATCAAACTCTGAATTAATGAAGCATTTTGGAAAGTGTTATAACAGTGAAATTCCTAATTTTGTTCTTGGCATAGTATAGGTCCAAAAAATTCTAACGTCCCCTCAGCAAGAGGACTAAAGAAAAACATGATTAATTAAGTCAATAATATGTTACAACATAGAAAAAAAGATAAGTATGAAATCAAATTTGACAATTTGAAAGGTCCACAACTCATAAAATAGGTGCTATTTATTCAAATTTCTAGAAGTTTCTCTCCATTTTCTTTGGTCTTTTTTCTATAGACATAGATCGCTCTAAACGTTCTCCTTAATGTTAAATTTTTTGATGCAAATTTTTTCATTCATTGATATACAATATTAGTTCGCCTTATTTCTTTTGAATAAACATTTGATTATGGTTTTCATAGTTCATATTTTCCTTTGCAGGAGAGATTCTTTTTACATTAACTGGTTTATATTTGGGGCATCTATCCTACACGTATTTGTTGAGTCATTAATGTTTGTTTTGAACTAGTTTTTCTCCTTATATGAAATTAATTGCTCGGGGAAGTGAAATAACTATTGATAATAATGATGAAAACAATGATATGTGAACATTCTCGTGCAATGCACTCATCCTCCTATGCTCAAAGACATCCATTTTTTTGTTCAAAGTCTCCAAACCTATATTAATTAGGTATGCATGTCGTCCTAACTTCTATTGCATTAATAATACACACATCACTTTTTCTTAATATTGATGATAGGAGAATATAATTTGATCTAGGAATGTTGCTGCAAAAGTAAAACTTTTCTTGGAGCTTGTTCCACAAATTTACTATAATAAGGGGAACAAGCCATGTGTAATGAATTTGACAATGAATACATTCTCTTGATCTTTATATTATGCATTTAGTAACATCACTATTCTTTAAAGGGTACTAGCTCAATGGAAGAACGCCTACTTTACAAGTAGGAGGATTGTGGTTCAATTCCATTTTGCCCTAATATGATTAAATTAATGATTAAATAAATTATCAAATAAATTACCAAATAAACTACCAAATATAATAACAAATAAACTACCAAATAAACTTCTAAATATACTACAAAATATACTCTAAATAAACTACCAAATATATTACTAGATCAAATACTAAATATACTACTAGATCAAATACCAAATATACTACCAAATTAATTACTAAATATACTACCAAATAAACTATCAGATCAAATACCAAATACACTACCAAACATATTACCAAATATACTACCAAAATTACCAAATAAGCTACCGAATAAACTACCAGGTAACAACAATAAATAACAAATCAATGATTAAAATAGTTTAGTCATAAATTTGGTTGCAAGATAAATGTCTGACAATAAACTACCATTGGTCACGTGATCAAAATTAGTCACATATCTACAATTTATAGTAGTTTATTTAGTCATATATTATTATTTTTGTACTAGTGTACATTCAATAAGTAAATTGAAATACCGTGTAAAGCATGTACATCTAAATCATGTAAACAAGTAAGCATTCACACATATATGACATCAAATATGATTACCTAGAAACCCTTCAATGAGAAGGTAAAACTAGGGCGGGGATGACACCCACAAATCTTCATTGCTGCAGTAATAAAGTGTATCCAATGAAGGTTACAATGTTTGATCATGAGACATGATCTACCCTGTAAAAGGTCTGCCCTGTTAAAGGCTTACAAAGACTGTTAGGTCTTAGCCTGTCAAAGGATTTCAACACCCTGTTAAAAGTGTGCATTGCTAAAGGACTTTAACTCACAATAAAGTAAGAACCTTGTTAGAGGATTTCAATACAACTTGTTAGGACTACTCTGTTAAGAGATTTAATTGATTCACCTATTAGAATGTCTCAGCATTGATCCTGTAGTTAGCTCTTTGTTGCTTGATGACAGATCACCTCTAAATTGATGTATTCTTGATCCTTCTTGATCAGATGTCTCTCTGCTTGCTCACTATTTCCTTCATTTATTCTCCTTTAATTGATTCTGTAATGCAATTTCAATTCACAATACCTTAGTCACCATGAATACTGTATTTTTACATGCAAAACTTCTCTCTTGACTCCTTCCATCCACATAAGAAGTTTAGGGTTTGTCCTTCTTAAGAAGACCTAGGTGACTTAGGGTTAGGTATGAATTAACAACTATTATTCATTCATTTTGCCCCTTAAACCTTCCCTTTACCTGATTGGATGCATGTACTGCATAGAGATTCCAACTTGAGATTCATTCTTATCACCAAAATATTGTAATTCAATCTGTGGGTTGGCTCAAATACGATTTACATAGTAGTTTGTGCCAAAACAAACAACTATGAGAAAATTGTGTTACTCGGCATCTGAAGTCTTCGATGCTTGGCATATACTGATTTCTATACTGTGACTCAGCATCTAAATGACTTGACATGTATTGCTTACTCAACTTTTCTATCCCTTGGCATACACTGTCTGCTCGACACTTGAATGACTCGGCACATGAGTGACTCAACACTCACTCTGGACTCGACATGCTCTATCTTATACATGTTGTGCTTGACATATACTACTTGTTCGAGATGAACTAAGTAAATGAATTAAATGTATAGACACTCACTAGTCAAAACCAATATGAGATCAACAATCTCCCCCTTTGACATGAGTGTCAAATACACTTGGTCATGCATTAATACTATTATTTTTATGAGCATAACATATCTCCTATTCAAATTCTGTACAAAAATTCAAAATTTTAAAATTTTGCAACAACTTATACCTCAAAATAACTCCCCCTAAGTTGTTAGATCCGGTTCTATACTCAAAATGTTACTCTTATTGAGTAGATATGCCTCAACTAATACCCTTTTACTTGCTTGCTGTCTGTGCTTGCCCCCCCATGCTCTTACTCTTCTTTAGCTTAGCTCTCTTTCTCTCCTTTTGCTTAAGCTAACTTTCTTCCCCTTTTTGACACTTATGTCAATGGGCTATATACTGATAGTGTGTTTGTCCAAGAAAGATTTATGGACCTCAAGAATAATTTTAAGAGTGGCATCCCAATTGTCACAAGCTACATCCAAAGACTTAATTTGGATGGCCAGCTCAGTAGCGAGGTGAACTAGGCCATCTAATGTATAAAGATTGAGGTTTTCTTCATAAGAGTTTCTACATAACCTAACTTCTTGTGCAAAATCTCCATGTGAGGAGTCAATATTTTTTGGATGCTTATCAGTTTGGCCCTTATGTTGGCTTCATTTGTAGATAATGTTGCTAATTGACTCTGGGTTTGAAATAAAGTCCTGAAATCATTCTCATTTTGACTTGGAGTCATAGGCAATTTTGCACCTAATGAATTAATTTGACTTTCCAAGCTCAAAATTTGACTCCTTGTTTCTTGTGTGAAGAGTGTAGAATTACACAGTTTGGTGTACAGAGAGAAAATGTTCTCAAGTACCTTCTTCACACTTTCTACTTTAGTTTCTAATGCAAGTTGTGTAAGTGCTATATCACTGGATATTTTCTCATTCACTTTACTTTGAAATTTCTTTTCAGACCATTCTAATAATATTGCATTAGTATCAAGGTTTGCATCACTTACCTTTTCCACTATATTTGTCAATTGTCCAATAAGTGGCTTGGTTTTATCTAGAGTAGGTAGATTCAATGCATCTAGGAAGATGTCTTTAATATCAAGAAAAGCTTGCTTCTGCCTATGCTCCCTTCTCAGTAGTTCTTGACGCTTCTTTCTACCTAGGGCTTCTTGAAGTATACCCATTTGCTCTATTGTCATTGTGGCATAATCATATTTTGGCAAAATAATTTTTTCATCCAGTCTTACATCTCCATATATTATTACCTCTTCTACCTTTGTTGAACATGGAATCGACATTGAGAATTGCAAAGGTGTTGCATTTGTGCTTAGCCTCTGAAGAGTGTGACTAGAAGGAGTACCCGATTCTAGTAAAGTTATGAGGGCTTGAATTGCTGCTTGCTCCTTTAGCTTGAGTGTCAAATCAGTCTCTTCAGGCTTGTCCTTTTCTACCACAATGCTTTGAATTGCACCTTAAAATTGTGCTAGAGGTGCAGATAAATCTATCTGACCTATTTGACTCTATGCTTCTGTAGTGGCTTGAGTTTCCACTTTATCCTCTCCAATTGTATCAATCTTTTCTGATGTAACTTTTGGTAATTTATCTGAAGGTTGTACACTAGTGACTTGAGGGATGATGGTAGGTGGTTCCTATGTTTTCACCTCTTTCCTTGTAGTGTTAGTCACTGATTTCTAAATTTCATCTACACTCACCAATATAGGGTTGTCATGCAATTTAGCCTGTAGTGTAGTTTGATCAAGTATCTTTTTCAAGTCTTCCTCTATTAGGGGATTGATGTTCTGAGTAGTGAGATTAGAAACATCCTTTACTGTGATAGTTTTAGTACTCATACTTATTATTTGTTGAGGGCTAACATTTGGCAATTGCGTATCTTATACACTCTGATTTTCTTGCTGCTCTTTCTTAGCTATTGCCTGATCATCTACATTCATTTCAGTACCTCCCTCAATGATGCCTTCATTATTGTCATCTTCTTCATCATCTTTAGCCTCAATAGGCTCTTGTTCTCCTGCTTTGACTATAGCTAACCCATATATAACTTTCCACATATGTGTAGTCTTCTTTACAACATCTTCTATGTTATTTTGCAATATGTTGAAGGCTCTATATTTAGAGACAAATCTAACAACATATTTCTTTATGGCTATAGCTATATGTGCCTTACTGAGTTTAGGCATAACTTGAGCAAGGGACGTCTCCCTAATTTTCCTTTCTAAGTTCAAACAATAATGCCATTTTTTCTCAACTCATTTTAGGCATAAAGTTGGCAATCTCTAGAGGGGCTTTCTTAAAATTGGCCACCATGGCATATATTGCCTCCTCCACTTGATTCTTTTCAACTTTTCCAAGGTTTTCAAAATTAATGTGAGAAAATCTTGATAAATCTACATTATTTATAACATTCTCACATAGGTTGTCTAGATCTAAAGATGGTTATGACTCAAACTGGAATTGGCTGTTGTCATCAGATTTAGTTCTTTCCTCATTAGATTTAGCCTGAGCAATGTATTTTCCCCTTGGTCTTTTCTATGCTCCTCCTTCCTATTTTGTAGGTTTGGCTTTCTCTTTAGCTTATTATGCAGTGACACGTGCACTAGCCCTTGTGGTAGGTGTAGTAAGTTTTGGCTGGCTTGGTTTAGCAACCTTCTTGGGTCTTGTTATTGCTTGTGCCTTAGCCTTTCTCTTCTTCTGATCAGTAGGAATAAGTGTTTCCTCCACTTCTTCTTCCTTGACACCTTTTGTAGTTTCTATTTCTTCCTCTTGCTCATCTTCACCCTTTCCTTGTGTCAATGCAAGTGGGGCTTGAATTTGAGTGTCTTCTTCCTCTTCATCCTCTTCTTGCTTGGCACCTTCACTGAATTTAGCTTTCAATTTCTTTGCTAATTTCTCCTTCTTCTTGATGAAAGAGGTAGTCTTTAATTCCATAGTAATCTTAGATTTGGCCATCTCATAATTACCAAATGCTTTGGCATCTTTTTCTATTTCTTTTGCAAGTAATGTTGTTGTTTTTGCAGAGGCCTCATCTACATTAATTTCATAGCCTAATGGCCTCAACCATCTTACTCTTGGAGTTGTTTCTTGAACAAATGTATAATCAACATTAACTAGGAAACAAAAACCATTGTTATAATGTTTTTCCACTAATGATATTGGAATCCTCAATCTCTTCTTCATGGATTGCTTGTAGTCCTCAAAGTAACTAGTCATTACTGACTCAAAATTTTCACATAATAGTTCAATGAACTCTCTTGTTTGAACTGCAATAGACCTATTTGCCTTCCATGCCACAGTGCCATGCCATAGTGCCAAATGTAGGAAATGTGTTCTGAACATAAAAGAAGATACATATCAAAATAGATCCAAATTTACACTGAGCACTCTTTGTTTTCCTTATTGCTCCTATATTTTTAATCAATTGTTGTAGTTGCAGCTTGACAAGATCATATGTATGATCCTTCTTCATGATCTTGTAATCCACATCTACTACAATACAGGGTATGTTGTTCAATCTGCTTGATTGGTAAAACTTATGTGCAATTACCCTTTTGCAAAATCTATCAGAGGATCTATGATGGTGTCTATGGTCATTCCCCTCTTATTGCACACAACCCTTGTGTTCTTTTCAATAATTTCTTTGGATTCACTCCTCATAGTCTTTGGCTGATCTATGGTTGGATATCTTGTTACCCTATGGATTATTCTTTTTGTGATTTTGATTGGTCCATTATCTAACCATAGTGAACTATCACGAATCCTACTCAAGATAATTCTGATCCATTCAATTTTGAAGATGTTAGGGAAATCTAGGGCATGAGTTGACCCTTTCTTTTCTAAAATCTTAAATTCTTTCCTTAACACACCATTTTCACAAAGTTTTCCATATGCTTGTCTCATTTCCATGTCACCAATACTACCAATCTTACAATTGTAACACATTTTGACATCCTGAAACATTAAAACTTTCAGTGGTATCATAGATAGCACACTAGAGGGATCTTGTTTATATGCAATATCTAGTATGGCTTTGAAAATAGGTTGTTTTACTTCGTTGCTAACCAACTAAACATTCAAAACCTCTTTTCCCTCTACTCATTTTGCCTTCAAACAACTAGATGCCATTTTACAAAAGTAGGGTTTACAAAATCTGAAATAGCGTAGTTTGGCACATGATAAATACCTTGTAAAATCTAATGAGCTAATGTTGAATAGCTATTCAGATCTCTTACAATCACTTCAGATGGAATTTTCAGATCGCCTCTAGCTCTTCTTGTACTCTTTCAATTTCAAATGATGTTAAATGAGAAGAAATTGATCAAATACCCCTTTCAAGTATTGCAATTAGTGTTGAGTGATTACACAACTGTAAGCTCGACATCAACCAATTTCTAGCTCACTTGACATCCACTAGTCATTTGGCAACCATTATGAGCTTGACGACAACTACCCAATCTTTTAGCTTGGCATCCTCTAGCACATCACTTGAAAATCATAGGAAACATTTCATGCTCGACAATAACATGAAAAACTTAAAGACTTTTTCTTTGATTTCTAATAAAATCTTGCATCCTTATTCATGCTTATGTAGACTTTTTAGTACTAAATCCTTTGGAACTAATGTGTGATATAAATTTTGAATACCAATCCTACATACCTCTTGATTGCTTAGTTTGATGAGGTGTGATCAACTAACCCATTGGGTGAAGTGATCCCTTCTCCACTTGATATGCTGCAATCCTCCTTTCTCTTCCATGTCTTGTTCATTTCATTTCTAACATTTTCAACATCTGCCTTGCCTTTTCCTTTACCTTTATTGAACTCACAACTTGGTGCCTTTGAGTTTGTTGGACAATATTGACTGATGTGACCAATCTTCAAACAACTAAAACATGTGGTTTGACTCAACCACCTTTTGTAGTCACTTCTGAAGTGTGTTCTAATACAATTCTCAGGAACATGTCCATACTCTTAACAATAATGACAACTATATCTTGTATTATAATCCCAATTATAAGAGTTGCTACTATTCTTTACCTTTGTTTGCCTGTCTAATAACCACATGGGTTTGGCTTTGCACTCAAAAGCTCTATGTGCATACTTCTGACAGTTATAACAATATCCTTCAAATCCTTGTGTGTGCATGGTCTTAGTTTTGCATTCATGTGTTTGATGAGCTTGTTGTTGCACTTATGACAGTGACTCATGGTCTTTTGGTTAACACTTTGATTTACAGTCTTGCTTCTACACATATTAGTAGTATGTTCTTTCTTACCACAATTATGACAAGTGGGTTTAGAATTCTTACCTTTGTTACTCCTTTCTTCAACACTTTTGGATGACTCTCCTTTTTCAATACTTGTGTCTCCCAGTCTAGATGTATCATTATTAGGTATAGGGGATCTTATTAATTGCTCATTCTGTAACTTCAATGTTGTTATCTGAATGTCCTTGACATTCAATTCATAGTTGACATTCATCATTTGACTCAAAGTATCTAATTGCATGTTAGCAATCCTAGTTAGCTCTGATGATTTCTCTTTCAGTGTGTTGGTCAAAACTCTTTTGTCATCTTCAATCATGGCTTTTTCTTCCATAGCTTTCTTTTTCTATTCAGTCACCTCACATAGTAGTATGGCTTGCGATTATTGCTCTAACTTGAGATTTTTGATTTCTTTGGCTTGGGCTTTGTTCTTTTCCATTAGATTTGCAACTGCTGCATCAAATTCATCGGAGTCTCCATTAGAAAATAGCTTAGAAGTGTCGATCTCTCTATATTGTGTGTCATTCTCCTCAATAGCAATTTCCTTCCTTCTCTTTAAAGATTTCTTTAAGTCTTCTCTTGCTTCACTCAATTGATGTAGAATGAGTTGTTTTTCAATTCTCTGATTCTCAATGATCTTCCCCAACCTGTTGATTTCCATTTCCAAGATCTTTCCTCAAAGTTGCAAAGCTTCTCTTTCAGAGAACTAGGCTCTAATACCAATTGTTGGAATTATAATAGGAAAGGTAAACTTCTAAGAGGGGGGTGGGGGGTGAATTAGTAGTTTAAACTTTGACCCATAAAACATTCACCACACATCCATCTCATACATTCAATAAGTAAATTGAAATACCGTGTAAAGCATGTACATCTAAATCATGTAAACAACTAAGCATTCACACATATATGACACCAAATACGATTACCCAGAAACCCTTCAATGAGAAGGTAAAACTGGGGTGGGAATGACACCCACAAATCTTCACTGCCGTAGTAATAAAGTGTATCCAATGAATGTTACAATGTTTGATCATAAGACATGATCTAGCCTGTGAAAGGTTTTCCTTGTTAAAGGCTTACAAAGACTGTTAGGTCTTAGCTTGTTGAAGGATTTCAACACTCTGTTAAAAGTGTGCCTTGTTAAAGGACTTTAACTCATAATAAAGTAAGCACCTTGTAAGAGGGTTTCAATACAACCTGTTAGGACTACTCTATTACAAGATTTAACTGATTCACCTATTAGAATGTCTTATCATTGATCTTGCAGTTAACACTTTGTTGCTTGATGATAAATCACCTCAAAACTGATGTATTCTTAATCCTACTTGATCAAATGTCTCTCTACTTGCTCACTATTTTCTTCCTCTATTCTCCTTTAATTGATTTTGCAATGTAATTTCAATTCACAATACCTTAGTCACCATGAATACTTTATTTTCTCATGAAAAAATTCTCTCTTCATTCCTTCCATGCACATAAGAAGTTTAGGGTTTGTCCTCCTTAAGAAGACTTAGGTGAGTTAGGGTTAGGTATGAATCAACGATTGTGATTCATCCATTTTGCTACTTAAACCTTCCCTTTACCTAATTGGATGCATGTAATGCATAGAGATTCCTACTTGAGATTCATCCTTATCACCAAAATATTGTAATTCAATCTGTAGGTCAGCTCAAAGAGGGTTTATATAGTAGTTTGTGTCAAAATAAACAACTATGAAAAAATTGTATTACTCAATATTTGAAGTCTTTGATGCTTGGCATATACTGATTTCTATACTATGACTCGACATGTGAATGACTCAGCATGCACTGCTTACTCAACTTTTGTATCACTCTACATACACTATCTACTTGGCACTTGAATGACTCAGCACATGAGTGACTTGACACTCACTATGGATTCAACATGCTCTATCTTATACATGTTGTGTTTGACATATACTACTTGTTCAACATGAACTAAGTAAATGACTTAAGTGTATAGACACTCACTAGTCAAAACCAATCTGAGATCAACAAGAGTAAGTGAATTACAACCATGACAACAACTCCTAAACCAAAGATAACCACAGTGGAGCCTTTCTCTACTTTTCTGCCCTTTCAAGCCCCACCTAATCTTAAATAACAAAAACTCCAAGGCGACTAGTTCTTCAAAACAATAGTAAAATTTCAATTTTTATAACTTAATTTGGTTCCATAGACACTTTACTTACAATCAAATTTTAGTCACTATAATTGGATACAAATTCTTTGACTACGTCAATCGTATGTATAAGGAGCTCACCACATTATTTCCTGATACCCTGCATTATAACTTACACTCAATCAAACATTAGAATGGTAAACCTTCAATATTTAGTTACAAATGATAATATGTGAAGAGAAACATGTGTGCAACATCAACATGGCATACTATTTTTACATCAGCATGGCCTACTGTTTCTGTAGTAACTTGTACACCTAGTTCCACTAGTTTCTCTCCATACATTAAAACCAAAGAAGCTACTCCATCACTATAGGAGGAAGAAACAAAGAGCATAAAGTTAATAATTGGAAAAAAACATGCTAAAAAGATACAATATAACACCAATTTATGGGCTCTATTCAAATGACTAATCCCTTTATCTTATATGTTAAAAATTATGATGAATTTGTAAGAATGTGCTTTTGCACACCATGTCAATATGCCAAAAATTTGGATGAATTTGTAAGAATGTTCTTTTGTACAACATGTCAATATGGCAAAAATTTCGATGAATTTGTAGGAATGTGCTTTTGTATGCAATATGTAATTCTTGGTGGCATTGTCTTGATTATATTTAAAAAATGTTCTAGTTGCTTCATGGCTCATTTTCCTATACATGCACAATCACTACATCAATTTTGTGGAGTGAATTAAGAATTTATGTTTGACATTGCATTCAAATGACAAAAAGTGAAGTTTCAAATGAAAGAGTTTGGTCCCTATTTTTCATCATTTCAAAAACCTACAAGCCTCTATACTAAAACCATAATTGGTTTCTTACGTTCATGCATTCTACTTTATAAAGGGTTATTTAAAAATTATTGGCATCAATGCATTTAATCTCACCTCTTATTACTCTCACACAAATAAAAAGCTAAACCACATAGTTCCAAAGAGTTGCACTACACCAAAAAATCCTTTTTTTGTTAAAGTGAGACACCTAAAATAAAGGATATCCTACTCAAATTGAGTATATCCACCATGAAATCAAAGCAACAACCATTATCCCAGTGATTCAATTTATGTATAGAGAATGCATTGTAAAAATAAAGCCTATTAAAGAAATAAACCAAACAAGGATTCTATTGTTTTAAGAAAAAAACTTACCTCTAAATGATGAGTAGTGCCCTACTATCCTATCTCCAGATTTCCTTATTACACTAGGGTAAATTTGATTGATCTGGTTGTAGTAGTTTGAGAGCCACCCACCGAGAGTTCCCATATGAACTCCTTGTCCATGCTACTTCATGGTTGGTTGATAGCAAGCTCCTTAATTGAGGTTGACAGTCAAGATTTCTCCATGTTTGTAAAAGCCCCATCTCTGTGTTTTCCCTTATTGCAATGTCATGGCACAATAAAATCTTTCCCCTTTAATTTCCCCATGATGCCTTGAAATAATCTATTTTTTCCCCTTTTTTCGACTCTTCCCATCTTCCGTCCAACCCAAAATGACTCCTTGAGAATTGTTTTTGTTTTGTTTTGGGCGGTCTAGTGCCAACACTTTTGCATATTGCGTGAAAGGAATTTTTAGTCACCAGCAAGACATATCGAATTACTTTTGGCTTGTCTATAGTCATAGTGATGTGAAAATAATGATGATAATATAATTTAATATTATTATTTATTAAATATTGTTAGATTATTATTTAAATTATGTTATTTTAAACATTAATTTCAATAAAAAATCATTTAAGGTAAATTAATAATAATATTGTTTAAATTATATAATATTTAAAAATAAATTTAATGATATATTATTTAAGATTAATAATATAATTGTATCATAATATCATGTTATTTATTATGTGTAAAACAATTTGAATTGTATGTATAATACTTATTTTTTATTATAAATGATTATCCTGCGTATGATGTTGGAAACAAAAGTGCCCAAGATAGATAGGAAAATAAAGGAGATGTTTAAGGATCTTGAGGGAAAACTTGGTGAAGGTCATCTTCAAATAACTAAAGGAAAAAAAGATGATGAGGAATCCAATGAAGAAGCTTAAGCCGAATCTAAGGGCAAAGAGCTAGCTATTGGCGAGCCCAAAGCAACAAAACAGAAGAAAATAGTGATTGTTGATCCAAAAGTAAAAGAGGATCTTTTGAAGGTCTTCACAACACTAGAGCCAAAGTAAAAAATAAGAGTAATCACAAGGTCAAAGGCAACTCAGTCCTTGACTACAAAAGAGAATGAAAGCCCAACAAAGAGGAAGTTGACCAAAGCACAAAAGAAAAACCTAACTAAGAGGTCAAGCAAAAAATTGGTTGTGACACATGAGGAGGAAGATGATGAAGAAATAGAGTCTAATGATTTGAGAAAACTTTAGATTGTACCTATACCACCTCCAATGAGTGTTGACTACGTATGTGAGACGATTAAAGTATTAACTAGTATATCAACATTGAAGACAATTAATTTTGATTCTTTAAATAAAGATTATCAACATAAACTTGAAAAAGCTATGATATATATGGTGATACATCACCTATAGAGTTAGGTGAAGGAATTCCTGAGAACTTATATAATAAAGTTGATGCTAAGTGGAAGTGGGCATTACTCAAAGACAAATAAGGGAGACTACATTAGCACAAATAATGCTAGATTTGGGAAAGATACATGTCTATAGCCCTGAAAGATTTTGTAAAGAAATTTATGCCTAAGGAGAGGGCTTACAAAATTTTGAAGAATAAGGCTCATGAAGTTGAGAAAGAGAGCATTCTTATATGGAAGGAAGTGTTTGAATTGCTTGTTCCATTGGTTGACAAATAAGTGAAGAAGAAAAAGGAAGAGATGAAGAAGTAAAAGAAGGCCAGGATGATGAAGAAGAAGTTGCAAAACTTGCAGAAGAGATAAGGAAATTGGTAGAAGGGAGAAACCAACAAGAT
Organism: Cupressus sempervirens; assembly: GCA_028749045.1. Lineage (NCBI taxonomy): Eukaryota > Viridiplantae > Streptophyta > Pinopsida > Cupressales > Cupressaceae > Cupressus > Cupressus sempervirens. Next base: position 638,178,635 of record CM053789.1, on the reverse strand, counting down.
GTTGTCACTATAGAGGACATTCTTGATTCATCTCCACATAATCAAAATGTAGTGATCGAGGAAGATTTGAAAAATGCTAAACTAGATGCCTCATATCCCTCTCTACCATGCACCAATCAAATTTTATTATAAATATAGAAATTATCCAAGGATTGAAAGTGCAAAAACTAAATATTTTTAAGTCACATGAGTAACAATGGTTTTTGACATGAGTGCTAAGCAACATGACATTAAGGAAATAATTATGTTTTCACAATTTACCCATGTCATAGATGTTAAACCAAATGAGAGTAAGGCAAAATAAGAGAAAGAGATGATAGAGACAAAGAAACCCAAAGAATAAGAGGCTATTCAAGCTCTTATTCAACTACCAAGAGCCATACCAATAGAGACCTTAATTGTTACACTTGTCCAACATGTTAAATCAACTCAATAGGAGAAGACACTTGGATCGAGTGCAAAGGGAAAACAACTACATGTATCACTACCTAATGACAACACCCTATATACATGAAACCTAACTTGCAGGAGCATGCGTAAACAAGAAAAAATTATTTGTACATGTATATCAAAGATTCAAATAAGACCAAAATACGACTAATCTACTTGAGTTTTAAAACTATGCAACCAAAAGATAAGCATCCTCATGCAACCTTGGAGCAACTCAACAAGGATGCCCATAAGAGGCCTTGTTGGTGTGCTCAATGATGAGGGATGTGGATGTGCTCTCCTCAAACACAACTATGGATGAATCCCTTCAAACCAATCGAATGAATGCAAGAATGCAAATACGAAACTATGCTATAATGTATGTGGAATACCTTCAAGAAATGGCTATGAATAAGCCAACGTCAAAAGGTTTCCAAGGATGTGAGTGTGAAAAGGAGACACAATAAAGAAAGCTAACAATATTATGCTACCATGAAACTATGCCAAAAATAGGAATTTAAAGAATAGAAAAAACTACTAAAGATTAGCTCCAAGCATGAAAAAATCTAACAACTCTAAACTTAAACTAGCATGATAACAATGCATATGGAGGAGATTAAGAATTCTTGAGACAACGGCTCTATCTATAGGCTTGAGAGAGGCCTTGAGGAGGTGGCATCTTTGTGGGATCCACATAGGTGCCACAAGGGAGACACATGGGTTAAGGGGACAAGCAATGCCAAGGTCAACATAATCCTTTTTATGGTTAAGATGGCCTAAGGTGTGCTCACACATGTGTGAGCAACCTTGGAGAAAGGAAAGGGGGACAAGTGTGTAAGAATATTTTTGGAGGAATTAATCAAAGGGGGGGCTTTCTTGGCTTTGAGTTTGTCACACGTGTGAGGAACCACTTAGGGGCTAAAAGGTGTTTAAGAGGGTATTTAGGATAATAAAATGGGATTAACAAGTGGGTAGGCTTAGAAGGATGAGAGTAATGGATGTTAGACTACGTTTTAGGTGGGATTAGGATTGAACTAAATAGGATTTAATTTAATCATAGGATTATAGAATTGTGATATGAATATCAGGATTTAACTGTGTGATTTTTGAGTCAAACTCGATGACCCATGTTTCATGAGTAGTGATTCAACATGAATCCATCTCTCATGAGAATAAATGGAACACTTAGCACTCATTGGATCTAGGTGATGCTCACAGGGGTGAAGCACCGGGACTTCCCGGGAGGTCACCCATCCCAGTACTACTCCAGCCTGAGCGCGCTTAACTACAGAGTTTCCTTCATAGTTAAACCCAAAGCTTGCAACCCAAAGATTATAGAATTTAATAAAGTGAAGGGAATTAAATAAATTGAAATTTATCTAAAAGGGGATTTATGGAGCACTATGCATTAAATAAATTTAACACATTAGAGGGGATATATTTAAATTACATTTAAATTCTTTAGGGAGGTGAACCTATTTAATTAAATAAGTAGAAGAATATGAAAAGTATAATTAGTTAATTATAGTGTCAAGGAAGATATTAAATCAATTAATATAATGTTTAGGACAATTTTAAGTGTCTACATTTTGCCCCTCATTAATGTAGTGTTGGAACAACATTGCATCAAAGAAAAAAAATATAGGTTGCCTCAACGAGGAGAGGAGTTACAAGAGTTGTGTCATAGTGACAACAAGGGAGGAGGGTGCCCACTCGAGGAAATGGGGTGAAAAAGGAATACATTTTTTAACCATTTTATCGAAAATAGATAGAAGAAGAAAAATGGAAAGAAAGAAAAGGCTCAAAAGATGACCTTGCATGACTTGTCGGTAAGATTAGAATGAAGCATTGTGAATTGGATAACAATTTAACTAGATAATGAATCTAAATGCCTCCTAACTACATGAATGCATGGGATTCAATTATGTTCATATGGGAGAGCACACCCTAATTTGATATTGCAAGAGGAGTTATGCATCAAATGCTATAGTAACATAGATGAAAAGGTTCCTTTGCGTGGAATAGACTCTCAACACAATAAAGACTTTAGGAACATAGATGTAGGTTTCATAGTCATGATGGAATGAATGACATATACACACTGGAGAGGTTTGGGCACACCCAAATTCTTTTCAAGGATCTTGGTGGATTATGTGCTAACTCATTGCCCCCAATGAGCAATGTAGAACCATAACTCAAAAAATGATATAGATGTACTAAAGAATAATGAAAATAGATCATATCACAAAATAACCCATTTAATGAGGTTAATCCATTCAAATGATACCAAGATATTGAAGTTCGAGGCACATTTGGGGAGACTATTGTTGATACACAAAGATAAAATCAACAAAAGATCTTATGACCAAGTAGTCATTCAATCCATAATTCTTGCCATAAACATTATTCTAATGGTAAATTTTTTGAGCTTGTGTAGGAAGGATGCATCCTGTAAGGTAAAAATTGATTGTTTGATGGAACTGTATTGAAATGTTTGTGATTATTCACTGGCAATTGTGTGAAAGGAACAAGGTTCTCAAATCATTTAGTCTTAGTGGGAATTTATGTAAGTTTGTTTGCAATCACTATTTTGATAAGCTCAATTTGATGGGTTGAAGCTCAGTGTCATGAGATTAGATGATGAATAGAATATTTTGGACAAGATGGTGGATGAAGGAAGAACTTGGTTGAATTAGAAGAATGGTTTTGATAAGGTTGGGTTAGAAGAAAAAAAGATATATAGGATGGAAACTGATTTGTACAAAATGATTAGAAGAAGGCAATTTGATTAGATTAGAGGATAAATGAGTTGATTGAATTGAATTGGAAGAAGTAAAAATTGATGGACGGTGGAATAGATTAGAACCAATGATAAGGAAGAACCAATGAATGGTAAATGAATGGGAAGGGTGGGGAGACTTTTATGGATGGGATGATATAGGAATGATATGAAAGGTGAAAGAATATGGGGGACCAAAGGATATGGTATCAGACGATGGGGAGAAAAGGACCATGTTTCAAAGGAGTTAATATGCCCCATACCAAGGATAGGAAAATGGAAGGAAATATGGTGGGAAAGGATGCATGAAGATGGATAGATGGTGTGTATAGGATACACATGGAGGAAATGGAGGTTCATGAATTGTTTCCAAAGCATACATGGATATTATTACTGTTTTGTTGTTATTTTTGGTTCCTCGAGTTTCAATCTCAAGCAAAGGTATGAAAGTGGAAGAGATATGAATACATCACATAAGAGGGAGGGTATGAATATGAAATGGAGAAAATGCATGGGATAATCAAGATCAAGGATATATGAAAGGATGATGGGATTATGTAGGAGTATGGATGGAGGATAGAGGAAAGGAAAATGCCAAAGACTATGAGATACAAGATTTTGATAGGATGTCAAGATCAAATATGTGAACGGATGGTGAAAGTATGTAGGATAGTGTGTGGATAATGTGCAAGGGATATGTCAAGTGAGAATGGATGGATGGAAGGAAAATGATACTCAAGATCAAAGATGGACAAGGATGATGAATGGTAGATAGGAATATGGAAGATATATAGGGCAGTGTGGTATGGATGGAGCTTGCCCCTAGTGTAGAGTGCAACTGGAAGAGAAAAAAAATGGATGGATAAGTGGAATTAGAAGACACTAGATACAAAGGGAGTACTCTAGACTCAAGCATCTAGAGACATGGATGGCATCCCTTGATATTTATTTCTCTCTTTTTAATTTTTAAGGAATTCTTTACTTTTTTCTCATAGATGTTGGTAGGATGGTGAAAAGAAGGATGAAATGGGTTGGGGAATGGAGGTCAAGGACTTATGAAAAAGTTTTGATTAAGGGGTGGAATGCTTCAGAGGAGGACATAATTGATGGATGCTAGGTTGAAAGACTTTTGAATGAGTGGATGAAGGAGTTGGAAAGATCATCATTGGCACACACCTTGAAGGGTGATGGATAGGAGGAAATTTCAGAGGATATGTAGGAGAGAGTTTGAATTTTGGGATATAGGGACCCAAAATGGATGAAGGAGATGATGGATTTGTGATGGTAGATTTGGGTACATAAGGACCCAAGATAGAGTCGGTAAATGGAAGTTTTGAGGATTTATGGATGAAGGAAGCCTTTGGATTAGTGAAATTGGATGCCATTTTGAATTTTTCTTTCAAATTCATTGCTTTATTAAGTAGCTTTTGAATTCACATAACTTTTAAATTTTTTATTTTTAGCCTTTGTGGCCTACTGATTTTTTCTTTCTTCTAGATCATATTTTTCTTTTCTTGAACATGTCTTTTAAAGGGGACATGTTGATCCTTGGATTTTTACAGATTTTTGACTTGACTCACTTTATCTTTGGCATTCAATCTACTTCCATTGGCCATGGTATGGGTATATGAGGATAAATGATATGGAGAGTTTATGGATGAAATTATGGATGGAAAACATTGGAAGGAATTCAAGGATGTGTGCCTTTGTTGATCTTTATTAGGAGCATGAGGGGATGAAGTGGAAGAATTGGATATTGTGGATGGATGTATGTAAGGACCCAAAATGGATGGAAGGGATGAAGGGTTTGGCTTTGGAATATAAGGACCCAAAATAGTTTGAAATGAGGAAGGAAGTGGATTATGGATATAAGGTCCCAAAATAGACTTGGAATATAGATGAAGGGAACATTTAGGTTTGGATGGAAGAATTCTGGATTTTGGAAGGAGTTGAAGGTGTACCAACATCTTGAGACATTATTTATTCAATGGGATACTTATTATTTTCAATACAATATGCGAGTCCATGTATATGGGGTTCATGAGTGGATCAGAGAGGTATGACAGAATCATGTGGAGGATTAGGATCATGAGGGGGATTATGAGGGATAATAGGTCCTAAGATGGATTGGGATCATGAAATAAAAATGAAGGGGTACTTTGATCTTGAGATATAAGAGGATCATGTAGTGGGATGGAAGGTTTAATGCCTCGTTCAGAGATCCTTGGAACAAGGATTCAATACAAGCCATAATATTTTTTTTACAAGTATGAGTTTACATGAAAACATTATATAGGGATCACAAAGATCACAATAGAATTCTTCATCAACAATCCCAACAACCAACAGATAGCCAAATGCCATTGCCTAATTGACATGACCAAACTAAAGAACAAAAAACCACATCAGAACACAAAATATTCAATTTGTCGAAGCATGGAACCACTAGTATTCCTAAAGGGTACTCAAAATTCCAAATAAAATTCTTCGAAAAATAGCAGAGATGCCCCCTATTTTTTGTGGGAGAGAATTAATAACTGACGGTATCATATGAGGAAGTACGGTGAGAATGTACATTGAGCCATGAGAAGAAACACTCTCATGTGAGGAAGTGTTGGGTTTGGTAGCCAAAAGCACTATATTGGTGTCGAGGTTCACACAAGGAAGTGTTAGGAGCCATGTGGGGAAATGCAAGGCCTTGTGCAAAACTTCCATAATTTTGCACGAGGAAGTACAATCTCACACAAGGAACCAAAACATTACACCAAAAAATAAGGAATAAAAAGATAGAAAAGATGATTCACAATCAAGGCATAGATACTCGAATCATAACAACTAAAAGATGAAAACCAAATCTAACCATCTAAACATAGTAAAGGAAAAATGTTAAAAGCGACATCACAATATACAAACATAAAAAAAATCATGTTTTTTTCCTCCCAACCATAATAGCCTCAGGAGACCTCGAAGGTCCTAGCCATCCCCCACGTGTAATATCGCAAACTGCCAACTAGATAGTCAGAGCCATCTTATGAGGATATCACTACTAAAGCTTAATAACATCATAAGAATAAGAAATCTAACATGTCAAACCAATAAGCAATATATACTCCAACTAAGAAAATCTCATCATCTAATCATATGCTAAACATCATAATAATAGGAAACCTAACATGCTAAACCAATAAGCAATAGATATTCCAACTAAGAAAGTCACATCATCTAATCATATGCTAAACATCATAATACAAGAATGCGTTAAATAAAATAACATCATCTAAACATGATATCCAAGCATTCTAATGAAAGCATAAATCACAAGAAAGAATACTCCAAAGCCTGAAGTACTAAGTGAGAACATCCAACAACAGTCACACTAGGACAATGGACTATCTCTGTTTATTGGTCCTAGCAGTGGTAAAGGTAGCTATGCCTGCCAACCATATGGAACCTATAGGTCCACTCCCACCATGTTGATGGAGATAATAATACAACCATAAATATACATAAAGCAAAGATACACAACCAACACTCATGCCAGACAATAATGATGAATGAAACCAAGATCATGAGAAAATGCAAGTACTATATGTCCTAGTTAGACACTCAAAGGGTTACTATGTAGGGGTTGACATCATGGAGAGTTGCTTGGCATCAAAAAGCCCAAGCTACCATTGGAAGCATCAACTTTCGAATGACAGACACACAATCTTGACAACATCAACTTCTCAATGGAAGGAGCACAATCCAACTATTAATTATCTTAAATTTTATTACCACCTAGTATTTTTATTTATGGATTGCTTGATTAAAACTTCTACATGCAAACACACTGGGCATGGACACCAGGTTGTGGAGAGATAAGCTTCCTCCATATGCTACCCTACCCTACCCATGCTCATCCAACAATGAGTGCCCATAGGCATGCATATTCACAACCCAACCCTAAATGATCATAACTCCTAGAAATACCACAGAAGATTAGGCCTCACAAGTAACCCAAAAAATGCAAGCACACATACTCGTGTGTGGCACACCACCTTCACAAAGATCATATTACAAGGATTGGAAGAGAACACAAGAAAAATATCACTCAACTAAGAATAGCTCGGGAGGATAGATTCTACAAAAATTCCAAGAACAATAAAACCATACATCATGAACTTACTCAACCAGCCTCAATCCAAGAGGATGGGTTCTACATGAATCCAAATGATGCAACAAGACCAAACATCATGGACTCGCTCAATCAACCTCAATTTGGGAGTATAGATTCTACACGAATCCTAGTGTCCACAAAATAATAAGGGTCCAAAAGAGAAATAACAACAGGTATAAAATCACTCAACTGAACACAAATTTTGAGAGTATGAATGTGACATGCATCCCAATGCAACATAAAAGTGCAACAATGATCTATCTAGCATCCCAATGGATGATCTAACCAAGATCATGCCAAGAAAACTTGAGAAAATAGGGTCGCACACAAAATGAGGTAAAAAACCCAAAACTTGAAAACTTCAAAAATAAAATCCATTTGGTCTTAGGGCACAAAAGCCACAAAAATCCAATAAAATATGGGTTTGGAGTCTGTATGCAAAAACAATCAGCATAATGGTGCAAAACCCCAAACCCTCATCCCAAAAAATAGGCAAATACTCATACTTGCCCAATTGGGTAGAGCTAGCATACAAAAATGGAGGGGAACACTAGTTCTCAACCAAAAGGGCAAACTAGGAATCTAAACCATCAAATAAAAATCTTGCAGAAGTAGCTAAAAATCAAGGCAATCCAAGGTCTGCTTGAGCTGGATCCAACGAGACCAATCTCATGATGATCCCATGCCCGTAGCTCCCACAATGAACAAAATAGTAATTTCTCATGAAGATAATTTTGGGTTTTACTCTTAAACTTTCTAATTTAGAAGTGAGAAGTAAGGAATTAAATTCCTCTTTTGATAGTTATTCACTTTTTGAGTGAATAATGGATTAGGGCAAATAATCAGGAGAACTAGTTAAATCCTAAATCAATCCAAATGAAAATAGAATATTCCAAGTAATTGGAATTCATCTATGGAAAAGCTTCCAAAAATTAAAATTAATTAAAATAAGGCTAAAAAACCTAAAAACCAAAATCACAAAAAATTTCTTAACAACTTTGCGACAATGTGAAACTCTAAATGCATAGACATGATCATAGGTCTAGTCACATAATGCAAATGAGTCCATATTTATCAAATCACTAGAAGGTTTAATTTAAACATTAAAATAAGATACATCAATCATACAAGGATGACATTGGTAAATATGAATAGCTGAAACACTAACTCCATGTGCCACTGCTAGGGATATAAATCCTGCACACTAAAACAAGTGATCGAGTGCAATTGCATATAATAATGTAGCTTAATCAATAAATGCATTAAATAACTAATTTAACCATTTATTCAAATATATTGAAATAGTCCATTTACATCACTCACGTTTACATAAAGCATATCAAATCAAGAATGAAGTAAATCATCATAGCATTAAATCCAAAAATAACCAAATTAGAGATATGTCCAAATACTGGATAACTAGATATCATCATAAAATGTACTATCATCTCAAAATGGCATCATCATGAAAATATGATCAATTGAACAACATAGTAATTTAACATCTATGATACTGAAAATAAAAGTATAACATCTGACCCTCATGTCATCTCAACTTGTAATAATAACATCAGTAAAAAGTATCTCTTAGATCAAAATATAATAAGGTAAATATCCATAGCACATAACGAAAGAATCCAACATGGACAATTCATTTCTAATTATTTAAGAATTTAATAATGGTTTTTTAAATAACATGAAAAAAACTTAAAATACATAAGTGAACACAATCATATACATGACTAACCACTACTACAGGAACCTAGTCTAGTGTAGCAGGGTAATAGTACATAGTGCAATCTTTGCACACATGTTAGGGTAATCACAGAACAATATCATGATACCACATCGATCCTAGTAACCACTGGCACAAACCTTAGTGAAACCATCTAACACATAATAATCTCATAAATCAACCATAAGCATAATCAGAGCAACTAATATAGTAACATAAATCAAATCACCTCAAGGGTGTAAATCACTCATGGTCCCAATCGTGATCCCTTCTCAAGGAGAGATCAACAAGGTTGCATCCATCATGATGACTTCTAGAAATAAAATGGGAGAAGTACTACAAAAGGGATGATTGGATCATATAACAAAAGAGAATCATATAATGGAGTGGAGGGAATGGAATGATGAGATGGAGTGATTTGATCTTCACATGGAGGATTATTGGTGGATGAAGTGGAAGGAACATCTTCATGAAGTGGAGGATCAATAGATGTTAACTCTTGAGATGAAGGCAAATTAGTAATGGGTGTAATGTCTTGATCTTTATTAGGAAGGGGATAATAAGATGGATCAAGAGGGATAAATGGGTTTTGAGGGATAAGGGAAATTATGGGATGGGAAATTTCTTGGATCTAGAGGAGAAGAGGAATCCATAACAACATGCTTTGGAACAAGTTCTGGACATGGCATTGGGTGTATGAATTTAGGTGATTGGATCACTTTATTTTTAGTTTTGTACTTAGATAAGCTTTCTACCAATGATTGTGGGACAAAGGCATACTTATTACAAGGTGGGGATGATGTTGATTTTGGAGGATTAGGATTGTGTGGTGATTGCGAGCTAGGTAGAGGATCATGATGATGGTTTTGGACATTAAGCTCAAAGTATGGGGAATTACATCAAGGATTTGGGTTGGATGTGTTAGAGTAAATAATTAATTTACTAATTATTTATTCTATTTACTTAAGCTTACTTAGATAAATGCATTTATTAATTAGCTGTAGTCTAGGAGTTTGTTATAAGTTGTTGACAATACGAGAGTTTGTTCTCTCCTAAGTCATACTTATCCTCTCACATTGTTCGAGGACTTTCCACCTCATGTGGATGTATGCTTAGTTGTCACACTTATCTCCTAGCGTCTTCTAGCTTGTTCTGGAAGATTCCTTGAGCTCTTTATATTCGGGCTCCGTCATTGTATTTTCATCATAACAACATCACATCTCATAGTGCATATTGTAAATACATATTTTCTTGTATTTCAATATCTTTTTCTCTCTCATGTCCATCTAGGGTTTTTCTTTTGCTCCACGCTCTTCTCTCCTTGGCTTCTCTTTGATAGGTTTTTGCATGCAGGTGATCTTGGGCGTCTTCAGAGTTAGATTTCATCAACTCCAACATGGTATCAGAGCCTCCCTACTGCTGCTTTGTTGAAGGATTTTTTAAGTTATGATTTGAAGTCACAAACCTTAGTTTGTTTATGCTTTTTTCTTCAAATCAGGGGTAGAGCAAATTTTTGAAGCACTTTCAGCCCAAACGGACGTTGCCATTGGATTTAGAAGGCACTTTTCAGCTAGGATCCATATAAAAATTGTCGATTTTGGAGATAAAGCTCCGGGAGGCAAATTTTTTTAAGTCGAGGGAGGTTTTGTACAGTCGTACAGACGATTTCGATGAAAAAAATATAAGTTTGCAGCACCACCGGGATTGCCACCACTCCACCTGCGCATGGCCTGTAGTGGCCGCAACAGGCAGCGCCGCCTCGGGCACCACCTCCTCCTTTGCGTTTCCGCCCACAGGCTACTCCTTCTGGCGGCACCTCCAGATTGTGCTGCCTCTAACATTGCTCAGCTGGTGGTTCTGCCAGATACTGCAACTCTCCCGTCGCAACGATGCCGAGTGGCCATTGCTGTGCCATTGTGGAGTCGCTGCTGCACCTCTCGTAATGGCCGTAGCCAGATGCGTAGCCACGACAACATCACGACCTGGCCTCCACCAACTTGCAACCCTGGCACCGCTCAACCAGGCTTTGCACCTGATCCCTCAGCCTCCACTGATTATTTTTGCTCGTCCTCCACTCGTGCCCTATCAGCAACACCAGTGCTCCACTTCTGCACAGTTAGCACAGTTGGCAGCCCATGGAGGTGACACGTGGCCTGAGTGTCACGTGGCACCTTGCCACGTGGACCTACCATGTCACCTACCATGTCACCACCCTGCCACGTCATCATTGCCACATGAACCTGTCACATGGCATGCCACATGGATTTTTTTTTTATGTTGATGGGCTGCATGGCGTCAAATTTAACACAGTAAAATGTTGATGTCAGCATTGCATCATCCACCAACACCTCTCTTAGGTCCTTTTTGATCTACTTGCAATTTTTTGGCGATAACTTGAGCATACAGAAGTATTTTTCCGATTCAAAAGAAGCGTCGAAAAGCTGGTTCCAAGATGGAGACATTGGTGTAGGTATTTTTAGGTTTTGATGCTTTTTTATTTCCTATTTTTTAGTTGAAGTCCAAGGTTCTTTTTTGACTCCGACAAGCATATCTTTTGCGTCCCATGTTAGTTTTTTGAAAACTTTATATTTTTGGAAAGTTGGTTTTGTCACCTTTTCAGAAATAGTCATTTTTCTCAGTTTTTGGCCCATGCTCTTTCTATCATGTTTTTAGCATTTTTGCTATATGGTGGATATCTTGAGTGGTTTAGGCCCGAGGATCATTTTCCTAGCATGGTTTTCTTTGTTTTAGGTTGTACTATGTTTTGTATCAGCTTGTTTTTAGTTTTGATCATTGTAGCTATCATTTTGAAGTAATTTTATGTATCAGATTGAGATAAAGTTCCACTTTTGAATTCCGGGGATTATGAACGTTGTTTTGAGTCAGTTGTACTTGCACTATTTTTATAAAGCACCATGGGGGGGATAGTTGTTTGCTGTTTTAGGCATTCTCCCTTTGTTAAGTGAGTGTCCCTTCCACGAGATTAGCCCCATCTAGCATCAGTGTGACCGTGTCTTTATGGGTGTTTGTACCTCTTTCCCTCTCTCATCATTCTTGGTTCATTTGCAGGAGACTTTGGCTCACCTTCTCAGTTGCCTGTCATCACACCCCATTGCATTAAGGGGGGGGGGTTATGCTGTTGTTCTAATGCATCCTTGGTTCGATAGTGTGAGCTATGTATTTAGTGGTTGATCCTATATACAAGGCGATTGCAGTGGCTGGCTACCTATGCATTTCAGTGAGATGGATCATCTACCATATAGACACACTCGGTTCGTGCCTTCTTCTATGGAGGTACTTCTGATCAGCAGTTTGGCAGATTTGCAGCTTCTTCATGCTTTAGTGATGCTCTTCATGATCACTCCTTGTTCCTATTTTAGGGGACATTTTCCTAGTTGGAGGCTTCTTCAGTTCTTCACTAGGTTCTTACCTCTTTTTGGGGGAGAGTTTTTCCCATGTGGTTTTCTCTCTTTCCCCATTTACAGAGGTTGCATCTTTTGCATTTGTACATGGGTACCTAAAATGGCCTCGTTGCCGAGACCCATTCTACATTTCTTAGTCTTGTGAGCTTAAGGCATTTCCCTAAGTTGCACTTAAGGGGGGATGTTAGAGTAAATAATTAATTTACTAATTATTTATTCTATTTACTTAAGCTTACTTAGGTAAATGCATTTATTAATTAGTTGTAGTCTAGGAGTTTGTTATAAGTTGTTGACAATACGAGAGTTTGTTGTCTCCTAAGTCATACTTATCCTCTCACATTGTTCGAGGAATTTCCACCTAATGTGGATGTATGCTTAGTTGTCACACTTATCTCTTAGCATCTTCTAGCTTGTTTTGGAAGATTCCTTGAGCTCTTTATATTTGGGCTCCCTTATTGTATTTTCATCATAACAAAATCACATCTCATATTGCATATTGTAAATACATATTTTCTTGTGTTTCAATATCTTTTTCTCTCTCATGTCCATTTAGTGTTTTTCCTTTGCTCCACGCTCTTCTCTCCTTGGCTTCTGTTTGACAGGTTTTCGCATGTAGGTGATCTTGGGCATCTTCAGAGTTAGATTTCATCAACTCCAATAGGATGCAACATGAGGATTATGGACTTTGAAACATGGGGGAGGAGGGCATATATGTTAGTTGGTAGATTTTTGCTTTTGACCCCCATGTGATAGGCTAAATACATAATTCTTGAGTTCCTCAAATTCTTGGGCAATGGAATTTGTTGTCACAAAAGTTTTCACCCTTGCCTAAAGTTTTTACATAAAGGAAACCTTGTGAAGCATCGAAACAACCTCCAAGTTGTGGATCTTAAATAATGAGGTTGAGTCTCTGGAGAAGGCCGATTTCCTTTCCTATTAGTGTGCACCTAAACTACACTTTGAGAGGAAAAGGGAAGAAAGCATGCATGAAATGCTTACCTAATCTTTTGTACATAAGTGATGTACCAAAATAGAGTGTTCAACCCAATCTCTACCCATATATGCATAGTTAAACTATCATAACATCAAAAAAATACAGATTTAGACTTGTTTTAATCTAGCAATCACATGCAAATTAGATAACCAAATGAGTGACACAAGGAATAAGAGTTTCACTATATATCATTCATAGGCCAAAAGAGATACAATCATGCAAATTATAGATAACCAAAATACATTAATGAGAGGCAAATGAATCTTACACAATACATCAATGGATGAAACAGACAAAGAAGAATGTCATAAAGTTCAAAGATAAAGGGAATTTACAATAAACATGCCAGAGCAATGCCAAAGAAACAAAGAGTCAACCATATGAAGGGTTTTTGAAATGTATCTTTATAGCTTAGACATAGACTTTGGATTGCTTCAAAACTTGACCAATGCATTCAAGACTGTCAAAGGATGATTGGATATGATCTAGATGAGGGATCTAATCTGGCACATCTTCAGAGGCAAGAAAATCATCAAAACCCTGACTTGGAAGAAACCTTAAAGTGATAGAAACAATGCCATTAATGCTCTGACCAGGTAGATAGATAACTAGGCAGTGATTGAATGTCCTTTGCATTATTTCTAGCCCCTACATTCATTCAGAGTGGTTGAGATTGATTATGAAGATTAGATCATGTAGAGAAAACTATCTTCTTTCATTCTTGGCTTGACAAAACATCAAAATTAGTAGTCAAAAAGGGAATGAGCCATGTGGACCAATGGTTTTATTTCTTTCTGCCAACTCAAAAAAGTCTTCACAAGTTGACTGCCTTATTACCTTAACCATGCCACATTTTCAACTTAACCGTAACTACTCCATGAAACTACAACTTAACCGCGATGTGTTGTCATTGTTACCTTCTAAAATGGTCCTGCTAGGGACACGTGTTCATCTATTGTTATGTCACATGAAATAAAGTTCTTGCATCTTTAGCTAGTGGCATAACAACATTGGTCGATCTTGTTTCATCGAACGGTCGGTCCTGAAGATGTGTTGATCCCATCAACACTCCACCTAATGAAAATATTGCATTCTACTAGCTTGTTTGACACCTTGTCCACTTCACCTGTGGCCCACAAGGAAGATAAGACCCATATGCCACATGTCACATTGTCACATTGTTGTGTGAAATAAAGTCTGCTCACTTCTGCAAAGTGATAAAGCGATGACCATAGATGTTACAAATCTGATGATGGACGAAAATGACCCACTGATGACTATGCTAACCAAGAGAAAGGGGCCCATGGTGCTACGTGGCAATTTTGTCACTTGGTCAATATGAGAAAAGGGTCTGCAGTTTTTAAAAGCAACAAAGTAACAACCATGGATTGTGTTGCATCAGATGGTGAACAAGATCTAGGCTTGTGGAACTATTAAATGTGCAGTCACTTAAGACTTGGGAAATAAAATGTATAACCAAGGTTTCAAAATGGTATTTTTACCTGTCATAATATTTGAATAGTCAAATATATGAACGTTATACTATGTTTGAATTTAAATCTTTCAATTTGGCAGGAAGGCAAAAATAGTTAACAATTCTGGTGACTCAGGGGGGATGCATGCCTGCTATGCATACACCTAGTGACCTAAAACATCAATTAGGCTATAGAGTTGAAAAAACATGAAGATCCACCCTGTAAGAAACTAGAACACTAAAGAACTGTGACCTTTGTGACTGCAATTTTTTTTAGGAAATTCCATCTTTGCACTCTCTATAAACCTCAAGAACTTTCAAAACTGCCACTTCTAGGAGAACAACACCATGTGTACCCTACACTTCTTGGAAAATTGGAAACAACTAAAAGAAAAATACTCTAAATATATATATGGAAAACATCACCCAATCAAAAACAAGGCTTAAGATATATTCCATTGACTGGAATAGGTAAGATCTCACCATTAGGCCTACTTAATTAGAAGGCATTGACTTGCTTGCAATTGATTATCACATAGTGACCAGTCTATATTGCATCAAATTTTGAATGTCTCCCTAGTTTTTCTCTATCTGCATCCCATTTTAGTACAAGATCACCCTCCTTGAAATTCTTAACCCTAGCCTTCTTGTCAAAGGACCTTTTCATCTATCGTTGATGTGTTTCCAAAGTCTACATTGCTTGATTTCTCTTTTCCTCCAACTCCATCAACTCTACTATTCTCACTATCATAGCATCATTTTTATCTAACTCAAGTTGATGAGCCAATTCAAGAGTAGGAAATTCCAATGAAATAGGAAGCCTAGCTTCTCTTCCATATACCGAAATGAAAGAAGAATATCCTATCTCTTCCTTAGGTGTTATTTTATCAGCTCATATAGTTGTTTTCAATTTCTGATGCCAACACCTTTGATTATCCTCTATGGTTCTTTTTATTATCTTGATCAAATTCTTATTGGACGACTCAGCTAATCCATTACCAAGGGGGTAGTAGTTAGAAGATGTACTTAAATAAATACCATGATCTACTGCCCATGAACATATCTAAGTTCCTACAAATAATTTTGTATTATCTAAAATGATGGTGGAAGGAGTACCAAACCTTGTGAAAACTCTATCCAAGAACTCAACAACTAAATTCTCAGTAGCATCCTTTAATGCAATTGCCTTTATCCACCTGGTAAAATAATCTGTAGTAGCTAGAATCCATTTATGACCAAAGCTAGAAGGAGGGTTAATAGGACCTATGAAATCTAATCTACATTGAGAAAAAGGCTGATCCACTTGAATAGGATGAAGTGGAAGGGCTGTAAGTCTTTGTATACTTGAAAAGAAGGCACATTTTTCACACTTCCTGACATACCCATGACAATCATGGAACAAGGATGGCCAATAGTAACCTGCCCTCATTATTTTCATGTCTGTGGTTCTTGCTAAAAAGTGCCCAGCATAAGGACCATCATGAAGTTCCTTAATCATTCTTTTTGCTTGATCTGCATCAATACATCTTAGTAGAGCTCCATTGAAGTCCTTCCTAAAAAGAATACCATCAACTATGGCATAAGGGATTGACTACAATTTGAACTATCTTCTTTTAGCTCTATCTAATCCCTGAGGATATCCATTTCTTGATAAGAAGGTCATCATGCCATCTATCCAACTCCTTGGATTCTCATTTCTTACTTCTTTTTGTTTTGTAAATACCAAAGTAACTTCTTCATCTAATTCTTGAGATGAGACCATCTGCTTGCACAATCCTTTCCCTCTTACCAATTTAGTGACCTAGATGTTCACATAATACTCCATTAGTCTATTAATCCAAATCTCTCTTTTCTCATTAATATCCTTTCTCAAAAGGAAGTCCTTGACATTGGCATGAGGCACTAGTAAATGGATCTTATTATGGGATAGAAGGTGTTTGAACATCTTCAAAGATCTTATGACTATACGGGCTTGTTTCTTCACATAACTATAGTTATACTCATACACTTTAAGACCTTCACTAAAGAAGGCAATGGGCTATTTCTCATTCTTATCATTCAATTGAGTCAAAATAGAAAAAATACTCAACTCACCTCCTAAGGTGTAAAGAGTGAAATCTCTTTCAAAATTTGGGTCAATGAGAGTAGGAGCTATGGCTATGGTTGCTTTGATCTCTTCAAAACTTGCTTTCCCTTCCTTGGTCCATTGAAAGACCATTTTATTCTTGAGCATAGCTATAAGAGGTTTCACCATGGTAGCTAAATTAGGAATTAATCTCCTCACAAAATTTATCCTAGAAAGAAAACTTTGCAGTCCTTTCTTGTGGTTAGGAAGGGAGAGAGAAAGTATTGCTTTAGTGATTTCTAGATCAATAGTTAGACCATTCTTGGGTACAACATGTCCCAAAAATTTCCCTTGATTGGTGGCAAAGACACACATGGATTTATTGACACACCATACTCTTTACATCTTACGAACACCTGCATGAGGTGGCCAAAATGATCTATCACATTCTTTGAATATACTCTAATGTTGTCAAGATAGACCATTACAATTTTTTCTATCATGTTCTTAAAGGCCATCTTCATTGATTTTTTGAAAGTGACACCTGCATTTGTTAGTCCAAATGGCATCTTACTGTAAGCATAGGTGCCCCACTTTGTGGTAAATACAGTCTTGTATCTATTAGCTTCCTTGAATAACACTTGATTGTAGCCTAAAAATCCATCTAGGATGTGAACCTTTCTAAACCATTGACCCTGGATAAGATTTGTTCCATGGAAGGAAGGGGATGAAGATTCTTATGGGAGGCTTGGTTGAGGTCCCTAAAGTCTACACATAGTCTGATTTCTCCATTCTTCTTCCTAACTAGGACACAGTTTTCTACCCAAGAGGAATGCTTAATAGGGAGAATGATATTAGCCTTAATCAACTTAGATAGCTCCTTTCTCATTAAGGGTTCAATTTTAGGATTCACTGGCCTTTGCTTCTATGCTTACTGGTTTGACATTATCATGTAAATCTTATGGTATGTTGAAATGGACTTCGGTCAAAACCATTTAGATCATCACATGTCCATGCAAACACATCACTAAATTCTTGACATAGATGAATGAAATTTTCTTGTTCAACTTCTAGTACATACCTTTCCCATGTTTAGGGTTCTTCCATCAACAACAATGATTGGTATGCGATCATATTTTGCTGCAGTAAGGTTCATGCCTCTATCCCTTGTTCAATCATCAAGAGTGAAAACACTTTCTAGGGTAATCAGACCTTGAGCAACTTGTTGGAACTAAGATTAATGATCTGATCCCCATACTAGTCATGTAATCTTGATTGGTTTCTATTTGAGAACTCTGCTTCATTATGCAAGAAACTCACAATTTGTGCATCAAATTCAAACACTTGCCAATTAAAATTATTATCAGGGATAACAAGTCTAACCACCACTCTAATCTACTACTTCTCATCTTCAAGGCTCCTTGGAACATTATAAGATGCACCCACTATTGCAAGTCTATCAATATGTTCGTTATCTTTCCTAGGGATGCTTTGAATATTAAATGCATTGAAACCTTTGAGAAAATCCCATAATCTATGTTTATAAGACTTGGGAAAACCATTCTTGGTGACGTTCTGATTTCTCACTTGATTGACAATCAACTTACTATCTCCATATACACCTAAGGCTTGAATTTGTCTTTTTTGGTCAAGTAGATGACCTTGAATCGATGCCTCATACTCTACTATGTTATTAGTAAAACTGAATTGAATCCTAAATGAGAAGTAGTACCTTTCTAGTGCAGGAGAAACCAACATCAGACCAGTTTTTGATTCATTTTTATTCCTTAATCCATCAAAGTACATGCTCCATATCCCATTCCTATGCTCCTTGTTATTGATAAGGTTAGGGACAAGAGAATCCTTTTTTAATATACAATATGTACCAAGGTCTATCTTTAGGGTTTCTAATATAGGATCAAACTGATATGCATTAGCCCATTCATCTAGGAGAAAATTAGGTGTCCTTGTCAAAGAAGTAGTAGGTCCTTGCACTATATCATTTTCATCTATCTCTAGGATAGTGTAATTCATATTGATGAGATTAGGAGTGTAAGGCTCAAGATGCTTTAGGGCTAAGGGCTCTATACTCTGATTGAAGCTTTAGTTCCATAACTTGTCTTAAAAAAATGTATGACCAATCAGAGGATATGTAGCCACCTATTTGGGTAGTGAAATGTCTTGAAAGATAGATGGAAAAGTGTGGCTTAACTTTAGGAACTGATATATCTTGAATTAGTACAACCAGGGCATGCATGTAGGGCCATTTCAACATTCCCAAGAATTCCTACAGTCTTGATAGTAATACCATCCAATTGCAATACATCCCTAACAATGGGCTCATACTTCATTCCTAGGACATCAACAAAACACTTGGGCATCACTGAGCTACTAGCCCCTGAATCAATCATGCAATTATCGACTAGCTTATCCCTTATAATCAAATAAACATAAATGGGGGAGGTCTAACCATTTTACTTGCTTCTACCTCCTTTGATGGTTGTACAAAACTTGTGGCATTTTTCATGTTAGAGGGCAGTTCCTTTGGTTCAATGCTCTCCAATTCCTATTGCAACAACCTTTTATGCATAGGTATAGTAGCAACAACATCCCACATGGAGATGTTTACATTTGTCTTCTTCATTTGATCTACCACATTGAATGATGCATTAAGTGCTTTGGTAGGATCCTTGGGCATTGCATGTGTAGGATGTTGCGATGGAATAACTTGGGGGCCATTCACATCTTTTATGCTATTATTTTTCCTTTGCTACTGAGGAGATGTAATGCCCTGCCAAGGGATCCAAAAGAATTAACCTAAAATTTTACTAAGTTTGCCAAACAATTTTTTATTAAAACATGAAAGATAAACCATTCATATCAAACACATAGTAGCAGAAGTAATAACATACATACAACTAAAAACATTCATAAAAAGTTCCATTCCTTAAGGATCCCAAGACGTTGAGTTACATTTTATCTAATTAATACTAAGTATAACCACTACCACATCCACATGAAAGAATAAATAGAAAGTCCAATGTTTATATTACACATTTTTTCCGAATGCCTCTTCGAAATTAAATTTAGAATGCTCAATCATCCACTATACATGACATAGGGTATGAAAGGCTTAACAAATATACATGTGTGAAAATGAAGTACATCATCCTATTCTAATCCATGATGCATGTGCAATAAAGTAAATGAAACAAAATTCCATACATGATACATCATCATAGAAGATATAAACATCCATCGTAAAAGATAGCCATAAATCATAAACACAATTAACTAAGTGCATGGTTCCTCCCAACTGTAAATAGCATCATTAGACCATCGTGGGTTCTAGCTATCCCTCCGTGCGTAACATCCCAAGTTACTAAAGAGATCATCGGTATTATCATAGTAGGAATGTCACTCCTAAAACATACTACATTATATGCAAAAAGAAATCTAACATGCTACAACATGTGCATAAGAAATCTAATCATGCAAAGTAAAACATAAGAGAAGTAAACAACATCATCTATCATATGCTAATCATCAATATAAGGATACATGTAAGTAAATAACATCCATCATAAGATATAACATCTATCATAATTATCCAAGAATATAATGAAGATAAATACCAACCAAGAATGCTCTAGCCATAGTGTCTTAGACGGATCTCAAATGGTAAGAGTGGAAAAGCACTACCACCCGATCGGAGGAGATAGTCTCAAGTCCCAAACATGATATCAAATCACATAAAAAAAGTACTCTCTAAGTCTAAGAATCCTAAAAGTATACTAACTCAAAGGGTTCAACATAAAATAGTCAACACCTATACCTAGAGGCACAACAATGACATGTAGGAAACCTATTATGTAAGCGAGAAAGTGTCATCGCACGAATCACGCTAGAGTTACCCTGGTAGTCTCTCAATAGACCCCGACTCCCTAGTGATCCCTATGCGGCCATTAGTATCCTTTCGTATTGACAAGGCATATTACGAAATGCAAATTCGCAACCAAGCATTCTCTTTACTCCCATCCTAGTCTGTACTAGCACTTGAGGCATGGGCGAGAACATACAATTATCTTATTAGGTTCATTTTAATCTCCATTTAGTGTAAATGTTTTCACTTATTAAAATAACTTACAATGAGTTACCCTGGCAGCCACTTAGAGCCTCGGCTCCCATTGCAAGCCACTTCCCGACACTACAAGTAGATAACCTATCCTAGGCTCATGGAATCATAAATCAAAAATCACCACAGTCCTATATAAGCGACTATAAAAATACCAAAAGATAATCCACAATAAAAGCATCAAATCTCCATGAGCAATCGAAAAGTATCCATAGATAATCATGACCACAATAGTTCTCTATTGGCAACTGAAGGTATCACTGATAATCACAATATCCATTGGTTCTCAACAAGTAACCAAAAAGGCATCTCAAAGCAAATAATACTGATCGAAGACTCCAAAATGGTCAAGTCCAAAACATGTCACAACATGACAACATCAAGAATAAATCAACACTTCAGTCCCATCATGGCAACTAGAAAGTAATCCAAGTACAACTGATCGATGACTCAAAAATGATTAAGCGAAGTGTCTCAAATACATACACCTCAGCTTCACAGAAGAAGACTGGAAAGCAATAACAATCAGTAAATACAAACATCTCATAGAGCATGCCATCACATTACCATGGTTGGGTTTTAAAAGAATCAAGACCAAATAACATCAACATGCCATCACATTCGCATAACTCCCCCAAGCCTCTGGTAGACGTCCTATGACTGGTCAACAACCTAGTCAACCCCAAAACTCCAAAACATGGACAGCATAAAGAACAAGATACAAACACATATTTTAGTTTGCTTTCGCAATCACATGGTTAAGCCAAATATTAAGTTTCAATTTTCGTTTCAAGTATACTTCAAGTGTACAAGATTCTTCGTTTAACCTCCAAGTCAACATAGAATTATCCCTCTATTATTTAAAAACAATTTTCTAAAATAATCAGAAGATAATTGCTTACTTATCTAAATCATTAAACTAGTTCCCATTGGCTTTTAATAAAATTATTGCATTATTTTACTATAATCAATGTTAAATGAAACTCCCTTAATTCCAAGAGCATCTCCCATTACTCAAATCATAAGAATAATACTTATCAACTTTCAAATAATTAGTTTACAATTTCCTTAAAACACTTCAAGGACAATCATTTATTTAAAATAATCTTCATTGATTTTAGGTAAAATCAATCTCATTAATAATTCAATAATTATTTAATTCCACTAAACACTTATTGATATCTCTTTTCTTTTAATTTAAATCCATTTACTTAAATTGACTAATAATTAATTACACTTCTACTATTAACTAACTTTAATTTAATTTAATTTAATTAGATTAGTTAATAATTCATATAAAACTAATGCATAATAATAAGATTCTATTTTAATTCGAACCCAAACTCGAATCAATTTTCAAATCTTGATTCTACTAGGGGAGATTGCAATAATATTTTTAATTCCCATAACTGGATGAAACAATATGCATGCCCGAATTACAAAATTGAAGATTCATTCATAGAGAATTATTCAAACACACATAACAGACATGATGAAGATAGGAAGAGAAAGTGCGTAATAAAATATGCAAAATAATGATGAGTGCCTACTTGGACACTGATGCTAATTCGGTACACCTCAAAAAATTGTAGAGAAGCTCCTCTTCTCAGAACCTTCTCCTTTCCAAAAATTCCTTCGTTCTCCAACATTCGCAATTCCTCCAAGAACTGAAACCCCCCCAAGTGTCTAGGAGTGCTTGTAGAAGCATATGAGGATGTAGAAGCCTATGAGCTTGTAGAAGCATATGAGCTTGTTGAAGCATATGAGGATCTAGAAGCATATGAGTTTGTAGAAGCATATGAGGATCTAGAAGCATATGAGCTATTAGAAGCATATGAGGATGTCCATACACACTAGGAGAGCCTCTATATAAAGGCCTCTAAGATGCATCTAGAATGTGTCTAGAAAGAACTAGGAGATAAGCATGACAACTAAGCACGTAACTTCCACGACAAGAAGATAGACATGATGAGGTCTCTAGAATGTTGTAGACAACATGTGCTCAAATAATATGCTAACTCCTAAGTGTAGACAACACGTGCATAATTAGAGTGCAAACTCCTGTGTTGTCAATATGACAACTTACAAGAGTTCGCATACTCCTATGTGAATAAATATTAACATAATACACCGTAATTTATTAAATTTCTTTATTTAATATTCATTTGACTCCTTTTTAAATTAATTTATTAATTTTAAATCTCATGCACTCACTTTATTAAATCCACTTGTTTTATCTTAATATATTTTAATCACATGCATGCATCATGTGATCTGGAATCTTTTAATAATTTTAATATCTTTTCCACTTTTAAATTTATTTTCAAAACTTAATTGATTAAATATTTATTAACTTAAATAATAATATTATTTAGCATTTATTTAAAAATGAACTGTAAATATATTATTATTAAATTAAATAAATATTATCACATTCCAAATTTAAACTTATAACTTTCATCTCCAAATTTAATTCTTTTATTTAATTAAATTTCCCAATTAATTAAATAAAATAAAAATAAAAATACCATGATAATTTTCCATTTAATTAAATCTTTTAATTAGACTTAATTAATAGAAAATTCACCAAGAAAGAGTTCGACAACAATAGTAAAATGCAAACTAGGGTAGGCACTACAGGAGCATTTGAAGAAGAAGCATGACCATTCTGCCTAGTTTGATCAAAAGAAGTATTCCCTTGGTTATGATTTGGGGGCGGGCCTACCATTTAAAGGAGTCTGATATTACAATTGAGGAGCTTTATTACCCTGAGCTTACTATCTCTCCAAAGTCACTGCTTTGTTGCTCACCTTTTAAATCACAAAGAAGCTATCTTCCAATTTCTTATCTCGAATCTATAACTTTTTTCCAATATCTTGCATTAGAGCCTTCAACTCTCCTAACTCACTAGATGATGTGGAAGCTTGAGGGCTAGAGAAAGGGGTTGTGATGTGGAAGATGTGGGAATAGGGGCTACTATTGGTTGGTTATTTAGTATATTAGGCAAGAAGGGCATAGGAGGCCTTGGAGCTAGCTTTCCTCGTATCAATATATTGTCTGCCTTGATAGTAGTTTCATAGGAATCGAGTAATGTATCTCCTCCCATGGATTGTATTGTAGTGGCAATATCACTATTTAGGGCTTTTAGGTAATGTAAGAAGGCCTTATCGGGGGCAGGCTTTACTACAGTGGGTATTCTATCCTATGTTTTTTGGAATCTATAGTTATTGTTAGTCATGTATTCATGGGGTGCCCCCTTTATTGTAGTCAACTATTCTAAAAGTGAAAGATAGTCAATTTTTTCTTCAAAATGTTTGCATAGGGATGCTCCTAACCCATTACAACCTATTATAGAGTTATGAGGCAACCCTCTATACCATTGGAGTGCTTTTCCTTTCAAGGATAGGCTAGAAGCCTAACTGCTACATCATCTTTAGTTATTCCATGGATATTGCAAACATTAGACATTTTTTGAATATGCTCTATAGGGGAAATAAAGGTTTCACTAGTAAAATTAGGTACACTTTTAAGAGCTAATACTGGTATATCATGTCTTTGGGCCAAGAGGAGAGGATTTCCACCATTGAAGGTAGAAAAAGCATGAGCTATAGCCATCTAAGCAAGTGTCCTATTGATATGAGTAGATGGTATTCTAGGTTGAGATCTATCAGTAGGGGGAGTAGAGATGGATCTTATAGGTGTATGTGTTACTGTTGTACTCCTAATTGGTGATAAAGATACTCTAGTCTTCTTTTTTCTAGGATTTGAAAATGAAAGCTCTGTGTATTGAAACTTAACTCTAGAAGATGCCCTTGTTTCAACTTTGGGCATGAATCACAACGATGGTGGTATGAAATCAGATGAAAAAGTGGCATAGAGTCACAAAGTACTTTCATCCTCTTGTAGGTTTGAAACATTGAGAGCATCACTATCTTCTCATTATCAACTTGAAATCCTTCTTTGGCACCAATGAACTTGAAATCTTCTAATATGAATGTCCCACTAGACATGCCAAAAACTATGGTATGACCGGTGGTGGTTCTGGAAACTAATTTGAATCTTTTAATGATAGTCCCACCAAGCATGCCATAAACTGTTGTCACAAAAGTTTGCACCCTTTCCTAAATTTTTTACGTAAAGGAAACCTTGTGAAACATGGAAACAACCTCTAAGTTGTGGGACTTGAACAACAAGGTTGAGTCTTCGGAGAAGGCCGACTTCCTTTGCTATCAAGGTGCACCTAAACTACACTTGGAGAGGAAAAGGGAAGAAAGCATGCATGAACAATTTTTCTAATCTATCCTATGAAGGCATTGTACCAAAATAGAGTGTTCAACCCAATCTCTGCCAATATATGCATAGTTAAACTATTATAACATCAAAAAATATACATACTTAGACTTTTTTAAATCTAGAAATCACATGCAAATCAGATTACCAAATGAGTGACACAAGAAATAAGAGTTTCACTATATATCATTCAAAGGCCAAAAGAGATGCAATCATACAAATTACAAATAACAAAAATACATTGATGAGAGGAAAATGAATATTACATAGTACATCAATAGCTGAAAGGGATAAAGTAAAATGTCATGAAGTTCAAAGGCAAAGGGAATTTATGATAAGCATGTAAGAGCAATGCCAAAGAAACCCCAACTTAGAATAAACCTCGAAGTGATAGAAATAGTGCCATTAACACTCCACCTAGGTAGATGGATAGCCAGGTGATGATTGAATGTCCTTTGCATTATTTCTAGCCCTTGCATTCATTTAGAGTGGTTGAGATCGATTATGAAGATCAAGTCGTGTAGAGAAAACTAACTTATGTCATTCTTGGCTTGATAAGACATCAAAATCAATAGTCAAACAGGTCCAACAACCAAAATGAGCCACGTGGACCAATGGTTTTATTTCTTTCCTCTAGCTCAAAAAGGTCTTGAGAAGTTGATCGCCTTATTACCTTAACCACACCACCTTTTCAACTTAACAGTAATTGCTCCATGAAACTGCAACTTAATCGTGATGTGATTACGATTGTTACCTTCTAAATTGAGCCCATGGGGGACATGTGTTCATCTATCATTATGGTGCATGAAATAAAGTTCTATTGATCTCAAATTGACTTTAACAAGTGAGTGTCAACACACATAAGCTATTTACTTAGTTCATGCTGAACTACTAATACATGCTGAGCACAACATGTAAATATTAGACCATGCCAAGTTGCAATGAGTGCCAAGTCACTCATATGTTGAGTCACTCAAGTGCCAAGCAGATAGACCATGCTGAGTGATTCAGAAGCCAAGTAAATAGTGGATGTTGAGTGATGTAGGTGCCAAGTCATAGTATATAGAAAAGTGCATGCCGAGCATGAATAAGACAATTTTGACATATTTTTTTGTAATGGCACAAACAACTATGTAAATCATGTTTGAGCCAATTTAAGATTAAATTGTGATATTTTGGAGATAAGGATGAATCTCTATTTTGGATTTCCTATGCAATTACATGTAGCCAATCAGAAAATGGGAAGGATTAAGTGAAAAAATGGATGAATCTTGGTCATAGATTCGTATCTAACCCTAAGCCACCAAAGTATTCTTAAGGAGGCCTAAGCCCTAAGCTCTTTATTGATAGAGGAGTGAATGGTATGGAATGTTTAATGAATTAAAGGAGAGAACAAGATAGTTTGCAAGCAGAGCATTCAAGGTGACTTACAAGTTATGAAGAAAGAGTGAATTGTAGAATCAGTTAGAGAAGAACAAAAGTTAGAGAAAATGATACAACATTGAGACATCTAATCGTGAAGGATCAAGAAGAAATTATTTAGATGTGATCTGCTATCAGGCAAGAAAGTGCCAACTGTAGGATCTATGCTAAGACATTTTAACAGGTGATTCAATCAAATCTCTTAAGTAGAGTAGTCCTAACTGGCTGTATGAAATCCTTTAATAGTGTGCTTAGTTGTAAGTTGAAGTCCTCTAAAAAGGCACACTTCTAATAGGGTGTTGAAATCCTCTAAAAGGGTGAGACCTAACAGTCTTTGTAAGCCTTTAACAGGGCAGACCTTTCATAGGGTAGTTCATGTTTCATGGCCAAAGCATTATAACCTTCATTGGATACACTTTATTACTACAATAGTGAAGATTTGTGGGTCATCCCCACCCAGTTTTACCTTCTCACTTGGAGGGTTTTTGGGTAATCATATTTGGTGTTATCTGTGTGAATTCTTACATGGTTGTATGATTTAGATGTGTACACTCGAAAGTGTCTCACTCTAAACCCTTCTATCCAAACGATTCCATGAGTTTGGAATGCTTGGATGCCGGCTTAGAGCTCCCTATCCACGGAGTGCAAGAGAGTGTATTTCAAGTTCAAGGGCTCTCAAGTGAGCCTTAGGAATACTCTTCTTGCTAGTAAAACATGCAATGGGAGGTTCCAAAGACAAGATGCAAGAATGCAAATGTCTCAAGGAGTTCCTCAAGGATGCAATGCAAATGAAGATTAAGCTAGAATGTGATGCAAAGTGCAGCTATGCTAAAACATGTATGAGAGTGTTACAATCCAAATATTAAGCTATGTGAGATAGATTATCACAAAATAAAAGCTAAACTAACATGAAACATGAATCTAAGCTAAAATGCTATGGTATGAGAGAATGTAGACAAGAAATAGAAGTTCTCCACACAGCTCCAAAGAAATTTGTTAGAAAACCTGCAACATAACAATACTCAAAATATGGATCGATTGAGGGGGAAAGCTCTCTCCCTTTTAAAGTCATATGGACGGTAGAGATCAAGATGAAAATGGTGGATGATCAATAGTGGAATTCAAAAAGAGGAGTGATCCATGTGCACACACAAGTCAACCAATAGAATATAAGTTGACTTGTCACATAAGACAAAAGTCTCACAAGCCTTTTCTTTTAATTGTAAAATAGAAAAAGGACTTTATATGTGCACTTTAAGTGGATTAGAAGAATGGAATATTTTATTTAATTAAAAGGGGACATGTTCTTTTAATCAAATAATGAACTTAGGATAGCATAGTCAAACTATAGGTTATAATCAAATAAATTGATTATTAGCAATTTGGTCTAGGTAAGTGATTAAATTAAATTAGCCAAAATGCTAAGAAGGGGGCTAATAGTCTAGATGACCATTTTTAGGTGATTACATTTGCCCCTCTTTGACTAATGCGTGATCAATCTGGGAACACATTATGTCAAAGAAAATTGAAGCCAAGTAGGCAGTGGTAGATATAGATGTCTGATTTCGAAGAATGAAATGCAAAAATAGATAGCAAGTCTTGAATGCACAGCCTGATAGCGGCAGTACTGAACACTAGGAAGATGATGTTAGGATCCGAAAATAATTCTAACACCTAGCAAAGCGAATAGATTGAGAGCAAGTGATAAGGTCAAACAAATGCTCCTAAGAAATAGATAGCTGTAACAATCAACAATCGAGTATTTCTGCCCCCTCGGGATCAAAATTGAAATGAGGTAAGAGGATGCAGAAACTAGCTAGACATGAGAAAATCAAGATATAGCAATGTCCAATATGAAAGATAAATGATTAGAGCCCAAGAATGACTATAAGAAAGTGATAAAATGCCCCAGTTTGACTAGAGTTGACCATGAAGGATATAGCATAAAAAAAAATTAGGTCAAATCTAGTAGAAAGATGATGTTAGACATGTAAAGTTTGAATTTAAGTAGATATGAAGTATGAAAATGATGAAGACATGAAGAAATGAAGATGCCCCAGTGATGATTCGGAGATTAGACCTCAAAAGGTCAACTAACTACTTAGCAGAAAGTAGAATTTTAAAAAGATCTATTAGATTTCCACAATCCATGAGAATGAGATATGCTTTTTGGATTTGATTGTGTAGAGTTTTTTTTTATCATCAATGTTTCGGATCATACTACATGATTCATCATCAGGATGCAAGAGAAGAACATAAAATGATGAACTCAAATTTGGATTTCAATCTTGAAAATGAATCCAGGACGTCAAAATTATTTAAGAGGTCAAAACTTTATATAATGTGATGATAAGATAGAAAAGAGATGAAGTGAAAGATTAAGAAGGTGAAAAGACATGAACAAGAAGAAAGTAAAGAAATATATCAAAGGAGTTAGCTGATATGTTTGCGAAAAGATGAAGAGAGAGCTCTCCCCATATGCAAGAATGCAAGACTAAGCTAGAAAATGAACCTAAAATGCAAGCTAATATGAAAAGTGGTTTACCAACAATAAGTGCATAACATTTAGACTCTTAATTTCATCATTGAGCATTTATTAGGGACATCATGAAATAATACAACCATCACTACTATAACTATGAGGCTATGAATATGATCGATATCAGATAGGTATGTGGAAATCCAATCTAAGCATCAGAGACATGTAAGTCAAGATAACTACATGATTATATTTCCTAAGTTTAATTTAGCAAGATTACACCTGTATCAAGGCATAAGTGCTAGGTAAACCCCAAGTGTGGTCTTGCGAAATAGTCAAGGATGATACATTTGTAAGTCAAAATGTTGAATAGGTCAAGCATAAATGCTTACAACACTATAGACAAACAAAGTATACCCACAAGTAGAACTAAAAAAAAACATGCCCCATGCCCCTAGTCTTCTAGTCAATGACATCTTTGAAAGACTATTAGGGATGGAACATATAGTAAAGAAATCGTCATAGACAATACACAAAGTAGATAAAGATTAACATAGCTCAGTCGTTTAAGTGTTAAAGTGCATGTGTGTAAGTCACTTGACCATTTCTTCAAGACTTGATTCTAATAGTGAGAAATATCGCGATATTGGAGACCGTAGGTAAACTATCTGAAAAGTGTTGAAAAAAACTTGATGTCAAGGCGGGGGAAGTGTTGAGAAACACTGTTTTATGAGTTGTCAAAGAAACCCTAATGTATAAGAATACCTCAATAGGCTAAGTAGCTATGCCCCCAAGATGAGGACAAGAAACAATTCCAAGCCAGGAAATGTGTAGTGAAATGGATGATTGAGATTGATAGACATAGGTGCAAGGGTTTCAAGTAGTGCCTATTTTTAGGTTTTCACCACTTGACATATTTTTTTTTTCAATTTTTTTTTTTTTTTTTGGTGATACATCAAAGCACCTATTGCTAGGTTTTCACTAAGATGATCTTTTTTTCAAGACTTTTTCTGATTTTTAAGATTTATTTCAGGATCATAGATATATACAAGATAGCTGAGCAGCAAGCCTCTAAGCATAGAACTTCTTCAAGTGTAGGATGTTGATAGGTTTTGCAAGCTCTTCCCCTTCAGGAGTAGACAACTGATAAGCACCAAACCCAAATGCTGCTGTGATAATGTAAGGACCCAACCAGTTGGGTTCAAATTTCCCTTTCTGCTCTCGATGTAGCTAATTTTTTGGATTCTCTCTAAGCACGAGTTCACCTACTTGAAACTCACGAGGGTGAACTTTCTTGTTATACTAAGTAGACATGCACTTCTGATAAGCCCTCATGTGATTAAAAGCAACCTTACGACATTCATCAAGAGTCTCTAATTCCTGTACCTGCATAGCTCTATGGTCCTCATAAGTTATCAACCCATGTAAGGAGACTCGCAAGAAGGGTATCTCGACTTCTAATGGGAGAACAACCTCAGAGCTGTAGACTAGAGAAATGGGTGTAGCCCCTGTAGGAGTATGAATAGAGGTTCTATAGGCCCAAAGTGCTGAATTTATTTGTAAGTGCCAATCTTTCCCAGACTTGTGAACTGTGCGGTGTAGGATTTTCATCAGTGTTTTATTAGAGGCCTCGGCTTGGCCATTCCCTTGGGGATAGTAAATAGAGGACCAGTGTTGCTTAATTCGAAACTTTTTGCACAGTTTCTTTAAGTCCTTATTCTTGAATTGCCCTCCATTATCCATAACAATAGAGGATGGGATACCATATCGGCAAATGACGTGATTCATTATAAATAGGGCAACATGTTTGCCTGTAGCAGCAGATAATGGTACAACTTCAACCCATTTAGTGAAATACTTCATTGCTGTGATGATAAATTTATGACCGTTGGATGAGCTTGGATGAATCTTTCCTACCAAGTCAAAGGCCCATTGCTGAAATGGCCAATATGTCACAGAAGGGATTAAATCTCATCCGGGAGCATGTATCAAGTTGCCATGGAGCTGACATTTTTGACAGGACCTCGCATAGTGCACAGCATCAACTTGCATGGTGGGCCAGTAATAACCCGTCCTAAGCAGTTTTTGAGAAAGTGCAAGGCCATTAGAATGTGCCCCACAAATGCCATCGTGGACTTCGGCAAGTGCCTTCTCGGACTCTTCTAGCTCTAAAGACCTAAGCAACGTTCCGTCTAGACCCTTCCTATACAAGTCACCAGAGACCAAAGTGTAGTGTGAGGCGTTACGAAGGAGTTGGTATTTTTGGTTGCACATGAGGGTTTCGAGAATAACCTGATCATGCAGGTAGGAGAAGATAGCCACATAGAGGGAGGAATCATGACCCACAACAGTGCAAATCACTTGGTTGTCTGAAGAATCATAGGCTGGATGACGTAGTTCTTCCACCAGGAACTCAAATCGCGATTCGTGTTCTTGTAGTTGGAGGATAGATGCTAAGGTAGCCATAGCATTGGCAGCCTTGTTTTCTGCTCTTGGAATTTGCTGGAATGTCACAAAAGTGAAATAGTTCCTTAGAGCATCTATCAACTTCTTATAAGGGATCAACTTGTCATCTTTTGTTTGATAGTTATTGTTCACTTGGTTTATAACAAGTTGAGAGTCTCCATAGATATGCAATTCAGTTATTCTCCATTCAAGAGCCATTTTGATTCCATTTGTGAGTGCCTCATATTCTGTAATGTTGTTTGTACATGGGAACAAGAGTTTGTAGGACTTTGGGATTGTATAACCGTGAGGGGAAACAAACAAAATACTTTCTCCAGCTCCATTCTAAGAATGAGACCCATCAAAAAACATCTTCCATGTCCTCTCAATAATATACATGATTGAGGCATCTGGAAACTCAATTTGCATAGGCATTGTATCATCGAGTGGAAAGTCAGCTAACTGGTCAGCTATGGCCTGTCCTTTGATTGCCTTACGTTTGACATATTAAATGTCAAATTCAGAAAGAATCATCATCCATTTAGCAAGATGACCAGTAAGTGCGGCTTTACTTAACAAATATTTCAAAGGACCTATCTTAGCAATCAAGTGGACTGTATGCACCAACATATAATGTCAAAGCTTTTGAGAGGCAAATACTATAGCAAGGCATGCCTTCTCTATACTTGTATAGTTTATTTCATAAGCTACCAAAGTTTGACTGATATAGTATATGGCTCTTTGTTTACCCGTCTCATCACTTTGAGCTAAGAGTGCTTCGAGAGAAGAATTCATAGCTGAAATATACAGAATCAAAGGTTTTCCCAAAATGGGTGGCATCAAAATTGGAGGTTTTGTCAAGTAGCCTTTGATTTGATCTAAACTCTGTTGACAATCACTATTCCAAATATGGGTAGACCCTTCATGCAGATTTTTATTGAAAGCTTGAGCCTTATCAGCCAATTGAGAGATAAATCTTCTTATGGATTGTAGACGTCCTTGCAAACTTCTAAGCTGACTGATATTCTTTGGTGGAGGCATATCCATGATAGCTTGGAATTTCTCAGGATCAACCTCAACGCCTTTTGTTGAAATGATATACCCTAGCAATTTCCCAGAAGTGACACCAAAGACACATTTTTTTGGATTTAGCCTAAGTTGAAATTGTTCCATACAGTCCAATATTAGACTAAGTTCTCTGAGATGTGTGTCTCTTTTTTTAGATTTAGCCAGTGTGTCATCAACATAGTCTTCCATGTTTTTATGCATCATATCATGAAAGATGGTTGTCATTGCTCTTTGATATGTAGCGCTAGCATTTTAAGCCCAAAAGGCATGACATTCCAGCAAAAGGTACCCCATGCACATGTAAAAGCTATCTTTTCTTGATCTGCTGGAGCTATCTTGATTTGGTTATACCCAAAAAATCCATCCATGAGCGAGTACATCTCATAGCCCGTAGTCATGTCCACTATCATATCAATATTTGGTAGTGGAAAGTCATCCTTGGGGCATGCTTTGTTGAGATCTCTGAAATCAGTACAAACTCGTATGGATTTGTCATGCTTAGAGATAGGTACAATGTTGGAAATCCACTCCACATAATCAATGGCCCTAATGAAGTTTTCACTTAAGAGGTTTTCTAACTCTGCCTTGACTAGTAGGACCACGTGTGGTTGCATTTTTCTCAACTTCTGTTTGACAGGCTTGACATCTGGTGAGATTGATAAATGATGCATGATGAGATCTATATCAAGCCTTGGCATATTAGAGTATGTCCATGCGAAGTTGACCTTCTTGTCTTGAAAGAATTGAGAAAACTATGCCTTTTCTTTGTTTGACAAGGACTGAGCTACATGAATAATCTTAGGACATTCTTTTGTACCCAAGTTGATAAGCTGCATAGGTTCAATGAGAACTGAAGATCTATCCTGGAAATAGCTTGGCAGACTACTAAGTACCTCATCCGCAGGTGCCTCAGGGAGGTTTTCACCATTAGATACACCTTTATTTTTACTTTTTTGAGGATCAGACACCACCACAATGTGATTTTCATCATCCGACCACTTATTTTTTCTTTTAATTTTTTGACTAAGGTACTTGATATCTGATTCTGTCATGTTAACCGCTGGTGGAAGAAGTGACAGGTTCAATGGCATTCAGGTAACAAGTGATCTCATAGTCATTTTGGAAAGATCGTATTTTAGGTCTTTGATTTTGGAGAGACCAATCTATGAGATTAGGATGAATTAGTGAGAGTGAGGCAGAAGTTTCAATGTGATTGATATGGAAGGAGTCATCTCTGGTGACTTGTGAAGTCGAGCCTATAGAGAATGTCGCAAAAGAGTCCAGCTCGAGAATAGACCTAGAGGAACTAACGTGATCCATTGAGACATGTTGTGAGTCAAACTCATCTGACCCTATACTAGACTGTTCAACTACATTTGGTTGGGTTGTATAGGCGTGAATTACATCCACCCCTAGCTCACAAGATGCGTTCGAGAGACTTTCCCACTCAAACTCATGAGAATTTGTACTTTGATCTCTAGCTTTGAGATGAGCAATATTCTGTTTGATTCGTCCTCTATTCGTGTCCTTAGGAGTAGATCCTTCTTGTTCCTGTTGTTGGGAGGTAGAAGCTTCCTCATTATTATTAGTAGTCAATATTTCTTCTCCCCAAAGGAGGGAAGTGAGAGGGACAAAGTCTTTGTCTTGTGAAGTGGTCGCAATTATGGGACAATCATCACTCTCCGATTCGCTAGACGTGAGCAATCTTCGATCACATGTTGGTATATCATTGTCCAGCCCAAAGCCTAGACCAACAGTGTCTCGAGTATCACGACCTTGAGTGTGACTTAAAGGTTCAACTAGAGCATTTTTATGACCAGTTAAGGACTCATGGCCTTGATAGCCCATTTTTGTTAGAAATTTATAGCCTTTTCCATATCTTTTAGGAGAAATAGGAGTAGTAAGTGTAACTTCCTCGTCTTCCTCTTCTCTATAGATCCAGTCCTTAATGGCCTATTCTTCCTTCTCTTCTTCTAGAGGTAGTGATGATTGCACAAAAGTGCCAAAAAGTGTCATAGTAGAAGCGGAAGGCTTCTTAGCGGTAGTTGGTTTCCCATAGGACCGAGGGGAAACTGGTAAGGCAGCAATAGAGTCCAAAGTGTACTCCCCCATGCCAAGGCTCATCATTTTAGTTTTTTTTCACACTTTGTGAAAGATGGTGTCAGCTCATGAGATGAGCGATTATGTGGAACCAGTGTTTCAGCAGCAAATAATGTGTTGATAGACATGGAGTTGTCACCCGGGACCAACTCTGATTGGAAGTACAATTAGACCTTTAGAAGGCCTTTTGCCCTCATCATAGGCCTTTATAGTGATCTTGTGCTTAGGATCGATGAAAAATTCATACATGCCCAACTATTGGATTACATTGAATGAAATGATATTTAACCTTGCACCATTGTCTATCGGGACTCGGCAGATGCGGGTATGAAAGATTTGAACTTTGACGTGAAGAGCAAGGTTATGGGGATGACTTAGAACTTGGTCATCTTCTTCAAAAAAGGTGAGATAGTGAGGCAAGGAGATGTGGCTCAGCATAGCTTGGAATCGTTCCGCATCAATTTTTGTGGGGATGTTGGCAGAACGTAAAGCTTTCTCAAGGATATCCCTGTGCAAAGGAGATAACTCTAGCAATTCAAAAATGGAGATTTGTGCTTGTGTGCGTTGCAATTGGCTAACAAGATCATAGTTGGAGATCTGGAAGTAATTGGTTTCTTAGATGATGAAGCATTTTTAGGGTCATGAGCAACTCTTAGGACAACCTTAGATTTCTTCCTAGTAACAGCATTAAGTGGTTCACTTTGAGAAGATGAAGACTCAACCACTCAGAGTACCACCTTGGGTCTAGTATCAATATGGTCTTGAGGAGTGGATCGTGTCCTTAAGACCACTTTTGGTCATTCATCTTCAACATCATAATTTGGCCAGTTGTCATTGCTGGAGCTTGCCATACATATGTATTCAACGGGCTCAAGCATGCTTATAACATTATCAGTGTTAGTGTAAGCATAACTAATTTTGGTGTCATGATTCTTTTTGGTAGCTTTTGAGGTTTCACCCTTCTCATATTCGGGCAAGGGTTGTTTAAAAGCTTCGTGGTCAGCATTTTTAATGAGGCCATCTATGACAACTTTTCCTTCCTCAATGAGATCTTGAATTACGTTTTTGAGCTTAAAACAATTTTTAGTGTTATGAACCTTGCTTCGGTGATAACTGCAAGTGTGGTCTTCTCTCCACCATGGAGGTTTGACAGGTGGATCATAAGGATGAGAGTTGTCCGGTAAAGTAACCAGTTTGTTTGCAATCAAAGTTTTCAGAACCACCTCATAAGGCTCAACCATAGGCATGTACACACGCCATTTCTTGGTGAACTTAGAGCTCTTGTCAAATGTTTTTGGTTTTGAACTTTCTTGTTGTTTCGTAGCATAGATGGCGCTAGAAAGGTTAAACGCAAGTTCCTTGGTCTTAGGATTGTCCACTACTCCATTGTTGACAACATACTTGTTCTTATTCCAAGGTTTTCCTTTGTCTTTACCATTCCCATTGTTACTTTTGTCTTTGTTTATAACAATGTCACCTGTTTTGATAGCAACATCCTCAATGCGATATGCACTCTCCACCATGGCGTTGAAGGATGTGAATAACTATTTTCTTAGATCAAAATATAACTTGGTACAAGCGCATTGACAAAAATGTCAAATTTTTCAGCCTCAAGCACCTGCCGAGGATATCGAGAGTATAAAGATCTCCATCGTTGAAGGTATATTGCAAAAGATTCTCCCATTTTTTGTTTGATGTTGCATAAGTCTAGCACAGTCATAAGATGTTGAATGTTGTATGAATATTGATGGATAAAGCATTGTGCAAGTTTGTCAAATTTTTTAAGAGGAGGACTCAGTTTTGTAAACCATTCCATAGCTTGTCCTCTTAGAATCCTAGGAAATAACCTCATAAGAAAGGTGCCTTCATGCATAAAATCCATGCTAAGAGCATATAAATGTCTCACATGATCATGAGGATTACCATTTCCATCATATTTTTCATACTTAGGAACCTCTATATCTTTAGGAAATGGTAGCATGTAAAGACTCCTATCAAATGGAAGAGTGAAAATTGATTCAACAAATGATATCTTAGGTGGATCTTTCAAAGTTTGCAGTTGTGCAAATTGTTTCCTTAGTTCCTGTATTTCTTCCCTTAAGATTTTAGCCTCAGTGGGCTCCCATTTTGGAATTATATGCTCAACATCAAAACCTTGAGGGAGTTTCCATCCCCTAGCTGCCATGTATCAGAAGTATTGGTCTCCATTTTCCTCTAAAGCTCTAAGCATTAATTTTTGGGCAAAGCCATCTTGTTGAAATTTGATCACATCTTTGCTAGTTGCTTCTTCATCACTATCATGATGGGATGGTTTATGTGGTGAAGGACATGCACCAGCAGCAGCCCTAGGAGCCCTTAGAGGCGTGTGATTGCCATCATTGTTCTCAAAAGGATTTTGAGGACAAGTTCCTTTATATCCCTCATGTGTTGATCCTGTCAACATTCCAACCAATGAAAATACTACATTCTACTAGCTTGCTGACACCTTTTCCACCTTGCTTGTGGCCCACAAGGAAGATAGGACCCACATGTCACATGTCACACCATGACTTTTTCACGTGAAATAAAGTCCAGTCACTTTTACAAAGCGACAAAGCGACGATCGTAGATGTTGCAATATCTGACGATGGACACAAAAGACCCATTGATGACTATGCTCACGAAAGAGAAAGGGGTCCATGGTGCTATGTGGAAATTTGTCACTTTTTTACTATGAAAAAAGGGTCTATAGTTTCTAACAGCGACAAAGCGACAACCATGGATCTTGTTGCATCAGATGGTAAACAAGATTTGGGCCCAAAAAAATATCAAACACGTAGTTACTTAAGATTTGGTAAATAAAATGTATAGCCAAGGTTGCAAAATGGTAATTTTTCATGTCCTAATATTTGAATATTTAAATATATGAATTTTATACTATGTTTGAATTTAAATCTTTCAATTTGGCGGGAAGGCAAAAATAGCTAACATAATTTATGTTTGAGGAATTATGTGGGCTATGAGGCAAATCATATGTTGATGAAGGATAATAAGGTGAATTTCCAATGTCAAAAGTAGAAGAATAAGGAATGTGAGATGGATTAGGATTGGACATGAAATTTTGAGGATTGATTTGGTACATAGGTTGAATGGGAGGTATAACTCCATATTGCCTTTGAAGATCTTGAACTATTTGGTTAAGCCAATTCTTATCCATGAAATTAGATGAGGAGTGGTGAAAGATTTGATGATGTGTGAAACATGACCTTAGGAGTAGGAGCAATTTTTGACTTTGTTTTGATTTGATTTGGATTTGACTTGATTTGATTTGATTTGATTTGATTTGATTTGATATTGGATGAAGGTTTGAGATAACCTTCATTTAGATAAAGACCTTATGATATTGCAAACAATTGGACGTTGGATTTGAATGATGATATCATCTTCCACTTGGATATGGACAAATGATCCCAAGTTGGAATAGGATATATAATAGATAACTCAATACTTGTTGATGGACAAATGATCCCAAGTGAGAGAGTACAACTATGATAAGTTTTCTTAAGAATGAAGGTCTAATATCACACATTGCATAAATATTTATTCCTAAAGATTGGATTGAATCTTGATGAAGGAGAAAGATGATTGATGATATTGATTTGAGTCAATCAAGATAGCTATGATTAAAGTCCAAGGTTTATGATGGTACTTCGATATCCAAAGTGGAAGATTTTATGAAAAACTGAATTAGAAGAAGATTTGAATAGATGAAATTAGAAAGATTGATTTTGGATGAAGATGTAAATGGATGGAATTAGGAATGAATTTGACAAGGGATTGGATTAAGAATCATGAGGATGAATCATTGAATGAGGGAATTGCATCTTGATGTAGATTACGAATCATGACTAGGATGAAGATTAGGAATTTGATTGAATGATTAAGAAGATGAGGAAATGACTAGGATGATTAGATATGATTAAGATTTTGAGGAATGATTTGAATGATTAAGACAAGAGATTCATGATGGTGATGAATTTGATGGATAGAAGAAGTGGTTTGGAATTGATGTGGACAACTTGACTAAGAGGAATTAAAACAAGATCTTGTTTTTTGTTGTTGTTGTTTTTGATTTTTTTTTTGAATTTTGAACTTTTATGATGTTTTTGGATTATTTTAAAGTTTTACAATGTTTTTTTTGTTTGAAATTTTATGCTTTTTTGGCTTTTGAAAGTTTTGCTATATTTTTAGATTTTTTTTGAAATATAACATGCAAAGCATACAATGAAATATATACAAGAAAAATTTAGATGGTGTGTCCCTTTCCAATGGGGAGGGTTTCAAAAACTCAAGCATGTTGAACACACAACAATCCTATAAGGTTTTGACTAGGATATACAAGCTAAACATGGGGTGTCCTCGATATACACAAGGTGCATGAGGCCCAAATCTATATATGGAAGAAAATAATGCCACACAGTCGGGAGAAGATGATAACCCAAATCTTCACCTTCACTTCCCAAAGGTATAAAGTTATTTGGGGCTTAGCTAAGAGTGACAAGATTTTACTTTCAAGAGAGGTTTCTTTCGATTTACCTCCCTATATTTATACTCTACCAGAATGCTAAAGTTGAGGTTGTCCCAAGGGGTGATGAAATACCCAAGTAGGCCTCCTAAAAAGTGTAAAACAAGACCACTTATTTCTTGTGCACTCAAGATCACTCGAAGGCATGAGAGGAGTGAATACATAAGTGGTCTTGGGTTTGAAAAACACTTGTTCTTTCCCAATGGAGCTTTAGGTTTTGTAATTTGTTCTTGAAGACACTTGTGTTTATAGCATATAATATTATTTCCAACTTGACAATGTCGTCAACAAAAGAAATCCAAAGTTTGTCAACAAAAATAAATCAACGTGTGTCAACATAAGAAATTTGATAGGGATAAAGAAAATTCCTTTATTGCATTCAAGATTGAGAGAGTGTTCATTTTAAGAACCAAATCAAAATGTTCATTGCAATGTTCTTTGAACCTTTAAGCATTCAAGATTGTGTTTTAACAACATTCATCCAAATGAAAGGTTTTGTTCAATTGATTATGCATTCAGTATTGGATTTGCTTGTTCTAAGTTTAGCCATTCAAGAGTGTGTTTGATTTATCCAATTAAGTGCAACATGAATTCAAAGACAAGTGTTTAAGCATTCACATTCATTTTCTAAGAGTAACAAAACTTTAAGGAAAACCTGCAAGACACATGAATAATTTTTTCTAGAATACTCCAATCTGTAATGCTGCACACAATCAACTTGATTGACATCACCAAAATCCCCAAAATGAATGCTTGACTATAGAAAAAAATTATTTTAACTTTTTTTGTAATTTTTTATATACGTAAATCAACTTAGAATAGCTCATATCCTATGGAAGCACTAAAAGTCAATTTTTCTTTTATACTTTTTTATTTTTTTAAAAATATAAATAAAAAACTCAAATGATAGAATGGAGGCGTAGATAAAAAAAAATCAGAGATGAAAAAACATAACCAAGCAAATTATACTTGATACTTGCTCTTGCAGATTGCAAATGACAGCCAACTTTTAGAGATGGTAAACTACGTAGACACCCGAAGAAGCGAAGAGAATAGTCAACCAAAACTATGGACCTTCAGTCACCCACAATGTAGACTATAGAACTCTAAACTGTTGAGATGAGAGAGTTAATTTTATGGAGACACCAAAACAATGGAGATGACATAACATATTTTTTTGCAATTTCAGGTAGTTATTGAGTTTGTTGCAGGCAAAGATGTCAAACTACGGAGATGAGGATTTGTGGAGATGAAAAAGTGTCTTCATAGATGACACTACATCCTAAGAGAGATGATAATGTGCAATTTTTTATTATAGAAAACTCCAAGTTTTTGATCAAGTTAAATGTGAAAAAGGGACGTGGGTCCCACCGGGTGTGCCAAAATGTATACATGAAAACCTAACCTGTCAGGAGCATGCATAAACAAGTAAACATGAGTTGTACATGTATATCAAAGATTCAAATAAGATCAAAATATAACTAATCTACTTGAGTTTTAACACTATGCAACCAAAAGATAAGAATCTTCATGCAACCTTAGAGCAACCCAATAAGGGTGCCCACAAGAGGCCTTATTGGTGTGCTCAATGATGAGGGATGTGGATGTGCTCTACTCAAACACAAGTATGGATGAATCCCTTCAAACTAATCAAATGAATGCAAAAGTGTAAATATGAAACTATGCTAAAATGTATGTGGAATACCTTCTAGAAATGGTTATGAATAAGCCAACCTCAAAAGGATTCTAGGTATGTGAGTGTGGAAATGAGATGCAATAAAGAAAGCTAACAATATTATGCTACCATGAACTATACTAAAACTAGGAATTGAAAGAATGCAACTAACTACCAAAGATTAGCTCCAAGCATGAAAATATCTAACAACTCTAAACTTGAACTAGCATGATAACAATGCATATGGAGGAGATTAAGAATGCTTGAGACAAGGGCTCTATTTATATGCTTGAGAGAGAGGACTTGAGGAGGTGGCATATTTTTGGCATCCACATAGGTGTTACAAGGGAGACACATGGGCTAATAGAACAAGCCATGCAAAGGTCAACATAAGCCTTTTTCTGATTAAGATGGCTCAAGGTGTGCTCTCACATGTGTGAGCAACCTTGGAGAAAAGAAAGGGGGACAAGTGTACAAGAGTGCAAGAGGATTTTTGGAGAAATAAATTAAGGGGGGGCTTTCTTGGGCTTTGAGTTTCTCACACGTGTGAGAAACCACTTAGGGGATAAGAGGTGTTTAAGAGGGTATTTAGGATAATAAAATGGGATTAACTAGTGGGTAGGCTTAGAAGGATGAGAATGATGGATGGTAGACTAGGTTTAGGTGGGATTAGTATTGAATTAAATGGGATTTAATTTAATCATAGGATTATAGAATTTAATGAAGTGAAGAGAATTAAATAAATTGAAATTTATTTAAAAGGGGATTTATGGAGCACTATGCATTAAATAAATTTAACATATTAGAGGGGATGCATTTAAATTAAATTTAAATAGTTTAGTGAGGTGAAACTATTTAATTAAATAAGTAGAAGAATATGAAAAATATAGTTGATTTAAAAATTAATTAATTGTAGTGTCAAGGGAGATATTAAATCAAGTAATATAGTGTTTAGGAAAATTTTAAGTGTCTACACACCCCTCGATCACATATGGTGACACATAAAGATGATACATCAGAGGAGTTAGTAAGTTTAGATGAATTCATCACATTACCTATGTATGACTTGAACAACATGACACTGGAAGTGATGCAATAATTGCACACCTTGCTGAGTCGTAAGACAAAGCAAGAACAATTAAGAAGAGAACACAAAAAGAAACAAGTATTAAACAATATAAAGGATATTTTTGTTGACACATTTAAGATTTTTGATGTTAATGAGCAACATCAAATTTTGGACCAGCTAGTGTATACAGTTGATAAGGTTCACATAGAAGATATTGAGACTAGTGATAAACTGATGAGATGGTCTAAGAAGAAATTCAAGCACGAAGTTTTGGAGAAAGTCTCAACTAAACTTGCAACTATGTTTGAGCTTTCTAACCTTACCACTCAGTTGGAAGGAATTTTGAAAGTCATTCATTCTTTGTATATGAAACTTAGTGATGTTGAGTTCTTCACATTGGAGAATCAATGCTCTATTAATTTGATTAAGGCAGATATGAAGGCATGTACAATTTCATTAAGAAAGAATGCAAGTTCAAGCTCACCTCTATACAATAAGTTGACATTTGATCAACAAAGATTAGCTGAGTTAATGGCTAGAGATAGTGGCATAAAGAATAAATTAATTTTTATTCAATTCATGCTACTACCTCATTTGGAGATGATTTAGAGGGAATTATCTATGGCTCATTATTTAATAAGGAAAGATCCACATCTTTCAATAGTGGAGAGCTTAATTGATCTAGCTGCTTAGCTAGAGATTTACATCCAAGTCATACAATCCACTAGAGACAGATGAGATAAATGAATTGAAGAAATTTGGTAAGTCATCAAACATTTTTGGATAAATATCAGCTAACTCCTAAAAACCCCAAGCCATAAGTGACAAAAAAGGAGGAAATATTTTCATGACATAAATGAAAGGGGAAAAATTCTAACAAGGGGTAACCCAATCATGCCAGACACAAAGGGGGAGACATAAATTAGAAGTAAAATTATCAGATGAGACAACATTAAAGTCTACAGACATGTATATACTATATAGAAGAGATTAAGTTTTGAAGATTGAGTTACAGTCTCAAGGGGAGCATTATTTTTGCATGGATAGCTAAGTCATGACAAAGTGTTTTTGCCACTAATGATAAAGGGGGAGATTGTTGATCTCTAATCCCAAGTTTCCTATTAGTTTCTAGCACTTAGTTATTTCCATGGCACCATTGGATGGTCATCATAGCAACCGAGCCATCAAGAGAAGGTCGAGCTATAGAGGACTTGTTTATATTTATTCATTTGTCGAGCAAGTCAAAGGTTGCCAAGCACCCTCGTAGAGACTGAGTCAGTATACATGCCAAGAAAATTAGAAGAGAATGAGCATTTAGAAAGTCAATTAATGTCGAGTAAGTCAATTTATGTCGAGTGTATAGAAGCCGAGGACCAACATGAATGTTAGTTATGATCAAGCATCAAAAGATTCAAGTGTCAAATAAACCAATTTTGATATATGAGGTTTTAAATTCACAAACACTTATGTAAATAATTTTAGCTGACTTATACATGATATTTAAAGATTTTAGAGATAGCCATAGGGAAGATAATGTGTTTCTTCAAAAGGCATTAATCCGAAGAAAAGCATACTAACCAATCAAAAAATTAGAAGGGTAAAATGGCAAAAGGATGAAATATGGACTGTTGATTATGATCTATTACTTTCTATGATTATCTATTTAAGAAGGGTTCTAACTCTAAGATCATAATGGTGAGTGGAAGTGAGTGAACAGGTTGAGAATAGAGCAAGGAAGGCTGTCTAAAACGAGATCAGACTAAGCAACCTAGCAGTGAAGGACAAAACAAAGCATATTAGATAAGGAGATAAATTTGAGATATTAAAGAGAGGAGATCTATAAACAACTTTAAGAGAAAACCAAAGAATTAGGTACTAAATTAGTTTTGATGGATTGAGTTAGGGAAAATCTCTTAATAGAGTGGTTCTAATAGACTTTATTTAAATCTCCTAACATAGTCCTTACTTTATTGTAAGTGTAAAACCCTTTAGTCAAGGTAAGACCTAATAGTCTTAAAATGTTTTAACAGAGTAGACCCCTCACAGGGTAAATCATTAGAAGTGATCAATTTGTAGCCCTAACAGGAAAACTTTGTTGTTGCAACAGTAAAGATTTATGGGTTTCATCCCCACCCCAATTTTACCTTCATCTTGAAGTGTTTCTGGGTTATCAAAATATTTGTTTTATGAGTTTATATTTTCATGGATGTTATGCTTAGATAGATTTAATTTCAGCATTACAAATTTATGTTTATATGGTATGAGATCAAAGATATGAGATGGATTATGTGTGAATACAATTAATTGT
The DNA here is from genome assembly GCA_028749045.1 of Cupressus sempervirens. Classification (NCBI taxonomy): domain Eukaryota; kingdom Viridiplantae; phylum Streptophyta; class Pinopsida; order Cupressales; family Cupressaceae; genus Cupressus; species Cupressus sempervirens. The sequence continues at coordinate 638,134,023 of CM053789.1, read as the reverse complement.
TTTAACAATGAAAAGTTTTATAGATCTTGATTCACCCCCACCTCTCAGTATCTTGTTTCCCATTTAGATTTCAAATAGTATATATGTATTTGTTTTTCAATTTTTATATTATGTAGCATGATTTTTTCTTCTATACAAAAGTGATAAATATAACTATATATAACTGAGTATATCCATTGTAACATAACTTCTCTTTATATATATATGAATACAAATAACTTAGTTTTAACTTTTCATACTCTCATGTTATCTCCACTTAGCCTTTCAAAAGAGGAAACATAGATAAATTTGTATTTGTTTATTTATAATTGAATCTTCTTTCTTATCCTTAAATTATATAAATATTTTGCCTTTCAATATCCCTCAATCTCTATTCATGCAAGAATCATACAAGTTTGGGGATTGCTTTCGTTTTTAAGGTAATATTCCCCTCCCATGTAAGTACTCTCCAAAACCTTATATTGTGTGTCCCAGTTTATATGGTTGTGGGAGGGCACACACCAATTATTTAGATTTAGTATTTAATCATCATAATTACTATTGAATACATTTTGATATATGTTAATGAATTAATTAAATTCAATCATTATAAATGTATATAAATTTATGTACAATACATGTTGATTTAATATCATTTTTCTCTATTAATAATTAATGATATCGACCAAATAACTCACATTACTCATGTATTTTCAATTACATATTAACTTAATGACTAATGTTAATTCTTCTTGATGTATACATTACTGAACAATGTATTTTAATTGACTATTATCATTGATTAGACAATGCATGGTGTGGATTATAATTATTTTGATACATGATACCAATAATTGATATTTGTGAATATATGAAATATTTTTCTTTTTTATTTGATATCTTTATATTTTAATATCATTGGTATTTATTAACTAGATTTAGTAATGTTTCTATCAACTAGCTTATATATACCTCTATATATATTACACCGAGAGTAATTGTTCCGGAGGTGCCTATTTTTATTTGATCCCAAAGTTATTTTAATCGAAGTTGGGATTAATGAAAATAAAAATAGGCGCCTCGAGAACGATTACTCTCAGCGTAATATATATATAGAGGTATATATAAGCTAGTGGCAGTCGTGGCGCAATAGGAAAAATATTTACTTTTTATTTTTTATTTTGATAAGGTTTCTATAAAATTGTTAATTAATTTTTAATTAGAGTTGTATGAAGTTACTATAAAATTGTGCTTCAAAATATTTTTAAAAATTTAATATAATGAGTTTAATATATATTAAAAATATATATTTTATTTTTGGGATATTGTAATGTAAAAGGTTATAGTCATACATAGATATATGGTTAGGGAGAAAGTTACCATCATAGTTAATGTTAACCTTAGGGATAGAATTAGGGTTAGGGTTGGAGTTAGGGTTAGGGTTTGAGCTATGGTTAAGGTTAGGGATAGAGTTATGGTTATGGTTATTGTTAGAGTTATGGTTAAGGTTTAGATTAGAGTTATGTTTATGGTTAAGGTTAGGGTTAGAGTTATGGTCATGGTTAAGGTTAGGGTTAGAGTTATCGTTATGGTTATGATTAGGGTTAGTGTTAAGGTTATAGTAAGGCTAAGGCTAGGGTTAGGGTTAAGGTTTGACTCAAGGTTAAGGTTAGAATTAGGGTTAGGGTTTGAGTTAGGATCAAAATTAAGGTTAGGGTTAGGGTTAGAGTCCAATTATGGTAGAGTCAGATCCAAGGTTGGAGTTATGCTCATAGTTAAGGCTAGGGTTAGAGTTATGCTTATAGTTAGGGTTAGGGATAGGGTTAGAGGCCAATTATGGTAGAGTTAGAATTAGGGTTAGAGTTAGGGGTGGAGTTATGTTTATGGTTAAGGTTAGGGTTAGAGTAATGCTGATGGTTAAGGTTAGGGTTAGAGTTATCATTATGGTTATGGTTAGGGTTATAGTGGGGATAGGGTTAGGGTTAGGGTTTGAGTCAAATATTTATTTAAATTTAATATAAGGAATTTAATTTTGATAAAAAAAAAATTATTTTTTTGGGATATTGTAATGTAAAATGTTATAGTCATACGTAGATATATGGTGAGGGACAAAGTTACCATTATAGTTAATGTTAACCTTAGGGATATAATTAGGGTTAGGGTTGGCACTAGGGTAAGGGTTGGAGTTAGGGTTAGGGTTTGAGCTATGGTTAAGGTCAAGGATAGAATTATGGTTATGGTGATCATTAGAGTTATGGTTAAGGTTCAAATTAGAGTTATGTTTATGGTTAAGGTTAGGGTTAGAGTTATGGTTATGGTTATGATTAGGGTTAGGGTTATAGTAAGGCTAGGGTTAGGATTAGAGTTAGGGTTAAGGTTTGAATCAAGGTTAAGGTTAGAGTTAGGGTTAGGGTTTGAGTTAGGATCAAAATTAAGGTTAGGGTTAGCCTGGTTAGTGTCCAATTATGGTAGAGTCAGATCTAGAGTTAGAGTTATGCTCATGGTTAAGGCTAATGTTAGAGTTATGCTTATAGTTAGGGTTAGGCATAGGATTAGAGTCCAATTATGGTAGAGTTAGAATTAGGGTTAGAGTTAGGGGTAGAGTTATGTTTATGGTTAAGGTTAGGGTTAGAGTAATGGTCATGGTTAAGGTTAGGATTAGAGTTATCATTATGGTTATAATTAAGGTTATAGTGGGGATAGGGTTAGGGTTAGGGTTAGGGTTTGAGTCAAATATTTTTTTAAATTTAATACAAGGAGTTTAATTTAGATATTAAAAAAATATTTTATTTTTGGGATATTGTAATGTAAAATGTTATAGTCATAGGTAGATATATGGTTAGGGACAAAGTTACCATTACATTTAATGTTAACCTTAGGGATAGAATTAGGGTTAGGGTTAGCATTAGGGTTAGGTTTGAAGTTAGGGTTAGGGTTTGAGCTATGGTTAAGGTTAGGGATAGAGTTATGGTTATGGTTATTGTTAGAGTTATGATTAAGGTTCATATTAGAGTTATGTTTATGGTTAAGGTTAGGGTTAGAGTTATGGTCATGGTTAACGTTAGGGTTAGAGTTATGATTATGGTTATGATTAGGGTTAGGGTTAGGGTTTGAATCAAGTTTAAGGTCAGAGTTAGGGTTAGGGTTTGAGTCAGGATTAAAATTAAAGTTAGGGTTAGGGTTAGAGTCTAATTATGTTAGAGTCAGATCTACAGTTAGAGTTATGCTCATGGTTAAGGTTAGGGTTAGAGTTATGCTTATAGTTAGGGTTAGAGTCCAATTATGGTAGAGTTAGAATTAGGGTTAGAGTTAAGAGTAGAGTTATGTTTATGGTCAAGGTTAGGGTTAGAGTAATACTCATGGTTAAGGTTAGGGTTATAGTTATCGATATGGTTATGGTTAGGGTTATAGTGGGGATAGGGTTAGGGTTAGGGTTAGGGTTTGAGTCAAGGTTAAGGTTAGAGTTATGGTTAGGGTTAAGGTTTGAGATAGGATTAAAGTTAGAGTTAGGGTTATGGTTAGAGTCCAATTATGGTAGAGTTAGATTTAGGGTTAGAGTAAGGGGTAGAGTTATGTTTATGGTTAAGGTTAGTGTTAGTGTTAGGGTTAGGGTTAGAGTTAGAGTTAAGGTTAAGGTTAAGGTTAGAATTAGGGTTAGGGATAGTTTAAAGGTTAGGGTTAGGGTTAGAGTTAGAGTTAGGATTAAAATTAGGGTGAGGGATAGGGTTTGAATTAGAGTTAGGATTAGATTTAGGGTTATTGTCAGGGTTAAGGTTACAATTGGAGTTAGAGTCAAGGTGAGGGCTATACTTAGGGTTAGGGTTAGGTTTAGAATTAGAGTTAGAATTAGGATTAGGGTTAGGGTTAGAATTAGGGTTACAGATATAGTTAGGATTAGAGTTAGAGTTAGAGTTAGGGTAAGGGTAAGAATTAGGGTGAGGGTTAGAATTAGGGTTACAAATACAGTTAGGGTAAGGGTTATAAAAACATTTAGGGTTAGAGTTGGAGTTAGAGTTAGGGTTAGGGTTATATTTAACATTAGAAATAAGGTTAGGCTTAGAATTAGGGTTAGGGTTAGGGTTAGGGTTATGGTTAGCATTAGGGTTAGGTTTACAATTAGAGTTAGAGTTAAAATTAGAGGTAGTAATAGTATTAGTGTTAGTATAAGAGTTAGAGTTAGAGTTAGATTTAGGGTTAGAATTGGGGACAAGATTAGGGTTAGGGTTAGAATTAGAGTTAGAGTCCCAGTTCAAGTTAGAGTTAAAGTTAGAGATAGAGTTGGAGTTAGGGTTAGGGTTAGAGTTACCTAGTTAGGTTTAGGGTTAGGGTTATAGTTAGGCTTGGGATTAGGATTTAATTAGGGTTAGGGTTGGAGTTAGAGTTATATATATTGTTAAGGTTAGGATTAGGGGTAGGTTTAGAGTTAGAGTCAAGATTAGGGTTAATTTTAGGATTGGGGGTACAATTAGAGTTAGAGTTAGAGGTATAGTTAGGGTTAGAATTAGGGATAGTGTTAGAATTAGAGATAAAGTTAGAGTTAGGGTAAGAGATAGAGATAGATTTAGGGTTAGAATTAGGGTTAGGATTAGAATGAGCATTAGAATTAGAGTTAGAGTTAGGGTTAGAATTAGTGTTAGGGTTAGGGTTAGGGTGAGAATTAGAGTTATTGTTAGAGTTAGAGTTAGGATTAGAGTTATAGTTAGGGCTAAAATTAGGTTAGGGTTAGGGCTAGAATTGGGATTAGAGTTAGAATTAGGATTAGAGTTAGGGATATATAGGTTAGGGTTAGGGGTAGAATTAGAGCTACAGTTAGAGTTAGAGTTAGGATTAGGGTTAGGGTTAGAATTAAGGTTAGAGATTGAGTTAGAGTTAAGGTTAGGGTAAGGGTAAGAATTAGTGTTAGAGCTAGAATTAAAGTTACAAATAAAGTTAGGGTTAGAATTAGGGTTAGGTTTAGGGTTAGATTTAGAGTTAGGGTTTGAGCTAGGGTTAGAGTTAGAATTAGAGTTAGAAGAAGGGTTAGAGATAGAGTTAGGGTTAGGGTTAGCACAAGGGTTACAGTTAGAGTTAGGGTTGGCATTAAGGTTAGGGTTATAATTAATGTTAGTGTTAGTATTAGTGTTAGTGTTAGAATTAGGGCTAGAATTGAGGCTAGGGTTAGGGTTAGGGTTAGGGTTAGAATTAGAGTTAGAGTTAGGGATCAAGTTAGAGTTACAATTAAAATTGGAGATAGAGTTGGAGTTAGGGTTAGATCTAGGGTTAGAGTTAGGGTTAGATTTAGGGTTAAAATTAGGGTTGGGGTTAGGATTAGCATTATATATAGTGTTAGGGTTAGGATGAGGGGTAGGTTTAGGGTTAGGGTTAGGGTTGGGTTAGGTTTAGCATTAGGGTTAGGGTTAGGGTTACAATTAGAGTTAGAGTTATAGTTATAGTTAGGGTTAGGGTTAGAGTTAGTTTTAGGGTTAGAATTAGGGGTAGGGTTAGGGTTAGAGATAGAGTTGGAGTTAGAGATAGGGTTAGAGTTTGAATATGGGTCAAAATTAGGGTTAGGTTTAGGGTTAGAATTAGTGTTAGAGTTAGAATAATAGTTAGGATTAGGGTTATAGTAAGGCTTAGGGTTAGGGTTAGAATTAGGTATAGAGTTAGGGTTATAAAGAGTTAAGGTTAGGGTCAAGGGTAGAATTAGATTTAGAGTTAGAGTTAGGGTTAGGGTTAGGGTTAGAGTTAGAGTTAGAGTTAGAGTTAGAGTTAGAGTTAGAATTAGAGTTAGAGTTAGAATTAGAGTTAGAGTTAGGATTTGTGTTATTATTTTGGTTAAGGTTATTTGTAGGTTATTAATCATATTATAGTTGATGTTAGTGCTATTATTACAATTTATCTTAGTGTTAGTGTAATAGTCAGGTTAAATTTTTATGTGGGTTAGTTCTATTATAGTGCCCATGATTAGTGCTATTGTGATACAAGTTATTAATCTTTTTATTAATGTAATTCCTACCTCTCCATCCTCTCTCTCTCTCTCTATATATATATCTCTCTCTCCCTCCCTCCCTCTCTTTCTCCCTACTCTCTAACTACACCTAGTAATATCTCCCCTGTCTAAATACACCCTCTAATCTCTCTTTGTCTCTAGTCTCTAGCTATGCCCCTTAATCCCTCTTTGTAATCTCTAGATACACCCTCTTATCTCTATCATCTTGCTCTCTAGATATACCTCCTAATATCTCTCTCCCTCTATGCTCTCCAAATACACCTCCTAATCTCTCTCTCACTCTCACTCTCTCTCCCTACTCTCTAGATACACCTCCTAATCTCTCTCTCCCCTCTCTCTCCTTGTTATCTAGATACAACTCCTAATCTCTCTCTCTCTCTCTCTCTCTCTCTCTCGATACACCCCTAATCTATCTCTCTCTACCTCTCTAGATACACCCCCTAATCTCCCTCTCTAGATTAACCCCCTAATATCTCTCTCTCTCTCTCTCTCTATATATATATATATATATAATTTCTAGTTTCTAGTACATATAGGGTTAGGTTTGTAGACACCTAAATTTGATTACACCACTTTGGTAATCTAATTTAGCCATCTCTAAAGGCATCATTAATTAAATTTTTATTTATTTAATCCTTTTCCATCCCTAGTTGATTAATTTAATTAATCATCTATAGTCCTAATTGATAAATCAAATAACCTATTATTTATCAATTAAATCCTATTCTTCTATCTAATTTCAAAAATCCCCATTTATTAAATAAATCTATTTGATAAATAAAATTCTCAAATGTAAAAACCCCTAACTTATCCCTAATCCTCCATTTAGCCTAATCCACCCCATCCGCCCATACTAACCAAGCTTAGCCACTAACTCACCCACCCTCATTAATTCCATCCACTTGCACATCTCTAACATCCCTAATCTAATCCTAAACCCAAGCCTAATCCACCCCCTAATGTTGTCACATTCCTTAAGCAAGTTTAAGACTTTCCTAAACCAAATCAAAGTCTCCCCTCAAAAATCCCAACCACCAAGTCATGAGTGCTCTTACAAACCATAAAAGACTCTTACAAGCCCACTCATGACTCTTACATCCATCTTCCACACTCATTCCTCTTACATCCCTCTTACATACTCAACCCCACTCATCATGCCTTTAACCAACCCTTTACCCTACCCTCTCACACTCATCCTCCTTGTGACAAGTGTCACCTTCCCATTGGTGCTAAATAAGCACAATCCATGTGCTCTCCTTTGAGTGCATCTTAGCCCTCCTTAAGCCTTCATATCTCTTTGCATCTTAGCCCTCCATCCCTCAAGCCCTTAGCCTATAAATTGAATCCCCTCCCAAGCCATTTCAACAAAAATCTTTGAGCTAAAGTTACCATGCTATTTTGAGAACCAAAGTCATCAATCTTACCCTTATAATGCCAAATTGAGAGCTCACAAAGCTACCAATTTTCCATTACCCATCTCCACCATTGAAGCAACTTTGAGCATCTTGAGCATACATCCACATCAAAGGACGCATCTACAAAATCAAGAAAGCATGGAGTGTTTTCTCCTTTGAGGTTTTGCACTTCTTATTTTCTTTTCTTTGTCTAAACATATATGTGAATTTCGTTTTAGTTTGTGAATGTTTACTTTATTGTTAATGTTCTTTGCATACTAAATCTTGTTCTACAAGGTTAAGGTATATAATTTACTAAATGCTTAGTACAATCATATATAGAGTAAGAGTTAGAGTTAGGATCCAAGGTTTACAATTTCATTTATATGACACTCAATGTTATGGTTAAGGTTAGTAAGTGGTTAAATGTTACACTAAAATAAGGGACACGGTTAAGGGAAGTATGAGATTTAGGTGTAGTGTTGGAGTATTTGGAGTACAAGTATGTTCAAATTTAGGATATATGTTATACAAATGACTCAAATAGTGCAAACCTTTAAATTCATGAAAGGGAAATTATAAGTCCCAACACAACTATTTGGATGATGTAAAAAGTGTGAAATAATATATAAGAATCAATTTTATGGAAATTATTTCTCCATGATAATGTGAGAACATTATATATTGTTGAATTTTTAATAATGCTAATGCAATTTTTATTGCAATGATTAAGAATTGTAATCAATAAATATACTTATCATTAAGGACATCTATTTAGACTTATGATTTTCTTTCTTAATTAACATATTTAGTAGCCACATCCATTAAAGAAACATTTTGTACAATAATAAATTTATTTTTTCTTGTTCTCTTCTTCGTGAAAGTTACATAGAACGACGGGGAAACAAAACCGCCAATACAACTAATTAGAAGTAAAATTCTAAAATTGGAGACAAGAATGAACCATATACAAAAAATAAAAATCTTTGTAATGGCGTAAATACATGTCACATTCTTCAATGATTAGGATTTTTTTTGCGACCTTTGTTTGAACAATGATCATGAAAGACTTCTTTCATCATTGAGGGAAACCCATCCACTTTTGTAGATGTGTCACATATGAATTTTTATGCATCTTTCATATGCATTATTTCTATCTCCCCAACATAGTCAATTGGAAATATTGCATTCTCCACAACTTTAATTATAGCTGTGCACATCTCTTTAATTATTTGTAGGCATTTGTCAAACTCGGTCTCACAGAAATCATTTGAGGTTATTGAAGTAGTCGGGCTAGTATCAAATAATGTTTGATTCTTTGTTCGAGGCATCCATAACTCAAATAGTAACTGGCAAACTTATAAACAAACATCAACATATAGAAATTATCAAAATAAAAAAGTATTCATAATTAACACAAATTCTTTCAAATGAATAATTTTTAAAATAATATAAATAAAAATCAAAACTATTTCAAATGAAATAGTTAGATTGTAATGCTTGAAATATGGTGGCATTGTCTTCCACTTTTCAAACATTACAAACATAAACATTAATAAAAATAATTATATATTGTAAAAAATATTTAAATAAGACACATAATTAATCTAATTAAATAATGATAAAATATAAACTAAGCATGTGATTTTTATATTTTAAATTAATCATTAAATTTAATAAAATACAAATTTTATTGATAAGGTGACCTTTCCATCCACATTAACGATAAAAAATTAATTATGAAACATGAAAAACATAAATATTTTGAAACATGCAAATATAAAACTATTATGAAACATACAAATCTAAAACAAAAAAACCAAAAGCATTTTGACATATGAAAATCTAAAACTAATATGAAACATGCAAATATTATTCTAAATTGAAACATGCACATTAAAAATGTGCAAATGAAATGTATTATAAAATATCTAAACCAAATAGATTTTGATTCAATTTGAATTCTAAATCTAAATCAACCATGCAAGGCTAAACTATAATTAATTTTGAAATTAAATCTACATTTAAATCTAAATACATAACTAAATCTAAATCTAAATGCAAAACTAAATTAAAAATAGAAATCTCACATGCAAAAAATTACTCCAAAACTTTAATCTACTCCTCTTCAAAAACTCTAATCCACTCCAATAATCTCCACCTATTCCTCCCTGTAAAAACACAAATCCACTCCAATAATCTCCACCTATCCCCTAATAGATGTCTTTTGACATTCCACGAATTTGTTTCAAATTCCCCCACTCCCCACCAAAAATAAGCACGAATTTGCATGCAAATATAAATTTAACAAAAATAAAATATTTTATATTTAAAAATTTAATGAAATTATTTCAGCCCTTTTTTTTGGCTTATTTTTTCGGGTCCTATTTTTGACCCCTTTTGTTAGGTCCTATTATTTCAGCATCCATTTGGCTTCATATGATCTTGGCCAGCTATTATTTGGAGAATTTTTCTATATTTTAAAATTTAATAATGATAAAATATATACTAAATATATGATTCATGTACTTTAAATAAATCATTAACTTTAATAAAATATAAACTGTATTGATATGGTGACATTGTCATCCACATAAATGATAAAATTATACTTTGAAACATGCAAATGTAAAACTATTATAAAACATTCAAATCTAAAACATGCAAACTAAAACTATTTTGAAATATGCAAATCTAAAACTAATATGAAACATGCAAATCTAAAACTAATTTGAAACATGCATTTTTAAAATATGCAAATGAAAAGTATTATAAAATATATAGCTCAAAAGATTTTGAATGCAAATCTAAATCTAAATCAAACATGCAAGACTAAACTATTAAATGTAAGCATAAACAATTTTGAATATAGTTCTAGAAATCTAAATGGAACTAATTGAAATTGAAATCTAAATCAAAGTAGAATATTATAACTAATTTTGAATCTGAATCTACATTTACATCTAAATCTAAATAGAAAATAGAAATCTCACCAGCAAAAAAATTACTCCAAAACTTCAATCTATCCCTGTTCAAAAACTTCAATCTAATCCTCCAATAATCTCCACCTCTTCCTTCCTGCAAAAACATAAAATGAAAATGAAATGAGGAGCCTTTGTTTTATAGCTTGTGAGAGACTCCTCATCTCCCCCAATAGACATCTCTTCACATTCCACAAATTTATTTCAAATTCCCCCACTCCCCACAAAAAAAAAGCATGAATCTGCATGCAATATTATATTTAACAAAAAAAAAATCATATTGAAATTGTTTTGCCCCTATTTTTTCGGGCCCTAATTTTTTGGGCCCTATTTTTTCGGGTTCTACTTTTTTGGGCCCTATTTTTTTGGGCCTATTATTTTGGCCTCCATTTGGCATCCTATTATTTCGGCCAGCTATTATTTCAGGAGTATTTTTATTTTATGATTTAATAATTTAATATTTAATTTAGAAGTTTGTAACTCCTGCCTTTTCTTTTTTATTGACAAAGAATCTTGGCATATTCCCGTGCTGGGCATTTGTGCTACCATTGTATAGAACGCCTCTCAGCGTAATAATATTTACATATTTATTTGTAATATTTGATTAAAATTACTAACTAATATATTTGATTAAAATTACTAATTGATTAAATTCATATATTTATATTATCATATGTCAACATAGGGTTATGAAAACCTACCCTCCAAAATTTCCTTGTCCTCAAACAATTATTATCTTCATTTTTAATGAAAGCATCCAACTAAACTTAGGACATGTTTCTTCTCAACTTTTATATAAATGACTTTCAGAATATTGTCTAGTAGTGCTTGTTCAAGTTTACCCCAAACCCTTGATTGCATAACTAAGGGTATTTATATAATTGATCATTCCCAATAAAGAATATATTCTTGTTGATAATTTTAAGTATATGTGTATATATGTTTAGATTGTTTTAGAATGGTTTTACGAATGTTTATATTTTTACCATACAAGAAGGAAGGACCATGCTCTAATGTTAGCATAATATTTTTGATAGTAGGGTTATCTTAGGACAAGTAATACTTTCAAAATAAATGTCACAATTTAAATAAAAATAAGCCTAAGTATAATATTCTACCATATATCCTAACACAACCTTAAGTATGTCTCCATATCAAGATTACTAACCCTCCTAAGGATATCTAGATCCTAAATGATATAATATTAATTCTAATGCTATTCTCAATTACTTCTCCATCCTATTTGGAGTGCTCCCTCTATGGTTCTTCTTAGAAGAGGTAACCTTTGTCTAGGGCTCTTATCAAAAATGCATATATTGACTCATTAGAATATTTTGACCATTATGTCAATCCCATACATGTAAGTCAAATAGAGATTATATCAATCTCACATACCAACATTATACTAATCTCAAGCGTGTTGGTTAGAAGGAAATCATTAATCTCACATACAAGTGTTATAGATACTCTTTAGTGTCAAGAATGCCGATCAAATGGAGATAATCAATCTAACATACCAAAATTATAGATATTTAGCAATATGGCTGTGTTAGAAAAATGGAGACTACCAATCTCTCATACTCATGCTGTTTAGAATTTAAATCAATATCTTTCATAGTGCATGGGAATGCAAGGAATGTAATAAGGACCTAAACCAATTGGGCTCCAATCAGACCAGGATGATTGTAATAAGGTCAAGTAGATGAGTGGACCAATTATGTAATGGTTTGGTGTTTTTAGAAGCCAAATTTGGCATTAAAATATACTCTAGGACCAATTAGGAAAATTTGCAAATATGCAGTCAACTATGATCAAACCAATGAAATTACCCTAGCCATGTTTGTAATACTATTTAATGTTATATGTGGTCATTTAAAAGTTTTAGTGGTCCTAGGGTAGATGGAAAATTGTAAATTACAAAAATGTCGAGTTGTCAAAATTTTGTCAATGACAACATTGGCAACATTTTGCAAAAAGTTGTTAAGACTTGCATATCTATTGATAACAAGAAACTACTTATAAATTTTAGTTGGGAACCTATGAAAAATGGTTCAAATACATTTTTAATGGCTCAAACAAGGTTGTTGAAGGATTTGGCAAGTTTGGAATGCAATAACAAGGAAGAATTTCAATATTTTTTGTAAATCAGGTTGTGTTCTCATATGTATTTGGATTGGTGAATAAAATTTAAAGTTCTAAGGGAAATATTTGAGAAGGATTTTTCTTTCACTATCCCAGAACCCTAACTAGCCACTGTTTAATTTTTTTTTTGAAAATTTGGGGTTTTCAAGGTCTAATAGTGTATTATAGTATCTTGAAATCCTTTTTGTTTCCACTTCAAATGGCTATTTATGGCAGTAAGGCCTAGTGTCTAGCATCTCTATGTGACAAGCTAGATTCACATGAACATAGTGGATTAGATGATATGATTGAAGGAAGGAAGGGGTTTTAACACTTGTGATAGGTTGAATATGATGTATGGTAATTGCATGGAATTGATAGAAATGGTTTTTACAAAGGACTCTAAAACCAAAGCTATCATTATAGAAAATAATTAGGCCTTTTAAGCCTAATCTATACCTTAAAGAGGTAACCCAAATTAAATGGTGTGATCAAATCATGAAACTTTGGCATTTTTTAGAAGGGACAAATGGGTGATTAAATATGGGATTTTTTTGGAGGCATCACTAGTTTTGTGAAAGAAATCGTCAAAATACTAATAAAGAGGCCTACTTGGGGCTCATAGACCTAATAGGCTATTTGGATGCAATTGGGTGTTTTGGGAACACCTAACCCTTGGAATAATTTTGTTTGGATTATTTTGACCTAAGGAAAACAATCCTAAGAGTTGGAATGGTGATGAAGAGTTGAAGTGGGAAAATCCCTAATATACTTGTAACTTTACTCCTTAAAACCTAGGGTAAAATTGGCTTGAGAAGTGCACATGTTGGATCCAAGATGTGGAGAACTTTTTGTTGATATATGAACATGTTGAGAAAGTTGATAAGAAGGATAGTGTGTTTCCAAGGACTTGGTAGAACCCTCATGTAGAGTATAGGTCTAATGGCTTGTTGCAAGGTGAAATATCATTAAAGACACTTATCACCTCATCAAATTGGTTTTATAAAATGTTGATCATTAAGAGAAGAAAAGAGTAGGTTTTTATGTCATTTCAAGAGTCAAAAGTGAGATTTTAATCATGGTGACTAATGTAGAGCTTGAAAATAATTTTCAAGAACAAGAAGCAATTAATATGTGGCTTAGAGGGGTGATAGAAAAGTTAAATGACTAGATGAAGGTAGTGGAGAAGAAATTTGTGATAGAAGAATGGGATGGAGATGAATAAGAGACCCCTAGGTAGGAAAATCAAGAGGAGGTTCTTGTAGAATGGATACCACTCCTTTATGTCCTTAAGTCCATGGGAGTTAGAAAAATAAAAGATAAAGAAAAAGTTGCCACATTTAGTGAGAAAATGGATGAAAATGATGTGATGGATTGGTTGGAAGCCTTGGAGAACTAATTTGAATGATATGTAAAGGCACACATGAATGTTAGAAGGTAAAAATTGCCAAGTCAAAGTCAAGAGGAACAACCTTCACATAATGAAACTTTGTCCATATAGAGTGAGAAAAGTTAAGAAAGAATATGATCACTTGTTGGAATGGAATGGTCTCCAAGATTAAGGAAGCATATGTAACTGGAGGCAATGAGGTAAAATTGCATAGGAAAAGATAAAAATTAAGGTAGAAGAAAATGGATATAAATAATGACATTGGGGAGTTTCAAAAGATTTTCATGGTATCTAGGACAATAGAGAAATAGTGTGTGAAGGTGGTCAGGTATTTGAATGGGCTCAAGTTGAAAAACCAAAGGAAATAAACATATTACTCCATGATATTGTACACAATTTTTATCAATTGACTCTAAAGGTAGAAGACAAGGCAAGAAGAAGACACATGAAGAATGGTAGAGGAAGGGGAAGGAATCATAGAGGAAAATTTAGAGGAAGAATCTCAAGCTAGAAGTCTTTTGGTGATTTTAGTCAAGGAGATAAAGTAGGGGAATCAAGTAGTAGAGGAGGCTATAAGGGAAGAAGACCTAACAGAAGAGGAGGAGCAAGTGGATGAGTAAGAGGATCCAAATTTTCTAACATGAAATGCTGCAGTTGTAACTAGTTGGGACACCCTTCATATAGATGTTCAGAGAAGGCCTCTACTTTCCATGCTAGGGAAAGAATAACTACACTAATACAATAATATGTTAGGAGTATAACTTCTCCTAGGATGAATCTAGCATCAGAGGCAGGAAAAACCCTAACAATAAGGACATCAATCAAAGAACCAATCAAGACAAAGAGGATTGATCCACTAGAAAGGAGGGGTTATTTTAGAATCAACTGCAAGATACAAGGTAAGGTTTTCAAAGTAATTATTGATTTTTTCTCAATGTATTTTTTAGTCTCCAAAGAGGCTACAAGTAACTTAAAACTAGAGATTGTATCCCATAATGTCTTCTATAGAGTCTCTTTATTGAATAAGGAGCAACATGTAGTTGTAAATAAGTAGGCATAGGTAGTATTTAACATTGGTAAATATAAGGATAAGATACGATGTTATGTATAACCTACAAATTGTTTCCATCTTCTCCCTAGAAGACCATGAAATTCTCATAGGAAGGCATATCAAGACGGGGAGAAAATTTCTTATTCTTTTTAGAAGGATGGGTAGTATATAATATTTAGTCCTTGGTTGAGGAACAAAATGCTAAGCAATTAGGAGGAAGTGTGATGATATTAGGGGACAAGGAATTTGTACAGACTTTGAAGGAAGAGGGATTTGATTTTTCCATGGTCATAAAACTTAAGGAAGAAAAGAAGAAGGAATTTGTCATGGTCTTAAAGAACTCAAGGAACAACTAGAAACATATAAGGTTGTTATTGTAAAAAAAAAGATAATATTGGGGGGGGGGGGGGGTGAATCAGTATTTTACAAAATTTTGCTCACAACTAAATATTGTTAATTACTTTATAACTTGCATATGAAAGTAAACCAAAAATGTTGAATAGAAAATATAACCATACAAAAAGAGAACTCATAACACCATTATTTGTTAACTAGGAAAACCCTGGCCAAGGGAAAACCTCAACGGGGATGGTAACCACAAGATGATTCACTAAATAAAAAAATCCTGTTAAGGATATTGACCATGTTAGGAGTTTGTGAAATACATACAGTGTCTCAAGTCCTTGTTAGAGGACTAAGCCCTGTTAAAAACCTCAACCTTGTTAGGAGTTGCTTCAATCCTATTAGGAGTTTGTGGATCAAATACAATGCATGCAAGTAGAGCTCACTACCCTAACATGTAATTTACAATTAAGTTCTTCACAAGAATAGGTATATATACAATACTATCTTACTACTATATCTCACACTTGCTCTAATCATACATTATATTTTGCATCACATAAGGCTCACATATCATTTAAGTTTTCTTCTCAATCATTTGCATAACATCTACTTCACACTTTATCTACACAGTATATGATCTTTACTTATATCCCACAAACTAATAGATCTTTGCTCAGTCGGCCTTAATGCTTTCACATGCTAGACCAAATATACAAATGAATTTAGGCAAACATTTAGGATGTCAACCCATCATGACTTAGTAATTATTTTATCACCAAAATAATTCCTTAAGTCATACAATCCAATTCTCTGATATGCTCTCTTCTATTATGTTAAATACTTTGAATTGGTATTTTAACTATAACATGCATCGTACCATCCATAAAGGTCTACACATTAACTTACATTATCATGATACTGTCAACTATCGATCCTCAATTGCACATGAGTTATCTTTAAGTATGGCATCTGTACATACCAAATATGTCTATGTACTATTGCAAACTGTCTAACACTTAGACAATTTTCTAGCCCTAATAACATCATGAAATATCAAAAACATATGTTTCCATAAATGAAAACACTCGTACATCTATCTATCCATATTTCCAATAATCTCCTCCTTCAGCATTGATGGTAACATTTGGGAAAATTGGCTAAGTCCCAAAAATGATGTCATACAAACCAAAAGTAAATATAAATGAAATGCCTTCAAAACATAAAAAAATTATTCATGTCTTGATGGATTGTTACATACTTTATCACCCCTTTACAATGATGCATAGTTAAGCTCCCCCTTACATATACATATACAATTTTACATACTTCTCCCTTTACAAGGACATGTACATATACAATTTTCCTTATGTACTTCTTCTCCTTTGACATCAATGAGAAAGGTGTAAAAAGTCTGTACACACAAAATTGTGTTGCCTTCTATTGATCAACTAGTCATTCTAGTTATACAATTTCCAAAGTCATGTTTTAGCTTGTCAAAGTCCTTCTAGTTTTATTTTATTGTGTCAGATATACTGATGAGTGTGCAAGGTGCATATGATGCCACTTCTACTGTACTCAAGTTGGTATAGGAAATTTTTTCATAGGATGCCTTAGCTACAAGACATCCTCCGATTGCCTTTGCAAAATGACAGCTTTAGGTGATAAGAATTATCTGAGGATAAAGAATCTCCTTAGTACCTTCTCCTTGTCAAACTTAATGCTTCTAATAGCATTGTGGATCTTCTCCATTTATGCTCCAAAGTTTTCAATGCTTTCCTCTAGTTGCTACAATTTGGTAGTGAGTGTTTGAAGCTCACTCATTTGGCCTTTGATCTGATTATCAAAATATGACAGGTAATTGTATGACATTGCACATTGTCCATACAAATTCTTTCCTTTACCTATGCTCTTCCTCAATTATTTAATGTACACATCTAATATTTTTAGATAATTCCTGACATTTGTTCATATTCTATCAAATAGTGATGCATCATGCTTTGTTTGTGCATGAACTAAAGCAATTTATGACAAGGTTGTAAATTCTTCATCAAAAGATTTCACCAACTATTTTTCCTTTTTTTGCAAGTATGGATTTGTGATAGTTGTGAGGATTATCTTCTGCATTCTCTCCAAGACTTCTATCAATATTCTTCCCAAGATTTTACTGATTTGTTTATTTTAAGAAATTTTCTCAAAGATCTCATTAGTCCTTTCTAATCATCATCATCAGATACTGCTATTATTATTGGAGTTGGTGTAGGAATTAATGCAAATGTCTTCAATTTTGTACTCTTGTTTTCTTTTCTCCTCTTCTATCCTCTTCTCATTTTTAATTCTTTTTGCTTCTTTCTCTTTTCTTCTTACATCTTCCTCTTCTTGTTTCTTCCTTTCCTCTTCCTCTAGCCTTTTCTTTTCTACATTTATCTTTGCTTCTTCATCATCCTCTTTATTAGATCTCAAGTAGGTAGTAATATTGCCAACAATGTTGGTCCTATATTCTACAAAGGATTTTCCTTGGCATCTATATTTATGTGCGTACTACCCACTTGCATGAATTCAATAATAATAAAAATATGAGGAGGTGATAGTGCTTGCTATGTCCCTTCTACTTCTTCTTCATCATTAGTAGGAGTACTAGCCTCTACATATAGTGGACTTGGTGACTTTGGTTGTGCACTCTCCTTGGTGACCTAAGGCATAGAAGTCATATATTTTACTATGGCTTCTTCTATTTCCTTCTTAACCTTTTCATAATTGCCTCCCATCAGAATAATTTTTCTTTTTTTCCTCAACAAAGGTTCAATTCCTTTCAACATTCTATCCATATCTTCCTTTGTGCTAACTTCACACAATTTATTAATCATGTTTTCTCTAAACTTTGTATCTTCCTCTACTACTCTTATCTTCCTATTTAGTAACATGTTGTAGAGATCTTTTAGAATCTTGTTAAGATTTCTATCAATTCTCTTATTTCTCAAGACCATATTTCTTACTATGGAATTTTCTAATTGCCTCCTATCCATATTATTATACAAGCTATAATATTTATTCAACTGAACAAAATTGTCATTGTTTATTATCTGCATGTTTAGATTTTCTACATTTAGTTTCCAAGATTTCTTGCTGGTTGGTGTCCTCCATTCTCCAACTGCTTGTTCAACTGACTTCTCTTCAATTTCTTCCCTCGATTCCTCTAAATCATTGATTTGAAGTGTCTTTCTCCTCTTTCTTGGTCCACTGGTGGTCTACTTGACCCTTTTCTTTGAAGGTGGTGTAGGTTCTTGTTTAACCTTTACCAATCTTTTTGATTTTCTCTGTGCAATGGATACTTCATCTTTAGAGTTCCTCTTTAGTTGTTCACATTGTACTCTGACTAGTTGGACCTGCACAACTGCTGCATAAAGTGCAGTAGGAATTTGTGAAGTAGACCTTGCTACTACCACATCTACTGTTCATTCTACAATTGCAATAGGTGTAGTTGCCAGTATTTTAGTTTTCCCACTATCTTTCATCTCTAAAGCTATACCTTTGATCTCATTAAATTCCTCTCTTATCATACCAGATTCCTTAAGAACAAATTTTGTTTTCTTCTCCACATTCTTCTTAATCTCTTTACTGTGAAGTTCAAAATGAACTTCCCTCATCTTTTCCTCATAATTATCCCACCTGAGACATTCAATGTCCTTCTTTGACTACAAAATGATCTATGTGTAGCCTTCAATGAGTTCTTTACTCATTTCATATCCCATGGGTTCAATAAAATTCACCCTAGGTTCAACTGCCTCTATACATATAATATTAGTTTATACCATGGAACATATCTCATCCTTATATTTCTCCACCATAGAAGGAGGGATTCTATATCTTAGCTTCTTTCAGATTGGAAGTTCTTCATCATTCTATCAATGTCACTATCTATGACATTTTCTAATCTTTCCCTGTAGCATTGTGTAACCATCTTCATTGAACATTCATTGCTGTCCCAATTTTGTCATACCAAGGAACTACTTCGTTGCATAGAAAAATAGGTGTATTAATAGAGATTAAAATATGAAGACTACATTCTTTGACTTCTTTAGCTTCATAGAATTTTCCAACAACTGTGCTTTGACAATATCATACATATTTACTTTCTTTCTTTCCATTGTCATAACATATGCTTCATGCAAAAATCCTACTAGCATTGAGTTAAATCTAGAACTATGGTTTTACTTATAACCGACAGTCATGCTTAGTATTTTGATTCCAATATCCTAAATTAGATCAACTCTCATGTTCCTACCATCAAATTTAGTTTTAAGGTTTGTTTCAACAACCTTTCTCATAGTCCTATTGTTCACTAGATTACATCCTTCATTGCTTAGACCTGTGATCTTATAAATTAGGTCTTTGTCAATTATGACTGGTACATCACCTACCCAAAAAATATCTTCATGGACTCTACTTGGGATAGTTCTGGTCCATTCATGATTGTCAAATTTCACATAGAACATATATTTAATTAGATTCAACTCATTGAGGTATGCATATTCAAACTTTAGGATTAAGTCACCATTACACATAACTCCTAAATCCTTATGGATGTCCTCATCTCCAATGTTCCCAAATTTGTAGTGAATGTAGTTTCTAACATCCTCTACATGAAGTACATTTTGTGGGATTTGAGAAAATGCTCCTAACGGATCATCTATGAGAGAAACAAATGGGGGTTTCTTGAACTTGTATTTGGGTCTATCACTTACATCACATAATGACTAGCCTGCTACGCTGCTTATAGATTATACTAGAAATTCCAACAAAAGCTACATAAAATACCTCAAATGTCACATTTTAGGGCTTCTACAACTTCACACTTCAAACACCTTTCTTCACACTTGAATTCCCTGTCAAATAACTCAATAATTTCTCCAAACTCTTCACATGATCAAATGGTGCTCACAATATTGCTCAAAATCATTAAATCATTTCAAATTTAACTCTACATTAAATGTACATCTACTTCTTCTTCAAAAAGATATTACTAATTACTAGCAAACTTGTTTTCTTCTGTACAACTTACTATGATCACATAAATGCTTGCAGACTAGACCATAGCTTCCTCTCTATTTCCTCTACATTCTACTAGCTACACAACTTCTAATTCATAATCTCTCATCAATTCTAATTTACTAATGCTCTGTCTCTTCTAGGAATGCTTAATTCAGATAGGATGAGTCACAAACAATTTCTAACTTCAATTTCTCATCAGGTGCATCAAAATACTATTCTTCCAAAGTTGTATAAGAACTCTCCAGATTATTTTCTTTTACAAATGATTCTTTGAATTCATCAACATGTTCTTTTATTGCTTCCCTCTAACTGTTGTTACAATCATTACCATTTCTTCTATCATTCCTATTATTGTTCATTCTGTGATTAGAATTCTTGTTGAAGTTCCTTCTATCCATTCTACAAAATCTTGCCATGTGCCCAAAGTTATTGCATAACTAACATACATTTGCATTTCTTCTCTAATTGGTTCCATTTTGTCTTTTAGGTGCTCTGTAATTCCTTACAATATGTCTAGGATTGTTACACTTGTAACATAGAAACTATTTCCTTTTACCAATATTGGATCTACTCTAGGATCTTCCTCTTTCATTACCTATGCAATCTCTCTTCATATGACCAACCTCATTGCATATAAAAAATCTACCTCTGAATTCATGTCTAAATTCCTTGGATGATTAAACTTTCTTGGGTTCATCAACTTGCTATATTATCTTGGGTTCATAATAAATCTCAGACAAATCAACTGGTTCCACTTTTTTAGATGATTCAATCTTACTATAATCATTTTCTTTAGGCTTAAGGGTTTCTACAACTATATCTAGTTCCTTTCTAACTTTCTTTTTCTTGGTTGATTTCTCAATAAGATACCGAAGACCTGTCTTGTCATAGGAGGGTCTCTGATAAAATATTTTCTCATCAATTTTCTCAGTACTGGAATAAAGCTTCTCTAACTGTTGTTTAGTTCGTGTCAACTCTCCTTTCACAATAGTGTTGTACTTTTCTAACTCAACATGTTCTATCTTAATAAATTCTAATTCAGATGTTACTTGAGTCAATTGGGATCTAAGGTTTGCATTCTTAGTTTTTAGATTTGGTTCATTCTTTTTGTTATTTTTCTTAAGACTTAATTTTTGTTCAAAAATTTTCAACTCATGTTTTAAAATCTGATTTTCTTTCTTAAGAACTCCTACTTCATCATTGTCAATAGTCTATAGATTTGATTCCTTACCAGATTTCAAATCATCAATCTTGTCTTTTAGTTTGCCAATGTACACTTTCACATCTTCACACCTATCTTTCAAGTTATCTCTTTCTTTTGTAAGAAGGTCAATCTGCTCAAGATCTTCTTTAGGATTTCTCTTTAATTGTTCCATATCCATAGGGATCTTACTCAAGCGATTAAGCCTCTTTTGAGTTAATGGAATATGATATCATTGTTAGAAATAGATAATACTAGGGGGCGGGGGTGAATCAGTATTCTACAAACTTTTTCCCATAACTAAATATTGCTAATTAATTTATAACTTGCATATGAAAGTAAATAACAAATTCTTAGCAATAAATATAACCACACACAAAGAGAATTCATAACACCATTCTTTTTTAACTAGGGAAACCCTAGCCAAGGCAAAACCCCAATGTGGATGGTATCCACAAGATGATTCACTAAACAACATAATCTTGTTAAGGATATTGACCTTGTTAGGAGTCTGTGAAATACATATAGTGTCTCGAGTCCTTGTTAGAGGACTAGACCCTATTAGAAGCCACAACCTTGTTAGGAGTTTCTTCAACCTTGTTAGTGTAATCACCCAAAATTGGCCTTACAAAATCAAATTGCTAAATTCATGAATTATTATGATCAAATCAAGCAAAATCAAACAATCACTGAATCAAATTCTACCTCATACTTATTAATCTCTCATTTCTACCTAGGATGGCTATACTTTTGAATTTATTCAAATGTTAAACATTCTAATTTAATTCAAATTTAAACCCATTCACAAATGACACGTGAACATTAATTTTTGAATAAAAGGAAATGAGTCATTATCCTTGAAATCAAATTTATATTGATAAGGGGCCCTCTGTCCATAAATGAATATTCTATTCATAGTGTGATCCATGATATCATTGTTTATTCATAGTGGGATCACCACTTTGAATTATAAAATCCCTAATGGGATCCCCACTTTGAATTATAAAATCCCTAATGAGATCTCCACTATGACTATTTAATTCAAAGTGGGATTCCTACTTTAAATTATAAAACTCTAATGGGCTCTCTACTATGGATTTGATATTCTGGATAATCATAATGTGATCTCCACTATGACTTTTTTTTATTCAAAGTGGGATCCCCACTTTGAATCATAAAATCTAATATGAATTTGATATTTTGAATAGTCATAATTGGATCTCCACTATGACTATTTTATTCAAAGAGGGATCCCCTCTTTGAATTATAAGATCTAATGGATTCCCCACTATGAATATTCTATTCAAATTGTGTCTCATACAAATGATTTTATAAATCCTAAACTTGACCCCAAACTCTTTGAAACAAATCTATAAATAGGAGGCATTCCAAGAGGGAAACAAGATCTCATTTTGGCTAATATTATGCTGCAGGATTTGAAGACCTTCTTGCTTGTGGATAGCTTCTTGCTTCTTGTCTCATTCTTACATCCACTCTTTTGCTACCATTATGCTGTAGGATTGAAGACTTATGCTTGTGGAGAACTTCTATTTCTTGTCTACATTCTCTCATCCATGGCATTTTAGCATAGTTGCATGTTAATGTAGTTATTTTACAATAGCTTAGCTCACATAGTCTAATTAGTATGGATGTAACACCTTCATTTGATTAGCTTAGTTGCATTGTGCATTTCATCTGAGTTACTCTCATTCTTTCATTGCATACACAAGAGTTCTTTGACACTAGCATTCTTTCTCTTGCTCAAAGAATCTCCCATCTCATGGTTTACTAGCAAGGGCTGTGTTTTTAAAGCTCAGCTAAGAGCTTCATTTGTGCTCATTTGTATGCCTCTTGCACTCGATGTCTAGGGAGCTCTAAGCCAGCATCTCAAGATTTCCAATCTATGGAAAACCTTGAATAGAAGGGTTTAGAGAAGTGCACTTTTCTTAGTGTATGTTTTTGGCGCCCACTGTGGGGGTTGAAAAAGCCTCCTTGAATATTTAGATTTATTTTATTTTATTCTGATGTTTTTATTACAAAATTGGGCTGGATTTTTTATTACAAGTTTTAGATAGCGTCTTGGACTCACCAATTTTTTTTTAGATTTTTCATAGCAGGGATTATTTTTTAATAATTTTATTAATAATTTTCATTAAAAAATTAGTTTTGGCGATAAATAGTTGAATTTTAATCTGATTTTTTTTCCATGTTGTTGATGCTGAATTCAACTCACAATAATTTTTTTAGATTTTTATGATCATAAATTAATGTTTAATAATTTTTTAATATGATTTTTCATAAAATAAATCTTATAACCCAAATCATTGAAGTCTAATTCAAATATTTTACTACAGGGTTGGCATGCTGCCAAGAGGATTTCATACAAAAATTGGATTTCTATGTGTGGTCTACAAAACACATGTAAAAGACTTGAAAAAAAAAACACGTCGAAGACCCTTAAAAATGCATGTAACCTTTGCTAGCTTCGAAAAAGGTAAGCCTAAACTTTTGTTTTTGCTTAAATTGTGGCATTTTTTTTCAAAATCTAGCCTAAGTTAAGAGGGTTAATTCATTTTCATTTGCAACAATCTACTAGTCATTTTCATTTCCTAGGCACATTAAACTTGTGATTGAGGTTCTTTGGTGATAAGAGAGTATGCTCTTCACCCTTGTGGTGAATCAGAAATCTTGACCCACCTTTGAATTTTGAAAGAAAGCAGATAATTGAATCTTCTTGGCATTTTTGGGAGAAGCAATTGAGGTAGGAGAGTATGCTCTTCACCCTTGAGGTGAATCAAAAATCTTGACCCTTGAGAGTGGATCCATTTTGTGGTAGTTAAGATCCTTTAGAGGGCCTACTCTTGGATAACCTGAGAGGAACAAACCAAGTGGGGACAAGCAAATTACCTGACTCTTCCAACAGCCTATAAACTCAAGGGTATCAAGGACACAAAATCTTGGTAGATGTAGTGTTTGTCTTCACTTAGTCTGATCACTTATGAGATTTTGACCATAAGGAGATCACTAGGCAAGAACGCTTAAGGTGCTCTTGTGACCACAAGGTCTATTACCCACCACAAGGTGGGGTGTCCCTTAATTGGGTGCAAGAGGAACATTATGAATGGAACCCTTTCTAAACACCCTAGATTAGTAGCTACCCTATTTTTTCGCTCAACTTCTTGGTGCAAGGATAGATCCTAGTGGACTACCCAGAGCACTCCAAGATTTTACACTCACCATTTGTGTTTCCTTGGTTGTGCTTATGACACTTCCATGAAAAAGCCAATATCTCTTGTGGTCAACCACTTGGTGTGAGGAAAATGAGCATCAAGTGTGGGCCAAGTTGTTGAGTAATGAACAATGACTTTTAGGTAGATGTTGCTTGACGTGTTCTCGAATGTGCTAGACCTGTGGAAATCTTTTGAACATACACATGATGATAGTTTTAGGGATTTCTTTTAAGACCTCACATATGATTGTATCATGCAAGTTTTCTTTGTCCCTTGCTTGATTGTTTGAAGACTACTTCATGTGTCACTATCTTGCTCGGAAAGAAATTGCTTTTGAACATCAAACTTGCTATGCTATCAACTATTGTCAAACTTTGTCAACCAAGTTAAAGCATCAAGTCTTAACATTTTTCTTGTGTTTCTTGTTAAGGAGAGTCTCATTATTTGATTTTTCTTTTCTATGTCTCTAGTGCTTGAAAATGCTTAAAGTGGCTCTTTGGTCTTAGTGTTCTTGGTCTTTCTATCTTCATGGTCTATGTCTTCTTGCTAGTTATCTTTTTTCTGAAATGGTTACCTTGATCTCTTGATTACACTCTTATGTTGGGGACGTTGTTCACTTGTCACTACACTTGCTCTATCTACTTGGCTATTTGGCTTCTAGCCTAGATCTTGACTCAAGTCATTCATGTCGTAATTTTCTTGGACACATTGTTTGGCAAGTCATTTTCTCATTGCTACCCTCTATTTGACAAGTAAACACTCTACCTCCTATAGTTTCAACATCAAGTTATCTTCTAGGCTCTTTTATGATTGGCTTTGCATCTAAAACCTTGGGATCTAAAACTTGTGCTACCAAACCTCAACCAAAGCTAGATGATCATGATATCCTCCATGCCACTAAAGAGTTTCAAGATCTATATGCTTAATACAAAGAAATAGAAGAGACACATGATCTTTCTTACCTTCTTTTCTCTAAGCATATGATAGAAATGAAGTCTAAACTTGAGAAAAGATTAGAGGAGAAGATTGCATTCTTAAATGAATCTCCCTTAAGACCTTTACATACACATGGTTCGTCTTCTTCTAGGTCTACATATAAGACTCCAAGATATGAAATGCCTTCA
The DNA here is from genome assembly GCA_028749045.1 of Cupressus sempervirens. Classification (NCBI taxonomy): domain Eukaryota; kingdom Viridiplantae; phylum Streptophyta; class Pinopsida; order Cupressales; family Cupressaceae; genus Cupressus; species Cupressus sempervirens. Next base: position 638,108,169 of record CM053789.1, on the reverse strand, counting down.
TCTTCTAGATCTAAAGACCTCCTTAGAGAGAAAGAAAGTGATACCTCCTTTGAGCCTATTCCAAGCTATCATGATGGACCTATCTTTGACCAAGACAATGATGAAGACATGGATGTATACCATTCACTTGAGAAACAAAAAAATGACTCTAGACATACTTTTGATAGAACTTTTACTCCCTTGGAAGATTCTTATTATAACATCTTACAAATACTCCTTGCTAATGAGCTCCTCATGCTGCCTAAGTCTGGCTAATATGGAAACCCATTATTGGATATCTATTGTGCTTATCATCAAAATAATAAGTATAGTACTTTAGATTGTATTGAGTTGAAGCATATAGTCCAAAATCTTATTGATGATGGGATTGTTGATATTTCTAATGACTCGTGTGATGAGGATACTTCTCTTGAGCAAGATCATATCGAGGAACCTATGTCTAACAGTGGTTTCATTAATACCTCCACTTCTTCCAACATTCATGTGTCTCCTAAAGCTTCAAAGCTTACCAACATGCTTCCATCAAACAAAGAACCTAATGATTTCCACACTAGCTATTCATATCCTCAAGGGTTACCTCTAAAATAGAACCGAGATAACCCACACTTGGCTGCAAACCTTTTCCATGCTACTAAACCTAAAAATGCTCAACCTTCATGTGACTCTATTCTTTCTTCTCCCACTTTTGCTAATTCTCTACTCTTTCCGCATTCCCCCTTGTCCTTAGAAGTGGCTCCATCTCAAGAGGACTCTCCAAAGGATAAAGATCAAGATCAACCACTCACTCATATCCTTCAAAATGTCATCCTTCCACCTCCTAAGTATGACAATGACACTATATTAGAGCTTATTGACAATTATGAGAAACCTTCCATGCCTACACTATCTAAAGGAACATGTCAAGATCAAAGTATTCCCTCTTTCTCCACTTCTCAAAATACACTTCAAACATATGCTCCAGCTATACATGCTCCTACTAAAGATGTTGCTCCTATCAAAGCTACTTGTAAGTCTATTGATGGCCTTGGCTATGTTGCTTGCTCTAAAGATGTTGATACCCTTTCTGACTATCCATTTGTATCTTCTAAATCTGTCCTTGGTCCTTATCCATCTAAGCTAAAGCCTTCAAAACTCCCTTCCATATTGGGGCCTTATGTTCCTCCATCTCCTATCTCTCCCATCACAACTCAAGATCAACAAAGACACTCATCCTTGATCACTATTCACCCATCTATCCATCTAAACTAGTCATATCCCCCTTCTTCTTCCACAAGTCCCAAGTCTTCTGGAAGTAACTTGAATGTTCAATGCAAGAAAAAGAATAAATACAAGAATCCATCAAAAAAAGATCACCATGTCTCCTCTAATCAACATAGAGGCATAAAGTCATAAGATATATCTAAGAAGAAAACTTCAAAACAAGTATTAGTTCCAAAATCCATCATTAAAGATATTCTCTCTAAATCATCAAGAAGAAAAGAAAAGCCTATGGCTATATGGATTCCAAAGTCTCTCTTAAAAGAGTCTAATGTTGAGAAACAAGTGTAGTTGACATTCAAGCTTCCAAAGACTTCCACTTTATCTTTTTCCAAAAGCATTCTTCCATTCCATGTGCCTAAACTACAACCTCTTCTATCCATTCACCATATTCCTTCACATATTCCTTCATTTATATTTCCTCCATCCTCTCGCCACCCTTCAAGGTGTGTGTTGACGTTGATCTTGCCTTCCTTTCTATCTAACCTTTCATAATCCTTCCATTCACTATCCTTCTACCTTCTATCCTTTTCCCTCATTTTCCTATTCCTCCTATCTTCCAACCTCACTTTGCATAAAACCTTATCCTCCATTTTTCTCTTTGATTTTCCTTTTCCTATCAACATATTTGAGCATATCATTTTGAATCCTTGGCATATCATGGTTTATCCTTTCAAGGAGTATTATCTAAAAAACTTTACTTCTTTCTAAAAAAATCAAAAAATGCAAAAAGATAAAAATTTAGAAAAAAAGAAAAAATATGAAAACATGCCTTGGTGAAAAACACTTCTTGTGGCACCTTGGTAGCAAAAGTAAAAAGAAATAAATTCATCCTATGGTGAAAACTACTTCTTGTGGACCTTGGATAAGTACCATGATGAAAACCTGGCAAACAAGCATCATGCACAATTCTTCCATAATCCATCCATTTCCTCTTCTCTCTTTGACTTTGACATTGTTGAGCTATCCAAGCACATTGGCTATCTTATCTATCACTCACTCTATATTTCTCATTCAATCATATCCTTCATATATAACATTATTCCTATTGCTATCTTATCGCTATCATATCCCCTTGATCTTGATCACTATATTCTCTTGGCATGTTCACTCTTTGGACTGCTTGCTTTCATGATGTCTTGTCATTATGCTCTTGCTATTGGCTTGTATGCCTCTACACTATCTCGCTTATTGACTTATGCTCTTGCTATCTCTTGCTCCTTGCTTCCACTACTTATCCAAAATCTACTTCATATGGCTATATTTACCTAGCTTTGGTACTCTTGAGGAGTCAGTCCTTGAGGATCGCTTTCACTTACTTCATACTCCTTGCCTCTCCATCTTTACTTATCCATAATATCCTACACCTTGCTAGAGATTGGGACAAATTTATGTGATCTTGATTAAGAGCTAGCAATCTTGAAATTCTTAAAAAAAAAAATCACAAAAAAAATCATATATGATGCTGAAAAAATCCAAAAAAATAGAAATTCTTAGTTTTTGTATAGTTTCTTGCTTTCCATATTTCTCTGCTTTCATTTTCTACTTCCACTTATGCATACACTCTCACACTATTCAAAAGACAACCTACCAAGTCTAAAGGGTCATATCTTGATGCATTTTAGGAGTCTCTTGTGCATCAGTCACCAATTGTTCCAATTGTGTCTATCTACTATCACCATCTTACTAACGAGATACTCTTAATCAAGAATCTCTTGTGCGTCAGCCACCAGTTGTTATAACTGTGTCTACCTATTGTCACACTACTATTGATGAGATTTCTATTACTTTAAGTGTTGTAAGTTCTTGAGCACTTTATATCAATCCAATAAATTATATTTGAGCTATGCTAAGCTTTAAATTCAAAATACTAAAAAATAAATAAATAAATTCATAAAACTCATAAAATTTCAAAAATCATCCATATATTTCATAAAAATCAAAACATTGTTTCATTTTTTACCAAGTTAAGTATTCACAGATATTTTCTTTCCAATGATTTGATATTTTCATAGTTGTTTGGTGTCCATTTATAAGAGCCTCTATTTCATGTTGGATGGCCGTGTGTACCTTGACTCATTTTTATTTGGATGCTTTAGTGAGGTTGGTTCTTCTCCTTGTCTATTTGAATGAGTTCTCTATGCTATAGTACATATTGATACTTGTCCTCTTAGTGAATGTATGGGTCACCGTGAGTATACTTAGCAAACTTCAATCTCAGGTTACAAATGCAAGGGTCATTGCGGATAGAATACTTCCTGATTACTTAGCATGAGAAGGATCTCTTGCATGTCTGGTGTGATTGTCTACAAGAATTTTTTTGGTCATCCCAGCCTTTATGCTTTGATGCTTATGTTCCCTTTCTAAATTAAACGGGATAGGTGTTCTGGTCATTCCAACTTCTTGTGCCTTGATGCTTACACCTCATTCCAACATCTAGATAAGGTCATATTCATATCTTCATAGCTTATGCTAGTGATGATTGTATGATCTTATAAATTCTCAATGATGAAATAAGAGTCTAAACATTTATGCATCCCTTGCTGATAAACCGCTTTGCATGTTAGCTTGCATTATAGGTTCATTTTTTAGTTTAATCTTGCATATGGAGAAAGCTCTCTCTTTATCTTTTGCAGACGTGTCAGCTAACTGCATTCATCTTTTCTTTATTCTTCTTGAGCATATTTTCACATCTTTCATAATCTTGTCATTTTGCTATCTCACTTCAAATTTCTTATTTTGATCTACTTGCACCTATAGCTAAAATTGACACCTTGGATTCATTTCAATATTAAAATCAAAATCTAAGTTCATGATTAAGGTCAAAATTGCATTTTAAAATCCATTTCTTTCTATGTAGTTAGCTAACTGGCTTGAGCCTATCTTTGATTCTCACCGGGGCATTTCTTCACTTCTTCATTTTCACATTGCTTCCATTCTATTTTCACTTACTACTTCACTTCATATCATGTTTCTTCTATTTCATCCTTGCTTGGGGCATACTTTCATTTCATTGATGCTTGTTCTTTATTGATCATATCTAGCTAGTTTCTGCACTTCCTCTATCATTTTGATTTTGATCTTGAGGGGATAGACATAATCTATCATTGCTATTTTTTGGCAACATTTTCTACTTCAGGGGCATATGCTTGACCATTTCCATTTGCTCTTGATTTATCTAGTGTTCTAGACTATCTTTATTAGTCTGATCACTCAATGCTTGCTATTGCTATTATAGTCTCTTTATTTTTTTGATTACGTGTGTTCCTATACCGATCACACATTAGTTAGAGAATGATTTCATACTTTGAAGTTAGAGCTATATTTCTATTTGTAATCATGGCTTCTTCATTTGATGTGTTCCCATATCGATCACATATTAGATGAGGAATTCTTAAATTCTTAGCTATTCTTTGACCATATGTGTTCCCATATCGATCACACATTAGTCAAAGAGGGGAAAATTTAATCACCCAAAATTGGCCCTGCAAAATCAAATTGCTAAATTCATCAATTCTTATGATCAAATCAAGCAAAATTGAACAATCACTGAATCAAATTGTAGCTCATACTCATTAATCTCTCATTTCTACCTAGGATGGCTATACATTTGAATTTATTCAAATATTAGATATTCTAATTTAATTCAAATTTGAACCCATTCACAAATGACACATGAATATTAATTTCTAAATAAAAGAAAATGAGTAATTATTCTTGAAATCAAATTTATATTGATAAGGGTCCCTCTGTCCATAAATGAATATTCTATTCATAGTGGGATCCATGATATCATTGTTTATTCATAGTGGGATCACCACTATGAATTATAAAATCTATAATGGGATCTCCACTATGACTATTTTATTCAAAGTGGGATCCCCACTTTGAATTATAAAATCCCTAATGAGATCTCCACTATGACTATTTAATTCAAAGTGGGATTCCCACTTTAAATTATAAAACTCTAATGGGCTCTCCACTATGAATTTGATATTTTGGATAATCATAATGTGATCTCCACTATGAATTTTTTAAATTTAAAGTGGGATCCCCACTTTGAATTATAAAATCTAATATGAATTTGATATTCTGAATAGTCATAATGGGATCCCCACTATGACTATTTTATTAAAAGTGGGATCCCCTCTTTGAATTATAAGATCTAATGGTTTCCCCACTATGAATATTCTATTCAAATTGTGTCTCATATAAATGATTTTTAATTCATCTAAATTTCACCATGGAAAATCCTAAACTCTACCACACACTCTTTGAAAAAAATCTATAAATAGGAGGCATTCCAAGAGGGAAACAAGATCTCATTTTGGCTAATATTATGTTGCAGGATTTGAAGACCTTCTTGCTTGTGGATAGCTTCTTACTTCTTGTCTCATTCTTACATCCAATCTTTTGCTACCGTTATGCTATAGGATTGAAGCCTTATGCTTGTGGAGAACTTCTATTTCTTGTCTACATTCTCTCATCCATGGCATATTCTAGCATATATCATTTTAGCATAGTTACATGTTAATGCAGTTCTTCTATAATAGCTTAGCTCACATAGTCCAATTAGTATGGATGTAACACCTTCATCTACTTAGCTTAGTTGCATTGTTCATTTCATCTGAGTTACTCTCATTCTTGCATCCCATACACAAGAGTTCTTTGACACTACCATTCTTACTCTTGCTCAAAGAATCTCCCATCTCATGTTTTACTAGCAAGGGTTATGTTTCTAAAGCTCAACTGAGAGCTTCTTTTGTGCTCATTTGTATGCCTCTTAACTCCATGACTAAGGATCTCTAAGCCAACATCTCAAGCTTTCCAATCTATGGAAAACCTTCAATAGAAGGGTTTAGAGAAGTGCACTTTTCTTAGTGTATAGTTAGGAGTTGGTGGATCAAATACAATGTATGCAAGAAGAGCCCACTATCCTAACATGCAATATATAATTAGGTTCTTCACAAGAATAGGTATACATACAATACCATCTTACTATTGTATCTTGCACTTGCTCTGATCATACATCAAATTTAGCATCACATAAGGCTCACATATTATTTAAGATTTCTTCTTAATCATTTGCATAACATCTACTTCACACTTTATCTATGCAAGATATGATCTTTACTTATATCTCACAAACTAATAAATCTTTGCTCAGTCGGCCTTAATTATTTCACACACTTGACCAAATATAAAAATGACTTTGGATAAACATCTAGGATTTCGTCCCATCATGAATTAGTAATTAATTTGTCACCAAAATAATTCCTTAAGTCATACAATCCAATTCTCTAATATGCTCTATTTTGTTCTGTTAAATACTTGAACTGGTATTTTGATTGTAACATGCACTGTACCATCCATATAGGTCTACAATTGACATATGCCATCATGATACTATCAATTTTCAATCCTCAACATCACATGAGTTAGCTCTAAGTCTCACATCTGTACATACCGAATTTGTCTCTATATTCCTAGAAACTATTTAACACTTAGAAAAATTTCTAACCCTGATAACATCATGAAATATCAAAAACATATGTTGCACTAAATGACCACTCATACATCTACCTAGCCATAGTGCCAAAAATTATTGCTAGAGATTTTCCCAATTCGATATCCCTTGTTAGAGACATAATCCATCAAATTGACCTTATCCCAGAAGCATTGCTTCCCAATAAGGTTGCATACAAGTTGACCCCATGATTAAATGTAAAGGTGGTTAAACAAGTCTAGGATTTAGTGGATTATTACCTGACTAGAAAAAGTCTTAGCCCATGTGAAATGCCCACTATTTTTGCTCCTAAAAATGATGGGACTTAGAGGTTTTTGATCCTTAAAATGGAAGGCTTGATGGATTTATTAGGTAGGGCTTCCTATTTTTTTAAGATAGACCTAAGAAGTGGTTACCATCAAATTGGCATAAGAAAGGGGATGAGTGGAAAACTGCATTCAAGACTAATGAGGGTCTCTATGAATGGCTTGTAATGTCATATGGTTTTTCTAATGTACCTAACATTTTTATTAGGTTAATAAATGAGGTCTTGTAGGATTTCATTGGAAATTTTATAGTGGTATATTTATATGATATGCTAATATATAGCAAGAGAAAGTAAGAAAACCTCAAACATTTAGAGATGGTGATTAGGAGGTTGCATGGGAAAAATTTGTATAATTTTTTTGATAAGAGGATATTAATGAAGCAAAATTTAGTTTATTTAGGCATTGTGATATCAAAGAAGGATTTTAAAATAGATCCTTCCAAGGTGGGGGATATCTTGAACTTTCTGTGAGGCCTCCCCTCGACCCTTCATAGCTGCACTATTATTTTGATACTCACGACTTGAGATGTTGAGAAATTATCTAATGCTTAGAACATATTATATTATTTCATGCTGTGTGATGTTACTTCCAGATATTTGATGTTCATCATTTAAGGTTTTAAGTATATGTATGTTGATGGATTATGTAAAATGTAGGATTAACACATTGATTTTTGGAATCTTTATGATTAAGGATATAAGTAGGATGAAAGAAACCCTAATTGATGTATGTTTCAATTTATGTGAATTTCTGATATGTATATACATATGTACATGTGATTTTTGAGACTACTGATGTGTGCAATGAGTGTGCAGATATTTTAGCTGAGAAAATCGACGGAGGAACAAAACTGATCTCTATGTGCTAATTTTGGAAACCTTGTTGTTCGTAATTAAATTGAGATGTATGTATGTATCCTTATGTGATCAGTAAATGTTAATGTTCATAACTATGTTTCTTTAGTGTCAGTTGACACTCGTGAATTGTTTATGTTATTCAACGTGCTAGCTAGGGTTAGCTGTAACCTTTGGACCTAAGTCAGATTAAGTTAGTGTCTTTTTGCTAATTTGGTTCTTAATCGAGTTTAGTCACCCTTAATTTGGATTAGTGCTTAATCTGCATTTTTGAGTTGTTAGATGGTCCTATTTAATTCTTAGCTTTTGTTTGGCTCTAAACCTATTCCTAAGGCTTTAAAAACTAAAATAATTATATCCAAGGGATATGGGTATGGGTTGGGGGTCTTTTCCAACCCCTAGGCCCCTTTTATTGACTTTTGAGATCACTCAAAAAGTCTCTTTTTGCCTTTGTGCGAAAATTGACTATGGCTACCATGAGTTTCATCACCTCACCTCCACTTAGTGATTAACCATAGTGTGGGTTGAGTTAGGAGTTTCTAGAATTGTAAGTGGGTGGGAGTAGTTATTGATCCTTTTGGTGGTTGAGTTTGAGGCTTATTTAGAGGCCCTTCTTGGAGTAGTAGAGGTGGTTACTCAATCTCTACATTTAGAGAGGAGTCATGGCAGATTGAAGCAAGGAAGGGGAAATCTCTACTCAAACTTGTTCATTTGCCATTACCTCTTGGTGAAGGTAGGAATTTTCATCTCCCTTGTTCAGATTTCATTCTTGTTTCATGTTATGCTATGGTGTTGTTATTTGGGTACTTGTATGTTTGTGGGTATGTTGGGAAGATTTGAAAACCATGTTATTTTGGATGATTTCCTTTCATGTTTATGTTTACAATTTTGAGATTTTCTTGCATGGGTGTTTTGGTATTACTCACCCTTGGATAGGGCAGAAGTGACCAATTTCAGGAAAGGTCATTTTAGTTGGACTCCAATAGTGTAGAGTCTCTTCTCAGGATGAGAAGAGGGAGAGAAGGTAGGGTGTTATGGGCCCCTACTTGTCAGCACAAACCATGTATGAGATTTGGCATGTAAGAATGGAAGAACGAAAGTTCTTGATTTATAGCCCTGATTGGGCACTTGGTTTGGTGTTGTGTCTGACATCTCCTGTTGGAAAAATCCACCTTTCCCTAGTTTTGATTCATTGTGAATCCTATTGTGAAAACCTTGTATGAATATGCATGGTTGAATTGTTTCTTGGTCATGCTTGTTGTCACCTGATCAAATTTTGTTTCCTCCACGGTTCTTAGAAATGTGTTGCAAAAAATTGATATGGAACCCTTGATGAGGGTCATGAAGGAAATTCAATTTAATTGTTGTAATTCAGGATTGAAATCCTATGTAATTTGTATCTCAAAACCTTGTTGTAATGGCAACGACGCCGGGTTTTCTTCCTGGTTCTTTCCCGGCTGAGCCTTTGAATCAGGTTTGCCAATAAAAATGTTGATTGAGTAATATTGCTTACCATGAGATTTAATCGTAATTTTTCAATTATATGGATGTGGATTAAAAATAGGATGAATGATGATGGTTTAATTAAGCAAAAATTTTAAGTTTTCCTTATATGTTAAATATGAAAATTATGTTAAGGAAAGAAAATAATGACTAAGGTTGATATGTTTCAATTCAAGTTGTATAGGAGATCAAATTAATATGGTGTTAATGTGACACAAACTATTGTATCAATGTTTAAATCTATTCAAAAAAAAAAATACACCTTGAAAAAAAACAATACATTGCCTTGTAAATCTATACTTAGAGAAATTTTCAAAAAAAAAAAAGTGTTTCAAGAGAGTAAAAACTCTCTGTCTTTTGTATGGGAGAAACAACTAAATGGTCTTGGACAACAGAGAATCTTTTAAAGATTCTTTTTATATTCTGTTTGAAAATATAAATATAATTTAATCAATTTATAAATAGGTGTAAAATTTTAAAATAGACTTTTAACATTTTAAAAATACCCTAAAATATCTATAATGCTACCTATAAAACTTTATATCATCAATGCTTTACCTTCTTCCTTGGACGTCAATTTGGAAGGCAGGCTTAAAAATATTTTAATTTTTGCAAAGTCAAAAAAAAAATGATTAGGGGTGACGTCACCTTGTCACCACATCCCATCCTTGTGTAGGAGTAAGGCTTTCTTGGAAAGCACTGCCTCATTTTGCTTTTGAATGAGGATGCATTAATTGGAAATGCATTAAGTTTAACTTTTTTTTTTCTTCCCACCCAAATTGGCCTGCGCATGATTTTAAGTCTTGGTCTGCGCTCAGTTTTGGTTGGGCAGAGCGCTGTCCCAAGGACAGTGCTTGGGAAGCACAACCCATGGAGTAGGGGTAGGGGGGGGCGGGTGTAGGAGGGAAGTGTTAGTATAGGTTAAGTGCTAGTTAGTAAGTAAGTTAGTTATTTTGTATGTTAGGTTTTAGTGTTAGTTTTATATGTTTAGTTGTGGTGTTAGGTTAGTTTAGTTTAGTATTAGTTTTTAAATTTAAGTTAGTTTAAAATGTAATTTATTTTGCTTTGTTAATTATTAAAAATGTTAGTTTATGTGTTAAGTTATGTTATTAAGTTAGATATGTATTGAGTTAAGAAAAGTTTAGTATGTTATGATAGTTATTATTTTGTGTATTTTGTTAATAGTTTTTAGTTAGTTGTATTTTCATTTAGGTTTGTTTAATTTTGTCATGTAAATTAATTTAGTTTTAATTTAAGTGAGGATAGTTATTTTAAATTTAACTAAGTTTAGATTTATGATTAATTTATGTAATTAAGTTTTGAATTATGGCTAGTCTAATATTAGATTTAGATAGTTTAGGTTTTTAGATTAATTTAGTTGTTTAATTAATTTAGAAAGCTTTATCTTAGTTAGAATTTAATTAGTTGTTAGTTGCTTAAATTTAAATTTAGTAAGATTTTGATCGTTAATTATTATATATACAGTTTAAATTCTAGTTAATTATTTTTCTTAAAGTGACTTTTTAATCTCGGTTAAATTGTCAATCGATAATTGTCTAAGAGATTTATAGTTGAACTTGATTAAATATTTTCAATTAATTTTAAACCCGAATTCATTGACATTGTTTTAAAATAATTTCTTAATATATTGTTGAGAAATTAATGAAGTAACGTGATTAATGATCGATATCAATCTTTTAATGAAAGTTTCAAAATCTTACCGATGTATTCCTCCTCAAGAGTTTATAAACTTAAGACGTAATGTAGAGAACCTGTACTTAAACTGTTATCACAATCATTTCAAACTTAGAGCATTTTAATTACTATTAATTTTTTTTTTGTGTTCTTGCCCTCATAGTTTGGGCATGACATTTTGGTATCAGCGCCCGTGTTTGAACACTAGGAACCTTAAACCCTTACACTTCTGAAAACTTAAAACTAAAACATTAAATTGTGTAGGATGCCTCCTGTTACTCGAAGCAACTGACAAGGCAGAGGTCGTAGGGCGAGAGGTGGTAGAGTGAGACAGGAGGATGGACCACCTCCACCACCACCTAACCCAAACCAAGACATTTTGGATGCTCTTCAGACATTGATTAGTGTAGTTCAGCAGAGGGTAGTACCTGTAGTTCAGCCAGTTCAACAGATTCTAGTAGTGGAAGCAGAGGGACCTGGAGGAGGTGGACCCAGAGGCAGAGTGAGGACTAGGAGTCCCCCATCGAGACAATTAGAGGGGCAGGATGAACATGAAGGTGAGTCAATACACCAGAGAAGACCCCCACTTGACAGACCTCCTAGACATGTAGGAGATGATATCTGGGAATTGATTTGACTTGGGCCACCATTATTTATAGGTTCCACTGAGGGGACAGTACCAGAGGCATGGTTTTAGAGCCTACAATGGTGCTTTGGATTATGACCCTATGGGAGTAATCTAAAGGCACGCCTAGCAGTTCATCAGTTGAGAGGGGATGCCTCCAATTGGTGCCATCAGGAGGAGACCATAGGAGGAGTGAGGATGGATACCCTCACATGGCAATCATTCCTAGAGAGATTTTGAGAGAGGTACTTGTCAGAGCATTTTCGACAGAAACAGATAGAGAAGTTTCATTCTCTTTATCAGAGAGGTCTTACAGTGGCTCAGTATGAGAGCAAGTTTCTCGAGCTCCTTCCTTACGTGGAATACATGAAGGACGAGAAACTATGGGTACATTGTTTTATCATGGGTTTGAATTTATCACTTCAGGGTCCAGTTCGGATGGCCTTCCCTACCACCTTCAGATAGGTAGTGGAGGTAGCACTAGTGGCAGAGGATACTCGAGGTAGACAGGAATCATGGGATCGATCTCAGAACTGAAACTCTACTCGGCAAAAACCGCCTTGGAAAGGGAATCATAACTATACACTAGGGTCCTCTAAGGGCCAACAGTCTTAGCAGCAGCAACATGAACTCTCACAGGGTTACCAGGGCTCCGAGCCCAAGCAGTGGCAGTCACAACAGGATCAAAAAGTACATACCCCACAGCCACAATTAGTGCAGACTCAACAATCTTCCAGGGGTGGATATAGTGGGTCTAGCAAGTTAGGAGGCCCACAACTATCTAGTTCATAGGATACACGATCTTATACTCGAGGGCCATGCTACACTTGTGGTGGCATGGGTCATATAGCTAGAGAGTGTCCGCAAGAACAATCATCCAGTGGTCAGAGAGGGGCTTTTTCAGAGCCGATAGTTGGAGATATGGGCAGGTCCCACAGAGTTTTCACAGCGGTTGACAACTGCCAGATTGAGGATTAGGCTATAGTTATTGAGGCTATAGGTGGAGTTGGTCGGCTAGTTAGCACTGGAGCCTATCCATATTATTGCTCGACAGACCCTAGCTCCTCGAGGTCGAGAGCTGGACCAAGTTAGGGTCCAGTGGGATTGTTACGATGAGGTCATGACTTCATGGGAGGATATGCCATGGATGTGATCTTAATACCCTTATCTTTTGATGAACTCTAGGAGGAAGTTCATGCCTAGTGGGGGAGGATGTGAGGCCTCGCCCCAACCCTTCGTAGCTACACTATTATTTTGATACTCACGACTCGAGATGTTGAGACATTATCTGATGCTTAGAATATATTATATTATTTCATGCTGTGTGATGTTACTTCTAGATATTTGATATTCGTCATTTAAGGGTTTAGGTATATGTATGTTGATGAATTAAGTAAAATGTAGGATTAACACATTGATTTTTGGAATCTTTATGATTAAGGATATAAGTAGGATGAAAGAAACCCTGATTGATGTATGTTTCAATTTATGTGAATTTCTGATATGCATATACATATGTACATGTGATTTTTGGGACTATTGATGTGTGCAATGAGTGTGTAGATATTTTAGCCGAGAAAACTAACGGAGGAACAGAACTGATCTCTATGTGCTAATTTTGGAAACCTTGTTGTTCGTAATTAAATTGAGATGTATGTATGTATCCTTATGTGATCAGTAAATGTTAATGTTCGTAACTATGTTTCTTTAGTGTCGCTTGACACTCATGAATTGTTTATGTTATTCAACATGCTAGCTAGGGTTAGCTGTAAAACCTTTGGACCTAAGTCGAATTAAGTTAGTGTCTTTTTGCTAATTTGGTTCTTAATTGAGTTTAGTCACCCTTAATCTAGATTAGTGCTTAATCTGCATTTTTGAGTTGTTAGATGGTCCTATTTAATTCCTAGCTTTTGTTTGGCTCTAAACCTATTCCTAAGGCTTTAAAACATGAAATAATTATACCCAAGGGGTATGGGTATGGGTTGGGGGTCTCTTCCAACCCCTAGGCCCCTTTTATTGACTTTTGAGATCACTCAAAAAGTCTCTTTTTGCCTTTGTGCGAAAATTGACTATGACTACCATGAGTTTCATCACCTCACCTCCACTTAGTGATTAACCATAGTGTGGGTTGAGTTAGGAGTTTCTAGAATTGTAAGTGGGTGGGAGTAGTTATTGATCCTTTTGGTGGTTGAGTTTGAGGATTATTTAGAGGCCCTTCTTGGAGTAGTAGAGGTGGTTACCAAATCTCTACATTTAGAGAGGGGTCATGGAAGATTGAAGCAAGGAAGGGAAAAGCTCTACTCAAACTTGTTCATTTTCCATTACCTCTTGGTGAAGGTAGGAATTTTCATCTCCCTTGTTCAGATTTCATTCTTGTTTCATGTTTATGCTATGGTGTTGTTATTTGGGTGCTTGTATGTTTGTGGGTATGTTGGGAAGATTTGAAAACCATGTTATTTTGGATGATTTCCTTTCATCTTTATGTTTGTAATTTTGAGATTTTCTTGCATGGGTGTTTTGGTATTACTCACCTTTGGATAGGGCAGAAGTGACCAATTTCGGGAAAGGTCATTTTAGTTGGACTCCAATAGTGTAGAGTCTCTTCTCAGGATGAGAAGAGGGAGAGAGGGTAGGGTGTTATGGGCCCCTACTTGTCAGCACAAACCACATATGAGTTTTGGCATGTAAGAATGGAAGAACAAAAGTTCTTGATTTATAGCCCCGATTGGGCACCTGGTTTGGTGTTGTGTCTGACATTGCCTATTGGAAAAATCCACTTTTCCCTAGTTTTGATTCATTGTGAACCTATTGTGAAAACCTTGTATGAATATGCATGGTTGAATTGTTTCTTGGTCATGCTTGTTATCACCTGATCAGATTTTGTTTCCTCCACGGTTCTTAGAAATGTGTTGTAGAAAATTGATATGGAACCCTTGATGAGGGTCATGAAGGAAATTCAATTTAATTGTTGTAATTCAGGATTGAAATCCTATGTAATTTGTATCTCAAAACCTTATTGTAATGGCAATGGCACCGAGTTTTCTTCCTGGTTCTTTCCCGGCTGAGCCTTTGAATCAGGTTTGCCAATAAAAACGGTGATTGAGTAATATTGCTTACCATGAGATTCAATCGTAATTTTTCAATTATATGGATGTGCATTAAAAATAGGATGAATGATTATGGTTTAATTAAACAAAAATTTTAAGTTATCCTTATATGTTAAATATGAAAATTATGTTAAGGAAAGAAAATAATGACTAAGGTTGATATGTTTCAATTCAATTTGTATAGGAGATCAAATTAATATGTTGTTAATGTGACATAGACTATTGTATCAATGTTTAAATCTATTCAAAAAAAAAAAAAATACACCTTGAAAAAACCAATACATTGCCTTGTAAATCTATACTTAGAAAAATTTTCAAAAAAAAAAAAAGTGTTTCAAGAGAGTAAAAACTCTCTGTCTTTTGTATGGGAGAAACAATTAAATGGTCTTGGACAATAGAGAATCTTTTAAAGATTCTTTTTATATTCTGTTTGAAAATATAAATATAATTTAATCAATTTATAAATAGGTGTAAAATTCCAAAATAGACTTTTAACATTTTAAAAATACCCTAAAATATCTATAATGCTACCTATAAAACTTTATATCATCAATGCTTTACCTTCTTCCTTGGATGTCAGTTTGGAAGGTAGGTTTAAAAATATTTTAATTTTTGCAAAGTCAAAAAAAAAAAATGATGAGGGGTGACATCACCCTGTCACCACATCCCATCCTTGTGCAGGAGTAAGGCTTTCTTGGAAAGTGCTGCCTCATTTTGCTTTTGAATGAGGATGCATTAAGTTTAACTTTTTTTTTCTTCCCACCCAAACTGGCCTGCGCATGGTTTTAAGTCTTGGTCTGCGCTCAGTTTTGGTTGGGCAGAGCGCTGTCCCAAGGACAACGCTTAGGAAGCGCTACCCATGGAGTAGGGGTAGGGGGGGGGGGTGTTGTAGGAGGGAAGTGTTAGTATAGGTTAAGTGCTAGTTAGTAAGTAAGTTAGTTATTTTGTATGTTAGGTTTTAGTGTTAGTTTTATATGTTTAGTTGTGGTGTTAGGTTAGTTTAGTTTAGTATTAATTTTTAAATTTAAGTTAGTTTAAAATGTAATTCATTTTGCTTTGTTAATTATTAAAAATGTTAGTTTATGTTTTAAGTTATGTTATTAAGTTAGATATGTGTTAAGTTAAGAAAAGTTTAGTATGTTATGATAGTTAGTTTTTATTTTGTGTATTTTGTTAATAGTTTTTAGTTAGTTGTATTTTCATTTAGGTTTGTTTAATTTTGTCATGTAAATTAATTTAGTTTTAATTTAAGTGAGGATAATTATTTTAAATTTAAATAAGTTTAGATTTATGATTAATTTATGTAATTAAGTTTCGAATTATGGCTAGTCTAATATTAGATTTAGATAGTTTAGGTTTTTAGATTAATTTAGTTGTTTAATTAATTTAGAAAGCTTTATCTTAGTTAGAATTTAATTATTGTTAGTTGCTTAAATTTAAATTTGGTAAGATTTTGATCGTTAATTATTATGTTAAAATAGTCGAAATGTTTAAAGTTAATAAATTATATATATATATATATATATATATATATATATATATATATATATATATTCAGTTTAAATTCTAGTTAATTGTTTTTCTTAAAGTGACTTTTCAATCTTGGTTAAATTGTCAATCAATAATTGTCTAAGAGATTTATAGTTGAACTTGATTAAATATTTTCAATTAATTTTAAATCCGAATTCATTGACATTGTTTTTAAATAATTTCTTAATATATTGTTGAGAAATTAATGAAGTAACGTGATTAATGATCGATATCAATCTTTTAACGAAAGTTTCAAAATCTTAACGATGTATATGTCCTCAAGAGTTTATAAACTTAAGACGTAATGTAGAGAACCTGTACTTAAACTGTTATCACAATCATTTCAAACTTAGAGCATTTTAATTACTATTTAAATTTTTTTTTGTGTTCTTGCCCTCGTAGTTTGGGCATGACACTTGCCAACACCTAGGAGTACAAGAAAGATGAGGAGTTTCCATGGCATGGCCACATTTTATAAGAAATTTATTAAGAAATTTAGTCACATATGTGCTCCAATTCTTGAGACTATTAAAGGTGGTGGAAAGGTAAAGTTTGTGTGGATTGGAGAAACATATCATATTTTTGAGAAATTGAAGCATAAGGTAGCTTAGTATCAATTTTTGTGTTTCCTAATTTTAATAAAGTTTTCACCATTGAATATGATGCAAGTGGTATGGCAATAGGTGAAATGCTGAGTCAATCAGGAAGGTATGTGGCTTTCTTCAATGAAAAACTAAATGAAGTAAAAATGAAGCATTCCTTCTAATATTATGGAACTATATATTATGCTTATAGCTCTTAAAAAATAGAGGCATTACTTATTGTGTAAAGAATGCATTTCATATAATAATAATCATGCTTTAAGTATTCTAAATGAGTAGGAAAATTTGAGTCACAAACACATGAAGTGGATAGAGATTCTTCAAACCTATAATTTTACTATTAAACAAGAAAGGGAAAGCCAATAAGGTAGAAGATGCACCTAGTAGAAGGGTTTTGATAGTGTATGAAATACAATTGCAAATCATAGGTGTTGAAGCCCTCAAGAAGATGTATGCTAAAGATCCAAAATTCAAGGAAATATATCAGGTTTGTAATAGGTTTGAGAATAATTTTCATGGTGATTTGTCCAAGTATACATTATAAAATGGGTTACTATTTAAAGTGTAAGAATTTGGTATAGCTCTAATACAATCTAAGAATTTTCTTAAAGCAAGAATGAAATGCCAAGATCTAGAAGCACAAGAGATAGCACAAGAGAGACAAGATATGATCAAATGAGAATGGATTAATCAAATAATTTGATTAATACATCATAGAAGTGCCTATATATAAAGGCAAATAGAATGACTAGGAGTCAGCAAAGAGATTAGGATTACAACTCAGCACATGTCCACCAAAGGTGGATTATCCTCCATTGAGCATAGGAGTTTGTGCGATGATGAGAGAATAAGTTTACATAGGTGTATCTCATAAAGATATGTTGTAGACACCATGTGTTCTAATAAGTTTCTAACTCATATGTTGTCAAAAAGAAAACCCATATGTCTATGCTTATTCCTAAGTGTCTACATGACAAATAATATAAAAATGCATTATCCTAAATAAACTTAAGTAAAGTGTAATAATAATTAATTATTTACACTAACATAAAGGTTATCAACTATGTGTTCCCAAATGTTCCATGAGGGATAG
The DNA here is from genome assembly GCA_028749045.1 of Cupressus sempervirens. Taxonomy (NCBI): domain Eukaryota; kingdom Viridiplantae; phylum Streptophyta; class Pinopsida; order Cupressales; family Cupressaceae; genus Cupressus; species Cupressus sempervirens. The sequence goes on along the minus strand of CM053789.1, from coordinate 638,090,068 downwards.
TGTTATGAAGGAAAATCATCAAGGGATTCTAGGAGGATATTTTGGGATCAACAAGACCCTAGAACTAGTAAGGAGGTATTGCTATTCACCTAAACTAGCTACTTATGTAAAAAACTAGTTGATAGTTGTGTTATTTGTTAGAAAGACAAAGATTGTACAAGAAATCTAGGATTGTATCAACCATTTCCAATACCAAATATGCCATTGGAAATTCTAATTATGGACTTTGTGATGGGATTACCAAGAATAAAGGTAGAGTATAATAGTTCTTTTGTAGTGGTAGATGTATTTAAGAAGATAGATCACTTCATTCCATGTAAAACCACTAATGATGTTAGTTAAATTGTAGGTTTATTTTTCAAAGAGATAATGAACCATCTTAAATTGAAAGTACTTCAATTTAATGTTGGTTTAATATTAGTTAAATTGTAGGTTTATTTTTCAAAGAGATAATGAACCATCTTAAATTGAAAGTACTTCAATTTAATGTTGGTTTACTACCCATTTAATGTGGAGCCATCATTTATTTTAATTTCTCCTTCTTTCTTCTCATTTTTCGTAGGAAAATTTGGGTAGGACCTAATAGATCCTCCTTTGTATTCCTATTTCATAGTGAAAAACTCAAGGAAGGATCTACCCACTTGGGTCCTCCCTTTCCTTTGTCTAATCACTTGGAATTTATTTATTTGCACCAAAACTAACTTTTTTCAAAAAGTGTACCTAATTTTTGAAGAGTGTGACCTATTTTGGGACCTCAAGAGACTCTTGAGGGTTTTATGGCCAAGTTAGCAAAAACACACTGCATCTGTGCTCATTAGGGGTATAGGTCATTTCTATTGGCCTAATTAGGGATATAATGTGTCACTTTGTGGGATCAAGTTTAGGTTCACTTCTTGGGTCCTAAGCTTGGGTTAATCTAGGGTACAAAATTCAAAGTATAGTTGGCTTGTGGGAGAAAGTTTATTATGAGCCCTTTATAAGCCTATCTATTTTCCTCATTTTTCATCCATCATTAATGTGCACAAGAAATATCATATCATATCAAAGCATCCATGCTACATTAATACTTAAGTCTTCATGTCTTCAAGTCTTCAAGCATTCAAGTCATCTTCAAGTACATTCAAGGAGATCCTTTTGCAAGTCATTGTAGTGGAGATCTCTTTCATTTATACTTATTCTACATTCACATCCTCTTGATCCATTCAATTGGTGAAGTGATAATATTTCATTTGATTTGAGAGATCCTACTATTGTAAGGTGAATTTATACATTTACTTTACATTTCCAATATTTTAATTACTTCAATTTGAAGGTTAACTTCTAAAATGGGATTTGACCAAGGAGCCCCACCCCTGCCCCCCCACCCATCAACAAAATAAAACCATTTTCTTTCAAGTTGCAGATCTAAAAAGGAAAAATATATTATAGATTCAACTATTCATTTTGCCAAAGTTTGGAGATTCAAAAACTATTTCTTGATCAAACACTACTAAGTAGGGACACACTTATCCTTGTCAATTTGAATTTGATGCTCCATTTCAGCCCTACAAATCCATTTTGACCCCACTTCTCCCTTTTGACCCTAATAGATACCTGAATAATTTTTTGGTTTTGTAGATCTCACAATTTTCTATCTAGATCATGAGATTTGATAGTTTTAGAGATCATTTGATAGCCCATTTTTAGGTTTGTGTTTTGCAAGATGGATTATCTTTTCTTCTCCATTTTAAATATACATTTATATTTCCACACATTCAACATTAAATTGCACATCTAATTTCATTGCTACATTCCATAGCTATTGCTACATTAGGTTTTTAAGGATTTGACATTCTTTCTCCAACCTTTTACCAATTAGATCTTTATTTGCATTAGTGCTCCTTCATTATTTGGCTAGCACCAATCTTCTTACATCTAGTTATGTTAGAGTTGAAATTGAAAGGATCAATCTTTTAAACTTCCCTTTGAGGTACAAGGTTTTTAAGCCCTTTAAATGTGAAGTAGTTGTCCATTTAGATCTACTCTTGTTTTAGTAGCATTTACATCTTCTTAACTAGATTTAATTTTCATATTTACTTTTCATGGATTTTTGAATATTGAGTATTCTTTTCACACTTTATCATTCATATGTTTATTGGATCTTGCATATATTTCAATGAAATGATGATTAGTTGGATCTACTCTATATGTGCTTCTCTTTTTCTTATGTTTCATATTAAAATTAATGATACAAAAAAAACAATTACATGCAAACATATCTAATATTAGAAAATAATAGTTTACATAGAAGAGAACACAAAATACAAAGATTTAACACAATTCACCCAATCCTTGGGTTACATCCACCAAACAACAAGTCCAATATTTTGATTATTCAATGATTACAACCTGATTACAATATATAATCCCTTATAGATCAATACCACTACAAGAAGCTATCTCATCACACCTAATGAAATCCCTAACCCTATGCCATTTTATACAAGGATTTTACAATTTTAGGGTTAGAGTCGGTTACGACATGTGAGGCCAAAAAATAATGGATAAAATAGCCCCCAAAAAGAATTCTCAGGAGCTGCATCCCTAAACCCCCAACACTCATAAGCTATTGCCTGACTATATTGAGTGTTGATACCCCCAAACCCGTGCATTTAGGATCGAACTAGCCTCAAACCCCTCTAAGGAATTATGATGAGTGTACAATAATTCTTTGACAAGTCACCACAAACTAATAATCTCCCACTTGGGGACTAATCAGGCTCCACACTAGACAACAATATCCTGCTTGGAGATTGGTCCTATAGCAAGACCGCTACTCCATGAGGCCCTCATTGGTTTGAACTACCTTGGAATCATCTATTCATTTATTCTATTTAGTCTAGAAGATAAACCAAAGATGAAGAGGATTTCATCTTCTCCTTGTTACTACCTTTGTAAACACTTTCGTCGGATTATCATCTGTATGTATCTTGTCCAAATTTAATTGTCCATCATCCAAAATTGACCAAATAAAATGCAACTACATGTGTTTATCTTTGAATGTAGAGAATAATACTTTGCAAGATGAATAACACTCTGACTATCTCTATACTAAAAATTATTCCTATATGGATTTCCCAATTCTTCCATGAAGAATTGAAGCCATATCATCTCATTGGCTTCCTCAATAGTAACAACATACTCTGAATTTGTAATGGATAAAGCATTCACCTTCTATAACTGAAAAGTCTAGCTTACTATTGTCCCACAAATAATAAATACATAACCTATAGTATTATGCCTAGTGTTAAGACCCCCTTTCAAATTTGAGTCAACATAGCCTTGCAAATCAATAGTAGAGCCCCCAAAATGTAAAAATATACTAGATGTTTCTCTCAAATATCTGAGAATCCATTTGATTTCATTCTAATGCTCAATCCTAGGATGACTCATATACCTGCTAAAAATTCCCACTGCATGTGTAATATCTCGCGTAGTGTGTACCATGACATGCATTAAGCTCCCTAAAACTGAAATGTAATGTACCATGAACATCTTATCCTCATCTTCTTGTGTATTTGGACACATCTCCTTAGTAAATTTTCAATGATCTAGCAAAGGTGTGGTGACATTTTTGGCATTCTCCATCAAGAAATGTTGCAACTTCTCAATATAACCAATATGAGATAATGTTAATTTTTGGTTCTTTTGATCTGTACAAATTTTTGTACCAAGGATTTTTTTTTCTTCCCCAAAATCCTTCATAGAAAAGGAATGTGCTATCTATTGTTTTAACTCCTTAATGTGATCCTTGTTAGACCTAGATACAAGCATATTATCAACATATAAACATAAAACAATGTAGTTATCATCATTCAACCTCTTATAATAAACACAATGATCTAATTGACATCTAATATATCCTTTCTCATGCATAGACTATCAAATTTAAGATACCATTGTGGAGGTGCTTGCTTTAAGCCACATAAACTTTTCTTCAATTTGCACACTAAATTCTCCTTACCTTTGACATCAAATCCCTGTGGTTATGCCATGTATATCTCTTCATCCAAATCACCATGAAGAAGATTTATTTTAACATCAAGTTGCTCCAAATGCAAATCTTCAATACCTACAATACTTAAAACAATGTGAATAGAAGTCATTTTAACAATTGGAGAAAATATCTCATCAAAATCAATGCCCTTTTACTATGTAAATCCTTTTACAACTAACCTACCTTAAAATATTTTCTTACCTCCATCCTCTTCTTTCAGCATATAAACTCATTTATTCTATAAAGCCCTTACCCACAAGTAACTTACATAAATCCCAAGTCCAATTTTTTAGCAAGGAGTCCATTTCATCTATTATTGTAGATTCCATCTAGAAATTTGTATCAACCTACACAACTTCATCATAAAATTCTAGTTCACCTGTATTTGTTAATAAAATATAATACAAAGAAGGATAAAATCTTTTTGGAGGTCTACTTAGCCTTTTGGACCCTCTAACATTCACTGAGGTTTGTGCTATTTGTTGTTGTTGTTCTTGCAGAGCATGAGGGATAGCTAGAACATCATACTTTTGAGTATCATATAACACCACATAATCATTTTATTTTTTCTCATGCTGCTAAAATAAATCTTTGTAAAACACTTTCTCATTGGACATGACATCCATGTTTCTTATAATTTTATGATTTTCAAAATCCCAAATCATACAACCAAATTCATTGATGCCATATCCAACAAATATACATCTCTTATATATAGCTTCTAGCTTGATTCTATTTTTAGAATCTATATGTACAAAATCTTCACAACTGAAGGTTTTGAGAAAAGAATAACTCACCTTCTGACCAGTCCATTCTTACTCTAGAATACCTCAACCTAGAGGAGTAGAGGGACCTCTATTAATAAAATATATAGTAGTATTGATAGCCTCCACCCACATGTTTAAGGGTATCCTAGCATGCAACTTCATACTCCTTGGTTGCTCCATTATTGTCTTATTCATGCATTCAACCACTCTATTTTCTTGTAGAGTCCTTGGAATAGTTCTATGCCTACGAATACCATTAGTGGAACAATAATCTTTAAATTCATTTATGCAATATTCACCATCATTATTAGATTTGAGAAGTTTTAATCTCCTACTAGTCTCATTTTCAACCAAGCATTTCCATTTCTAACAAATTATAAATACATTAGACTTCTATCCAAGGAAATAAACCCATACTTTTCTAGTTGCATCATAAATAAAATATAACATAGGGGAAGATACCTAAGCTGGTCCACATACATTTGCATGCACAAGCTCTAATTTCTCATTTTTTTGTTTCCTTCCCACTCTTCACAAAAAAAACTCTTTTTTGTTTTCCATACACACAACTTTCATGCAAATTGATATTGACACATTTAAGACCTGGTAAAACTTTCATTGAATGAATTAATTTCATACATTTATCACTTTTGTACCCAAGTCTTTTGTGCCATAGTGTTTTACAAAATTTGCAACATTTGTTTGTTCTCCCTGCTCTATTGCACCAACTATTTCTAAACATTTATTTTTCTCTAAAACAATTAAAGTAGAAGTAATAGTGTGACTTGTACAAAGATATAAGGTGCATACTTTCACACCCTTTTCTACTACAAGGGTTCCTTTTGAAACCTTCTAGTTTTTATCATTAAAAGTAATTATGCAACCCTCATCACCCAATTGCTTTGCTAATTATATATACCTACTCAACCTTGAAACATGTTTTAACTCTTGTAGTAGCTAATTATTCCCATTCTACAACTTAATCTTTATTTTTCCCTTTCCAACAATCTGACAGGGTTCATTATCCCCTAAATAAACAAGCCCAAGATCTCCTTGGACATAATGAAGAAAATATTCTCTATGGGGAGTAGCATGAAATGAAGCCCCTAAGTCTAAAACCCATGAATCATTAATACTTCATAAAGAAATAAGAAAAGCATCCTCTTTGGATTTATTACGTACCACATTTTCCTTCTTGTTTGTCTCCTTCATTGTTTTTTCCAATCTAGCAATATTTCTTCTTATGCCTTGGTTTCCCACAATACTAGAAATCTCTTGGTCCTCTAGATTAAGACCCTTTTTCCTTTGATTTTCCTCTTGATTTCCCATAATTTCTAGATCTTTTTCCTCTTATTTGTTATGTCTTTGCTTTGTGCATTAAAAAAACTTCTAGATATAGATCTACTTGAAATTTTCCTATGAGATTCCTTATTCATAATAACATCAATCACATCATCACATCTGAGGGTATTAGATCCAAAAACATAATTACTCACGGCCATTACCAAGTCATTCTAGCTTTCAAGCAAAGAACACAAAATCAAGAGAGTCCTAATTTCTTCATCAAAATTAACATTTATAGAAGACAATTGACTAGTAATTATATTAAACTCATTTAATTGACCTCCAATAGATCCACCTTCTGCCCTCTTCATATTAAATAAAAACTGTTGGAAATATTCAAGACTATGCTAAGTTACTGAGAGGGGAGGGGTGAATCAATAACTTCTAAAAATTTAACAATTTCAATTCATCACATTTGATCTAATTGCATGCATGAGAAACTGAAAATATAAAAGCATCCACAACACTTGAACACACAAATTTGGTGACCTAGAAACCTTCCAAATAGAAAGTAAAACTGGGGTGGGGATGATACCCACAAACTTTAGTACTGTACCATAAAGTTGGTCGGTTAAGGCTTACATTGATCACTTTTGATGATTTGCCCCATTAGGAGCAAATAGGACTGCTAGGTCCACCTTGTGAGAGGATTTACAACATACAATGAAGTATACACTCAATAAAGAGATTTAGAAAAGACTGTTAAGTCTACCTTGTTAGATGATTTTGACTAGTTCAACTATTAGGATGAAGCAGTAGATCTCTGATTTGCAACTGAGTTTGTTGATAGAGATTCCCTAATGTAGTGGTCACCTTTTTGTGATAGATTTGTCACTATTTCTCCTTATGCTAATACGACCTTCATAAATCTTTATCTACTGCTTACATATGCTTACATTCACATTCTTACTTATCTCTTTCATACAAATACATTACATATTTTGCATTGGATATGATACAATACATCACATATATATACCAATCCAATTTACAAAATTACAAAGTCGGCCATGACACAAGTTAACACAAATATTACAAAGTTGGTCCACATGAAGATACTTAGGTTCTGAAGACTAACTCAGTGAGGTTCTGATACTCAGCATCCACTATCACTGCTTGGCATCATCATGCTCTTGATAGATGTAGAAGCTAATTCCATACTGATCACTTTCAAGTAGTCTTGAACTTGGTCTACACTGGTGACTCGGTAGATATTGTGCAACTTGGAAAACACTGAAATACTTGGCTACCATGAAGTGGTTTGGTTAACACACTCTTCCCATCGCATGAATTAAGTACTTGGTAGATACTACAATGCTCAATAACCACTAGCTTTGCATCACATGGACTGCGAACTCGGTAACTATTGATAAAATTGGTATATATTGAACTAATCAGTTTGCATTGTTGAACTTCACACTAAATGAATTTTCTTGGTAACCACTAGAGTTGGTCCAAAAGACTCAGTAGCAAATGTAAAGCTTGGTGGCTATTGAATTACATGGAAAATACTGTAAACTATTCAATGAGCTTGGTAGTTGTATAGAATCTAAATAAGTGTGTGTCACTAATAAAAAACTTGACTGATATGTCAACAATCTCCCCCTTTTGCATTAGTGACAAAAACACTTTAGCCCAAAACTTAATACGTTGTATTCATCATCATGTGATACTAGCTCGGTCTATTTTTAAGATTTTTCAAAATTGATCTTTGTAAGATATATACAAAGTATATCTGCATCATACCATATATCTCCCCCATACTATGTGATCAATTATGTACATGTAACTTTTCTCTTATATACATATCTCCCCCTGTAACTCTGTTCTTCTCCCCCTTTTTGACAGTAATGAAAAATATTTATTCTAACATATTTACATGGAGACAACAAAATGAGATAAGAATTCAGAGTGTATCTTGAGGGTAATTGCCAATGTTTTATCCCAATTTTCTTGAAGAACCTTGCATGTTTGAATGACAATTAGCACTTCTGCTAAAAGTTCAATCATGTGGTCAGCAACAGAGAAGTCATTATCATGAATCAAGGTTTTTGAATAAATAATGTGTTTCTACATAGAATCCATGACAACAAGGATCATATTTTGTATATCAACTAGTGTGCAATGGATCCTTGCTTCTTCTCTTAACAACTCTGCTTGCATATTTGACAAAAATATGATCTTCTTGTAATGTGTAGAACTTGAACTGGGGTCAAGTTGCAGCTATTGAGCACTTGCCTTAAGATCAGTGTCAATTTTGGACAATTTATCCTTAACTTCTTTGGTATACTTGGTGATATCACATTGCTTAGCAAAAAGTGATTGCACATTAGAATAGGATGCCTCAAGATTGACCAAAATTGTTGATAATTCAACTTGATTAATAGCAATTTGTTGAGAAATGTGCTCCGACACTTTATTATTGAACTTCTTTTTTGCCTTTTCAACCAATTTCTCTTGTCCCTCGGTGTCCTCTTTGAACTTTTGGACACCTCTTCAAGCTGAAACAAAATAGGTTGTGAAGAATCAACCTCAATTCCAATAGCCTTAGTCAAAATGCTCTTAGCATCATCTAATATCTTGTATTCTCTGTCTCTTTATTCTCTCAATTTTTGCTGCTTGGCCTTTTTCTAGAGGAGTTCACCAACTATGTGCATTTGATTTGAATAAATATTGTAGAAATCTAATTTGGGAATTTCTATTTCCTCATCTAAATCTATATATTCTTCTATCTCCTTTCCTTTCAAAACTTTTGTACTCAGTTGAGCCTTAGGCTCAACTGTCTTTGCACTTATTGCCTTAGTACTCAGAATGGAAATAATAGTGGACATACTCAGGGTTGTAGTAAAAACTGATATATTACTAACTGGTGGAATACTTACAGAGATGCTAGAAGAATCCAAAATTGATGAAGTCAAAATTGTAGTATCCAAAACTGAAGTAGACAAAACTAGAGTGCTTGCCATGGATGAGCTCAAAATTGAAGAAGTCAAAATCAGAGAGGTGATGATTGAAGAACTCAACTCGACAGATGAAGGAGTAACTTACAACTCAGTTGATGAAGTGGAAGTCACTTCTGTCAATGATATGCTAAGCTGTGTAGGGGTAAAGAGTGATTGGACATTTGATGTATTTTTAGTAGTCACAACCACACTTGCTAAAGTTGCCTCCATACTTGATGTTGTCAAGAGTTTTCTCAGGGAGTGAGGAAGTGAAGCAATGACTACAACTACTATCTTTACTGGGTCAATCTCCTCATTATCTTCCTTATCTTCCTCGGTAGCTTCTGCACCTTGCTCCTCTTCATCTTCCTTTTCTTTAGCTTCTTTCTCCTTATACTCTTCATAATCAACAATAACATAATGAGTTGATCCTTCATCATCCTTTACAGCCATTGGGAAATTACTTGGTTTATGAAGATGATAAATGTTCGTCCACATGTTTATAGAAATCTTAACTACATGCTCTATATCTTTGATCAAAATCAAACAAGTATTAAACCTTAGAGTCATTTTATCTTTATTTTTCTTTAAAGACTCTTTAACCTCAGCTTTTGTTAAACTCGATAGTAACTACCTTAGGGTTTGTGCATAAATGTCTTTTGCTGTTTGCATGGAAAAGTCCCATCTTGGCTTTATTTTCTCTAACAATTCATTATAGATTTGAGAGGCGATCTGGTCTAGTGAATACTTCCATTTGCCCATTTTGGTCAGCCCCAGTTCTTCAACTTGTTTTTGCTCTATCTCTATCATTGTCTCATACTTCAAAGATTTGAAATTTTTTATACTAGAACCTTCTTCCATCTGCTTCAACTTTTCTTGAAAGGTGGGTGGAGGTCTGCTGAGTACAATATCATCGCTTTTCTTTCATGACCTCCTTGTGAAGACTGTAGTGGATGTCTTTGGAGGCTTGGTGATAATCACCTTGCCCTTTTTCTTCAAAGGTTCTTCTTCTTCTTCTATTTCTTCTTCATCCTCAACCTAGTCTTCATCTTCACCTTTGCCCTCAGTTAACATGACATGTGCTCTAGATTTTAGTTTGGCTATCCTCCTCTTTCCTTTGTTAACCACTTGAGGGAGCTTTATTTCCAGCTCTATCCTTTCCTTAGCCTCTTCATAAGTACCAAAGTAAGGGGCCTTGGGATCCATAGGTTCATTGACAACGACTTCAATGATATCCTTGGTCTTATCAATGTTTACTTCATAGCCAAGAGGCTTAACCCACACAATTTTAGGCTTGACTGCTTGGATGTATACCTTGTCACAATCAACCATGAAACACAAATCATCCTTGTAGTCCTCAACTAATTTCTTAGGCATCCTGAAGCTATTGTTCATTTTGTCCTTGAACACATCGAAATAGTTGTCTATGATGCTGCCATAGTTTTCTCCAATATCTGCAATGTATTCATTTATTTGGTACAATACAAGCACATCCTTTCTCCAGACCACAATGCCTTTGGAAGGGAAAAAATTTTGCACATAGAAGAATAAACATGTTAACAAAGAACTAAATTTGCATGGCTTATTCTTGGAGGTTCTAATACTTTCCATATTCTTATTGAATTACCTCAATAATAACTCAATGAGGTCATTAGACAAGTTATTCTTCACCACTTTGTACGCCAATTCCATAGCTTTACATGATACACTGTTGAGATAGCTTGAACTATATATCTTGTAAGATATAACATGAATACCAAACTTGAGTTTTGCATCAGTAACACTGCTTATTTTTATGCCTCTGCTATCCCACTCGGCTAGGGTTTTCTTTTCCAATTCGGCTCGACCTAGGGTTTTGGTGGTTTTGGCTTTGGAAAGCATGGGAAGGCCAATGATTCAATGAATCATCTTTTTTGTTATCAATATTGGCCACTCCAACCATAGTTTTCCACTATGCACTTGGCTAAGGATATACCTAATCCATTTAACTAGAAAATCTTGAGGCATATAGGGAATGTGAGTTAAACCTTTTGTTTTTAAATGTTGATGCTCAGGTTTCAGGGTTCCATCAACACACAACTAAGCTAGGGAATCATCCATCTCAAGAGTGCCAATTTCTTAAATTTCACATTTAAAATGATTTCTAATGTCAATAATAAGAAGTACTTCAGGAGGGATTTGCAATTGAGCTCTGTTGGGGTCTAGGGTTTCTACAACAGCGAGCATGAGCTTGAAGTCTGACGCCTTCCACTCAACACCTTGAACCAACATATTAGAACATTTCTTTGCCCTACTACAACTGTTGAATGCCATGTTCACTTGGTAGATTGAGAGAACTTTGAAAATGATTGCAGGAAATTTGCTCAAGTTGCTTGATCACACAGAAAATAGCACTTCACAATAGCTCTCAAAAATTCATAGTGAAAAATGAATTTTCTTCCATGCTTTTTGTCAATTTTTTTTCATTAATGCTTGGTACAATGGTAGATGTGTTAACATAATGCTTGATAGACTGTCATCCACTATGCCAATGATCACTTGGCAAAGTCTTCATGACTCGATAACCATAGGTGCCTAAGTTACTCCCGACCTTGCTCGGTAGAGTCTATGACTTGACCTTACTCGGTAGAGAAGATAACTTGATAATGACTGATATAGATATTGCTTGGTGATCCCTTTGTATCTTGCATATATCTTTGGATCTTTGCCACCATTCAACTGGAACTAATTTTGATGTCTTGTATCCATTTTTTTTGCATTTATGATAGTTGCCTTCAAATTTTGGTTTCTCTTTCCATTCATTAGCCCTATGACCATGCTGATTAAAATTGTAGCATTTTCTATTGAATTTTGCTTTTCCATTACTCCAACATTTGTTAGATGTATGACCTATCTTACCACAGTGGTTGTAAGTAGGTCTTTAATTCTTTTGAGCACCTTGTTTGGAGGATTCACCTTCTTCTTTGTATCCAATTCTTACTTTTCCTTTTTTCCTATAGAGATTTTTCTCATTCAGTTAAACCACGTCTGCTTGAGATTTCATCATTCTTTCATTGATTTTCTTCTCAATGTTTAGGTCATTTTTCAGTCTTTCACTAATTCACTTTTTTGATCTCATTTCATTTCTTATTCTTTCATTGATTTGTCTTTCAAAATTTAGATCATTTCTTAATCTTTTATTGATTTTCCTTTGGCTCATGATTTCCTTGTTTGCATTGGATATTTGATCCATAAGGTCTACATGCTAAAGGGATTGCATTTGGATCTCATTGTTCCTTCCATCCATTTCTTCTCTTATCTTGTTTTTCTATTCCAAGATTTCACATAACCTTACTGACTGGATTTCTTGTTCTCTTTTCAAGTTTCTTACTTCTTCTAGCAGGGAACCATTGTTCTCTAGGAGTTATTTGATTTCATCATTTACTTAATCTAAACTACTTGAAGGCAAAAAATCTTCAATTCTTTCTTCAATGTAGAGATGATCATTTATTTGATTTGCAAGTTCCTTTCTTCTTTTTAGGGATTGGGAAATTTTCTCCTTAGCTTTCTTGAGTTGGGGCAATGGCCATTTCTAGATCTAAATTTTTATTGTCAATAGCTTTGTCAAGTTTGAATATCTCCATATCCTTGATCTTTGCTCAAGCTGTTAAACTTTCTCTTGAGAACCACAAAGCTCTAATACCAATTGTTGGAAATATTCAAGACTATGCTAAGTTACTGAGAGGGGATGGGTGAATCAGTAACTTCTAAAACTTTAACAATTTCAATTCTTAATCTAATAAACTATTTAGCATTTAATTCATCAGATCTGATCTAATTGCATGCATGAGAAATTGAAAATATAAAAGCATCCACAACACTTTAACACACAGATTTGGTGACTTAGAAACTTTCCAAATAGAAAGTAAAACTGGGGTGGGGATGATACCCACAAACTTTAGTAATACAACATAAAGTTGGTTGGTTAAGGCTTACATTGATCACATCTAATGATCTGCCCTATTAGGAGCAAATAGGACTGCTAGTTTCACCTTGTGAGAGGATTTACAACATAAAGTGAAGTATGCACTTGGTAAAGAGATTTAGAAAATATTTTTAGGTCTACCTTTCTAGAGGATTTTGACTAGTTCATCTGTTAGGATGAAGCAGTCGATCTCTGATTTGCATTTGAGTTTGCTGATAGATATTCCTCAATGTACTGATCACCTTTCTATGATAGATTTGTCACTACTTCTCCTTATGCTAATATGGCCTTCATAAGTCTTTATCTACTACTTACATATGCTTACATTTGCATTCTTTTTTATCTCTTTCATACACATACATTACATATTTTACATTGGATATGATACAATACATCACATATATATACCAATCCAATTTACAAAATTACAAAGTCAGCCATGACACAAGTTAACACAAATATTACAAAGTTGGCCTACATGAAGATACTTAGGTTTTAAAGACTGACTCAATGAGGTTTTGATACTCAACATCCACTATCACTGCTTGGTATTGTCATACTCTTGGTAGATGTAGAAGCTCAGTCCATACTAATCACTTTCAAGTAGTCTTGAACTCAGTCTGCATTGGTGACTTGGTAGATATTGTGCAACTTGGCAAAAACTGAAACACTTGGTTACTATGGAGTGGCTTCGTTAAAACTATCTTCACATAGCATGAACTAAGTACTCGGTAGATAATGTAATTCTCGGTAACCACTGGCTTCACATCACATGAAATGCAAACTAAGTAACCATTGATAAACTTGGTATATACTAAACTACTCAGTTTGCACTGTTGAACTTCACACTAACTGAATCTTCTCAATAACCATTGGAGTTGGTCCAAAAGACTTGGTAACAACTGTAAAGTTCAGTGGCTACTGAATTACATGGAAAACACTGTAAACTATTCAATGAGCTTGGTAGCTATACAAAATCTAAATAACTGTGTGTCACTAATAACAAACTTGACTGATATGTTAACAAACACTTCATGAGAAATACCTTGTTTAAAGTGGAGGGATTTTCATACATCTTCTCTAGGGTTTGCATAACCTCTTAATTCATCTTTTCTTTCACAATATTAAATGACATCAATTATGCTAGCCATAAAAGAATACATCAAAGTGCCTTTCTGTCCAAAATATCCCAGTCCTCATCTACTATAGCTTTCAATTTCTTGGATTTTCCTTGCAATAGCCTCCATAAATCCTTTTGATAGAGACAATCCTCTTGTTTCATTTCCTATAACTAAATTTGTTGAAAATAGATTAAAAAGATCATTGTTGAAACTAGATTGAAAGAGAGAGATTATTGAAGAAGACTATGTGTTTCAAGCATTGTTTTGTCAGTGATGTCAAAGTGACTATTTGCTGGTAAGAAAACTGCTTATAAGATTCAATTACTATCACTTATTTGATTAATGAAGATGATTTAATCAAAAAATGTAAGAATAGCACCTAGAGGAAAGGTTGAGTTATGATTATGTAACAAAGTACAAGGATTAGATAAGACAATGATGACATGATGTATTGATAATATACTTAGGGTTACAAAGATTGGTTACAATAAGAAAGTTTAGAAGAACAAGTTACACAAAGTTTGTTTTCCAAGCTTGACCGAGTGGATAGTAGGTGCTAAGAAAAGTTAGAGCAAGTTGAGCTAAAAATTAGTTGGAGCCGAGTAAATGTTTTCTCTAGTATATGCCAAGTAGAACAATGGATGCTAAGTGAAGTTTAGTTGATGTCGAGCACCAATAAATTTTAGTTCATGTCGAGTAATTTCACAGTGTATACCGAGCAACATAGTATGTGCCAAGCATTAGAAGGTTGTTAATGTCAAGCTGCTGCATTATTTAAAAGATCATGGATTCGATGAATTGGAGTTGCCAAGTTTGTTTTCTTGGATTATGTAAACTAGGTGGAAGATAAGGTTGATAAGCTGGTGGCACAAAATTCATGGTAAACCATTTTTAGGAAAATTCAAAGTGGATTCCAAGAGAAGTTTCTAGAAGATATATTGGATATGGGGTAGATACATTGTATCCTACATAATCCATCCAAACACTAAATTGGACAACAAAGAATGAGCAAAAAAAATCTTAATTTCCTATTTATAGGAATGGTTGGTCATGAAGCAAGGTTATCATATGCGAGAACCTAAGGGAGACAAGGAGTCAAGGGTTTTGCTTCATCAAGTGACCTAAGAGAAGAGTCTACAATTGCGTGTTAAGTAAGAAGGCTTAATGAGATGAATGCTTGAAGGGTGAACAAGCTATTAGAGTTGCAATGTATGAAGGCCAAGAAAAATTGAGGACTAAATAGAGATTTGTAATAAATTGGGTTTCCACATAAATCATTGTGTCAAGTGTGTTGATAAATCTATTATGTTTCATGCTTTACATTTCTATAAGTTGATTTGATAGTAACCTACAAGTTTTTAGTGATTGCATATTCTTATGAATGCATGCATGAGTATAAATATTTTATGGGTTCACTAAGCTGTGAAAATTTTTATTTATACATATGGATCGTGGATAACTGATTCACCCCCCTCTTAGTTATTCTAAAGTATTCCAAAAAATTTTTCTTCCCATTATAATTCTTAACCTTTAGCTTATCCTTGTCTACCATCACTCCAGCACAACTATGAGACTCCTACTCAGCTGTGATATTTTCTTGCAGAGGACACTTGAAATAACTAGGCTCTGATACCATTTATTAGAATTAGCAAGACATAAATAAAAATTACATGCAAATACACCCAATATCAAAAAATAATAATTCACATAGAAGAGAACACAAGACATAAAGATTTAACGTGGTTCACCCAAAACCCTAGGATATGTCCATAAAAAAATGATCCAATATTTTTATTACTCAGTGATTACAATGTGATTACAATCTATAATCCCTTAAAACTCAGTATCACCACAAGAAGTTACTATCTCATTATACCCAATGAAGTCCCTAACCCTAAGCCATTTTATACAAGCTTTTTGCCACATTAGAGTTAGAGTCAGTTACAACATGTTGGCTAAAAAATAGACAATAAAAAAGAACCCCCCCGCCCCCCAAACAATTCTTGAGGGCTATTTCCTTGAACCCCCAATAGATGTGGGCTATCACCCCTTGCTTCAGTGGGGGCTTCTACCCCAAAATCCCCACTTAGGGCCCAGTCCAGCCCTGAACTGAATCGAGGAGTTATGGTGAGTGTATAGTACTTCCCTGATCAATCACCAAAAACTAACTTTTCAAAAGTTATATAAAGAATTTTCCAAACAGAATTTCCATATTTTTATCATATAGCACCACCCTCTTATCAACTTAGCTTTACCTTGTGATATTTATGATGATGAGTGGTGATATCATATTAATTTACATTGTGATTATGGGGATATATTGGTTGAGAGTTGCCCTATATCTTCTCTCCATCCTCCCCCCTTTATGTAGTCTTCTTCAACTCATGATATTAATCTTCTATTGTATGATTTATTAATAGACATGTTCCTTTCATTCATAATTTCACTATTTGGGATGAATCTCTAGATGATAATGTTGACAATTCTCTTATCCTAAAAAAGATAGCTTGATGATTGATGTCTTTACTATTCACCATGACAAGCTTGATTTTTCTTCTTCTCCTAACACATATCATCCTCTTAGTGATATTTTAGAGAAAGAAGAAGAGATTATAGGGTATGTGCAGGATCATGGTCAACCAAATTATGCCCTTATGTGACAAATAAAAAATAGCAAAGATGGGTTATGTCAACTTACTACGTTATTTTAAAGTAGTTATGAACTTTATATCAATTTTTTTTTGGAAAATAATATATAGGAAATATAATTTAGTTTGTAAGCTACTAGGCCTTATTTGAAAAAAATCTTTTGATTGGTCAAAATTTTGGATTTTAATGTAGTAGTACAAAAATACGAGGGCAAAAATAAAAAGGTGTATGTCTAACCACCTTAATAAAATTCAAACAATAATATTTTTAAATATAATTCTAGATATAATAAGTAGACTCATGCTCAGATGTGACACATATTTTTGGGTATTTTTATTCCTAATAAATAACTAATTATAAATTTTCTAATATAAATTATCAAATAAAAAAATCTCATGTCTAACAACCTTAATTGATTGAAAAATTTACAAAATGAAAATTGTCTATTTTTTTTTTATAGTAGGCAAAGCATAGAATGTGATGCAACTTTTGGATTTCAAAAATGTTATACCGTTTGAAAGTTATAGTTGTTTTTCAATTAGTATGTCAACCAACAGTTTACATACATCTTCATTAGAAATTAACTACTAAATAATTATCAAACTCATAATTTGACATCAATTATATCAATAAAATCTTGAGTGTTCTTAACAAACCCTTTTTGTTTCATTAAATTTGGATTGAAAAAGAGTTTTTAGATGGTCAGTTGAAGTTTGGATGTCAGATAAACATGGCTGAAACATGTTTTTTGAGTTGACCAAACAAGCTTGGTAAATACCAAGCCTAATTAGGTACCTGAAACTAGACCATGTACCCAAAAACTGGCGCCAAAATACAAATATCAAATTTGAGATATTGGGGACCACATTATTTCAAATTTAAATATGTTTTACATTTACAAATGTATATTTAAATATGTTTTACATTTAAGATATAATAATATATGAGGCAAGAGCCTACAACAGAATGGTAAATTGTGAGCCTCTTATCAAAGAGGTCTTGGGTTCCAATCTACTCACACTTAATAAATAATAATAAACATAATAATTAATCTTGGCTTTAGCCTCTTACCCATGAAAAAAAGAAGATAATAATATATGAAAATCATTAATTCTTAGTTTATTATTATATAACAAATATTATTATTATAATATTGTATAAAGTATTTAATATAATTACATAGTATATTAGGATCATGGTACTATATATTACTATATAGTATATTATCTATAGTATTATAAATATAATCTATATAATATTAAACACACACACACACACACACACACACACACACACACACACACACACACACACACACACACACACACACAAGTATAGAATTATAAATATATCATTAAATATATCTACTATAGTATATATTTTAACATAGTATTAGTAATTATTTATAGAAATATAATATTTAGTATTATATAATTAAAATATAATTTCTTATGTGTCGAAAGGGGTCATAGGTGATCCTATGACCCCTTTCAACCCATATAGAAAATTATAATATCCGTAGGGGTCTTGGGAACCCTATGAACATGTGGTATCATGAAGTGTGTTGAAAGGGGTCATATGTATGTTGAAAACAATTGGTTAATTATGTATTGTGTTTGATGTTACACAAAATGTCATATCATTGCCAGTTAGTGTATGTCGATCTCACTTAGGCATTGAAGATAGTTTCATGTGTCTACCAAG
Organism: Cupressus sempervirens; assembly: GCA_028749045.1. NCBI lineage: Eukaryota > Viridiplantae > Streptophyta > Pinopsida > Cupressales > Cupressaceae > Cupressus > Cupressus sempervirens. The sequence goes on along the minus strand of CM053789.1, from coordinate 638,071,541 downwards.
CATTCTAGAGTTTACTTAGTTTAGAAGGTAGTGTGTACCGAGTTCACTCAGGTGACAAAGGGAAGATCACATAAGTTGAGTGTTAACCAAGCCCTCTTAGTTAAGAAGTAAATGTTGAATGGAACTAGTGTTAACCGAGCTGACTCAGTTACAAAAGAAACTTAATGAATATGCAGTATTAACTGAGTTTACTTGGTTAACACAAGAAAATTGTGTCTAAGTTAGTGTCTATTGAGCAGGGTCGACTAACAAAGGATTTTCTTGTTTTGGCATATTGAGTTCAATTGATTTATTTGTTGGTTCTAGCCGACTGAGAAGATGCATATTAAGTATTAGAAGTTGTATTCAAGCCGAATTGAAAATGTGTAAGATATAAATATAAGGTCAAGTTGAGGATTGAATGTTGGAAGATAATAGAATATTTGAAAGATTCTTAGAGGAAGCAAATTAGAAGGATAATCATAGTATCCTTGTGGATCTGCAAAGATACAGTTGATCAAGAAAAATTGAGTATTAAATAAAAAATTGAGATATGTAATCAAAAATTTAGTTGCATAAGTAATCAGGTCATTTCATTGTTATGCTCTAACCATTGTAGCAATGATCTAAATCTCTTAACAGAGTTGGTTTAATAGCTATTTGTAAATTCTCACAAGGTGGTATTTCTATTTGAAGTGTCTTGAAGACCTCTAACAAGGCCACTTCTAACAAGGTGATTAAATCCTCTAATAGGATCGCACCTAACACTATGTTTTGTATCCTTTAACAAGATTGGCTCCTAATAGGGCTCACTTTAGAAGAGTGAAAAATAGTAACCAATTGCAATCAGTGGTTTTCCCAAATTGGGTTTCTATGTTAAATCTTGGTGTCACTTGTGTTCATGCTATTTATTTTATGTATATGAAACTACGTTTAATTTAAAGTTAATCATAGTTAAGATCAATATATTCAGTTATTTCCAAGTTATAGTTGATTCTCAACACTTGTAGAGTTATAGTATTTGCTAGTGTTAATCGAGTGTCTATGTGTTTGTCAAGTAACACCATAATGTAGTTTAATTAGATTTTATATTTTGAATTGTATTGACATCTAAGGGATTTGAGATTCATTTTGTGGTAACTGATTCACCCTTCCCCTCTCAGTTACTCATTTTATATTTCCAACAATGTCATCCTATGACCCCTTTCAACCTATATGATTAATTATAATATGTCCCTGGGGGTCCCAAGACCCCTAGGGACATATGTTATCATGAAATGTGTCAAAAAGGGTTGTAGGTTAGCCTATGACCCCTTTCGATCCATATGATCAATAATAAAACATCCCTAGGGGTTCGACGATCCCTAGGGACATGTTATCATGAAATATATTGAAAGGGATCGTAAGTTATCCTATGACCCCTTTCAACCCATATGATCAATTATAATATGTCCCTAGGGGTCCGAGGACACCATATAGACATATGTTCTCATAAAAAGTTTTAAAAGGGATCATTAGTTATGCCATCACCCATTTCAACACATATGATCAATTATAATATATCCCTAGGGGTCCAGTGACCCCCAAGGACATATGTTGTCATGAAATGTGTCCAAATGGGTCATATGTTATCTTATGACCCCTTTCAACCCATATGATCAATTATAATATGTACCTAAGGGTTCGAGGACCCCTAGGGACATATGTTGTCATGAAATGTGTCGAAAGGGGTCATAGGCTATCCTATGACCTATTTTAATCCATATAATCAATTATAATATGCCTCTACTGATCCCAAGACCCCTATATTGTCATAAAATGTGTCAAAAGAGGTCATAGGTTATCCTATGACCCCTTTCAACCCATATGATCAATTATAATATGTCCCTGGAGGTCCCAGGACCCATCGATACATATATTGTCATGAAATGTATCGAAAGGGGTCATAAGTTATCCTACAACCCCTTTTAACTCATATGATCAATTATAATATGTCCCTATGGGTCCAAGGACCCCTAATGATATATGTTGTTATGAAATATGTTGAAAGGAGTCATAGGTTATAACCCCTTTTGACCCATATGATCAATTACATATGTTGTCATGAAATGTGTTGAAAGGGATCAAAAGTTATCTTATGACTCCTGTTGACCAATTTGACCAATTATAATATGTCCCCAAGGGCCTTAGGACCCCTGAGGACATATGTTGTCATGAAATGTATTGAAAGGGGTCATAGGTTAGCCTACGAGCCCTTTCAACTCATATGATGAATTATAATATGTCCTTATGGGTCTTAGGACTCCTAGGGACATATGTTGTTATGACATGTGTCAAAAGGGGTCATAGATAACCTATGACACCTTTTAACCCATATGGTCGATTATAATATGTCCCTATGGCTCCCAAGACTCCTAGGGACATATGTTGTCAATAAATGTGTCAAAAGGGGTCATAGGTTACCTTATGATCTCTTTCGACCCATATTTTCAATTATAATGTCCTTACGGCTCCCAGGATCTCTAGAGACACATATTGTCACAAAATGTGTCGAAAGGGGTTATATGTTACCCTATGACCCCATTCAACCCATATGATCAATTATAATATGTCCCTAGGGCTTCGAGGAGCCCTACGGATATATGTTGTTATGAAATGTGTCAAAAGGGGTTATAGGTTTTCCTATGACCCCTTTCAACCCATACGATCAATTATAATATGTCCCTAGGGGTCCCAGGACCCCTAGGGACATATGTTATCATGAAATGTGTTGAAAGAGATCATAGGTTATCCTATGAGCCCTCTCCACCAATATGATCAATTATAATATGAGCCCTCTCCACATATGTTGTCATGAATGTTGAAAATTGACTAATGAGGATATGTAATTGTTATCATTTATGGTAACACATGATGTACATGCTTATAGGAAACTTCACAAATAAAGATACTTAGCTTTTGGTACTCAGAAATTGTCTAAGTATGAATTTGGTATACAATAGTGTATATTTTTGTTTGTAACTTGTTGCTGATGTCATATTATGACTAGAAAAGTTAGACGGAGATATCATACATGTTGATGATGAGGTGTATAACCTTGAAAGTCAGTATAGATGATACAGAAAAGAGATATAATTCATGTTTTATCAATGTAAAGGACAACATAATTAAAGGAAAGGAATTATTTTGTTTGCAAAATAATTACTTGTCCAATTACGGCCTACATCCTAGATGTTTACTCTTAGTTGGAAAAGTGTATTTTTGTCTTAGTTGACGTAGCAGCAAATTCATGAAAAGGCATAGTATTTATGCAAAGGACATCTTGCGAATTCAAGTGTGCTATCTTGGAGAAATTGTGTTGAGAAATTGTATGCAAAATTTTGTGAAAGCAATATATGCGAAGTTTGTGAAGCTATTTTGTGATCTAAGATCGAACTGAGACATAATCTATATTCCAAAAGTTTGATTACTTGTTTGGGTAGTGAGCTCTTCTTGTAATTGGAAGTGCATGTTTACGTAGTGGGTTCATCTTGTATCTATTGTACTACAACTCTGAATAGGGTTGGAATCTCCTAAAAGGGATTCAAAGTTTATTAATAGGGGCTCTCTATATTGAATTTGCTCATAAACTCCTAACAGGGTCCATCCTCTAACAAGGAAGCTAAATTTTAGTATATTATCTAGTGGGTATCTTTTCCACCAAATTTTTTCCTGCGCTAGGGTTTTCCTAGTTAACAAAATATGGTGTTATGAGTTATCTTTGTGCATGGTTACTATTACTATTCAACATTACTTTATTACTTTTTTATGTATGGTTTAAAGTAAGAAATAATATCTAGCTGGAAACTAAAGTTTGTAGATTACTGATTCACCCCCCCACCCCAACCCCCACCCCACCCCACCCCCTCTCTTAGTAATTCCAATTTCTAACAATTGGTATTAGAGCACAGTTACTCATAAGAGGCTTAAAAAATTGAGTAAGATCCCTATGGATATGGAACAGTTGATGAAGAACCTTGAAGAGGCACTTGAACAAATTTATCTCCTTATTGAAGAAAGAGATAAGTTGAAGGAAAAATATGAAGACTCCAAAGTATACATTGGACACTTGAAGGAAAATATTGAATATCTCAAATCCAAGCCTGAATCTATTGAATCTGAGTGATGATGGTTATTCAAAGCTAAAGAAAAAGTACAAGATCTTGAAGCATAATTGAAGATTAAAAATCTAAAGTTAACTTTGAGGAGTGATCTTAGCAAAATTGAAATTGATTTGAGCATTGAGAATGTAGATCTTAGAGAAAGTCTAGCAAAGAAGACATGAGTTTAAACATTGAAAGAAAATCATGAAGAACTTCACAAGTACAATACTATTGTGAAAGGTGAATTAACTCAATAAAACAAACAATTTGAAAAGCTTTATTCTAGTAGAGAAAATATTGATGATTTAATCTCAATACAAAGATCACCTACTTATTATAAGATTGGTCTTGGTTATCTATTTAACATGTCTACAAAGAAACCTGAGATTAGATCAAATTCCAAAGAAAAAGATAAATATGATGATAAGATTGAATCCAATCAATCTTCTAACAAGACTAAAGAAGTTGGTCAAGACAAGGAAGTTGAGATGTGTTGGATACAATTGATAATTGCATGATTGTCTTTGATGTTACACAAATGTCATATCAGTCATCAGACAGTGTTAACCGAGCTCACTCGGTCATCGAAGAAAAGTAGCAGACAGTGTTAACCGAGCTCACTCGGTCATCGAAGAAAAGTAGCAGATAGTGTTAACCGAGCTCACTCGGTCATCGAAGAAAAGTAGCAGACAGTGTTAACCGAGCTCACTCGATCAAGAAAAGTAGCAGACAGTGTTAACCGAGCTCACTCGGTCATCAAAGGAAAGACGGAGAAATCGGTGTTTACCGAGTTCACTCGGCGACTGAAGGATTTCACGAAATTCTCTGTATTAACCGAGCTCAGTCGGTTAACACAGGAATTATTTTCTGTGCAGTATTTACCAAGTTAAGTCGGTCAGTGAAGGATTTCACGAAATTCTCTGTATTAACCGAGCTCAGTCGGTTAACACAGGAATTATTTTCTGTGCAGTATTTACCAAGTTAAGTCGGTCAGCGAAGGATTTCTCGAAGGTTAAGTAATTAAAGTTAATTACTTTATGTAATGTATGAAGCCGACTCATAGCACAATTATTTATAATTGTAACTTGTATTTGAGCCAACTCGATAATCTGAAAGGTATATATGAAGGATCAAGTTGCGAATTCAAGTATGGAAGTATGAATGGAAAAAGCTAGCAGATATGATTGAATATCTAATATGCGAATTATAAGGAAGGTCAGAGCAAATTTCTGAAGGATCAGAGATGTAGAGTTGCATTTGATCAGAGAGGATCTAGAGGAATAGAACAGAGATCTGTATCAGCAAAGATAAGTTGTATTTATTTTAGATCACTCATTGTTACTTTCTAACAATTGTAACAGTGTTCTCAAATCTCTTAACAGAGTGGGTTTAACAGCCTTTTGTAAAATCCTCTAACAAGGTGGCAATTCAGTTGAATTGATCTAAAGACCTCTAGCAAGGCCACTCCTAGCAGGGTGATTAAATCCTCTAACAAGGTCGCACCTAACAGTGTGTTTTGTAACCTTTAACAAGGTTGGCTCCTAACAGGGCTCACTTCAGAAGAGTGAAAAATAGTAACTAGTTACATTGGTGGTTTTTTCCATATTGGGTTTCCACGTTAAATCTGGTGTCTCTTGTCTCTTGTTTCTTGTGTTTTCAGTATTGATTATATGAGTATCAGCAATGAGTATTTCCTTTGACATCTTAAGGGACTTGTGGGAAAAGTTTTTGTAGTAACTGATTCACCCCTCCCCTCTCAGTTACTCCATTCTCATTTCCAACAATTGGTATCAGAGCTTATTGGTGCTTGCAGGAAAAGATTTCAAGGATCTAAGCCAAAGATCAAGATGTCTTACAAGAGAGAAATTCCAAGACTCAACAAAAATAACTTCTCTGCATGGCAAGGATTGATGAAACTTCATTTGGCTACTATTGGTGATACAGGACTGAAATATCTTGATGAAAAATACAAAGAACCTTCCGGCACATTATCTGTCAATGATATTGCTGAAAAGAAGACTCATAACAATATGATGATAGACATTGCATTTGCACTAAGCTATGAAGAATTTGATGATATCAAGGATTGCCAAACCGCTTTTGACATGTGGAACAAGCTGAAAGAAATCTATGGAGGAGATGACAATGTGAAAAGAGCAAAAGCAGAAAGTCTAAGAGGACAATTTGACCAAATGAGAATGAGAGAGGATGAAAACATTGCAAAATATGTTGATAGAATCAAAGCATGTGTTAGTGCAATCAGGGCATCTGGAGGTGATATCAAAGAAGAGATGGTTATAAGCAAAGTTCTCAGAACCTTGCTTCCCATCTATGCAATCAGAGTTTCTGCAATTCAAGAAAGAAGGTGTGAAGCAAATCATAATATCAATTTGGAGGCTATAGTTGGAAGACTAACCGCATTTGAACTAGACAATTTTGACAACTATGTTCCAGCTTCCAAAAACACTGAATCAGCATTTGAGGCCAAACTTTCACTCAAAGATAGAGGCAAAAAGAAATCAGAGTCAGAAAGTGATGATGAATCAGACCAAAGTTCAGAAAGTGATCTTGAAGTAATTGAAGCTCTACTGGCAAAGAAATACTCCAGAGGCAGAGGAAAATATAAAGGTAAAGTTCCTCTAATCTATTTTTCATGTGAAGAAATTGGTCATATTGCAGCTAGGTGCCCAAACAAGCAGAACAATGATGAAAAGAAGGGTCATAAATGGAATAGAAAGAAAGACTACAAATCATTCAAGAACAAAGGTAAGAAATCATGTTTCATGGCTGAAAATTCTAAGGATTCTGATAATAGTAAAGATGAAATTGTTTATATTGCTGTGAAAGATGATTCTGATAGTGATGAGGAAGATAAAATGGCTCTTATCTCTCATATAAGTATGAATGATACATGGATTATAGATAGTGGTTGCTCTCATCATATGACTGGTGATAAAACTAAGTTTGATCAGTTTGAAGATTATGATGGTGGCAGTGTAAGGTTTGGTAATAATGAACCTCGCTTCATAAAAGGAAGAGGAATAATCTCTCTAACCAAAGAACTTATATGCAACAATGCCTATTGGGTTGAAGGTCTTAAACATAACTTGCTAAGTGTGGCACAGTTACTCAATACTGGATTTAAGGTGGAATTCATGCATGGAAAGGCAAGACTGTTGAATGAGCAAGGAAAGCTGATAGGATCTGGCACACAAACTAAAGGTAACTTGTTCTACCTAGAACTTGGTGAATGCTCATGTTTTATTGCTCAAATTGAAGAAAGTTGGTTATGGCATAAGAGGTTGTGTCATGTCAATTTTGATAATCTGGTGAAGATAAGCAAATTCAAAAAGGTAAGAGGCATTCCTAATATAAAGAAACCTGAGGTCAGTTTATGCAAGAATTGTCAGATTGGAAAAATGGGAAAGACTAGTTTTAAAAGTAAAAGCTATCAGTCTGAAGATATATTAGAAATTGTGCATACTGATTTATGTGGACCCATTGGAATTGAAAGTTATACTGGAGAAAATTTCTTCATTCTTTTTGTTGATGATTACTCAAGAATGATGACTGTTATGTACCTAAGGAATAAATCAGAAGCTTTTGAGAAATTCAAATGGTACTTGGCAAGAGTAGAAAAAGAAACAGGGAAAAGATTGAAATGCTTAAGGTCAGACAGAGGTGGTGAATTCATTTCACATGAGTTCAATAACTTCTGCATTGAAAGAGGAATTAAAAGACAAGTTTCAGCACCAGGAACTCCAGAACAAAATGGGATAGCTGAAAGAAGAAATAGATCCATTATGGATTGTGCAAGGACCCTAATGATTGAAAAGAACATTGCTATCAAATACTGGAAGGAAGCTATCAGCACTGCAGTTCATACCTTGAACCGAGTACAACTGAAAAAGGACTCATTCAAAACTCCCTATGAATTATGGTATGGCTACAAACCCAATGTAAGTTATCTGAAAGTATTTGGAAGCAAATGTTATATTCTGAAAGAATCTAGAAAAGGTAAATTTGATGTAAAAGGAGATGAAGGAATATTTCTAGGTTACTCTTGTAAAAGCAAAGCATATAGATGTTTAAATCTTTCTACTCACAAGGTCATAGAAAGTGCACATGTGAAAGTTGATGAGTTTGCAGAGAAATCAGAAGAAGAAAGCAAGAAGGTTCCTGAAGACTACAAAAGATTTATTTACATTGAACCTGATACTATACCAAGTACTCCAGTTAATCAGGAATCCTCAACTCCCGAGTCATCAATGACCGAGTTGCAGGAAGTTCAAACCGAGACACAGGAAGTTTTTACCGAGCTAAAAGAATCTGAGTCACTTTCAGACTCTACCAAGCAAGTATCTACCGAGTCTGAATCTATCGAGCCAGAACAGCAAGAATCGGAAGTACAAAGGGACAACAATGAAACTCATTCAAGAAGTAAAGAACCTGTGTTAGCTAAATATGTCAGAAGGCATCATGCTCCAGATCAGATCATTGGAGACAAATCTGAAGGAACTCAGACAAGAAGTAAGCTAAAAGGCACTTGTTTACTTGCTGATTTTGAACCCAGAAATATCAAAGATGCATTGGTAAATGATAGTTGGATTGAGGCTATGAATGAAGAAATAGAACAGATAGAGAAAAACAAAACATGGACTCTTGTATCTAGACCCAAAGATAAGAATGTGATTGGAACAAAATGGGTATTCAGAAATAAACTAAATGAAGATGGCAAGGTATCAAGAAACAAAGCTAGACTAGTATGCAAAGGATATGCTCAAGAAGAAGGTATAGACTATGGAGAAACCTTTGCTCCTGTTGCAAGATTGGAAGGTATAAGAACCTTACTTGCATATGCTGCTCACAAAGGATTCAAAGTTTATCAGATGGATGTCAAGTCAGCATTTCTCAATGGAATACTGGATGAAGAAGTTTACATTGAACAACCTGAAGGTTTTGTTGATCCAGATAAGAAGAACATGGTCTGCAAATTACACAAGGCACTGTATGGTCTAAAACAAGCTCCTAGAGCATGGTATGAAAGATTGCATAACTATCTTATTCAGATTGGTTTTCAAAGGACTAATGATAACAGTAGCTTGTATATAAAAGAAGGTCCAGATAATAAGATTGTTTTGGCAGAAATATTTGTAGATGACACTGTTTTCACAGGCAATGATGATCTATGCAAAGAATTTTTAGAACAAATGAACAAGGAGTTTGAGATGTCTATGTTTGGTGAGATTAAATTCTTTGTAGGTCTTCAAATCCAACAAAGTAAGAATGGCATCTTCATCACACAGTCAAAATACATCAAGGAGATATTTAAAAAATTTGGTATGGAGGATTGTAAACCAGTTGGAACCCCTATGTGTACTGGATTGAAACTTACCAAGGAAGATGAATCCAAAGAAGTGGATCAAACACTGTATAGATCTATGATTGGAAAGTTGCAGTATGTAGTACATACTAGGCCAGATATTGCCCTTGCAGTCGGTATTGTAGCAAGATTTTCAGCAAAACCAAGAGAAACTCATATAATGGCAATCAAAAGAATAATGAGATATTTGAAAGGAATTGAAGATTATGGGCTATGGTATAAATTTGGAGGTAATTTGGATTTAAAAGTATTTACTGATGCTGATTGGGCAGGAAACCTTGATGAAAAGAAAAGCACAAGTGGAGGAGCATTCTTTCTTGGAAAGAGATTGGTTTCTTGGACAAGCAAAAAGCAGAATTGTACATCCCAATCTACAGCAGAGGCAGAGTATGTTGCTGCAGCAGTAAATTGTTCAAATATTGTTTGGCTTAAGCAGTTATTGCAAGGAATGAGGATGGAAATCAAAGAACCAGTTGTTATGTTCTGTGACAATACTAGTGCAATCAATATATCAAAGAATCCAGTGATGCATTCTAAGACCAAGCATATTGCAATCAAATATCATTTTGTCAGAGAATTGGTACAAGACAAGGAGATCAGATTGGAATATGTAAATTCAAAGGAACAAATTGCTCACATATTCACAAAGCCACTACCTAAGGATGCATTCTTGTATCTCAGAGGTAAGTTAGGGGTTACACCCCTATCCGAAATTCACTAAAAACAAGTTTTAGTGATGCATCAACGCATACCAAAATGAAAATCTATCTGTTGATGCAGTCAAATCTGGAAGCTTTTCATATGAATCAGTACTAAAGGTACATTACAATTCATTTAAGTTCTATTGTCTTTGGCATTTGTTGTCAAAGAGGGAGAGATTTACTTTACTGTCATATCTTTCTAAAATTTGTGTGAAAAAGAAAGTTCTTATGTAATTCCTTCACAGAGGGAGATTACTGAAAGAGGGAGAGTCTATCATCTTAGAGGGAGAATTGTTTTGATGACACATTGTGCTGATAAGGACTTGTTTTCAAATTTCATTCTGCTATGACATGTTGTGTTGCCATCAATGCCAAAGAGGGAGATTGTTGGATACAATTGATAATTGCATGATTGTCTTTGATGTTACACAAATGTCATATCAGTCATCAGACAGTGTTAACCGAGCTCACTCGATCATCGAAGAAAAGTAGCAGACAGTGTTAACCGAGCTCACTCGGTCATCGAAGAAAAGTAGCAGACAGTGTTAACCGAGCTCACTCGATCATCGAAGAAAAGTAGCAGACAGTGTTAACCGAGCTCACTCGGTCAAGAAAAGTAGCAGACAGTGTTAACTGAGCTCACTCGGTCATCAAAGGAAAGACGGAGAAATCGGTGTTTACCGAGTTCACTCGACGACTGAAGGATTTCACGAAATTCTCTGTATTAACCGAGCTCAGTCGGTTAACACAGGAATTATTTTCTGTGCAGTATTTACCAAGTTAAGTCGGTCAGTGAAGGATTTCACGAAATTCTCTGTATTAACCGAGCTCAGTCGGTTAACACAGGAATTATTTTCTGTGCAGTATTTACCGAGTTAAGTCGGTCAGCGAAGGATTTCTCGAAGGTTAAGTAATTAAAGTTAATTACTTTATGTAATGTATGAAGCCGACTCATAGCACAATTATTTATAATTGTAACTTGTATTTGAGCCGAATCGATAATCTGAAAGGTATATATGAAGGATCAAGTTGCGAATTCAAGTATGGAAGTATGAATGGAAAAAGCTAGCAGATATGATTGAATATCTAATATGCGAATTATAAGTAAGGTCAGAGCAAATTTCTGAAGGATCAGAGATGCAGAGTTACATTTGATCAGAGAGGATCTAGAGGAATAGAACAGAGATCTGTATCAGCAAAGATAAGTTGTATTTATTTTAGATCACTCATTGTTACTTTCTAACAATTGTAACAGTGTTCTCAAATCTCTTAACAGAGTGGGTTTAACAGCCTTTTGTAAAATCCTCTAACAAGGTGGCAATTCAGTTGAATTGATCTAAAGACCTCTAGCAAGGCCACTCCTAGCAGGGTGATTAAATCCTCTAACAAGGTCGCACCTAACAGTGTGTTTTTTAACCTTTAACAAGGTTGGCTCCTAACAGGGCTCACTTCAGAAGAGTGAAAAACAGTAACTAGTTACATTGGTGGTTTTTCCCATATTGGGTTTCCACGTTAAATCTGGTGTCTCTTGTCTCTTGTTTCTTGTGTTTTCAGTATTGATTATATGAGTATCAGCAATGAGTATTTCCTTTGACATCTTAAGGGACTTGTGGGAAAAGTTTTTGTAGTAACTGATTCACCCCTCCCCTCTCAGTTACTCCATTCTCATTTCCAACAGAGATGTTGGATGAACCAAAGCAAGTGGAATCTCCTAAGAAAACTAGGTGTGAATTTAGAGGTAAGTGTTTTTCATGTAATCAAATGGGTCATATGAAAAGAGATTGTAAAAATAGGTCATTTAATCATGTTAAGGATTTTTATTGTCATAATTTTCATGGTATGGTTCATAAAGCAATTGATTGTAGGAAACTTAAGTATGATAATGATAGAAGGAATAGTAGAATGTCTAGAAATACTAACCCTGCAGATAGAAGAAGATCCAATGAAAGGACACTGAGAGAAGAAAGACCTTATGAAGAAAGAAGATAGATCATATGTTATAAGTGTAATAACTTTGGACACATAGCTTAGAATTTTCATGCACCTGATGATGAGCAGAATCCTAAAAGCAGAACTCTAGTATGCCAGTTATGCAACAACTTTGGACATACAATTGAGTATTTCAAAATGGACAAAAACCTCAAAGATAGAAGGAAGAATGGAAGAAACTTAAAAAATAGAAGAAATGATGAAAGGAACATAAAAAATGATAGAAAGAACCATGAAAGGAACTCCAATACTAACAAAGACAATCAGGGACAAAGAAATGTAGTTAGTGAACTTTGAGAAGAACTCAATGAGGCATTTGTAAAAGGATTTGACATCTCAAAAGAAAAGGTAAAAGATGATGAGATAGGAAGATTGAAGTTAGTCATTGAGTTTGATTCAACTAAGTTGAATTAAGCTTGTTCACATCACTAGAATTTGTAACTCCACTTAGAGATCAAAGTATGGGTAGAAAAGTTGGGAAAAGGTGTATCAAGATAAGTTTAGACTATATCTAAGATCTCTTGTAATTTGGAGCTTATCTAAACTAGTTACAAAGTAATTAAGAGTTACTATTATTACAGAGAAAGTCAATTCTATAGTAGAAGATGAAAACTATGTTCTTAATGAGAATTTCATGGAGTGAAGTTTTGTGGAGCTTTATCATGATGAAAGGAAGCTATGGCAAACCTCAGGTAGCATCTGAAGATCAGATAGAAGATCTTGAGTAGATATTTGAGTACATAATATAATTGAGAACTATTTCATTTTTACAAAGTACACAATTAATGCAAGTTCAAATTGAAGGAATAAAACAGAGTATAGACTTGATTACTACTTCATTGTGATTACATCCAAAGTAGAGAGCACTCAGAAGCAACTTGTTAAGGCAATTTTGAAGAAAATCCTATTTCTAAAAGAGATATTTTATCATTTATTTGCATAATTTATTTGATAAAAGTTCATATTTGTTAGACATATGAATATGTCTATAGTTTACAATGTTGAGAATGAGAGTAGACCTAAGTTGAAGGTTATTTCCATGAAACTCATAGAAGGAAACCCTAGTTCAGCATTATCCATTACACCAAACAATATAGTTTATTTGGAAGATGTAGGAAATTATCTTAACAAAAAGTTTGAATCTATTTGAAGTGAGTATATGAACAAGGATATGGAATTGGTCTTTAATCATGATATGAATATGAAGCCTAGATTTGAACATCTGAAGAACTAGACCTGTTCAAATATCATTTTTACTAAGAATTGGACACAAATGAGTGTACATAGATCATATTAAGTAGAATACATGATGGGAAACTATGGATGAAAGATAGTGTAGTTGATGTCTTAGCTGACCTTATTCATGAGGTAACTAGTCTTAGTAAACAAGGCAGTGCACTTATAGGTGAGAAAATGGTTAATAAGAATGTTGAGAGTTATACCAAAGTAGTCTATAAGGGAAAGGCCATGGTGATCAACACCATTAAACACAATGATACAAGATTCCTAAGTAGAATCATTGCCTACTCCTTATGTACAAGTTCAAAGGTTGGTGAATTTTCAGCTGAATTCATCTATGCAACCTACAAGATATGTGTTGAGAAAGAGCAATTTAACCTTAGTGAAATACTAAGAATGCAACTTCTTGAAAACCTTGAAAAGATCAAGAGGAATAAGAATGGTGTGTTTAGATTTTAGTCTCTAATTAATCACATATTCTTTCATGTGCTTAAAAGATTTCCATATTTGTTAGTTACAAAGATTATGAGTAGTGAGAGGTGTACAATTGAGAAGATCACAGAAGTGTGTAGAAGATATCTAGCAGATAAAATATTGGATAGTGAGAAACATTTCAAAATGAAATGAGGCAAAGATTCAACAATTGCACCTACAACTGTAGACAGATTTAAGGAAGATATTTATGTTATGGTTGATACAGATTTTCCTTATATCCAAGCAATAGAACATTGGGAAACATTTCCTAATCCCTTAGGTTATGCATTAAGTGATGATATAATACTTGGATATATTGACTTATTGCTAAAATTAGAGAAGGGCCAAGTTGAATACAAATTTGAAACTTATGATGAGATTACCCAATCAACTCATTAGGCATCCTTGGAAAAGGCATCTCACAAGAAGATAGAAACTATAATGAAGAAAGCATTATCAGAGGCTGATATGACTAAGAGTGAGTCACAAGCAGTCAGGTAATCCATGAAGCAATGTATACTGAATGTGTAACCTTTGTCAATGTCTATTGTGTTGGAAATGATTGAAAAGATCTTTGAATGAAGAATGATGGAATTAGTAAAGAATGCTTTCAATCATTGTTTTTTCATTGATGTCAAACTTGCTAACTATAAGAGTGACAATTGCTTAAGTGATCCAAATACTATCACTTAGTTGATTGACAAGATGTAACTAGAATGCCTAGAGAAAGGTTGAAGTTATGATGTTGTAATGAAGTATAATGATCAACTAAGACAATGATGAAATCATGTATTAATGACATACTTTAAGACACAAGGAATGGACACTACAAAATGCAAGGTTTGATTAAATCATTTGCAAAGACTGACTAAGTTCATCTGTGAGTGCCGAGCAATCCTTTAGGTGCCGAGCATCAGAAAAAGGTAGTGGATGTGGAGCAAATTTTTTTAGATGTCGAGCAATCCTTTAGGTACTGAGAATTAGAAAAAGGTAGTGGATGCCAAGAAAATTTCTTTAGATGCTGAGAAAATCTCTTAGGGTGTTGAGCATCAGTAAATAGTAGTAGAAGCTGAGTAACCTAGTTAATGTCGAGCATCAGTAAACCAATGATGCTGAGTTTCTGCATTATTTATTAAGTCAAAAGAATTGCCAGATCAGTAACGATAAGTTTGTTAAATTGAATTTTGTGAATTAGTTGGATGCTAAGGATGATGAGTAGATGTCATAGAATTTTATGTAAACCATGCAAACCAATTAAAGGTGAATACTGATGGATTTTCTAGAAGAAACGGTTTGGAGGGAAAACAATTTCTAAAATCAATTCAAATTGATAAGTGGGAAGACTTGAGCGAAAAATGAAGAACATAATGTCTTTATAAAGAGTTACAGGTCAGAGATCAAAAATGAGAGAGTGAGTTGGTCATAAGTGTGGTCATGTGAAGAAGCCAAGAGAAGGCTAGTGTGAAGTGTCAAGAAGAGGACATAGTGAGGAGTAAGCATAGAGCATCAAGACTAAGAGTTGATCAAGTGACCATAGAGTGAATTGGCATAACAAGTGGAAGAACTCAAGGAGATAGATCTTGAAGGGTGGACAAGTTGTCAGCATTGCAAGGAAGAAAAACTAAGCAAAGAAAAGAACTGAAGAGTGATATGAAATCTACAAGGTTAGAGCTGCAATCTTTATCAGGTCAAAACCTTTCTAATACTTTCTTACCATTGTATTAGAAATTGAAATCCTACATTGCTAAGTTAGCTTAACAGCTAGGTGGATAAGCCTCAAGAAAAGGATAGAAGATCCTCAGGAGAAGGATAAGAGATCCTTAGGAGAAGGATAGGAGATCCTTAGAGAGGGATACAAGATTCTTTTGAGAAGGTGATTGTAAATCCCATGCACTTGGGTGGGCCTAATAGCTCTATGTAAATCCTTTAACAGGGTGGCATTCTAAGTTGAATGTTCT
This sequence comes from Cupressus sempervirens, assembly GCA_028749045.1. NCBI lineage: Eukaryota > Viridiplantae > Streptophyta > Pinopsida > Cupressales > Cupressaceae > Cupressus > Cupressus sempervirens. The sequence goes on along the minus strand of CM053789.1, from coordinate 638,055,676 downwards.
TAAGTCCTCTAACAGGGCACACTCCTAATAGGGTGTAGAAATCCTTTAACAGGGTCACATCTGACAGTGTGTAAAGACTTTAATAGGGAAGGCCTTTAATAGGGAAAACCATTAGAAGTGGTTGAAATCAATTGCCTAGTAATTTTGTGGGTGTCATCCCCACCCCAGTTTTACATTCTTATTCCTGGAGGGTTTCTGGGTCACCAAAATCCTTTGTGTTATGAGGTGATGCATGTTTAATTTTCATGATTTTTTAATGTTTAATTGCATGCATGATAATTTCAATTATATTCCATTAAGGATTTGACAAGAAAGTAAAAAGGCTAGTACTTCTGATTCACCCCCATTTTATTAAAAAAATTGTATTGGACATTATTGGACCTTGAATAACTGATTCAACCCCCCTCTTAGTTATTCTAAAAGAATTCTAACATATTGTAGAGACATCTTTAGAACAAATAATTCCTCATGTAGTGGTGTTAGATATTCAAAAAAGTGAGCTAAAGAGAAAATCTAAGAGATTAGTGGAAGCTGTGACCACAAAGACTAAAAGGGTCAAACAACAAGCCATTGGACCAGGAAAGAGACAAAATACGTTGTTGACAATTTTTGAGTCTAGTGAAGAAGAAGAAGAAGAAGAAGAAGTTAAATAGATAGAGAAGGTAAAAACTTCAAAGGAGTTAGCAAGAAAAGCTCAACAACCGTGGAAGCCAAAGATAGAGAATATAAACTCAACTATTGCTAATGAAGGTAAGTTTGTTCAGATGAACAAATTTTATGATTTATATAACAATTTTGAGAAAGATCACATTGATATCTCTACTATGAGATACATTATAGCCAACAATTTGAAACTAAAGGATATTGAAGGCACACTAAACTAAAAGGTTTATGATAGACTCATAGAAAAGAAGGCATTGACTAGAGAAGAGGACATAGAACTTTAGAAGTCTTATGTTAAAAAAAATATGCAAGATTGATGACAAGAAGAAGTCAAGAGATTGTTAAACAATCTAGTGCCTTACTTAAGAAACATGGTAAGACCATTTTTTTTTATGATGGGCAAGAGAGATAAGATAAGAAGTGAAATTGTGACAGACATAAATTAGATGTTGACAGAGTCCAAAGCAGCATCTTCACCAGCACCCAAAACCTTAGAAGTGTCAGTGAGTGGTGACACAATGCAAATAGATCAGACCAATGTTACCATTAACATTGATGATACAAATCCATTTGAAGTTTCTAAATAGAATAAACCTCATACTGAGGATATTGAAGAAAAACCAAGACAAATTGAAGAGGAGAAGATGTTACTAGAAGAAGAGAAAAAGAAATAGAAGAGGCCAAGTAGAAATTGTTTGAAGATAAAATGAAAAGGAAAGTAGGGGAAGAAAAGAAAAGAGTAGCTGAAGAGAAAATGAAAAGGAAAATAGAAGAAGATAAGAAGAAGATATTGGAATAGGAAGAGAAGAAAATAAAAGAAAGAAAGGGAAGGGAAGAGAAAGAGGAAGAAGAAAGAAGAGTCAAAGAGGCAACTAAAAAGAAGCAAAGGGAAGATGACACTAAACCATCTAGTTCAACTACTCCACCTTCTCTTGCTAGCCTAGCAACTGATGATGATGATAAAACTGACTTGATCTCATCTTTATCAAAATTTATTCAGAAGAACAAGACAATGAAAAGCCTGTAGAGAACCTTGACGGAGGTTACTGACAGAATACATAGTACTCTGGCAGTGCAGCACACAGAGGCAGATCTAGAACAAAGAGCATAGGTAGTGCTAAAGTCTTTTGATGAAGAATTCACAAATTTATTGAATATTGAAAAATTTGAGGCAAAAATCTCACATGATGCTTGATAGGCCAACACTAGGGCAAATAATAATAAAAGAATTAATGATTTATGATTACATTCGATTGGTCTATACGTGTCAATCCAAGAGCGTAAGATTGTGAAAGGCATCTGAGAAATATGCTATCAAGGGATGCAAGTTGTGGGCTGAGTGATTATGAATGCATCTAGAACACACAAGAATAAATCTGCAACAAACTAAAACAATTTTGGCGACAAGAACTATCACTTCTTGGTGATAGGAACTATCATTTTCTGTAAATAACAATTTTAATAGATCTAATGAATCTGAAAATTAAAATCACAAATTCAAATAAAACTAATCTATTATCATAAACATGAATAAGGTATGAATAATTAATCTGATAAAATAATTCCTTAATTTACAATTGGTTTAACTCTCTATTTCTATGATTAAAATACTACAGGAACTACACAAAAATTAAGACAAATTCTGTAGCAAAAAACTATATTAGCAACATAAAAAATAAAAATAAATATTTAGCACACAAAAAATATAGAAATATTATAAAATTCAATCAACTAACAACAATACGAAAATGTATGCAACATGAATATATAAAACACAACAACTTACAAAGATGTATAAATATATTTATGTACATTTAGTAGCTGAGGAGTGGGCGCCCTTCCTTCCAGCAACTGATTAAAATGAATTGCTAAAATAATTTGTAGAATCGACTCCAAATAAAAATAATATTGTATTATTTTTCTCCTCTCTTGTCAAATACATAAGATATCTTATATAGCCCTTTGACATATGAAAATAGAATGCCTATTTTCTATCTACAATTCATGGACTTATCGATCATTTATTAATCAGTTTTAGAAATGAATAGGATGGATTGCAACCATTCTTTCAAAACTGAATCTGCAACAATATACTATGATTAAAAGATAGGAAATCAAAATAGTTGGTAGAAGAATATCCACCTCTACTTTTGTGATTGGATGCAAATTAGTTTATATTCTAAATATAATATTTTCTTGAGTGCTAATAGTGTATCATGTGGCTACATTGAATCAAATTATTTTGATAAATATATCTTCAATATTGGTGGCCATTATGTGATGATGCTTCCTACCATAATTTGGATAAGTTGTTTCATAACCACACCTATTATAGATTTAAAAGATAATAGAGTATCTATTCTTTGTTGGCATAGAAATAATAGGAAACAACTGTATCACATGCTCCTGTAGAATAAGCATCAAGAGGATTTGGAAAGCGATAGGAAGTTTGCATTTATTTGACAAGCAACAAGAAGTTTGAGTATGTTTGATAGGCGACAAGAAGTTTGTGTATGACTAATAGGCAACAGGAAGTCTATGTCTATTTGACAGGTGACAAGAAGAGAAGAACGTTCCTGTAGTAGAATATTCTTGTAATCTTTATTCTGCAAGCTTGATTATCCAAAAGCTTAAGATGATAATTAGTAAAACAATCAATATATATTTTCCATATTTTAATCCCAAAACCTTATTAAACACTACTTACATATATTAAACCACATGCAACATAAAATGGAAAAATGAGGCAAATTAGAATAGAAAAAAAACATGGAAGTGAGTATGAGGGTACATGAAATGGATTAAAATATGGTATAAAAATGGATCAAAAATTGCTCTCATCAATGCTAACTTGTTTAGAACCATTTGTCAAAATATTAATAATGATTTGTTAAGTCTTCATACTTGTATCAAGGAACTTTAGAAGTGTCAATAGGATGACAAGATATTGTACATCAAGTGTACTCTATCTCAAAAACTGATGAAAGATATTGACAGTCAGATTAGAGGAAAAATAAGTGAGCTAGAAGCTCTATCTAGCCAATTATAGCATCCTGCTTGTAAAATTGATGATTTTGAAGGACAAGTGGCCAATATTCAAAGTGATATCAAGAAACTAGAACTTCAAAAGGAACAAATTTTCAAGAGAGTATAGGATTTCAGAGAGTCTATTGCTATGAAAATATCTTTTATTAAGAAATAGTTGGAGGAATGTGTTAAGGCAAAGGACACTTATTCTAAGTTCTTATACTATGACCTTTAAGTAGTTTATATTGCATCATATGCCTTATGTGCAATTCTCACCTCTACTGAATCAACCAAGGATAAATGGATTAAAGGTATGAGAAATCCTATGGCAAATTTTTATGATTGCATGAAGATACTACTAGCTTAAGGTAGAAGAACAAAGATTTTGAAAATAGATGAACAATTTTTGGATAGTTCTTGACATTTTAATCTCTATCATTGATGTCAAAGGGGGAGAAGTACATAAGAAAATTGTAAATTAGGTAAAGAGAAAAGTATGAAATCATATTGAAAAGTATGTGTAAAATGGACAAAAATTGTAATAGATGTAATGTTTTTGATAAGAAAAATTGGTTTTGAAGGGATTTTGAAACCTTGTACTAATAATGAAATTTTCAAAGAAGCCCAAACCAAACATAGCTACAGTCCAAAAGTGTAACATGTCACCCAACATGAAACAGTGACCAAGGTGGCATCACAGATAACACAGTACTCATTAGCCACACAAATAGGTTTTGACCAGGCACCTAAAATCCTTAATAGGTTTTTAAAGGTGCCTATAGCCCTACACAAAACAACAACTCAGGTGGAGTAGGTCACCAAACAAAAGGTGACCAAGGTGACAACACACATAAAATAAAACACTACAACCACAAAAATAGGTTTTGACTAGGCTCCTGGAACCCCATGATTAGACATAGTACAAAGAACTATAGGCCAAAAGAGCTAGGAGACACTACAAAAGACAATAGGCCAAAAGCTAGGAGATCCAAAAAAGGACAACCACTTCAAACTTTCCCTTTTGACCTCTTCCTTTTGGATTGTAATGCCATATCAAAAGAGGGATTGGAGGGCTTGACCTTTTTTCCTTTTACTATGGTCCATCCATCCTCCACCAAACTAGTGGCCTTCTACCATTGAAAATCAACACCATCATAGCTAGAACCTGAAACCCCTAGCTAGGGAAAAGGCTGTAGAAGAGGAAGTGATAGTAGAAACCTGTGACAGAGCAACAACACCTTGAAAAGGAACCATAGAAGGAGCCACCTTAGAAACACCAGAAAATAGGACAATCGAATCCAAAGATAGACCGACTACCACAAAAGAAGGAGTTGAAGGTGAATCCACCATCAATATGCCAGAAGTGGATGGAATAACAGAGACAACAATAGAGTCCATACTAGAAATTGAGAGAGACAAACTAACTACCACCATAGAAAGAGCTGAAGGAGCGGACAAACTAACAAAGATAGTAGCATAATCCACATCAAAAATTGGGACAATAGAATCCAAAGATCAACTAGTACCAAGGGTAGGAGAGACAACAATATTAGCCACCATCATAGGAGAAACATGCAGAACAAAAAAAAATCCACCTTCAAAGTATCTTGAGAAGAAACACCCAACCCATTGCCAACAGAGGGAGCTTTTTGAACAGAGTAGTGATCATCCAAAACCCCTTTCCACCAAGAAGGTGACTTATTCAATCTAACCTTTCCAGTGGAGAATCTCATTGCAAGGTGGCCAGTCTTTTGGCATATCTGACATCTGAATGGGATTCCCTCATAATCAAGAAGCTAATTCCAAAAGCCACTGGGAGAGACCAATTTAATCATTTCTAGGAGCCACTTAGATACATCTATCTCCACAAGGATGTGTGCATATGTCATCTGAAACACATTGCAAGACACTGAGTCAACCATCAAAAAATCCCCTAGGGCATCCCCCATGGCCTCCAGAACTAACTTGATCCATAAGTGAAGGGGAAGGTTAGGTAACCTTACCCACAAAGAAATCTTGTTAAATAATTTAGTAGATAGATCAAAACCCACATACCAAGGTTTAGCCATCAAGGGGAATGTCTCCTCCCAAGAGAAACCATGCCTTAGGATGGCATTTCGATCCTCCATAGAAGAAAATTTCACAATGAAAAATCCCTTTGCCACAGGGAAAATCTGGACAATACTTGAAACTAAAGGCTCCCAAAATTTAGAAATCTAGGCATGTAGATTTGATAGAGAGGGCCAGAAACCCCTAAAACAAAATCTGACAGTAGTAGAGGAGTAGTCCTCCACTTGAGTAGAAATATCATCAACAGTATTAGAGTCAAGAATAATCATAGGGTTACTAGGCACAATAGGAAGAGTCCCTAGATGCACAACCTAACCACCAAGACCAGCCTCATAGGTAGCCACATTAGCATAGGAAATGGTCAAACTTCCCATAGCTCATGGGGAACAAATATCCCCACTAGGAATAGGAGAAGCCCTAACCTAAAAAGCCATAATAGAAACCACATCAGGACTAAAAGCTAGAGCTACCACCATAAAGCCAAATGCAAGAGCCAAAACTAGACATAGGAGTTAGACACGGGAGCCAAAGCCAGATGCAAAAGTTGAATGTGGGAGTCGAAGCTGGACTTAGAAGCCCTAGCTAGAGCTGAAGCTAGATGCGGAAGCCATAGCAGGATTTGAAGCTAGATGTAGAAACTAAACATGGGAACCAAAGTCGGATGCAAAAGTTGGACATGAGAGCCAAAGCCAGATGTGGTAGCTAGACACATTTATGGCTTTTTAATAGACATAATGTTAATGTGTTATTTATTTTAAGTTTTTGATACTTAGACAATTTTCCCTATTTTGTTGCCATCAATGCCAAAGGGGGAGATTATTGACAATTGGATAATGAGGATATGTAATTGTTGTCATTTATAGAAAAACATGATGTACATGCTTACATGAAACCTAAAAAATAAAGATACTTAGCTTTTGGTACTCAGAAAATTGTCTAAGTATGAAATTGGTATACAACAATGTATTGTTCTGTTTGTAACTTGTTGCTGATGTCATATTATGACTAGAAAAGTTTGATGGAGATAGTATACATGTTGATGATGACATGTATAACCTTAGAAGTTAGTATAGATTGTACCAAAAAGAGATATTCATGTTTTATCAATGTAATAGGACAACAAAATTAAAGGAATTATTTTGTTTGCAAAATAATTACTTCTCCAATTAGGGCCAACATCCTAGATGTTTACTCTAAGTTGAAAAAGTGTATTGTGGTATTAGCTAACTTAGGAACAAATTCATGAAAAGGCAAATTGAAGTGTGCTATCTTGGAGAAATTGTGTTGAGCAATTATATGTGAAATTTTTGACAGTGATATATGAAAAGTTTGTGAAGCTATTTTGTGATCCAAGATCAAACTAAGAAAGAATCTATATTCTAGAAGTCTGATTACTTGTTTGGGTAGTGATCTCTTCTTGTAATTGAAAGTGCATGTTTGGGAAATGAGCTCATCTTGCATCTACTGTACTACAACTCCTAATAGTGTTGGAATCTCCTAATACGGATTCAAAGTCTCCTAACAGGGACTCTCTATATTGAATTTTCTCATAGACCCCTAATAGGGTCCATCCTATAACAAGGAATTTATATATTAGTATATTATCTAGTGGGTATCACCCCCACCGAGGTTTTCCCTTAACTAGGGTTTCCCTAGTTAACAAAATATGGTGTTATGAGTCATCTTTATGCATGGTTACTGTTACTATTTAGCATTACTTTATTACTTTGTTATGTATGGTTTAAAGTAAGAAATAATATCTAGTTGGTGACTAAAATTTGTAGATTATTGATTCACCCCCCCTCTTAGTAATTCCTATTTCTAACAATGAAATATATTGAATGGGGTCATGGGTTATCATATGAACCCTTTTGACCCATATGATCAATTAGAACATGTCCCTAGGGGTCCCAAGACCCTTAGGTATATATATTGTCATGAAATGTGTTGAAAGGGGTCATAGGTTATACTATAAACCCTTTCAACCCATATGATAATTTACAATATGTCCCTAGGCATTCTAGGAACCCTAGAGGTATATGTAATGCCCCACTTGGAGATCCTTGGAACAAGGATAAATAAAAAGATAAGATATTGTTTTTAAAACAAGTAAATGCACACAACAATCAACATACAAGGATCATAAAGATCACAATAGAAGACTTAACCAACAATCTCAATAACTAACGAATCTCCAAATGCCACGACCAACTGACACATTCAACTAGAAAGACAAAAACCAAAGATGACAACAAAATGCACAATCTTAGATATATCAAAGCAAGGAAAATGAAGAAATCCAAGAGGGCACTTGAAACACCAAAAAACATTCTCTAGAAAACATTGGAGACATCCCCTATTTTTCATGCGAGAAATCACAATAGATAGTTTCACACAAGGAAGTACAACATGCCACATGAGAAACTCCTCTTTCACATGAAGAAATACATGGCCTAGTAGCCAAAACCCACTGCACTGATGCCAAGGCTTGTGCAAAGAAGTATCAGGAAGCATGTGAAAAAATGCAAGCTTGGGCATGAGGAAACATCGAGTCTCATGTAGAAGGGTGTACAATATCACACAAGAGAGAGTACAATCTCGCATGAGGATTTGCAATAACAAGCAATAAAAAAAAGTATAAAAGGTAGAAAAGATAATGTCCTCCACACTAGGGAGTGTCAGATCTACAATTTGAGGTATAGACACTCAAACACAATAACTACAAGATAGAAACTACATCTAACCATCTAGAACATAGCACTAAAGGAATGTACTAAAATCAACATCGCAATGTACAAAAACAACAAAACTCATGCATGACTTCTTGCAACCATAATAACATCATGAGACCTCAAAGGTCCTAGCCACCCCCCACACATAACATCCCAAGCTACCAACTAGATAGTTAGAGTTGTCTCATGAGGACATCACTACAAAACATAATAACATCATAAGAACAAGAAATCTAACATGTTAAACCAACAAGCAATAGATATTCCAACTAAGAAAATCACATCATCTAATCATATGCTAAACATCATAATAAGGAAATGCATAAGTACTAACTATCTCTCAGATCAAAATATAACAAGGTACAAACTAAAAACTACACACATGAGAGGCACTACAATATATGTTGTCTAAATGTGTTAAAAAGGGTCAGAGGTTACCCTATGACCCCTTTTGTCCCATACAACCAATTACAATACGTCCCTAGAGGTCCCATCCCCCCTAAGGATATATCTTGTCAAGAAATGTGTCGAAAGTAGTTATAGGTTACCCTATGATCCCTTTCAACCCATATGACCAGTTATAATATGTATCTAGGGGTTTGAGGACCCCTAGGGACATATGTTGTCATAAAATGTGTCGAAAGGGATCATAGGTTATCCTATGATCCCTTTTGAATTAATATGATCAATTATATTATGTCCCTAGGGGTCCTAGGACTGCTGGGGACATATGTTGTCATAAAATATATTAAAAGGGGTCATAGAGTATAATATGACCCCTTTTGACCCATATGATCGATTATAATAAGTCGCTACAGGCTCTAAGATCCCTAGGGATATATGTTGTTAATAAATATGTTGAAAGGTGTCATAGGATTTTTGACCAATTTGATCAATTATAATATATCCCTAGGGGTCTGAGCACCCCTAGGGACATATGTTATCATGAAATGTGTTGAAAGGGGTCATAGGTTTCACGGATCTAGGTCCACCATGCGGTCATCAAGGGAATGAGAAGCTAATGAGGGAAAAAAATAGGAGACCCAGAAAGAAATGGAAGCTTCAGGACATCTTGAGGTTTCATGGCTAGAGTAAGGATAATGATATGTTTTTGTCATAGCTACCCTTTCTCACCCTAACCTATTCCCTCCACTAGCTCCCATGCATACACTATATTCCTTTATCTTCATATCCAACTCCCCATCCTCCTAGGGCTCTCCCCCACCTGGCCATTCTAAGGGACAATGCCTCCCACCTAGAGGAACTTTATCCCCCCACCCATCCATTCCTACCCAAGGTTATCACTCACCCTCATTTCATTTAGGTGAGGTCTATATCTAGTAAGGGCCAAAATGGTAGACATGAATTTTTTGGCAATTGGGATAGGCCAGAATGGTAGGCATGAAGATTTATGGAGACTGGATTCTCTTTTGAGTGAGAAACAAGGGCCATTGTAACTAGGTATGATAGGAGAAGTAACAATTGTGGTATTAGAGGGTCTAAAATGGAGAGGTGGCTAAAGAATCCTCCATTAATGAAATAACCCCTACCCCTACCCCTGCCTTATATGTGGGTAAAGGTTAAAGGGTGAACTATAAAAATGCGGTAGGCTTTCCACACTAACTGCAACATTGAGCTACCATCTCCTTTCTTAGTGAAGATACCTTAATTGAAAGGATAAGCATTAAGAGCTGTTGTGCCAATATCTCTATGGGGAGTCAAATCTTTCTTTGCCAATGGCCATAGAATTGTAGGGCTTTCTAGGCTCATCAATATCATCGAATACAACCCTACAACAAAATTTGTCTAAATGGCAGGGAACCAATAGATGATCTTATAGTTATTATAGGAGCAGCCCATAGTGGATTGAGATCGAGATCTGGATTAATGCATGACTTCCCAATTAGAGATCAATGGATCATAGATGCTATCTCCATATGGCCTTTCACCTTTGGAAGCATCCTTCCCTCCCAATGCTTGAGCATCCATCTAATACATTTTGATATTGTAGGCATTGAACCGATCAAACCTATAATGTTTATAATCTACCTACCACTATGAAGAATCTCTCCCAAGTATTTATGTCTATCTATCCAAAACCTTGTCAACTTGCTCCAACCCCAGGATGTCTCCCAATTTTCCAATAATCTAACAACTTTCGCATTGTCATCCCCTACAATTCTATGGGCTCCTTGCATTTTTTCCACCAACCCCACTCCTATGACCCCTTTTGACCCATATAAATAATTAAAATATGTCCCTAGGTGTCCAAGGACCCCTAGGGACATATATTTTCATTAAATATGTTGAAAGGGGTCATAGGTTATCCTATGAGCCCTTTCCTTTCATGTGATCAATTATAATTTGTCCTTAGGGGTACCAAGACCCCTAGGGACATATGTTATCATGAAATGTGTCCAAAGGTGTCATAGGTTGACCCATTTTGACCCATATGGTCAATTATAATATGTCTTTAAATGTTATCATGAAATATGTCGAAAGGGGTCATAGGTTATCCTATGACCCCTTTTGACCCATATGATCAATTATAGTATGTCCCTAGTGTAGGAAATCTAATAAGGAATGTTAGATGTTGAGAGGGGGGAGGGGGTGAATCAAGATCTATACAACTTTTAAGAACTCCAAACATGAACAATATTTGATATCTTCACCATAAATCCTTATCTCAACTTAACCATGTACCAAATCAAACATTCATTGCAATTCAAAATCAAATCTAGTATCTAATAACAAGAGTAAAACATGTAAGCAATAAATCAACGCATAATACAAAGGTTTAATAATGTAAAGGTTTGGTAACACATAAACCCTCCAAGGTGAAGGTCAAATTATGGTGTGGATGACACCCACAAAATATTCACTACTAAAACAATAAATTGTGCCTATTCAGGCTACAAAGTTTGATCACTTATGATGATCTACCTCATGAGGGGCTGCTCAATTAAGAGCTTACAAGACTTATGTAGTTCACCTTGATTAAAGGATTTGAATTACATAATTAAGTGAGCACTTTGTTAGGAGATTTACATAGGCATGTTAGGACCACTATGTTAAGAGATTTACCTTGAAATACCTATTAAAATGAATCAATACCTTGATCTTTTAGTTTGTACTCTGAATGTTGATATCATATCACCTCTTTCCTATCTAATATCACCTCTTTGTGATAGATATACCTTATCTCCTCTGTACACTACTCGGTTGCCTCACTGCTTCTCAACACTTAACTTCATTGAATTTACCTTCAACTTAACTTCATTGAATTTACCTTTAGCTTTGCATCCAAACTTCTAACTTTCAACCTCTCTAAATTAGGTCTGAAACCCTCCTTAAATAGTTGGTTGGTAAGCTTTTAGATGATGATAAATGATCTAGATTCATCTATTTTTCCAGTTAGTCCTTCTAATTTTTTGATTGGTTAATCACCTCTCATAGGGATTGATGATCCTTAACTAAATTTGTAATTAACTCCTTGATCTATAAAACACACTCTTAAATCAACAAAAAATGGTTTAGATCAATGTTTGTGTCATTCCAAACATTTATACAAAACTGAGTTACTCAAAACAAATAGCTTATTGACACTCGATGCATATTGATTCTTCATGTTGTCCCTCGACCTTAACTATCCTCAATTATTTTTGTTTTTCTTGTCACATGTATCACTCAACTTATGTTCCTTCTTTAACAACTTTGAAACCATTAGAGTACTTGGTGACACTTGGATTGCTTGGTAGTAACTAGTGCTTGGCCAAAACTAATTATTTATGCTTCTCCTTTATATAACATTACTTGATCTGTATAGAATCACTTGGTTACAATGTTGAACGAATAACTCTGGCTTGCAAATGACTAAGTCTTTTGCACTAACTGACAAGACTAGATTGCCTTTAGGGTCAACAATCTCCCCCTTTAACATTAGTGGCAAAAATACTTTGTCATGATCAAAACTTGACATTCCAAAAATTAAAAATAAGTACTCCCTATGAGAATATAATCCATACCTATAGCTTTGTCTATACATGTATACTGTTGTACTTGGATTTTCAAATTCTTTTTCAAACCTATTTATTTCTCACATGTTGAGCTTCACACTAACTAATTCCTTATTTCTCCAAAGTTATATATCAATGTTTCAAAATGTAATACACATACACTTGTTTGCTTTCTTAATCATGCATAGTTGCATTTCATTTCCCCTTTGATCATGCATCACTTCATCATTTCTATTTCCCACTTATTTTTGTCACTTATGAATTGAATGTATTTGTAGTTAAGGTTATGGTAGGATTTCAAATGGCTTGAGAAATGGATGACATAGTCTAATAATGATTTATAGTCTGTTGTTCCAGTTGGTCTTCAAAATATGTAGTACTTATTTTTTAATTTCAATCTTGGTCACTAGATTCACCATATTGTCTACAATGGAAAGATGTTTATCCTTCACAAGATCCTTAGCAATCTATATGTGCTTTCACATGACTTCCATATGAGGTAGAAATCTTGCTTCAATTTAATTCACATCATTTCAAACATGGCAATATTCCTATAAGAGTTTTATCTGCTTCTCTTTTAATAATTTGACTTGTGAATAGTAAATAGAGTTGGTGCTTGGATCCATGCTCAATTATTTTCTATATTTCTATAAATTTGCATCTATCATATCTATTCTATCCTAGATAGACTTGCAGTAAGAGGAAGTGTCATTAAAAAAATTTGCAAACAATGTATTTGCACTTGTGCTTAACTATTCTAGCTTAGTGACAAGAGTGGAAAGCTCAACTTTCTTAATTGCAATCTCATTGGATACTTTTTCCATCTCTCTATTGTCATACTTCCTCTCTTCCCTTTGCATCAATTTGTCTTGAATATCTCTATTAGGCTCATTAATTTTCTCCACAATTTTAACTAATTGATGAATAATTGGGCCACTATTATCCAAATCATCAATAATAAATGTATCAAGAAAGATATGTTTAATATTATACAATACTTGCCTCTTTTGGTGTTCTCTTCTTAGCTCTGCTTGCTTTGCCTTTCTTGCAAATAGTTCACTCAATATCATCATCTTCTCCTCACTCAAATTAGATTTATCCTAACCAAGAATAATAATGTCTTCTTCTAGAGTGATAGGTTCACCTCTTATGGATTGAGGTGAGTATTTCACCTTCTTCTTCAACTTCTTTCCCTTGGAGTCTATTGTGTTGGAGCTCAACACATGTAGTCATAAACTTTGTGTTGAAACTTCTATATTTGGCTTTTATGACTCTTGAGTCACCTCCAATTTCTTTGGTTCATCTCTTGACTTCTTTTCTTTTATTCTGACAACTATACCTATCTACTATATAGATTCATCTTGTTTGTCCTTGACTTCAACTAGTTAGAGTTCTCTGGCTGAATTTAATTGTCTTGCCTCCTCACTTCCCTCAATCTGAGGTCCTAAGGAAATTGGTCTTTGACCTATAGAATATTCATATACTCTTTCATTTTGGATTTCATCTTCTTTACTTATACTAATATTACCCTTTGTATTATTTTTTTTGTTGTACATGCACTTATGTGGTATCCCTTGTATTGACTGGTACATTTGTTGCTTGAAAAAACCAACCTGTACATTACCTTGGCTAACAACTGAACTTGATATAGCTACAAGAATAGATGAAAGTTAAATCAATTGAGTAGCCACTCATGTTTCAATCTTTGGGTAGTCCTTGACTTGCATTAACACAGGGTTAGAGTTCATCAACTTTGCATGGGCTAGAAACTACATAGACTCAGTTTGAGCTTGATTTCCACTCTATTGGAATTATCATGACATCCTTAACAGGATTAGTTTTTAGGTTCATCATCTATAACCATAGCCTTTTTCTTTCCTCCTCCACTTAGTTGTACTAATTTTTTGAAAGTATCAACAATATTATCTTTCCCATTATAAAATCTTCAATGTTATCCACTTCATAATGTTCTTGTTCATCCTCATCTTCCTCATCATTTTGATCACTCTCAGGCATCAAACCATAAATATTTTTCCACAAAATTTTGCTTTGTGCAACAACATTTTCCATCTTATTTTTCAAAATCAAGAATGCTCTCCTCTTTGGTATAAACCTATTTTTATATAATCTCTTAATGCTAAAAAAATCTAACTTTTATTCAATTCTGGCATTACCTAAGCCAATGTGGCTTCTCTTATTTGTCTTTTAGTGGTTAATGAAAATCCCACTTCCCACCAATCCTATTATACAATTCCTCAGGAATCATCTTTGCTAACTCTATAGGTGTATACTTAAAATTCACCATCATATCTATTAAAATCTCTTCTACTTTAATCTTATCTTTCTTATTTATTTTATCCTATTTTATGTACTAAAACCTAGACAATCGTGTAGTTCTCCTAATATTATCACATACAATTATAGCTTCTTGTTTATAGCCACTCTGAATTGACTCAAATCCTCTAAATTGGTCTTCTTCACTTCATCCTCCTCCTCATGCTTCTGTACAATAAGCTTTCTCCTTGGTTTCTTTTCTAGTATACTCAGCTCAACTTCCAAAGTGGTGGCCTTTCTCTTTATTAAGCCTTTGACTAAAGTAGGCTACATTATCTTTACAATACCTTTCTTTTGAGGCTTGACAATTGCATTAGTTTCCCTTTTTCTATATCTTGTCACCCTTGGTGGTGTTAGTGTTGTTTCAAGTTCATCATCTATAACCATATTCTTTTTCTCTCGTCTACTTAGCTCTACCAAGTTTTTGAAAGTATCAACAATATTATCTTGCCCATCATCAAAATCTTCAATATTATCTTGATCAATATTTTCCTATTCATCCTTTGTTCCCCATCCTTTTGATCATCCTCAGGCATTAGATCATAAATTTATTTCCACACAATTTTTCTTTCTTGAACAACATTTTCTATCTTAGTTTTCAAAATAAAAAATTCTCTGCACTTTGGTACAAATATATTGGTATAATCTATTAATGCTAAACAATTATGACTTTTATTTAATTCTAGCATTACTTGAGCTAATGTAGCTTCTCTTATTTGTATTTCAATGGTTAATGTGAATTTCCACTTCCCACCAATCTTATTATGGAATCATCTTGCCTAACTCTATAGGTTTATACTTAAAATTCACCATCATATCTATTAAACCTCTTCTACTTTAATCTTCTTCCTTATTCAATTTATCATATTTTATGTACTAAAAATCATATAATCTTGCATTACTCCTGATATTATCACATACCTCATCAATGTATTGTGGATTCTTATGTGTGGCCTCTCTGAATTGACTAAAATCCTCTAACTCAATCTTCTCTGCTTCATCTTCCTCTTCATCCTTATGTACAATAAGATTTCTCCTTAGTTTCTTTTCTTATGTATTTGGCCTGGCTTCCACAGTGGTGGTCTTTCTCTTTGTTGAGCCTTTGACTAAAGTAGGCTTCATTATATTTACAATACCTTTCTTATGAGGCTTGACATCTTGTAACGGCTTGTGGTGTAGGGGTGGGTTTTGTTACCACCTTTTTGAGACTTTTATTCACACTAGGCACACCAATAACAATTTTTTTTTACCTCTCTTAGCTAGTGGCTTGGCAACCACTATCTTCTTTCCTTTTCCTTCCACATTTTCTTCATCATCATCATCACTTATTTATCTATCCTATCCTTTTCCTTTAGTGATCTACAAAGGAATCTCTTGCTCATTTCCTTCTCCCTAAACTTTCTCTACATTTTCAACCATGGCTTTCCTCTTCTTCATCATCTTGGGTGTAATGATTTGAATAGTTATTTTCACCTTAGCTGTCTTCTAAATGGATTGGTATTCTTGTCAAATTCTTGTGCCAACAATATTGTAATGGTTGTAGTAACTTCATCAATGTTAACCTCATAAGGTAGAGATCTTAACCATGCAACCAAGGTAGAACTACTTGTGCATAGGTATGATAACTAACTACTAAGAAACATATATGATCATAGTATTAGTCTACTAGGGATTAAGGTATCCTAGATCTATTCTTCATTTTCCTCTTAAATTCCTCAAAGTAACCATCCATAATAGTGTCAAAGTTATCACCAGTCTGACTTCTAAATTCATTGATCTATTAGGTAACAGGTCTTTTCTTATCCCATACTACATTGCTAATGGTAGGAAACATGTTTTGCACATAAAAGAAAATGAAAACTATCAAAGATCCATACTTACATAGACTGTTCTTTTCTTTTCTTATACTCTCCAAATTCTCTACAAGTTAGGTAAGTTAGAGCTTGGATAGGTTGTAACTATGATCCTTCTTGACAATTTTCCATCCCAACTCCACTATACAGAGCACTAAGAAATTTACCCTCCAGCTTCCTTTGAAGAATATTCATGATTCTCTCAAAGAGGTTGCTGTCTTAGGTACTTCTATTATTGGTGCTATAAAAGACCTGATATAAGTTTTTTATCTAGTTTTTTTTTTGGACATTTGGGTCCCTATTTTTTTGCTAACTTTTGTTGGTTGGTGGTCCTTGTAAAATCAACTTGACTTGGTTGTTGGTCCCTATAAAACTAGCCTTTGGATTCATCTTTGATATTTTGGGTTGTTGGTCCTTATAAAACCAACTCCTAACTTTGATTCATTTTTTTTTGCAGTTTTAGGTCCCCTTCAAACCTGCTTTTACCTAATCAAAACACATGGTTCATTGTTAGGTCATCTTAACTAGTAAAATTTGTGCACAATGACTTTGAGAGAAAATGCAGTCTCTATATCTTTGATGGTAGATATTGGCATTCCTCTTTTGTTCCACTTAACCAATGTGTTGGCATTGATTGTGTCTCTTCCTTGGTAATGAATGGATTTAACCCTCTCCATAACAAGCTATCCTACAACATGAAGAATGATTTACTTCATAATCTTAACTGGTCCATTCTCTAACCATAGTTTCATGTCATAAACTTGACTCAAAATGACTTTGATCCATTCTATCTTGAAATTTCTTTGGAAATTTAGGTCATGAGTCAACCATTTCTTAACATTGATCTTGTGTTCTTCCTTCAATTGACCATTCTTACACAACTTGTCATACGCAACTCTTATCTCAAAATCTCAAACTTCACCTATATTGCACCTATAACATGATCTCACATTGTTGATCATGATCCATCTAGGAGGAATAGATGACAAGGAACCCAAAGAATCACCCTTCATTGCTATTTTAGGATATGTTTGAAATTTGGTGGAGGACACGCATCATTTCTAACTAATTGGACATTACTAACCTATAAATCCATCTTCTTCTTAGCTGCGGATGCACTTGATACCATTATATCGATCTAGATTTTGAACAAACACTTATGCATATCTCAACCTCAATAATCCTCTTACAAATTGCTTCTATAACTGTAGTCACAAATGGAAATTCAACTCAATCTCCCTCAAATGCTTAGAAAATACTTCAGCTCTTTTTTCTTTATGAAAAATTGAATGCATGATGCATAAAATGATTCATAAAATTTACTATATAGTGCAAAAATTCAAATTTAGGTCCTCAACAATGCTTTGCATATATAGTGGCTGAGATAAAGCTATCTTATCCATCTCTAAAAAAATTGGTTATCACACTTCCAAACTTCCATCTTCTTGGTCAATACCACAACTTAGTCATAACTGACATTAGGCTTGGTCTCTTCAATCTTCTAGAACTGACACTCGGTCATCACTAGATTTTCAATTTGGTATCAAAATACATTACAAAATTCAAATCTCATAACTATCTTTATACATCTAATATCATGTTGATTTGGACCTTTATCCAAATAATCTTAGGAATTGATGTATGATCCATCAATTTTAAATTACAATTCCATATATACCTCTTTGCTTAGTTTAATGTGGGGGAATCACCTAATCCATTGGATTGAGTGATCAAAACTTCACCATTTGAACCATTTCCTTCTTACATTTTATTTTTCTAGGCTTGATTCATCTGGGTTCTCACTTCTTCAGTATTGACCTTTGCTTTGTCATTGTTCTATTCAACATTAGGTGCAAATGCTCAGTTCATATAGGATCTTCATAGGTCATCACCCTTTTGACAATTGAAACATACTAGTCCAAAATTCCTCCAATTTTGTGATCTTCCTCTAAGATGTATCCTTGCATAATTTTCTACAATGTGTCCAATTATTCTTTTCATTAGATCTACAGTCTTGTGCCTTATGACCATACTTTTGACATGTGTGACAACAGCCTTCAAATCCAAATACAGTCTATGTCTTATTGATCTTTGTTTTACATTCATGTGTTTGATGTCCATGCTTGTTACAATTGAAATAATTACCATTGAATTTAGGTTTAGGATTTGACTTACCAATTTTCCTCCTAAAAATGTTTGTTGTATGACCTGGATTTCCACTGTGATAGTATGTAGGCTTCTTGTTATTTTCATTCCTTTGTTCTCCATCCTTTGATGACTCTCCTTGCTTAGTAGACGATATGAACTCGATATAATCTAATTTAGTAGTGTCATTAGGTCTTCTTTATGCTCTTATATGTTCATCAAGTTGTCTCATAGCTTCTCTGGATATGTTCATTCTTTCCATGATCTCTTTCTCATCTTTCAATTCTACTTTCAATTGATTGTTCTCAGTTCTCAAATTTACAATCTCTTCTACCCTCCTAGAAATCTCATGTTTGACACTTAATAACTGATTGGCCATATCAAATTAATTATGAGTCAATATTTGTATCTTATTGATCTTTTCATCAAGATGTGTTTTTGTTTTGTCTTCCTTATCTATTACCTTGTCTTCTTTAGCCTTTTCTTTTTTTCAGACACTTCAAGTAGCCTTATTGAGTGCATTTCACGTTCTCTTTTTAGTGCTCCTACTTCTTCATTCAATATATTGTTCTTCTCCAATAGATTTTCTATTGCTACATTAGTTTCACTAGATCTGCCTTTATCACATCAGTCATTAATTATTTCTTCATTATATTAGGTGTCATTTTTTTGAATTGCCATCTCCTTCCTTCTCTTTAGGGATTTCTTTAATTCCTCCTTTGTCACCTTAAATTTCTCAAATGCAAGCTACAAATAAATCTTTCAATTCTCAATAACCCTTCTCAACTTCTAGGTTTCCAACTCCAAGATCTTTGACTCTCATGTGGTTAGACTTCTTTTAGAGAATACAACTCTATTACCAATTGTTGGAAATATAATAAGGAAACTAAGATGCTAAAAGGGAGGCAGGGGGGGTGTGTTTGAATCAATATCTATCAAACTTTAAATAACTCCAAAACTAAACCATATTTGATATCTTCACCATAAACCCTTATCTCAACTTAAACTTATATCAAATTAAACATTCTATACAATGTAATATTAGATCTAGTATGTAATAACATGTAAGTAATAACTCAACACATAACACAAAGATTTGGTAATGCAAAAAGCCTCTAAGGTAAAGGTAAAATTGTGTGGGATGACACACACAAAATCTTCACTGCTACAACAATAAAGTGTTCCTATTAGGGCTACAAAGTTTGATTACTTTTGATGATCTACCCTGTGAGGTGATGCAGAGCCTCACCTTGGAAAACTTAGATGAAATCAATCACTTGACCAAGTTGCTTCAAGGGGCACATACACTTTCCAGGATCGATTCTAACTCTTCTCAAATTTCAATTCAATTGATTCTATTATTAACAACTCATAACCTTAACATGCGATAGGATCTTTCTTGACCTCCTATAGCAACATTTTTTTTTCTCCCTTAAATTAAACTAGGCTGACCTAACTCTTCCACAATGTAATTGAAAAAAAATAGATAGACTTATCACCTTTGAATGTAAAACTAAATATTAGAAATAATACAAACTATCTTCTTAATCAATGATAACTATGTTCAACTCATCTCCACATGTTTATATGTAAAATTAGAACTCGAACCCAAGTCAGCCGACAGAGATAACCTCTTTAATATGACTCAAAATTGAAATTTCATGTTTCAATTTGATACCTATCTCCATCATATACAATCATAAGATTTGATGTATCCATGAATAGATGAATACATTCACCTAATTTAGTGGTTGGATTCTGCGTGGCTATCAGCAGGAATAAAAGATACAAGGAAACAAAAGAATAACAAAAGCATATTATACATAACTCCTTTGTGACCCCATAAAATAGATTGCAAAGAGTCTAAAAGACTCCCATGGAATATTATGACCCTCAAAACAATATATAATCACATTCACCAAGATAGTAAATTGACTACTCTATAATGAAATCCAAAACCCAAAAACTTAGATGGGAGTCAAGATAAAACAAATTATGTATTGTTATGCAAGAAATAGAACATAAATGCATTCTCATAATGTAGACTCCTAAATTCTAGAAAGAAAACAAAAATCACACATCCAACTCAAAAATCATGAAAAAAATAGAAACTTCAAACTTTCTATTCCTCTTTTTTGCATTCGATAACCTTCATTACATTAAAAAATATTCCTTTTCAATACTTTCCTCTCTCTAATGTAGGAAGATGAAACACCATCAAAATCAAGAATAGAGAGTCATTTTATAAATCATGAGGAATCCAAAACTGCCACCGCTTAGTTGGCTTAATTATTAAACACTCAAAAACTCTAACTTTAAAGAAAACTGACTCAATTGAAAATCAAAGACACATTTTCCTAAGTGGCTATATCTAGAGAGTTCATCAAATTACTACTCCATTTATGCCACCACACATAGGACTTTATTAGAAACATTGAAATTGAGAACACATGTAAAGCATTTCATTAAATTCATGTAGCATTTTCAACCATGTGAGTTCTTGTAGAATTTTTCTGATCTGCCACTGCAACTTACTCCATTGTAGAATGAATCTCAAGTCCACTTGAGATGAGATGTTGTAATGATGAACCATGTTTTCTGATTTGTTTTTCATCCATCAAAATAGCTTCTGTCACTGGTCTATTCTTTTATTTGACTAAATACTGAGTGTATTTTCTCCTTCGAGTCTTCTTTATCTTTGTATCAAGTATCTTCTCCAATCAAGGTGGTTTTGGTTTAGATATTTGCTGCAAATCTATTTTTACTGAATCTTCATGTGTTAATTGTGTTTCAGAACCTTTGTATGGTGTGAGATCACAAATATTAAATATGAGTCAAATATAAATGTCTATAGGTAACTGAATCTTGTATGCATTGTGTCCATACTTTTCTAGAATTTGACAAGGACCAACCTTCTTAGGTAATAACTTTGTATGCTTTGTTTGAGGTAATCATTCTTTTTTTAGATTTGCCTATACTAAATCACCAACCTTGAACTTGTAATGTCCCCAATGGTATATTGCCTAATTTATTCTTTTTCCTTACTCAAAATTTGGTGAGATAATTTTCTTATTATGATAGCACAATAATTTCAAACCTCTCTACTAAGTATATGACCCAATATTTCAGCCTACAATATTATCAAGTCACAATTGATGAACATATAAGAAATGGAGTGTTATCAACAACTTGTCTGATACAACTCTATCCAAACCTTGTTGCCCTTTTGTTGTCTTCAAGAATATAGTCATATGCCCTCTTGATATACTAAAGCCATTCTACAGTAACAATATCGGTTACCTGAAAAGTACCTTGATTGTAGCCAAGAAAAGATATTCCATTCTGGATAGTATATAACTCATGAAGATAGACTAGATATCACCCTACATGATTGTTAATTGATCTGATAGGGGCATTAATGAATTGGATATTTGCTTCCTTTATACCTTGGATGACGTTAATTACAAAATCACTATTATTAGCTCCATTTGATTACATCAATGACTGCTCATGAAGAAGGTGACTTATAAGCTTTGGCAAGTGCTCTATTTAATGTAGATCTATTTCTCGCTCAAACAAGAAAGCCATTGTTTGGAAAATGCCTTGACTACACTCCAATGATATTGAGATATATTGTTTCCATCTAAGCCCAATACTTTAATTCCCAAACTTCAATGTTTAACTTGACCCATTATCATGGGTTTGATACTTAGCATTCAACTCGTCTTTAAAAGAATATTCCCTTGCATGATATGTGATGTGTGTGCATTCATTGATTGTGCTAGACTATTTGGGTTTCATATGATTTGCAGGTATGAATGTAATTGATATAATTTCCAATAAATATATAATGTGCTTCTCCCTAATTTCTTCATCCTGAGTCTCTTCTTTCATGAGTACCCTTCAAACTGGATCTCTTAATCTTTTGGTAGCTCTTGTTTAGTGAGCATCCCATTTCTTCTTACCATTCAATGTGAATGTTGTGGTTTGCATGGAAACTTCTCTCCTAGCTTTTTGTTCCATTCCATGATATTTAGATTTGAACATTTTTCTATTTATATACCTCTCTCTTCCCTTCCTATTTGATGAGTAATGTCCCATTTAAGGCATTTTCTTATTCGCTTCTCCTTTCTATCAGTTTTCATAACAATCCCTATATGATATTCCTTCTCAATAGTTCATATCCAACACACACACACACACACATATAGAGACATGTCTTTTCGTAATATAATAATTATATTATATTATATTGATTATATAATTATATTTATAACAAAATTATAACATATCATATATTATATTAATAATATTAGTAATATCATTATTCTTAATACTATTATGTAGTATATTTTCTTTATATATTATTTATAATAATATTTAATTCTTAATTATATTATAATATTATCCTTGAATATGTCCATTTCATAATATAACCCATGTAGGTATATTACAAAATTATTATTGGTATTTGATATCATTCATAATCAAAATATTTATTTGTTATTTAATTTATTTAACTCATTAATATTATAATTATAATATAAAATTTTACATTACAATTATGCTATAATCTTATATATTGTTTTATTTTTATATTGTCAAATATATCACTGTTATATAGTAGATTATAATATATTTTACTTTACTATTATTATTCTTCATTATTATCATTATATAATATGTTATTTGAATATTCATATATCCTTTTAATTTGGGCTCATGACAGAACTGTACTTCTCTCTTTTCTGATCAACAATTTCTTTGTATTTTTGATTTGGATTCTATAGCTACAACTTGACTTGATCTTGGACCTCTTTAATAGCTTCAAAAAATTCTTCACCAGGTGAACTACTTGGAAAAGTGTTTGGAAGTTCTCTTAGCTCAAGAATTCTTCTTGGGGGTGTACCATATACAATCTAAAATGGATATTTTTCCGTACTTCTATTACTGTATCATTGTATGAGGATTCAACTTGAGCAAGTATAGAATCCTATTTTTCTCCATGCTCTTTTGTGAGACATCTTAACAAATTTTCAAAAGACCTTTTGACAAAATTTTTTTGCCCATCGGTTTGTGGGTGATATGCAGATGAAAAAGATAATTTTTACTAAGTTTCTTCCAAAGGGTCCTCTAAAAATGACCTACAAATATGCCATCTCTATCTAAAACAATATTCAATGGTAATCCATGAATTCAAACTATCTCTTTGAAGAATAAATCTGCTATGTATGATGCATCTTTAGTGGATTTATATGGTAAGAAATATGTGCCATTTTACTAACCTATCCACAACAACAAAAATACCATCATACCCTTTTGGAGTTCTTGGTAATCCCATAGAAAAATCCATACTAATACTTTCCCATGGTCTTGAAGGAATAGGTAGGGTCTGCTATAATCTTGCATTAGTACTTTTACCTTTTCTTTTCTTACAAATGGTGCACTCTTCCACAAAATTTCTCACATCTTTCTATAACTTTGGCCAAAAGTAATTTCTACAAACCAATTCCAAAGCCTTATCTAATCCAAAGTGACTAGATAATGCTCCACTATGTTTCTCTTGTATGATGTTATCTCTCATTGAACATTTTGGTATGCAAAGTTATCCTCCTTTGAATAATAACCCTTCTTGAATCAAAAAATTAACATACAATTGTATCTATCATCCAGATTAGTATGTGAATGGTATATCTCTTTAAGATCAACATCATTAACATACATATCTTTCAAATTTAAAATCCTTGTAGTTTCCAACTAAATTTGTGATGTAGTCAAAGTTCTTCTACTTAACACATCAACAACCTTATTTGCAACTCCATTTTTGTGCTTAATAGAAAACATGAATGCTTGTAATGTCTCTACCATTTCATATCCTGTGATTCAATTTCTCTTGATTGTTTATGAAACTAAGGGCCTAGTTATCTATGTATACAATGAATTCTTTGGGCAGCAAATAGTGTCTTCATTTCTTAAGGGATTGGACACGGGCACACATTTCCAAATCATAAGAAGAATATTTTTGTTTAGCTTCATTGAGTTTCTCATTAATGAAGGCTATAGGTCTACCCTCTTGACTAAGTACACTTTCTATTGTTATGTTTCTTGCATCACATTTTGTTTGAAGGGATTTATTAAAATTAGGAAATGCAAGGACTGGTTGTTGGGCTACTTTCTTCTTAAGAAGCTCAAAGGCTTCACTAGCTTTTGCTATCCAAATAAATTTACATTTCTGCCCACCTTTTATGTTATTCAAAATAGGTGCATAAATCAAACTGAAATTTCTAATTGCCTTTCTGTAGAAAGTGGCTAAACCATGAAAACTTCTAATTGCTGCAATAGTTTTAGGAATTGGCCATGAGAGAATTGCACTTACCTTATGTTCATCCATCTTGAGTTTTCCCTTTGACATTACAAATCCAAGGTATATCAGCCCCTCTTGCATAAAATTGCATTCCTCCAAATTAATCATCAAATTTTCTTCTTATAGTCTCCTCAATACCAAATCTATATGTTTCAAATGCTCCTCTTTTGTGTCGTTGAAAACTAAAATGTCATCTAGATATACTATCAAAAAATTTCCTATAAAATCTTTGAAAAATTCATTCATATGTCTCATAAATGTACTAGGAGTGTTAGACAATCCAAATGGCATTACCTTCCATTCATATAATCCCTCATTTGTCTTGAATGTTTTTTTCCATTCATCTCCTAGCCTAATTCTTATTTGATGATATCCACTTTTTAAATCAATTTTCAAAATATATCTCACCTTACCCAAACAATCAAGTAAATCTTCTATTCTAGGCATTAGAAATATGTACCTATAGTGATCATGTTTTTTGCTCTCAAATCTATGCATAATCTTTGTGTTCCTTCTTTCATTGGTTCCAGGACTGTAGGTACTGCACATGGGCTTAGACTTTTTCCAATTAAACCAGTTTCAAGTAACTCTTCAATTTGCCTTGCCATTGCTTCATTCATTGTGGTGTTAGCTTGTATGCAACATTTTTGGGTAATTTTGAACCTGGTATAAGATCAATGCAATGACTAATTTCTCTCATAGGTGAGAGACTTCTTGGTATTCCATCACCTATGATTTCCTTGTACTTGTCCAGAATTGGTTTAACTTCTTTCACTACCTTTTGGTTTCTTCTTTCATATTACTTAAACCTTCAATTTTGAATGTTCCATTTCTAATTTTTCTTCCTTAATCTAATTTTCAGCATCATTCTATAATTTATCTTTGAGTATTGGAATTAATGCAAAGAGTGGACACTTCTTTCCTTTCACTTCCTTCAAAAATTCTTTCTTGCCCATTACCATGATCTTAGCTTATGTAGCTTTTGTTTCTTATTGACTTGGTTCAATTAGAGGTATTAGTTCTATAACCTTTCCATTCTTTGTAATGGTGTATGTGTTCTTTACTCCATCATGTTGTGCCTTGAGATTGTATTGCCATGGTTTACCAAAAAGTAAATGGCATGCATCCATATTAACAATGTCAAACATTAATCTGTCTCTATATGCTCCAATTTGAAATTCAACCCAAGATTTTTCTTCCACTATAGTCCATTGTCCTTTATTCAGCTAAGACATTTTGTAAGGATATATATGTGGTGTTCTTGGTAACTTTAACTTCTCCACCATTTCAAGAGCTACAAAATTGTTTGTAGAACTAGAGTCTACCAATACCTTGCAAACTTTTCCTCCAGACTTACAAGTGGTTCTAAAAATAGACTTCCTCTATGGTGGTTCTACTATTATAGGCATCTTCAATAGTGTTCTTCTCATCATAAGTGCTTCTCCCCTTTCTGGAAAACCATAAGTTTTTGAATCACCTAGTAAATCAACTTCTTGTGTAAGGTGTATTCTCCTTTCTCCATGAGTATTAGAGCTTTCCTTTGCTAGACATTTATGTGCCATGTGACCTTCTTGGTTACAATTGTAAATCTTATTGTTCCATTTGTTCTTCCTGGTGATCTTCCTCTAAAATTTGGCCTTCTACCTCTAAAATTATCAAACTTGTTTTCTTCATTATATGTCTCTATTTGTGGCTAAAAATTTGGGTTTCTTCCTCTAAATGTGCCTCTTCCTTTGAATGGCTACCCTCCTCTACCTCTATTGCTATTCTCTTGTTTCCTCTTGATATTCTCCTCCACTTTCAAAGCTAATTGATAAAACTTAGCTACTATGTTAGGACTCAAAAACTACAACTCCTCTTGTATGTTCATTCTTAAACCATTTAGATATCTTGCAACCTTGATAGTCTTAGGTTCTGCAATCTTTGATCTTAGACTCAACTTTTAAAATTCCTCTATATAAGTGTAGATATCCATATCTCTTTGTCTAAGATTCTACCTTTTAATGTAAAACTAAATATAAAAAAGAATACAAACTATCTTCTTAATCAATGATAACTATGTTCAACTCATCTCCGCATGTGTGCATGTAAAATTAAAACTTGAACCCAAGTTGACCAGCGTAGATAACATCTTTAATATGACTCAAAACTACAATTTCATGCTTCAATTTGATACTTATCTCCATCACATACAATCATAAGATTTAACATATCAATGAATAGACAGACACATTCACCCAATTTCATGGCTGGATTCTGCGTGGCCATGAGTAGGAATAAAAGATATAAGGAAATGGAAGAAAAACCAAAATATATTATACATAACTCCTCTAAAATCCTAGAAAAAAGATCATAGGGAGTCAAAAAGACTCCCATGGAATATTATGACCCTCAAAATATTATATAATCACATTCACCTAGACAATAAATTGACTACTCTATAATGAAATCCAACAGCCAAAAAATTATATGGGATTCAAGATAAAAAAAATTACATACTGTTATGTAGGAATTAGAACATCAATGTATTCTCAAAATGTAGACTCCCAAATTTTGGAAAGAAAACAAAAATCAGACATCCAACTCAAAAATCATAAAAAAAAAATGCTTCAAACTTTATATTTCTCTTTTCTACATTCGATAACCTTCATTACATTCAAAATTTTTCCTTTTCAATACTTTCCTCTCTCTGACCTAGGAAGATCAAACATCATCAAAAATCAAGATCAGAGAGTCATTTTACAAATCATGAGGAATTCAAAACTATAGCTAACTTCCTATAGTTGTCCAATTCTTAGTTGGCTTAATTATTAAACACTCAAAAACTATGACTTTAAAGAAAAATGACTCAACTAAAAATCAAACACACATTTTCCTAAGTGGCCATATTTGGAGAGTTCATTAAATTACTACTACATTTATGCCACCACACATAGGAATTTATTAAAAATATTGAAATTGAAAACACACGTAAAATATTTCATTAACTTCCTATAGCACTTTCAACCATGTGAGTTCCTGTAGCATTTGTCCAATCTACTACTACAGCATGAGGGGTCTTCATGATCAACAACTTCCAAGACTTATTCAGTCTACCATGATTAAAGGATTTCAACTACACAATTAAGTGAACACTCTATTAGGACATTTACATAGGCTTGTTAGGACAACTTTGTTGAGAGATTTATGTTGAAACACTTGTTAAAATAAATTGGTACCTTGATCTTTCAATCTACACTCAAATGATGATAAAAGATCACCTCCTTCCAATATGATATCATCTCTCTATGATAGATATACTTTATCTCCTATCTACACTACTTGGTCACCTCACTGCTTCTCAAAACATAACTTCATTGAATTCACCTTTAGCTTCACATCCAAACTTCACCCACAAGCTCTCTAAATTAGGTCTAAAACCCTCCTTAACTAGCTATTTGGTGAATATTCTAGATCATGATCAATGATCTACACTCAACCCTTTTGCCACTTAGTCCTTCTAATTTTATGATTGGTTAATCACCTCTTATAGGGATTAATAATCCTCAACTACATGTGTAATTAACTCCTTGATCTTTAAAACATGATTCTAGCTCAATAAAAAATTATTTACATCAATTCTTGAGCCATTCCAAACATTTACGCAAAACTATGTTGCTCATCATAAATAGCTTGCTGATGTTAGGTGCATATTGATTCTTCACATTGTCCCTTGACCTTGACTATCTTTGTCTTATGCTATTTTTCTCATCCTCTATATCACTTAGCTTATGTTTCTTCCTAAATAAATTAACAACCATTGGAGTATTTGAAAACACTTGGATTGCTCTGTAATAGCTACTACTTGACAAAAACTATGTATTTACACTTCTCCTTTACATAACATTACTCATCTTTTGTAGAATCACTCGATTGCAGTGTTGACCAAATACATCTACCTTGTAAATGACTAAGTGTTTTATACTAACTAACAATAGTAGATTTCCTTTAGGGTCAATACCCAGGGGTCTAGAAACCTCTAGGGACATATGTTGTCATGAAATATATTGAAAAGGGGTCATAGGTTACCCTATGATCCCTACTAACCCATACGGACAATTATAATATGTCCCTAAGGGTCCAACAACACCTAAGGACATATGTTGTCATGAAATGGGTTGAAAGGGGTTATAGGTGATCTTATGATCCATTTCGATCTATATAATCAATTATAATATGTCTCTAGGTACATATGTTATCATGAAATGTGTCCAAAGGGATCATAGGTTATCCTATGACCCTTTCCAACCCATATGATCAATTATAATATGTCCCTAGGTATCTAACGATTCTCAGAGAAATATGGTTTGATGAAATGTGTCAAAAGAAGCTATATGTTGCCCTATGACACATTTCAGCCCATATGATCAACTATAATATTTCCCTAGGGGTCTAAGGACCCCTACAGACATACGTTGTCATGAAATGTGTCAAAAGAACTCATAAATTACCCTTTGACCCCTTTTGACCCATATAATCAATTATAATATGTCACTAGGGGTCTGAGGACCTAGGGACATGTTATCTTGAAATGTGTTGCAAGGGATCATAGGTTATCCTATGACCCCTTTCAACTCATATGATCAATTATAATATGTCCATATGGGTCCTATAATCACCCAAAGAATGGTCATCTAGACTATGAGCCTCGTTTCTAGCATTTTTGCATAATTTATCTAATGATTATCCTTGATCAAATCTCCTATTTGATTTTATCCTATAGTTTGACTGCTTTATCCTAAGTTCATATTTAATTAAAAGAACATGTAACCATTTTAATTAATTAAAATTCTCCACTCATCTCTTATCCTTAGTTGCACACACAAAAATATTTCCTTTATTTAAAAATAAAAGAAAAGACATTTTTGTCCCACATGGGGGACAAAAGTCAACTCTTCATGATGATTGGTGGAAATACTTATGCACATGGATCAATCCAACTTTCAAACTCCACTCTTGATCACATGCATCTTGCCTCATGATCTCTATCATCAATTTCTCTTTAAAAGGGAGCTCTCTCTCCTCACTTCACAAATCTGCTCTTTTACTAATGTTATATTATAGGATTGAAGATGTCATACTTGTGGAGCCCCTCTTCTTCTATCTTCTATTCTTCATTCTTCATGCTTCTCATTCATTCTAGTTTCTCTCCATGCTTATAGCTTAAATTATATAGTCTAAATAGGGGTTGTAATACTTATTTTCTAGTTTATCTTGCATTCTACTTTCTCTCATTTACCTTTCATTTGCACTACATTAATTGTAGATTCTTGGATGCTAGCATTCTTGCTACCATATAAGAATTTCTCATTTAATGGTGCACCTTGCAAGGGTTGCATAGTTTGGTTCATTTGAGAGCCACCAACTCATAGCATTTTCACTTTTGCACACTATAGATAGTGAGCTATAAGCTACATCTTGAGATTCTCTCATTCATGGGTATTCTCAAGAATAATGGTTTATAGAAGTGTGTTTGTATTTTTCACACACATTTTTGGCACCCACCATGGGGCAAAAACCAAATTTTTAGCTCCATTTTCTTACTTTTATTTTAGTTGCATTCTCATATCTGGTTTTTTTGAGCAACATATTGGATCTAATCAAGTGATTTTGCAAGTTCATCACTTTGGTTTTAAAGCTAACTCTTGTGTAGATTTGTTTGAAGGCCAAAACTCTAGGGTTCTAAAGAGTTTATTATATCTCTTAGACCATTTAGAGTTAAATCTGAATTTTAGTTTGCAAGTTGGGGATGCATCCTAAATGTCTTAGTCTAATTGTTGGAGTGTCATGAGTTGATTTTCATCTATTATGAATTTTCCTTTGTTTTTCATAAAATATCATTTTTGGGTGCAAATCAGTGATTTTTAAACAAAATTTTATATTTTCGCAAAGGTATTTGAATTCTACAGGGGGTTTATTCTTTGTGTTTTGAATTGGAAAGTCATATTAGGGATCAATAAGGCAATTTTATAAACTTGGTATGTTTTGACAAAATAGGTCTCTAGGGCAGAAACGAAAAGATATTGCTAAATTTCTTGAATTTTTGAAAGGATTTCTGATTTCTAATAGGGGTCTCTTCTTTGCATTTCTATTTTTGGATATGAAATGATGGCAAACAAAGTAGATCTTGTTGACTATGTCAAAAGTGAAAAGTAAAAAAGATATCATTTTGTGATTAGCTTGCACTTCCTTTGCATACGCTTGGTTGGAAGATAACTTGGATTTTTTTAGGCAACTAATCACTTTGTGTTGCGGGTATTATTTGGTTATTGTAGCCTAACCTTGGTTTTTTTGTAGGAAGTTGCTCATTTCCTTGCTAAAAAATAATACATGCCAAAAACCTATGCTAAGAGGCTACTAACTCTTGCTTGCAGGGCAGCTTAAAAAGAAAAAAACAAACAAAAAAAAAAAATGTTTATAATTTCTTGCATTTAATGTGCAATAATATACTAGTTATTTATTTTTTGCATAGGCACCTAATTACTTACTTTTCCAAAAGCTTGTCACTTGGTAGGAGAGTATACTCTTCACCTTTTGGTGAACCAGAAATCTTGGCCCACTTGAAAATTTCTTGGTGCGTTTGGGGGAAGTAATTGGCATAGGAAAATATGCTCTTCACTCTTGAGGTGAATTAGAAGTCTTGAACTCCAAAAGTGGATCCATTTTGTTTAGTCTGGAGTCCTTTAGTGGGTTTGCTCTTGAGAGATCAAGAGGAATGACCCAAGTGGGAAACAAAAACCTAGATCTTCCAATCCACTATAAAATCAAGGCTATCAAGGATACAAAAATTTGGTACACATAGTACTTGTCAGATTGTGACCACGAGGAAATCACTAGGTGAGAAAGATCAAGGTACTCTTATGGCCGTGAGATCCATTACTTATTATATGATAAAGTGTCCCATATTGAGAAAAAGAGGAGTGCTATGAATAGAATCCCTTTCTAAAAACCTTAGGATTAGAGGCCACCCTATTTTTCCACTCAATATCTTGGTGCAAGGATCAATCCCAGTGGACTACCTAGATCACCCCAAGATTTGACTCACCCTATGTGTTCCTTTAGATATGGGTAACCCATCTATGAAAAAGCCAATATCTATTGTGGGAAACAAATTTTCATGTGGCAAGGGAGCATGAATTTTTGGGCTAAGGTATTAAGCAATGAACCATGTCCTTTAGGTAGATATTGCTTGATGTGTTTTCAAATGTGCTAGAGTTGTGGAAATATTTTTAACATACACATGATGATGGTTCTAGGGCTTTCCTTTGAGACCTCACATATTCTTATATCATGCAAGGTTGTTTTGTCCCTTTCTTGATTGTTTGAAGACTACTCCATGTATCACTATCGTGCTTGAAAAACTTGCTATGCTATCAACTATTGTCAAAATTTGTCAACCAAGTCAAAACATCAAGTTTAAACATTTTGCCTTTGTTCCTTACTAGGGGAGTTTCATCATTTGAATTTGATTTTCTATGTCTCTAGTGCTTACACATTCTTAAAATGGATTTTTTTCTTTCCCACCATCTTCATCTATGTCCTCTTTCTAGGACCCTCTTTTGCTAATGTTTACCTTGAGCAATTGAGTACACTCCTTAATTTTAATATTTTTCCACTTATTTTTTCTTATCTATCTACTTGGAAATTTGGGCATCTTGCCTGGCTCTTGACTTAAGTCACTACTATTATAATCTTCTTGGCCACTTTGCTTGATAAGTCACTCATTCATTGCTACCTCTATTTGATAAATGAACACTCCACCTCTCTAGTTTGGACATCAAGTTATCTCGTGTCACCTTATTAGCTTCCTCTAGTCTCCTTCATGCTTGATTATCTATCTACCACTATGAAATTCAAACCTTTTCCTACCAACTCTCAACCAAATCTAGATGATCATGAGTTTTTCGATGCCACTAAAGAGTTTCAAGACAATACACTCAATACAAAGAGCTAGAAGAGACAAATGATCTTTCTTACCTTCATCTCTCTAAGCACATGATATAGAAATGAAGTCTAAACTTGAGAAAAGGTTAGAGGAGAAGATTTCATTCTTAAATGAATCTCCCTTAAGACCTTTACATACCCATGGGTCATCTTCTTCAAGGTCTACATATTCTACTCCATGACATCAAATGTCTTCATCTTCCAGATCTAAAGACCTCTTTAGAGAACAAGAAAATGATGTCTCCTTTGAGCCTATGCCAAACTTTCATGATAAATCTATCTTTACCAATATGATGAAGACAGATGCATGATATTCACTTGAGAAACAACAAGAAGATCCTAGGTATATTTTTGAGAGGATTTTTACTCCCTTGGAATATTCTTATGCTAAAATTTTGCAAACACTTCTTGGCACCAAGATCATCGTGTTGCCTATATTGATCTCAAATTGTTTTTGACATATGAGTGTCTATACACTTAAATCATTTACAAGTTAGTTTATGCATGTTAGATAATGCATGTTGAGAATAACATGTTAGATAGTGCATGCTGAGAAAGTAAACAGTAAGTGCCAAGTAAATAGTTAGTGCCGAGTCTCTCAAGTGTCAAGTAGTTAGTATGTGCCAAGTCATTCAGATGCTGAGTGACAAAATTGAAGTTGCAGTTGATGTCAAGCATTAAGGACTTCAGATGTTGAGTAAAATAGTTTTGACATAGCTATTTATAAAGGCACAAACTACTATGTAAACTATTTTGGAGCTAACTTAAGGATTGTTTTGCAATCCTAGATGATAAGTATGTATCTTAATTGAGAATCCTTATGCAATATATGAAGCCAATTAGTTAAAGGGATGAATTGAGTGGCTAGATGGATGAATTACAATCATTGATTCATATCTAACCCTAAGTCACCAAGGTATTATTAAGGATGAAAGACCCTAAAACATGGAGTGAGCAAAGAGAGAAGTTTGCATATGCAAACAAAGCATTCATTATGGCTATGGAGTTGTGAATTGAGATACATTGTAGAATTAGTTAGAGGAAAATAGAGTAAAGGAGTTAGAGGATAGAAGTGATAAATATGATCATAGAGGATTAAGTACACATCAGGAAAGAGTTCATCTATTATCTAGTATTAGAATGATAACTTCATGATCGTTGCTGAGACATTCTAATAGGTGAATCAGTTAAATCACTTAATAGAGTAATCTTAATAGGTTGTTGTAAATCCTTTAATAGGGTGCTTACTTCATTGTAAGTTGAAGTCCTTTAACTAGGCACACTTCTAATAGGGTGTTGAAATCCTTTAATAGGGTAAGATCCAAAAATCTTGTAAGCCTTTAATAGGGTAGACCTTTCATAGGGTAGATCATGTTTCATGATCAAACATTGTAACCTTCATTGGATACCCTTTACAACTATAGTAGTGCAGATTTGTGGGTGTCATCCCCACCCCAGTTTTACCTTCTTGTTGGAGAGTTTCTAGGTAATTATATCTTATGTAGTATGTGTGAATGTTTATTTTTTTTCATGCTATAGATGTAAATGCTTAATTTGGTATTTTAGTTTACATGAAAATTGTGAGATGGATGTATGGTGAATGATTTTATGGTTGAAGTTTTGAAGCACTAGTTTACCCCCCCTCTCAGATTTTACTTTCCCTATTGTATTTTCAACAATTGGTATTACAGCCTTGGTTCTCTAGAAAGGAAAGCTTTGTAGCTTTGAGGAAAGATCTTGAAGATGAAATTCTACAAGTTGGGAAATACTATTGAAAATTAGAAGATTGAAATACAACTTTCCCTACATCAGTTGAATGAAGTAAGAGATGAGTTGAAGTGATTATTGAAAAGAAGGAAATAAATAACTATTGAAGAGAATGACACACAATACCAAGAGATTGATACTATTGAATTGTTTGCATATGGAAATACAAGTGAATTTGATGTTGCAGTTGTAGATCTGATGGAAAAGATTGGAGCCCTAACTAAAGAGGTAAAAAATCTTAATATATAACAAGAAGTCCAATCAATATTTCTATGTGAGGTGATCAAGAAGAAAAAGAAAGTTGAAGAGGAAAAGTCATGATTGAAGATGACAAAAGGATATTGACCAATAGACTAGAAGAGAAGATATTAGAGGTGAATAGGATTCCTCACATGTAACTAGAAACATTGAATCAAATTATGATTTCCAATCATGAATTTATTGGAAAAGATATTGAAATCACAACATTGAAGTTGTAGAATGAACAATTGCCAAATGATCTAAGAAGGGAAAAAGATTTTTGTAAAAGTTTCAACAAATCAAGTAAAGCCATCAAGTATTTTGAGCAATTGATGAGATCTCCTAGATTCAACAATGATACTACTGGATTGGGTTACACTAGTATTGAAGAAAGAGAATCATCCAAAAGTGGTAAAAAAAGGAGCAACAATGGTAAGAACTCCAAACCTGCTTGTCATAATTGTCAAAAATTAGGACATACTACTAATGTTTATAGGAGCAAGACTACAAATTAGAATCCTAAGTAGAAGTTCATGGGTCACTGCTACAATTACAACAAGCAAGGATGTTAAGCACAATACTGTAGAACCAAGACCACGAGCACACAAATTTTTGAAGGATACTACTATAACTATTAAAAGTATGGACATAGAGCATATGAGTGCAGATCCAAGACCGAGCAGTCATCGAACAAGTAGACAAAAGTAAAGCACAATGACAAATCTGGTAATTGGGATTATAATACTAGGTATAGTTATCACTATTGTCAAGAGTATGAACATGTTCTTGAGAATTGCATAAGAAACACATTTAAGAAGTGATTATAGTCAATGGTTAAGTTAGACTACATGTTTTAGTTATTTAAAGACTACTCAAATAAGAAAACATTGTCTAATGAAGTCAAAGGCACCAAGCAATGAGTTCAACAAAGGCAGATGTTGAAGAAGTCAAAGTGTAGATGAACAAAACATGGAAGAAGAAGGAAGATTTTAGTACATCAAGTTTAGATGGGATTGCTTCACCCAATGTGTTAGGTGAGCACACCACCCCCAATTAAGAAATCAAGAGGTATGTGTGAGACTGATATTTAAATGATTTACCATACATCAATTCCAAGGATTTAGTTCTAAAAATATTATATATGCATAAAGAAAGATGTAAAGTTTTGTTTACAACCTAGAAGAAATCTTTAAGTTTTATTAGTTTTCATGTTGTTGTTGAGCATGAAAATTTTCACTTAAGCTACCAAGTGAAATCTAGTTGATGTTGAGCTATCATAGGTGATAGTGTTGGTTGAGCTCATAGTTGTTACCAAGAATGAAGAAAATTACATGGAAGCTAAGTTAGTTTGAGTTACTATTAAAGTTGATCTTATAGCTATGTAAGCATTGAGAATTAATTGTAAAGTTTTACAAGCTATATGTTTGATTTTTGATTCATTTGACATCATCCAAATTTGGAGAGAGCACTAAGAGCTTAAGATGAATTGAAGAGATCATTCCAAGTGTTTGTACATTGGATTCAACCACTATTTGACACCATTCAACACATTTGTAAAGGTATTTATCATGTGCTGAGCTACACTATTTGAATTTTTAGAAACCCTAGGTAATTGATATGAAATCTAGTTCTTCTGCTACTAAGGTTAAAGTGGGAAAGGAAGTTTTAAATGTTTAATTAATTAGTAATGCGATCAGACAACCAAACTTTAGAGCAGTTCCTAACATTGCATATAAGCAAGACCCGTCTAGTGCACTATCGCTGATACCACCACAAGTTTTAATGATTCAAGATGTAAGATGTTGTTACACACATAAGGTGGGTAGCATAGGTGACATTGAGATCAAAGACCTATATGGAAAATTATGTGAAAACATAATATTAAAGGAGGAATATAAAATTATAGAAAGAAAAGGGTTAACTCGTGCCCTAGATTTCCCCAATATTTTCAAGGCAAAGTAGATAAAGATTGTTTTGAGTAGGATTCATGACAACTCTATGTGGTTAGAGGATGGAACTATCAAGATAACCAAGAGGATTATGCAGAGGGTAACAAGTTATCCAACCCTAGATAGACCTAAGACCATGAGAAGTGATGCAAAATATGTTAATGAGAAAAAACACTAGGGTAGTGTGGAATAAGAGAGCAATGACAATTGACATCATCACAGATCCCCTAATTACTTTTGTAGTAATGATAATTGCACACAATTTCTTTCAATCCAATAGGTTGAATAGAGTACCTTGTGTTGGAATAATCAAATGGGAAGAGTACTTCTAAGAGGGGTGGGTGAATCAAAAGTACCACAATTTAACCTTTTCAAATCCTTTAAAACAAATAACTGAAAGTAAACTGCATGCATGTAAACATATTAAATAAACATAAAGTAAACACATGCATCAACACAAATAACACCATAATTTTGGTAACCCAGAAACCTTCCAAGAATAAGAAGGTAAAACTGGGGTGGGGATGATACCTACAAAATCACTACAACAATAATTGTTTGGTCACTTTTGATGGTTTGCCCTGTGAAAGGCCTGCCCTATTAAAGGCTTTACACTGTGTCAATATTGACCTAGTTAGAGGATTTATGAACACTTTACATGAAGTGTCACCCTATTAAAGGATTTAGTCATCTCTTCAAAGGATCTACAAAATAGCTATTAAGCTAACCTATTATCATAGGATTTTCACTATCTAATACAATTGCTAGAGAGTATTAGAAATCTTTGACCTGATTGCTTACAATCTTCAATTGCTGATTTTAGGCACTTGATCTTCTTATTTTGATGTGATCCTTTCTTGATATGATATCTGTTCGTAGCCCTTGTTCTATTCTGATCAACTGGATAAGTAATTGCTACTCAATTCACTAAGTCTATGATTCCCCTACCATTTGCCCTATTTTATAGTTTTACTATCTATTTAGCAACTTCCTTAACTTCTATTCAGCAACACAAAATCATGGGGTCTAAGCCTTCTTATAAAGACTTCATAGACTTAGGGTTAGGTATGGATCTATGATCCATATTGAATCTTTAATTCCCGCTCATTCCTTGCACTTTTCTCATTGGTTGCATGCCTTCTCCATTTTTCTTATTGGCTACATGCTAGTTGCATAGGAAATATAAAAGATTCATTCTTATCCTTATTATCCTTTGGAATCCTTCTATATCAGCTCAAAAAAATGGTTTACATATGAGTTTGTGAAGGCACAATCTCATATGCTGATTCTATGTTACTTGGCACATGTTTGATCTTGGTTTTTTTGGCACCTATTACATTTTGTCTTGCTCGACACATGCATAATTCTGGCTCACTCACCACATGAAGCATTCTGACTTGCTTGGCATAAACTATGACTCAACACCTATATATCACTTAGCACTTGTATAATGCTTAGCACCTAAAGTCACTCGACACCTTTTAGAATTTTGGCTCGGCACATACTATAGCTCGACATATGTAATGTACTCAATTTTTATGTAGAAAGTGGTTAATTGTGTTGCCACTCAAATGTCAAAACCATTTTTAGACCAACAATCTCCCCATTTGACATGAGTGTCAAAAACACTTAGCTAAATATTATTGATCTGACCTTATGTGTACATTAATCATTCTGCTCTGCATATGTACAAAATTTCAAAATTTGTTCAAAGTACCTTATAACTCCCCCTGAGCTGATTGTGCCTTGTCTATTCTTGCAATCAAAATTCTATGCTGAATGTACCTAATATTCTTTGCCTTTGCCCTATTTTTATAATCTATACCTGTTTGCTGAGTTGTTTTGTCTATTCTATCTTCTCTGTTTGCACTTGCAGGTTTTATTCATATCTTCCAAAAAACATTATTTCTTCCCCACACCATTTATACATTATGTCTTATCTCTCCCCATTTTTTTGGCTATCTATAATCTTTTCCTTTTATTCTCCAAAAAATGAATGAAAGAATGTAAGTACTAGAATATTTAGTATTCTCCCCCTTAGTCATATCTTCCTTATTATTATTTCTCCCCCTAAACATTATATCTCTCCCTCTTTTTGATACTTATGTCAAAGGGTGCTAAGAAGTAATACCATATTTTGCCAAAAATGTGTTGTTTACCTCCATTATCATCTTGAGAGCTGCATCCCAATTTTCCAAAGCAATGTCTAGTGACTTATGCTTCATGGCAGTCTCTACAACAAGATGTACAAGCTTATCTAATGTAGAAAGATTAGGATATTTCTTTAGAACATTTTCAGCATAGACTTCTTCTTTATGGAGGACCTCCAAATGTGGGGTAATAGAGGATTGAATCTGCATCAATTTGGTCTTTATATTGGCCTCTTCACTTGTGAGTGCAGCTAACTCTCTTTGAGTATGAAGTGATTGGGAAAAATGCTTCTCACTTTGAGCTGGATCTCTTGATAATTGCATGCTAGAAATCTTAAGATTTCTCTCCGAGCTCAATATCCTTTGGCTTGTTTCTTGTGTGAAATCGAAAAAATTTTGTACAGTGAGAAAATGTT
This sequence comes from Cupressus sempervirens, assembly GCA_028749045.1. Taxonomy (NCBI): domain Eukaryota; kingdom Viridiplantae; phylum Streptophyta; class Pinopsida; order Cupressales; family Cupressaceae; genus Cupressus; species Cupressus sempervirens. Next base: position 638,015,967 of record CM053789.1, on the reverse strand, counting down.
CTCAAGTATAGTTTTGACCTTTTCAATTTTCTTGGGCAATTCTACTTGTGCAAGTGCTATGCCACTGGATGTTTTCTCATTCACCTTCCCTTGAAACTTCCTTTCAGATCACTCCATAAGTTTGACATTTGTATCCTAGTCTTCACTTGTCACCTGGTGAAAAATGTCTGACAATTATTCCATCATAATCTTTGACTCATTTGGTGACTGCAAGCTGAAGGCATCCATAAAGATGTCCTTAATCTCAACTAGTGCTTGCTTGTGCTTATACTCTTTTCTGAGTATTTCTTGTCTTCTCCTTCTATTTAATGCATCCTACATTTTTGTAATCTACTCAATGGTGATAGTCTTTGAGTCATTAGAAGGTATTACTATCTCTTCATCTAGCTTAGGGTCTCCATAGTGAAGTACCTTGGTCACCTTGGTTGAACTTGAGCCCGGTGTGGAGATTTGCAAAGGTATGGCTTTAGTGCTCAACTTCTAAAGAGTTTTTGTAGAAGTGCCTATTTTTTGTAACTCTACCAATGTCTAAATAGCAACCTTCTCCTCTTCCTTTGATGTATCCTCCTTCTACTCATCAAACTTCCCTTATTTTGAACTCAGCTTCTGAATGGTGTCACCTGCTACTATTGCAATTATTGGAGATGGTGCTGGAAGCATTAAAATTTAAGTACTAGTAGTTGTATAGATGAAAGGTGGTTCTTGTGGTTTCACCTTGTCTCTTTTTGGTTCTACTACTTTCTTTCTGTAACTCATCTACACTCACCAATAGAGGATTTGTGCATAATTGTGCTTGTAAAGTGGATTGGTGAAGGATCTTGGAGAGATCCTCTGTAGCTAGAGGATTGATGTTCTGAGAAAAATTGTCAAGAACATCCTTGATTGTTATAGTGTCTACACTTGTGATGGTTACATAAGGAGGGCTAAGGGGTGCCATTTGTGTGTCTTGTACACTCTGTTCCTCTTGTTGTTGCTACTCAGCTATTGCCATGTCTTCTCCCTTTTGTGTTTCCTCCTCTCCTTTTTCTTTATCCCCCTTAGCTTCCTTTTTTTCTTCTCTTTTCTCTTCTTTTCCTTTTCTTGTCTCTTTATCCTCTTCTTCTTTCTTCTCTTCTTCTTGCTTCTCTTCCTCTCCTTTCTTCTCTTCTACTTTTGCTATTTTCTTCTCTTCTATCTTCTCTTTTGTTTTCTTTTCCTCCTTCATTGCTTTGGCTTTATTTTCTTTCTCACTGGCTTTAGCTTTATTTACATCCTTATCCTGTCCCTCTTCTTCATTTTTATCATCAGTAAATTTGTAGATTGTCTTCCACAATTTTGTGGACTTATTCACTACATCTTCAATTTTATTTTACAAAATACTAAAGACTATATTTAGGTGCGAATTTTCCACCATGTTTCTTGTTAGCCTTTATTATTTGACCTCTTGTTAGGTCAGGCATCACTTGTGCTAAGGTAGATTCTCTGATCTCCTTTTCCATTTTCAGATAATAATGCCCTTTGTTTTCAATTATCTCACATAATTCCCTAGGCATGGTATTGTCTAGCTCTAGAGGTGTGTTTTTAAATTCAGCCATCATGGCATACACTATTTCCTCTATCCTTTTTTGTTCTTCTCTACTTAATTTTTTAAATTCAAGGCTTTTCAAATTAGTCAAATCTACATTCTTAATATTTTCACAAATCTTATTTATGGAAAATTTGGGAGGATGGCTTACCACTCTGATTTGGCCAATATCCTTTGATTATGCTCTTCCTCATCATCTATGTTTGGCTATGCTACATACTTTCTTCTTTTTTTTGGCACTTCATCAGTTTGTTCAGTGGGTTTCTTCTTCTCTTTTCTTTCCTCTTTGGCCTTTTGTGCGGATGCCCTTATGGTAGCTCTTGTTATTGGTGCTTTTGGTTTGGCTTGTGTTGTTCTTGTAGGCTTCTTTTCTTTAGGCTGGGCTGGAGGCTGATTTTTAGCCTTTCTTTTCTTTGACTCAACTTGTGTAGGTGCTTCTTTGGCTTCTTTTTCCTCAACACCTTCCTCCTTATCTTCTCCTAAGCCTTGGGTTAACTCCATTGGGCCTTTCCCTTGTTCTTTTTCTTCACTCTCACCTTCTTCTTCTTTCTCCTCTTTAGCATCTACTGGCCCTTCAATATCTACACCAAATTTCTTCTTTATTTTCTTCACTAGTTTTATCCTTCTTTTTTAAGGTGGAGGTTGCTTTTAGTTTCATATCTATCTTGGAATGCACAACATCATATGTTCCAAAGTGAGTTGCCTCTCTATCAATCTCTTCTACAAGCAATACTATGGTTGTTGTTGAGGCTTCATCCACATCAAGTTCATAACCTAATGGCCTGAGCCATTTCACCCTTGGAACTACTACTTGAATGTAAGTGTAGTCAATGTCTACTAGGAAGCATATGTCATTGATATGTTTTTTCCACTAGGAAGACTGGTATCCTCACTCTTTGCTTCATGGATTTCTTAAAATCCTCAAAATAGCTTATCATTTGTGCTTCAAAGTTGTCACCCATCTGTTCAATGTACTCATTGATTTGAGTTCTTACAGTTTTGTTTAGATCCTAGTTTACCTTTCCAATTAATGGAAACTCTTCCATGACATAGAAAAATATGCACACAAGAACTGAACCAAATTTGCATTGAGCACCTTTTGTCCTTCTTATTGCTCCCAAGTTCTCATTTATTTGCTGCAACATCAATTATGCTAGATCATATGTATGATCTTTCTTTACAAGCTTATAGGCTACATCAAAAACAATACATGGTATACTATTTAATCTGCTGGATTGGTAAAATTTATGAGATATCACTCTCATTGCAAAATCCAAAAGAGGATCTATTACAATATCAATTTTCATAAGCCTCTTATTCCACTTAGCCCCTGTATTCCTTTCAATGACCTCTTTTGATTCACTTCTTAGGGTCTTAGGCTCATCTAGGGTTGGAGAACCTATAACCCTATGCATTATCTTCTTGGTAATCTTAACTGGTCCTATTTCTAGCCATAAACAACCATTGTGTATCCTGCTTAAAACAATTCTTATAATCTTTGTTTTAAAACTTGTAGTGTAAACTAGGGCATGGGTTAAACCCTTCTTCTCAACTATATGAAACTCATTTTTCAATATTCTATTGTCAAATATAGTTTATCATACACTTGAAAAAATTCAAGGTCTCCTACTACTCCTATTTTGCAGTTGTAACACTTCCTTACATCTTGCACCATGACAACCTTGGGTGGAATTATGGACAATGTGCCAGTAGGGTTGTTCTTGTAGGCTACCTCAAGAATGGGTCTAAACTCAAGTTGTTTTACTTCATTACTAACCATTTGGACCTCATGAATTTCCTTTCCCTTGGGTTCTTAGAGCTAAAAGCCATTATACTGATATAGGGTTTCAATATATTAAAACTTTGACATTGCATAGCTCGACACTTGATAGATACCTTAGATCAACAAAATTTATGCTAAATCATTGTTGAAATCTATGCAAATGGCTTCAAGGTTTCTATTTGATCACTTTTGCACTTTTTTCATCTTTTTTTTGCATTTCAATAGCATAAAAATGATCAAAATTTGACCTTATACCTTTCAAAACCTAGCATTAAATGCTTAGTGCATACAGCTATAAACTCAACACTTGAAGGTTTCAACATGACTCAACTTCCATTGGATTTCCACTTTACTCGGCTTCCATTGACATTTCTCAACTTGGCATCAACCATCAACTCAGTCATTACTAGCAACTCAACATCCACTAGAGCTTTACTCAGCATCTAAGGACAACTTAAAAGTATTTGCAAGAACTTCAAATTTTGGCATCTTTGCTCATGCTGATTTCTTCTTTGCAGTACTTCTTTTTCTTGGGATTGATGTATGATATAACTTTATATATCAGTCCCATACACCTATCCTTGCTTAGTTGGATGAGATGTGACAACTTGACCTCTTAGGTGAAGTGATCCCTCCATTTGATCTGCTGCACTCATCTTTCTTCTTCCAAGTCTTATTCATTTACCCTTTAATTTTTTCAACATCTACCTTCTCTTTTCCTTTGTTGACTTCTGACTTGGGTGCTTTTGACTTTGTTGTGCAATTTTTGATAATATGACTAGTCTTCAAGCAACTAAAACATGTGGTTTGACTTAACCATCTACTGTAGTTCCCTCTAAAGTGTGTTCTTATGCAATTCTTAGGAATATGTCCATATTCTTGATAGTAGTGACAGTTATTCCTAGTGTTGTAATCTCAGTTGTAGTGGTAAGCATGGTTGTTTCTCCTTGTAGGCTGATTAGGTGTCCACATAGGCTTTGATCTGCATTCAAATGCTCTATGTCCATATTTCTTGTAGTTATAGTAGTGACCATCAAATCTTGGTGTTTTGATAGTCCTAATCCTACATTCTTGTGCTTGATGTCGTTGCTTCTTGCATTTATGACAGTAGCTTGCATTCTTAGGATTATCATGCTGATTGTTCTTCTTACTCCCACATACATTAGCAGTATGCCCCTTTTTACCACAGAAATGACAAGTAGGTTTAGTGTTCTTACCTTTGTTACTCTTTTCTTCAGTAGTCTTGAATGATTCTCCTTGTTTAGTGCTAGTGTAACCAAGTCCTCAAATATCATTACTAGCCTTTGGTGATTTCAGTAGCTACTCAAAGTACTTGATAGCCTCATTAGATTTGTTGAAGCTTTCTACAAATTCTTTCTCTCTTTTTAGGTCATTTTTCAGTTGATCAATTTGTATCTTCAATGTAGAGATCTCAATGTCTTTCATATTCAGCTCATGATGTGCATTCATCATCTAGGTTAAGGTGTCAAGCTTCATGTTTGAGATTCTTTCAAACTCAATTGTCTTCTCCTCCAGTCTATTGGTAAGATTTATATTGTCATCTTCTATTATAGCCTTGTCTTCAATTGCTTTCTTCTTCTTTTTAGTCACTTCACAAAGCATTATGGCTTGTGATTCTTGTTCAAGCTTGAGTATTCTGATTTCTTCTTCTTGAGCTCTATTCTTCTCCATCAATTTAGCTATTTTTGTATCAAATTCTTTGGAATCTCCATTTAAAAATACTTGTATGGTGTTAATCTCCTTGTAGTGTATGTCATTTTTAGCTATGGCTATATCCTTCCTTCTTTTCAAGGACTTTCTCAATTCTTCTCTAGCTTCCTCCAATTTGTGTGGAGCAAGGTGCACATCAATCACCTGATTTTCTATGATCTTCCCAAGTTTGAAGACTTCCATCTTCAGATCTTTTCTCTAAGCTATTAGGCCCCTCCTTGTGAGTACCTTTCTCTGATACCAATTTTTGGAATAATCAAATGGGAAGAGTACTTCTGAGAGGGGGGGTGAATCAGAAGTACCACACTTTAACCTTTTCAAATCCTTTAAAACAAATAACTAACAATAAACTGCATGCATGTAAACATATTAAATAAATATAAAGTAAACGCATGCATCAATACACATAATAACAAAACTTTGGTAACCTAGAAACCCTTTAGGAATAAGAAGGTAAAACTGGGGTGGGGATGATACCCACAAAATCACTACAACAATAATTGTTTGACCACTTCTGACGGTCTGCTTTGTGAAAGGCCTGCCCTATTAAAGGCTTTACACTGTGTCAATAGTGACCTAGTTAGGGGATTTACAAACACTTTACATGAAGTGTCACCTTGTTAAAGGATTTAGTCATCTATTCAAAGGATCTAAAAAATAGCTATTAAGCTAACCTATTATCATAGGATTTTCACTATCTAATACAATTGCTAGAAAGTATTAGAAATCTTTGACCTAATTGCTTACAATCTTCAAGTACTAATTTTGGGCACTTGATCTGCTCATTTTGATGTGATCCTTACTTGACCTAATATCTATTTGTAGCCTTCGTTGTGTTCTAATCAACTAGATAAGTAATTGCTGCTCAATTCACTATGTCTTTGATTCCCCTGTTGTTTGCCCTATTCTGCAGTTTTGCTATCTACTTAGAAACTTCCTTAACTTCTATTCAACAACATGAAATTGTGGAGTCTAAGACTACTTATAAAGACTTCATAGACTTAGGGTTAGCTATGGATCTACAATCCATATTGGATCTTTAATTCTTGCTCATTCCTTACACTTTTCTCATTGGTTGCATGCCTTCTCCATTTTTCTTATTGGCTACATGCTAGTTGCATAAGAAATATAAAAAATTCATTCTTATCCTTAATATCCTTTGGAATCCTTCTATATCGGCTCAAAAAAATGGTTTACATATGAGTTTGTGAAGGCACAAACTCATATGCTGATTTTGTGTTACTCGACACATACTAGATTACTGATGTTTGACACATGTTTGATCCTAGTTTGCTCGACACCTATTACATTCTATCTTGCTTGGCACATGCATAGTTCTGGCTCACTTGGCACATGAAGTGTTCTAACTTGCTCGACATCAACTATGACTTGGCACCTATATATCACTTGACACCTATATAATGCTCGACACCTGAAGTCACTCGACACTTATTAGAATTCTGGCTCAGCACATATTGTATCTTGGCATATATAATGTATTCAAAAGTGGTTAAGTGTGTTGGCACTCAAATTTAAAAACCATTTTGAGACCAACACCTTGTATTTCTATTGATGTAGGCTAAAAGATAGTCAAGAAAGATAATTCTTATGACCTTATCGAGCTATAGCTACAATAGTTATCAAAAAACTTTGGAGCCATAAGGAAAACCAAGAGTGCACAATGAAACTTTGGTTCAATACTTCTTTTGTATATTTTTCTATGTAAAGAACACATTTCCTTCTTTTGATAAAGTTACATGGAAGACAAATAGATCTATTGTAGTGCAAATAGGTGAACACATTGAGCAACTTGGAGAAAAATTTGAGTCTATAATGAATAGCTACTTTGAAGACTTTAAGAAGTCAATGAAACAAAGAATGAGGATACTGGTGTCACTAGTTGAGAAGAATGTCAATGATGTTTTCTTTCTAGTTGATATTGACTTCACATATGTTTATGCTACTATTCCAAGGGTGAGATGGCTAAAGCCTCTAGGTTATGAGATAAATATGGATGAGGTATTTACAACAATTACTGCTTTGCTAGAAGAAGGAGTAGATAAGAAGGCTACAACCTTTGGGAATTATGATGTAGCCAAATCTAAGATAACTAAAAACTTGAAGACAACCACTATAATAAGGAAAAATAATAAAATTGTTAAGAAGCTCAAAGAAAAATTTGGTCAAGGGGAAGAAGATGAAGAAGAAGAAGAAGACAATGATGGTGATGACGAAGAATGTGAAGATTTACCTATCCAAGCACCATTGACCATAACTCAAGGTCAAGGAGAAGACCAAGTCAGAGAGAAAGCAAAAATTGAAGAAGGTGCCAAGGGAGGAGAAGCCAATAAAGCACTTGTAGCCACAAAGAAGAAGAAGAGAAAACCTAAAGCTCCAGTAGTTACCAAACCAAAGAAGGTTGTAAAATCTACACAACCTAAGCCTGTAGTTCTTTCTACTAGGGCCAACACAAGAGCTACTACTAAGAAGGTTCAAGAAGTGGAAAAGCCAAAAGGAAAGAGAACCATAATTTTGGGTGTTCATTTTGCATGAGGTTAACAGCCAGAATCCATTACGTAATTCCTCTCTTGAAAAGAAAATCTTTTTAAGGATCCACTCCAAGGTTCAGTGTTTGTCTTGAAATGTAACAAAATCTTCTCAGTAGAAGATATATGTAAACGTTCACAAGGAGGCCTTTGCTGGTTCTAAAGAACACTTTTGTCTTAGAATCGAAGTAAATCTATTCGTTGTCTCAAAATATCACACCAAAAGAATAATATTTTTTGAATTATCTATTTTTCAATGAATGCAACTCTAAAAATGCAGCTATTATGAGGTCCTATTCTAATAGGGGGTTAATAAAGAAAATAATGAAATTGAAAGAAAAGAACATGAAATTGAAATGACATGAAATTGAAATTCCTAAACAGACATAAGCTACAGAACACAACACACTGCAAGTTAAACCTTCGAAGAAATTAGTAGGAAACCAATGAAAATAGGAGCAAAACTTCCTAGAATCCACTAATAAAATCATCAGTGAGAATCTTTGAAAAATTGAATGATGTTTCATTCTTCATCAAATCACAAGGCCATGAAAAGTGCACTCATACGAGATGAAAAGCTATGTAGACACAATCGGGTGATCTTTCTCAAGCTCATTATGTTAGTGGAATTCGTATCTCTGTAGAAAATAATAGAACTAAAAGATTGCAAAACCAAAAACAACATAGTAAACCTTTGGCTTGATCAAAATCTCATGAATAAAATTCACAAAACAATGACACATTCAGGCAAGAATGACTACACTCCAAATGCGAGCACCAAAAGCTTAATTTTATTGCATAATAATGGTGGCTCTTGTTACATTTTATAATGGGATATTTATAAGAAATCACCTACTCAATTTGTGTTGAGAGTGAGATATATTCTTCATGCAATAAAATGATTTTAACTAATAAAACAAACTAAATATATACAGACTAATAATTAATCTGGTGCTTAGAGGGACTCCATCCATATTTTATTCATTAATTGGATGCATGAGCATTTACATGTTGAAAAAAAAAGAATTATGAGAGAAGAAAGAATGAGAAAGGTCTGAGTCAAAGTGGAAGTGTCAGGAAGTGCCAAAAATAGAAGTTGGTCCTTTACTATGCATGTGTCGAAGGTAAACTGCCATCAGAGTGCGTTCTTAATGCATGGAAAGCGCTATTTTTGGAACAAGTAGTTAACTATCAGTGCACCTTTGAATTATGGAGCTGCGAACCTACATACCTATGGAGTTGTGCACCTACATGAAAATGTAGACCTGCAAACCTACGCACCTACATGAAAATGTGAAGTTGCACACCTCAAAAGCTCAATTCGAGAAAAAATCAAAGTTCTCAATTTTAAAAATAGTTTCTGGGTTTTGCACAAATGTGGTTTTAGATCACTTTTTCTGTACTTTATTTGCCCCTTTTTGATGATTTATACCCTCTTTATAGCCAATCACTTTCATAAACTTGAACTCCTACTTCTTCGATCTAAAATCCCAAGGCACCTACGTTGAATCTTGTAATTAATAGGTGCATAAGATGAGGAACCTATTCCACTTCATGTGTCCAACCTCTGTATCTTCGACCTTTGTCTTCTCTCCAACTACCCTATCCTTCCTAGTGAGAAACCAAGTGATCCAAATGATCAAATGTTTGAAACTTTTTCATATTTTTTCACAAATTTTTCTAAGTGTTTTAAAATGGCTTTTTCAGAGGTCTCCTGCTCAAAATTTCAAGTCGAAACCTTCGTCAGTCCCTAAAATTGGTTGGCCAAAGTCTCGTTATTTTAGGGAGTAAAATTAGATCTTCATTTCTTCTTTCCAATGGTGTAAATAGTTTTGAATTCTAAGCTCTGAGTCAAAAGTTATGACCTAAACAAGTTAAGGATACCATTTTATCTACATGACACAAAAATGACATTTGTTAGTTGAAAATAATGAAAACCTACAAAATGTAAAAGGCATTTCTTTAATTAACTATTGGCAAAAAATAATAAAAAGACTTTAAAGTGATATGAAAAGGAGATATGTGCATGTGTGACTCGATGAATGCATGTGAGAAAGACGTGGTCCGTGCATGAGAACACGACGTGGAATGCACACGGGCACGGTGGTAGGGAGGTACGCACAAGCACATGTGATTAGAGGATGGCTATGCACTATGCAATGCGTGTGTGAATGTGCATGCTATGTAGCACACACAAACATGCACCAAGCAGTGTCACTTGGCATGAAATACATGGGTGTGCACATGAGAATGTGTGGATGCACATTGGTTGTGCAGTGTGTGGCACACGCAAGTGCATGGCAAGCAGTGTGCTCTATGCGGTGCACGTGGGTGCACACTGCGCATTGCTTGCAAGCACATGCTAAGTGGTACTCATGGTGTGGTTCATTGCGCACAGATGCTTTTTGCATGGTGCACACGAGGAGACATGGGCATGCACTACGTGGATGGTGGATAGTCACGTGCTGCATGGACACGCGATATTTTTTAATTTAAATTTTTAACCTTTTCGACTTTTTTTTGATTTTTTTTGTGTTTTCCTAATTGTTTTCCTATGTTTTTGTGTTTTTTCAAATTTTCAAATTTTTTTGTAATTTTTTTGAATTTTGACTCTAAAATTCTAACTCTAACAAAACTTTCTTCTCTCGACTCTTGAACTGTGAGTCCAGGAGTCAAAAAACAATATGGGGCCCCCATTCCTAGTAAGGAATGGGGCATGTGTTGTGGACACCACAACACATAACAACTACACAAGAAGATGAGTTTGAGAAGAGACAAAGGAGAAAATACATTTCTTTAGCCGAATCAAATGAGGAGAGCACAAAATCTGATGACAACAACCAATTTAAAGTGGTAAGTCACGATCCTTCTTCTGATTTGGACAACTTGTGTGAGAATATAAATAATAATACTAACATATCTGGATTTACAAATGTTGAGTTTGACGAAATTGAAAAGATTGAGATGAACCTAGTGGAACAATCAATATATGACATGATGGCAACATTCAAGAAGACTCCAATTGAGCTTGTCAATTCTATACCCAAGACTCTATATGACAAAGTTGAACAAAAATGGCAATTTAGTCTCAATACAAAAAGGAAAATAAGAGAGACTACACTAGAAAGTGTGATGCCAAAATTGGATAATGCCACAATGACAAAGTCCATTAAGTACATAGGGATATTTTCTCTTGAATACAGGGCATTAAATATTTTGCAAAATGACATTGAGAATGTTGTTCAAAAGTCCACTTAGATATGGAAAGTAATATATGGACTGACAATACCTAAGGAAATTGAGTAGACACCTATTGAGGTAGGTAAAGACAAAGTTGAAAAACAAGTAACTGAGTTTACTAAAGATAAAACTAAAAGAGATGCACATGTGGAAGGCACTAAGAAGAATGCAAATTCACAAGCAAAAATTGAAGTTGAGCAAGAAATAGAATAGAGTATACCAGATATGCAAATGTTGAGTGCTAGTCCACAACATGTGATAAATATAGACACAAATATAGTAAAGATCACAAATGTTTATGATATTGTAGCTCAAAACATCAATCCCCTAATAGAGGAGGAAAAATAAGATAGAACACAAACCCCTCAATTCACAGTCATACAACCTACATTACCCATTGTAGTGTACCAAATAAAGGAGACAAATATCAACACAATGGTGAAAAATGTGTAAGTACAAGAAGTTTCTAGAAAATCATAGGAAGGAACACAAGTGCAAAAAAGTCAAGAAGATACTCCTGTACCTACAACAAAAAATCAAGGTGCAACTAAGATTGACAAGCAAGAAAAGGATAGGATTGAAGAGTCAATATTGACTACCAACCAGAAACTACTACTCCTCCAAGTCAAGCTCTTCAAAGGCCAAGTGTAGAAGTTACACCACTATAGCAATCAAGGCTTAGTATTAGTACATCCAAGGCATATGAAATTACATCATTTGGTGATGTCAACTTGGATGACGTGATTGTGTTGCCAAAGTTTGATCTTGCAACAATCACTATTGAATAGATGAGCATACGTCAGGATGCTCTTGCAAGGAAAACACACCAAGAACTTCTTAGAAGGGAGCATGGGTAGAAACAAGCATCACAAGATATCACAGATATTTTTCTTGATGCATTCAACCTTCTTGCACCTGAAGAAGAAAAGCCTATCATGGAGTAGTTGGTAAACATAGTAGAATAGATTAATGATACGTACCCAAACTCAAATCCAAAACTACTTGAATGGTTTGAAATAAAATTTTAAGGCAAAGTCAATGAAAATTTATCAAGTGCCATTGCACTTAGTCAGGTTGAATTAGAAACCAAGATTAATAGTGTAAAGAAAGTATTAGAGAATATTTTCTTGACTCTTTGCACCAAGTTGTGTGGTACAACTCTGTTCACACAAGAAGTGCAACACCCCATTGAAAATATGGAAGGAGATATGAAGTAATCAGGTACTACTCTACCAAATTCTCCAGCTCAGAGTCAAAAGCACTTCAGGAATTTGATGAACTCCCAAGGCCATTTGGAAACCATACATGCTCAAGATGCAAACATTTGGGCTACATTGATCAGTATCTAGTCCATGTTGACCCCACACATGGAGATACTACACATGGAGCTAGCCTTTGCATAAAAAATGATGAAGAAAGATCCCCATCTTTCTACAAATGAAGGCTTAGTTCACCTTGTTGCTGAATTATCTATCCAAATTGAATCATTGGAGCTAGCATGTGATAACTGGGATGCAACTCTAAAGATAATACTTGAGGTCCATAAAAATTTCTTGGTTAAACACACTATACATGTTTAACCCTTTGATATGAATCAAAAAGGGGGATGAATAAGTAAGGGGGAGAAATAAGTTTTGAGGAGAAATAAGAATAAGAAATAAGGAAATGGGAGAGAGATATTGTATATAGAATTTTTGACAAAGACAATGACTCCAAAGAAAGAATGAATACAATTTTGGAGGTGACCAAATAAAGAAGGAGTCAAAGATAGAAACAGAGTACAACACAATTCAATGTATGCATATTTACTCAACAAGAGTATTGGTTCAGATTTAGAACAACACAATCAACTTAGGGAGAGTTATAAGATTTTGAGGTATGAATATTAAGTCAAGTTTTGCAAAATTTTAGAAATCTAAAATTTTGTACATATGCCGAACAGAGATAGCGAGTAATTGAGTTTTGCTTATAAGTTAAGATCATTCATGCATGACCAACTATTTTTGGCCACTCATGTCAAAGGGGGAGCTTGTTGATCTCTGATTGGTTTTGACATAAGTTGCCAAAGAAACCCTAATGCACAAGAAGACCCTAATAAACTAAGTAGTCATGCCCCTAAGATGAGGACAAGAGACAATTTTGTGGTAGGAAATATGGTGTAAGATGAATGATATTGATAGATATAGGTGCAAGGGTCTCAAGTAATACTTGTTTCCAAGTTTTCACCACTTGACATATTTTTTTAAAGACTTTTTTCAAATTTTTAGGATTTCTTCAGCATCATATATGATTTTTTGGATTTTTTAGAATGATTTAGAGATTACTAGTTCTCAAGCAAGATCACATAAATTGTCCCAATGTCTAGCAAGGTGTAGAATGTGGAGTAGAAATCAAGTGGATAAGATGCATAAGCAAGAAAAAAATGAAGCAAGTGAAAGTGATCCTCAAGGAATGACTCCTCAAAAGTATCCAAGCTAGGGAAAGATAGCCATATAAAGTAGGTTTTGGATATGAAATGGAAGTCATAGAAAGATAGCATGTAGGATAAGTAGTGAAGCCAATAAGTGAGATAATAGATGGCATAAATAGTGGAAGACGATAAGCGAGATAGCATGAAACCATGTAATCCAAGATAGTAAACATGTCAAGAGGCCTAAGAACCATGTTTTTCTGTATTGTGATCAAGGCCAAGGGGTCAAATATATAGGATAGTGATGGGATAGAGAAATAAGAATAAAGCTGGATATGAAGGCTATGAGTGAATGGGAAAACACAATAGGTAAGATGATGAACAAGATAGCCAATATGCAAGGATAGCTCAACATTTTCAAGATCAAAGAGGAAGAGGAAATGGATGGATGATGGAAGAATTATGTATGATGCTTGTTTACTAGGTTTTCATCATGGTATTTATCCAAGGTGCCAAAAGATGTGGTTTTCACCATAGGAGGGATTCACTTCTCTTTACTTTTGCTACTAGGGTGCTAGTTTTTAGCAAGGATTTTTTTTTCTTTTTTCTTTTTGCCTTTTTTTGGATTTTGGATTTTTAGAAAGAGCTTGATCTTTTTCAATTTGAATAGTGTTCCTATAGGAAAGATAAGTCACGATAAGCTAATATCATAGATAATTATGCTCAAACATGCTGGTAGGGTGAAGGAAGAGAGATGGTAGTTAGGATAATTATATGGAGGATACGAGTTCATGCCTTGAACAGATTGTAGGAGTATGGATACTAGGTAAATGTAGCTTTGAAAATATTGCATAAGGATAGGTGACAAAGTGGGGAAGATCAACATTGACACACATCTTGGAGGGTTTTATAATGATGGAGGGATCATGGAGGAAATAGATTGAGGTTTAGATGTATGAGATGGTAGGAGAATTTTAGAAGATGGAGTGGAAGCCTTTGGAATCTTTTGAGGAATATGTTTGGAAGAAAATGGAGTGCAAGCCTTTGGAAGATTTTGAGGAATATGTTTTAAAGAAAATGGAGTGGAAACCTTTGGAAGCTTAAATTTTAAATTAGAGTTATGTTCAATATTCAAGTCTATCAAAAGATACTTGGGAATCCATATAGCTTTAGATTTTCCTTTTTCTTTGGATGCTTTAGAATGCATTTCTTGAATGATGGATTTAGGAACCCATGTTGTCTATGATTTATCTCTTTGGGTAGTAGACCTTTGTAGTCTCTTGAATGTTTTTTCCTTCTAAGCATTCACATGTCTATTATATGGGATATACTAATCTTAATTTTTCAATGGATTCTTATGTTTATTCTTGCTTCCAAAAGACTTGGGATTTGTGGATGAATAAAGATGATATGGATAGTTTAGATGGATAGATGAATGGAAATTTTCCAAGGATGAGCCTCTTTGTTGATCTTGAGGTATGATAGGAGAGTTAGGAATGAAAAATGTAGGAGTTGAAGGAACATACGACCCCAATATGGAAGGAAGGTTTAAAGGTTCTTGATTAGATGGATAAGGACCAAGGATAGATTTTGGAGATGAAAATGGATAGTGAGTAGAGATATCAAAATCTTTAGAGTGAGAAATGTGACCATGGGAATCAATAGACTCATGAGTAGCTTTGATAAGAGAAACACCTTTGATAGGATCATTTTAAGCTTGAGAATAGTTTTGAGGTGGATATGGAGAAGTAGAATATGAGGGGACACTTTGATCTTGACAAGTAGCTTTGAATAACATATGAACATAACTTTTCTCATAATTTTTAGTAAGCTCAATAGAAATAGTGGAACTAATATCTGCATCATAATTAGGAGGTAGAAGAGACATATGATATGGAAGAATGACATATTTAAGGAGTTGAAAGGGTGATTGATCTTGATTTTTCTTGATAATTATAGCTTTAGATTTTTGAGATCCTCTTGACATGGAGCCACTTCTAAGGACAAGGGAGAATATGAGGTTTTCATGGTAGACTCTTGAAGATATAGTGAAGGACTAGTTGAAGTGGGAATAGTAGGAATAACATCACATGTGAGTTGACGATATTTATCCTTAGTAGCATGTAAAAGGTTTGTAGCCAAGTGAAGATTAGCTTTAGCTTCTTTTAGATGTGACCCTCTAGGATATGCATAGTCAATGTGGAAAGAATTAGACCCTTTGTCTGATGGAGGTATGTTGAAGATCTTTGAAGATTTGGGAAGTTCACACATGTTGGAAGAATTGGGGGTATCAAAGAAACCATCACTAGACATAGGTTCATTAATACGATCTTTCCTAACATAAGTATCCTCACCACATGAGTCATTAGAGGTATTAATAATCCCATCATCAATACGATCTTTGATTTTATGTTTTAGCTCAATGCAAGTTGAAGTACTATGATCATTATATTGATGATAAGCACAATAGATATCTAAGAATGGGTTTCCATATGAGCTAGACTTAGGTTTTTGGAAATACAATAGGGAAAGTAAACTTTGAGAGGGGGGGTGAATTAGTGCTTCAAAACTTCAACCATAAAATCATTCACCACACATCCATCTCACAATTTTCATGTAAAATGAAATAACAAATTAATCATATACATCCATATCATGAAAAAAATAAACATTCACACATATGACACAAGATATGATTACCCAAAAACCCTCCAATGAGAAGGTAAAATAGAGGTAGGGATGACACCCACAAATCTTCACTACTACAATTATAAAGTGTATCCAATGAAGGCTACAATGTTTAATCATGAAACATGATCTACCTTGTGAAAGGTCTGTCTTGATAACGCTTTCAAGATTGTTAAATCTTACCCTATTAGAAGTGTGCCTAGTTAAAGGACTTTAACTTACAATGAAGTAAACATCCTTGTAAATGATTTACAACATCCTGTTAAGACTACTCATGCCATGGACTAGAAGACTGTGGGCATGGGGCATGTTTACTTTCTTTTTTCTTGTGGGTATACTTTGTTCGTCTAAGGTGTTTAGAGCATTCATGCTTGTCCTACTTGACATTTTGACTTACAACATATCATCCTTGTCTGTTTTTGCAAGATCACACATAGGGGTTATTTTGATGCGAATAACTTGATACAGTTGTAATTTTTCTATACTAAACTTAGGGACTCTAACTACTTTAGTCATCTTGACTTACATGTCTTTGATGCATAGGTTGGATTCCCACATTTTTATTTGATATAGATCATATTCATATCCTCATAGTTTATGCTTGTGATAATTGTATGATCTTTCGATGTCCCTAATAAGGCTCAATGATAAAACTAGGACCTACTTATGTAACCCTTACAATTGCACCTTTTCATACTAGCTTTCATTCTAGGGTTCTTTCTAGCTTAGCTTTGCATTTTTTATGTTGAGAGAGCTCTCTTCTTTATCTTTCATGGACATGTCACCTAACTATATTCATCCTTCTCTTGTCTCTTCTTGATATTATTTGATCTATTCTTTACTATTTCTTGCTTCTTTTCTATCTTAACATCTCATCTATGCCTTTGACCTATCTTTTCTAATCTCAATATCCTAGATCCATTTTTGGGATCAAAATCCAAATTTGGGTTCATCTTTCTAGTACAAATTTCTTCCTTCTTCTATGTAGTTTGTTGATTGATTGAGGTTTAATCTTTGAATTTTGTTGGGGTAATCATCATTTCTTCATTTCTTCATCATTTCTACTCTCTTCCACTCTTTTCTTTCATTTCTATTTCATCTCATTTCATCTTTCTTCTTTCTTTGACCTAATTCTTATGCTTTATCTTTCTTGGTTAAACTTGGTCTAGATGGGGCATATCTTCATTGCTTGGTGGTCACTCTTTGGTCTTAATCTCTTTTCTATCATCATGAACATTTTTTTTTTGATTTAATCAAATCTAGCTTATTTTTGCATCTTCTCTATCTCCTTAACCATATTTTCTTCTTCATCATCATCACTTCTTGATCTATCCTCTCCATTTCCTTCAATGATCTGCAAAGGCATCTCTTGTATGGCTTCTTCTCCCAAAATTTCTTTATGTTTTTAATCATGGCTTTCCTCTTCTTCATCATCTTGGGTGCATTGATTTGAATAATTTTTTTCACCTAGTTGTCTTGTATCTATAATCAACCAAAAATACTCATCTGGACTATGAATCCCCTTTCTAGAATTTTTGCATAATTTATCTAATACTTATCCTAGATTAAATCTTCAAAAAATTATTTATATGATTTTATCCTATAGTTTGAACACTTTATACTAAGTTCATATTTAATTAAAAGAACATATCCCCCTTTTAATTAAATAAATTCCCCACGCATCTCTTATCCTAAGTTGCACACACAAAAACATTTTCCTTATTTAAAAATAAAAGAAAGGACAATTTTTGTCCCACACAGGGGACAAAAGCGAACTCTTCATCATAATTGGTGGAAATGCTTGTGCACATGGATCATTCCTACTTTCAAACTCCACCTTTGATCACATTCATCTTGCCTCATTATCTCTGTCATTCATTTCTCTTTAAAAGGGAGAGCTCTCTCCTCACTTTACAACTCCACTCTTTTACTAATGTTATGCTATAGGATTGAAGATCTCATACTTGTGGAGCTCCTCTTCTATCTTCTATTCTTAATTCTTCATGCTTATAACTTAAATCATCTAGTCTAAATAGGGTTTTTGTAATCTTTCATACTTTTTAGCTTGCATTTTGCATCTCATTTAGTTTACTTTTCATTTTCATTGCATACCCATTTGAGGACTCTTGGATATTGACACTCATTGTCTCTACTCTTTGAATCACTCATTCTATGGTGTACCTTGTAAGGGTTGCATAATTTGGTTCATTTGAGATTCACCATCTCATAGCCTTTGCACATCATAGAGAGAGAGCTATAAGCTTCCTCTTGAGATGCTATCTTCCATGGGTATTCTCAAGTATAATGGTTTATAGAAGTGTGATACTTTTTACACACATTTTTGGCACCCACTATGGAGCTAGAACCAAGTTTGTAGATCCATTTTCTTGTTGGTATTTTAGTTTCATTCTCATGTCTAATTTTTAAAACAAATTATTTCATCTAATTAATTGGTTTTTTTAGGTTTTACACTTTGGTTTTAAGGCTAACCCTTGTGCATATTGGTTTGAAGGCTACAACCCTATTTTTTCAAAGATTTGAGCATATCTTTCAAACCTCTTTGAGTTTGGATCTAAATATTTTTTTAGGTTGGTGATTCATTTGAAATGTCTTAGTCCAATTTTTAGATTGTTTTGAGTGGATTTGCATTAAGTATAATTTTTTCTTTTTCTTTTTTCATAAAAAAATGTTTCTAGTTGCAAATCAGTAGGTTTTTTTTTGGAAATCTCTGCAATTTTCGAAAGATGTCTAAGTTATATAGGGGGCTAGTTCTGAATTTAAGGATCATTTTAGGGCTCAAAATGGGTCCCTAGGGCACAAATGAAGAGATATTTATGTTTTTCTTGCATTTTTGAAAATCTCTTTGGTTTTTAGTAGGGGTCTTTTCTTTTCATTTCTACTAGTGGAGTCAAAATAATAGCAAACAAATCAAATCTTATTGACTAGGTAAAAAGCAAAGAGTAAAAGGCAAGATCCTCCAACACAATGGTAAATTGTGAGCCTCTTAATTGGGAGGTCTTGGGTTTGAATCTACGCAAGATTATCTAAAAATTTGAAATAATTAATCACAAACAAATAATAATAATAAACCTTGGCTTCGGCCTCTTACCGATCAAAAAAAAAAAAAGAGTAAAAAAGAAAGCATTTGTGATTAGTTTACAACTTTATTTTGCATATGCTTGATTAGAAGACAACTTGGACTTTTGAGGAAACTAATCACTATGTTGCAGGTCTTACTTGGTTATTATGCCCTAACCTTGGTTATTTTGTAGGGAGTTTCTTATTTCATTGCTAAAAAGAATGCATGTCAAAGACCTTGCTTGATAAAAGGGCTACTAACACTCATTTGTAGGGCTACCCAAAGAAAATAAATAAACAAACAAGTGTGCTTTATTTTCCTTATTTTTGTGTGCAACAATATTACTAGTTGTTCATATTTCATAGGAACATAAAACTTACAATTAGGATCTCTTGGTGATAGGAAAGTATGCTCGTCACCCTTGTCGTGAATCACAAATCTTGACCCACCTTTAGATTTTAAAAGTGGGTTAATTGAGCTTCTTGGTGTGTTTGGGGGAAACTATTGGAATAGGAGAGTATGCTCGTCACCCTTGTAGTGAATAAAAAATTTTAACTTTCAAAAGTTGATCCATTTTGTGTATTTTAGAATCCTTTAGTGGGCCTACTATTGAGAGATCAAAAGGAACAACCCAAGTGGGGACAAGAAAACCTAACTCTTCCAATACACTAAAAACTCAAGGTTATCAAGGACATAAAATCTTGGTAGACATAGTACTTGTCTTCATCTAGTGGAAGTACTTGTGGAATTATGACCTTGAGGAAATCACTAGGTGAGAATGCTTAAGGTACTCTTGTGGCCGCAAGGTCTATTACTTTTCATATGATAAGGTGTCCTGTATTAGGAGCAAGAGCAGTGCTATAAATGGAAACCCTTATTAAGAACCTAGGATAGAAACTACCCTATTTGACCACTCAATATCTTGGTGCAAGGATTGATCCTAGTGGACTACTCGGATCACCCCAAGATTTGACTTACCACATGTGTTCCTTTAGGTGTGGGTAACCCATATATGATAAAGCCAATATTTATTGTGGGAAACCACTTTGTATGAGGTAAGGGAGTATGAAGTTGTGGGCCAAGGTATTGAGTAATGAGCCATGTCCTTAGGTAGAATGTGCTTGATATGTCTTCAAATTTTCTAGACCTATAAAAATATTTTAAACATACACATGATGATAGTTGTAGGGTTTTCTTTTGAGACCTCACATATTCTTGTATCATGCGAGCTTTCTTTCTCCATTTCTTAATTTCTTTAAGACTACTCCATGTGTCACTATCTTGCTTGGAAAAAAATTAATTTTGAACATCAAACTTTCTATGCTATCAACTATTGTCAAACTTTGTCAACCAAGTCAAAACATCAAGTGCAAATATTTTAATGCATTTCTTGTCAAGGGGAGTCTCATTATTTTACTTTACTTTTCTATCTCTCTAGTGCTTGAACATGCTTAAAGTGACTCCTTGGTCTTAGCATTCTTGTTCTTTCTATCTTCATAGTCTATGTCTGCTTGCTAGTTATCTTTTTCTTGATTTCTTGACTACACTCTTGGGTTGAGAAAGTTGTTCACTTGTCACCCCATGTTCTCTAGCTATTTGGCTTGTTGCCTAGATCTTTACTTGAGTCACTAGTGTCATAAGTTGCTTGGACACCTTGCTTAACAATTCACTTTAATCTCTCTCTACTATATTGGCAAGTTAATACTCTACCTCTCTAGTTTGGACATCAAATTATTATCTTATGTCACCTTCTTAGCTTCCTTCATTATTGATTATCTATCTACCACTATGGAATTCAAGACTTGTGCTACCAAACCTCAACCAAATCTAGATGATCATGATATTCTCCATGCCACTAAAGAGTTTCAAGGTCTATATGCTCAATATAAAGAACTAGAAGAGACAAATGATCTTTCTTACCTTCATCTCTCTAAGTGCATGATAGAAATGAAGTCTAAACTTGAGAAAAGGTTAGAGGAGAAGATTGTATTATTAAATAAATCTCCCTTAAGACCTTTATATACACATGGTTCATTTTTTTCAAGGTCTACATATTCTACTCAAAGACATCAAATGTCTTCATCTTATAGATCTAAAGACCTCTTTAGAGAACAAGCAAGTGATACCTCCTTTGAGCCTATGCCAAGATTTTATAATGGACATATCTTTGACCAAGACAATGATGAAGACATTGATGCATGCCATGCACTTGAGAAATAACAAGAAGATCCTAGGTATACTTTTGAGAGGAATTTTACTCCCTTGGAATATTCTTATGATGACATTTTGCAAATACATCTTGGCACTAAGATCATCACATTGCCTAAGTCTATCTCATATGGAAACCCATTCTTGGATATCTATTGTGCTTATCATCAACATAATGAGCATAGTACTTCTAATTGTATCCAGCTAAAACATAAAGTCCAAGATCTTATTGATGATGATATTGTTAATACCTCTAATGAATCGTGTGGTGAGGATACTTCTCTTAACAAAGATCATATTAATAAACCTATGTCTAGTGGTTGTTTCCTTGATAACTATGCTTCTTCCAACACTCATGCATCTCCCAACACCTCAAATCTTTTCTACATGACTCCATCAAACAAAGAACCTAATTCTTTCCACATTGAGTATTCCTATCCTCAAGGGCTACCTCTAAAAGAAACTCATACTAATCTTCACTTGGATGCAATTATTTTCCATGCTACTAAGCCTAAAGACCCCCAATCTTCACATGCTACTATGCCTACTTTCAAACTACCCCATTCTCTCTTCATACTCTCTTGTCCTTAGAAGTGGCTCCATGTGAAGATGACTCTAAAAAAGAAAAAAATTATAAATGTCAAGAAAGATTAAGATCAAGCACCCTTTCATCTCATTCAAGATATCACCCCTCCATATCCTATATCTTACCCACCTCGTAAATATGATGAAGACACAATCTCCACTATTTCCCTTGAGCTTACTAAAAATTATGAAAAAAGTTCTATCTCTATGCTATCCAAAGCTATTTGTCAATATCAAAGCGTACCCTCTATTATAATTCTTTAGAATAACTGAGAGGGGGGTTGAATCAGTTATTCAAGGTCCAATGCGACTTTTTCTTTCTTAATCCTCAATAGCACATAACTAAAACTATCATGCATGTAATTTGAACATTTAAACAACTATGAAAAGTAGACATGCATCACACCATAATACTAAGATTTTGATAACCCAGAAACCCTCTAGGAATAAGAAGGTAAAACTGGGGTGCGGATGATACCCACAAAATAATTGCGCAATTGATTTCAACCACTTCTAATGGTCTGCCCTGTTAAAGCTAAAACACATTGTTAAATGTGACCTTGTTAGAGAATTTCACCATACTGTTAGGAATGGGCTTGGTTAAAGGACTTTGGAACATTCACTTGGAATGTCACCCTATTAAAAGATTTACAACATGGCTATTAAACCAACCTAAGTCCATAGGGTTTATCTTAATTGTTACAATTACTAGAGAGTAAAAATAATGACTTTTTATCTAATACAACTTACAACATATCTTGCAGATTACAAATCACACTTCAGTTCAATCCTTTGCTTGGCTTTAATCACTGCAGCTCTAAAAAATTTTCATCTCAAGCTTCATCATCTTGAGTCTTCTTACTCATTACACCAATGCAATCATATCTATGGTCACCTATCGAAGCAGAGTATCTGTGCTCTCTTCCACCTTAGCACTTTCTTCAGCATTTCATTATTTCATGCTTGACCACCACACCACACTTTGCTTCATGACCTTATGACTCCTTAAATAGAAATCTTGAATACCTTTCCTGCTCGATTATCCCTTTCCAACTTTAAGGTTCCAATAGATTAGGTAAGATACAATGTATCTATTCCATATTTTGCTCTTATCTAGAAACTTCATCTAGAATCCAATTGTATTTGCCAAAAATGGTTTATATAGTGTTCTGTACCACCAGCTCATCATTCTTATTTTCTATCTGGTTCACAAAATTCTAGATAATGGCCATGTTGGCTCAGATTTGGCGAATCTTCAATTTTCAAAATAATGCAGCACCTCGGCACTATTAGTTTATTGATGCTCAACATCCTCTATATTACTCAGCTCTTGTATTCTTTTCGGCATCTAATCTTCGCTCGACACTTGATATTTACTTGGCACTTGAAGATCACTTGACACTTGATATTTACTCGGCACTTGACGATTACTCGACACTTGATATTTACTCGGCACTTGAAGATCACTTGGCACTTGATATTTACTCGGCACTTGAAGATCACTCAGCACACTCTAAAAGTGAACTTGCTTGGCTTCAACTAAGAATCTGTTCAACACTAACTAGCTTGCTTGACACTCTCTTAGAAACTTAGTTAGGCTATACAAATGACTTAGCTAAACCTTACATCTTTGATATGTCTTGGTGTGTCTATCCTCTATGTCTTAGAGTATGTCATCAATACAATATTTCATCAATGGCTTAGCTGATCCTTATACTTTATTAAAACATCATAATTTCAACCTTTGTCTAGGTACTCTAGTTACATCTTATTGATTGCCACCTCCTTGAATATCAACCAACTTATAGTATTTGGATCACTAAAGCAATTGTCATTCCTACAAGTAGCAAGTTTGACATCAATGACAAAATAATGATTGAAAAAATTCTTTACCAATTCCATTACTCTTCATTCATGAGCTTTTCAATCATTTCCAACAATCTCCCTCTTTGGCATTGATGGCAAACCAAACTAATCAATCGATCAACTTAGTTACCACCAAAATTACATACATTTTCTGCTACTTTTTGCTTCTCCCTCTTTACTACTGCATCCTTACTACTGATCTTATATATCTCTCTCTTTCATATATATCTCCCTCTTACTTTGTAGATGATCAGTTTTTTACATATATCTCCCTCTTTGACATAAATGCCAAAAATGTAACATCTTAATCATGCAAAATATAAGCTTTGCATCTCACATTGTCTCCCTCTGTCACCATCCTTGTGACTGATTTGGAGTTCCTGCTTCTACTATTATCCTCTGCATCATTCTTCTGATATTTTAATGATTTGTTTTTGTTGATGCTGGGCAACTTCTTTGCTTGAAACTGCTTGAGTTAGGGGCATTACCCCCAACTTGCCTCTAAGATATTCATAAGCATCCTTGGGCAATGGTTTGGTGAAGATATCTGCAGTTTGTTCCTTTGTGTGAATGTACTCCATCTTTACTTGTTTGTCTTCTACCAATTCTCTAACATAGTGATACTTGATTGCAATATACTTGGTTTTTGCATGCATTACTGGTTTCTTGGATATGTTTATAGCACTTGTATTATCACAATACAATATCACAGGTTTGGTTACCTCTTCTTTCATTCTTTGCAATAAATGTGTGAGCCACACAATGTTTGTGCAATTGACTGCTGCTGCTACATATTCTGATTCTGCAGTGGACTGAGATGTGCATGTTTGCTTCTTGCTAGTCCAAGTAACTAGTCTTTTACCTAAAAATAATGCTTCACCACTTGTGCTCTTTCTGTCATCAATGTTGCCTCCCCAATCTGTATCTGTGTATGCATTGAGCTCAAACTTTTCATGCTTTTTATTATATAGGCCAAAATCATCAGTTCCTTTGAGATACCTCATTATTCTTTTTATTGCTATGAGATGATTCTCTTTAGGATTAGCAGAGAATCTAGCCACTATTCCATCTGCTAATGCTATGTTTGGTCTGCTATGTACAACATATTGTAGTTTTCCAATCATGGATCTGTACATTTTTTGATTAACTTCAGCTGATACATCATTTTTGGATAGCTTATGTCCTGTTGCCATTGGTGTGCTGATTGGTTTGGAGTCTTCCAATCCAAATGTTTTAAGTCTCTCTTTGATGTACTTTGATTGTGTCATAAATATACCATATTTTAGTTGATGTACTTGCAAACCAACAAAAAATTTGATCTCTCCAAAAATAGACATCTCAAACTCATGTTTCATTTTGTCTGCAAAACTTTTGCAAAGCACTTCCTTTCCTCCAAACACTATGTCATCCACAAAGATTTCAGATACAATAATATCCTTACATTCTTCAGATTTGATGTACATGTTGCTATTATCATCAGTTCTTTCAAATCCTATTTGAACTAGATACTTGTGAAGTCTCTCATACCATGCTTTAGTTGCTTATTTCAGACCATAGAGTGCTTTATGTAGTTTACAAATCATATCCCTATTATTTTCATCAACAAATCCCTCTGGTTGTTTAATATAGACTTCCTCTTCCAATATACCATTCAGAAAAGTAGACTTTACATCCATTTGATAGAATTAAAAACCTTTATATGCAATGTATGCAAGTAAAGTTCTTACCCCTTCCATTCTTGCAACAGGGGAAATTTTTTCCCCATAGTCTAATCCTTCTTCTCGAGCATAACCCTTACATACTAGTCTGGCTTTGTTTCTTGTAATCTCACCATTCTAATCTAGCTTGTTTCTGAATACCCACTTGGTGCTAATCACATTCTTGTCAACTGGTTTGGAAACCAAACTCCAGGTTTTGTTCTTCCTTATTTGATCAATCTCTTCTTCCATAGCTTTATACCAATCACCATCTTGTAATGCATAATACACTATCTTAGGTTCAAATTTTTTTAACAAACATGATTCATTTCTTAGTCTATTCCTTGTCATTGGTCGTGCATCTTTGTCACCAATTATCTGCTCAGTAGGGTGATGCCTCTTCACATATTTGGATAATCTTGGTTCTGTCCTTGTTTCCATATTTGATCTTTCAAATTCAGGATCAATATGCACTACGTTGTTAGGTAGTTCTACATCTCTGTCATGTGTACTGACTTCAGAGTCAGAATGAGCATTTTCTTCATTCTATAACTCAGCTTTTGAATGCAGCTCGACATTCACTGGTTGTGACTCGGCTGAGACTGAAACTTGCTGTTGAATTCCAATTTGATTGATAGTATCCTTGTCAATAGGAATTCCTTCATAAGAATATACAAAGGTTTTGTAGTCATCCATTTTCTTTGATTTTTCAACTTGGACATCTGTATACTCATCAAAATTTACATTTGCACTTTCCACAATTTTGTCAGTGTTAGTATTTAAACACTTGTATGCTTTACTTCTGATGGAGTAACCAAAGAATATGCCTTCATCACTTTTTGCATCAAATTTTCCATTTCTAGCATCTTTAAGGATAAAGCATTTGTAACCAAATACTTTGAAATGCTTTACATTGGGTGAGTGACCATACCATAATTCAAAAGGTGTTGCATTAGTACCTTTCTTGACTTGTACTCGGTTCAATGTATGAACAACCACACTTACAACTTCTCTCTAATATTTCAGAGCAACAGTCTTTTCCATCATTAATGTTCTGGCACATTCAATCATAGATCTATTTCTTCTCTCAGTAATTCCATTCTGTAGGGGAGTTCTAGGAGCTAATGTTTGTCTCTTGATTCCTTTGTCTTTGAAAAATATCTCAAATTCGTTTGATGTGAATTCACCACCTCTGTTTGATCTCAGGCATTTCAAACTCTTTCCTATTTCTTTTTCAACTCTAGCCACATACCACTTAAACATTTGAAAAGCATCAGATTTTTGTTTTAAGAACATAACAATCATCATCTTGGAATAATCATTAACAAACAACATTATATATTTATCTCTTTTGTAGCTCTATGCTTCTATTGGACCACATAAGTGAGTATGGACTAACTCAAGTAGTTCTTTAGATGTATAATTTCTACTCTTGAAACTCTACTTGGTCATCTTTCCTAGCTGACATTGTTTGCACATGATATTGTCAAGCTTTTTTAGTTTAGGTAAACCTCTAATTTTCTTCATTTTACTGATATTGACCAGATTATCAAAGTTGACATGACATAGCCTTCTATGCCATAACCACACATCATCAAATTTTGCAACAAGACAAGAAGTATTTTCCAGATGAAGATAAAACAAATTACTTCTTGTTTGATCTCCTTTTCCTATTAATCTACCATCAGTACCATAGATTTTTGTAGTTTAATTTCCAAATTCTACTTTGCACCCTACATTGCCTAACTGTGAGACACTTAGCAAATTGTAGTTTAGTCCTTCGACATAATATGCATTATCACATGAAACTTTCTCTGTAAGCTTAATGGAACCTTTTCCTTTGATTTGACATGGAGCATCATTACCAAATTTAACACTATTTCGATCATACTGAGTAAGGTTAACAAACTTACTTTTGTCTCCTGTCATGTGACACTAATACATTTGGCATCGATTTGTGACGGCTAAGTGTCACAATTACGACCGCAATGTGTTTCCACTGTGATAGTAATAGATGTCATTATTTTTTAGTCGCAAATTACGACGTCTATCCTCTGCTATCGCAATTATGACGAACCCCATCGCAATGCTTGCAGCGTACGTCTCAATTGTGACGTTTTCCACCAGCATTATGACGGGGTCGCTGTGGCGGCATCCCCAACATCCATCAGAATTCTTTCCCTGAACGTCGCAATTGCGACATCAACAAAAAATTCTGACGAGGTGGCGACGGCATCTAGTGACGGTGTTGCTGTGGTGACAATGCTGACGTCCGTCGCAATGCTTGCTGTGGACGTCACAATTGCAATAACCACTGCAAGTAGTGTGATGGTGCCATTGTGGTAGCGATGCTAAGTCCATCACAATGGTTGGGGAGAACATCGTAATTGCAATGTCAATGACAAGAACTGCAACGGGTCCGCTCTGGCAGCGACGCCAACTGCTATCACCACCATAGCGACCCCGCTGCAAGCATATTCAGCCTATTGCTTTAGCCACAAACATATTTGCAAGTTTGACAAGTAGAAATATATCTCCATTTCTCACATTTATTTGATGAATTTTGAAAGTATAAGGAAATATTGGCTGGAGGGATCTAACGTTGAATCATTGAATTTTTTTGAAGTAATGCATCTTTTCATGATATTTTGACTTCATTATCAACTTTTTGCAGTGTTTACCATATTTTCTGAATGGTTGCCAGCAATGTGATTTTCCCTCTATTTTATAGGTTTTTCCCCAACATTAGAATATTGTCTAGCTTTACTTAAACCAAGTCTACCAGGAACTTCTCTTTATTTCTTTAGCTTAGTACCATTTCCACTAGAAAGCTGCCTGTTTACAAGAGGCATCAGAGTATCACAAAATTTAGCAATGTTACACCCATTCTGAACCACACTAGTTGTAATTTCAAATGTCTTGGTTTGCTGCACAGAAACACAACCATTTATTTTGTTTGACAGACCCTTTCTACAAGATTGTTGTGGATACTTAGAAGCGACTAAACATGCAAAACTTTTTGCAGCTGGATACTCTTTTCCAGAAGGCATTTTTGCAGAGCGTTTCTGCTTAAGAAAAATGTCAGCCTTCTTAAGCTGTAACTTCATGTATTTCTTCCTTTCATTGGATCATTTCTTCCTCAAAATATGCATTGCTCTTAGAAGAAAATGCCCCCTGAAAGACAATGCTTGTAAAAATCGAGGACATGGAAGATGCTTCATAAGCTTCAATCTATTTCTACTAACGAGGTAGTGGTTGTCCTCATGGTGTTTTTGGTACTTTTGGCTGGAAATACATTTAGTTTCTTGACTATATTTCTGCAACCTATGTGGATGCATAGCTTTTACACATGACTCATTCATTTCCCTTCCCTTACAGAGCAAAGTACCATTTTTTCCTCCCTGCCAAAAGGAACATATAAAGATTCACTAGGACTAAAAGCAATTTTCTCAAAAACAAACATATACACTGCAACATTAATACAAAAAACAAGCATCTAAAATAAGGAACCATCTTCTAGGGATAGGAGCTTAGCAGCCTCACTCTCATTATCTATAGAATTGTAGACCGCACTACCATTCTCTAGATGTTCATCAGCTACAAGTTTACCATTTGAATCATTTTTTGGAAGTTTAGTAGCATGATGCCGAGTAATAATACCTGTCAAACCATTTGTAGAATGTTTGACATTCTCCCGATTTGTTACCATTAATTTTTGAATAGGCTTCAGAATTTCTACCAATATAGCTCTCATTATCATTGCTCACATCACAGTTTCGAGAACGTCTAACAACCATATCATTAAAATTACCCACAAAATCAGTTCCCTTTATTTCAGATTCTTGCTTCTTAACATTATTACTAGACCCATTCAATGTGCATCCATTACTTATGGTATGACTTGACTAGAAGACATTATTTGTTTGAATACCATTGGTTCTTGGGGGCACCATCTGTAATGTAGCATCATGATCTGTTGATGATCTAGATTTACTGCATGACTAGCCAGAACTTGTGTTCTTTTCTAGACTTTTTGAAATGAAATTGACATTTGACAAATTTTCTACCTGTTGGGGTATCTTGTTTACACCTGCAACACTAAAAGAGATTGCTATTGTTTGGAAACAATGCATGTTTTCTGTCACCTGGGGGGCATATGAATCTTGTAAGTGGTTTTCCTTTGGATGTCCAATGTTCAATGACACCCTCTTCTTTAGTTTAGAGCCATTATACTTAGATTTAGACCCACTTGCTGTTTGAATGCTAGTTTTCTTATCTCGTATATAGAATAGAATGTAAGCTTTCTGGAAAAGCACACTTTTCTCACTGACTAAATAGACCTAGAGTACAAAATGTCATAAGAATAACTTCAATCAATCTAAGCAACTTCAGTATAATTAGTGTTACCATATAAAGAAAAGGTTCTACATAAAATTGTAGTTCTTTTGTGTATTCTGTTATACACAAATTATAATGAGCTTGCTCCACAAAATTGAACATGTCTTCACAACTGTAGCAAATGTATACCTGATT
The DNA here is from genome assembly GCA_028749045.1 of Cupressus sempervirens. Classification (NCBI taxonomy): domain Eukaryota; kingdom Viridiplantae; phylum Streptophyta; class Pinopsida; order Cupressales; family Cupressaceae; genus Cupressus; species Cupressus sempervirens. The sequence goes on along the minus strand of CM053789.1, from coordinate 637,986,037 downwards.
ATCATCTAAAGCATGCCAGATGCCTGTGGATGAACGAATAAAGCAAAAATGCATCTTCACATCCATTTGGTGAATGCACCATCCAAATTTAGTAAATGTTAAAGGATCAAGCATTTATGAGGTTATATAACTTCAATTACTTGAACTAAGTGAGGATATCATTTTAATAGAGGCAATCTTGTTTTCTCTCAAAAAAACATATGGATATGGACAATAGGCCACTGCCTCAAGGACCAAGGATGCGACAAACACTACAGTCCAAGAATTCTTCACCTAAATCATAGTTTGATCAGAAAAATCTTAGTTTGTAGTGATAAGGGCTAATAATATTCACTGAGGGGACCTTTTGTCTCCTTTCCACTATAAAACAATTGCAACTTGAGAAAGTTCAAAAATGAAGGTTTGACTCAATTTGTACAAAACCACTATACCCCAAAAAAAAAATACTGAAAAGCCTCATATAGAAATATCTTAGATTATTTCTAGGGTAAAGTGGCAAGGAATGATATTGTTATCATAGGTCTTTTCAGGTTTTAATGCACAACTACAACAATTTTGGTCATATATGTGCTATTTAAGATTTTAACAAGACTTTATGCTAAAGGTTATAAATGATGGCTCTTTCTATGAAGAGTTTGGTCACATATTGGCTTTACAAATATCGTGTTGGCCCTATAAGTGCCCCGGAAGTAGCTTTTCTGACTCAAAATAACATCAACAAAATACCTCAGCAAACTATATGACTACATACAAGTGAATGTAATGAGAAATTTGTTCTTATGAACCACTACTTGTGAAACATGGGTCAAGAGTTGAATCTTGTTAGCAATATCAAAATATAAGGTCAATTTTTCCAAACAAATCTTGAGAATATTTTTGATGTTCAATATGGTTCAACAAAGTTTAAACATGGGTCATGAGATATTAACTTGAGTTAACCACTAACCATTGCTCATTGAAATATGGATCACTGTAAGTTGAATCCAGATAAACAAGCACAAACTGATACAGTACAAAGCACCAAATATTTGAGTAATCTATACAAATCACAAGATTGTAAGAATTTGGATATCTTAATTAAATGCAGAGATAGCATAATTTGACACACTACAGAAAAAAAAACACTTGAAACTAAATTTAATTTGAGAATAAGAACAAGTAAACATGAGAAGGTAACCATTAAAAGTGAGGTGCTAAAGATACATCATGGAAATTGGCACTTCTTATTGAAAACTCAGCAAACATGTAATTTATGTCATTCACAAAAGAAGTCATATAGTCTATTAGTTACAATTTCAATACAAAATTACAAATCATACCAAGGATATTTTCCACGTCCTCCACAAAGCCCATGTTAAGCATTTCATCAGCCTCATCCAGGACACAAAATTTCAATGATTTCAAGTTTAGACTGCCTCTCTCAATATGATCTTGCGTAAAGAAATTGAAACATTTTGTTACCAATGAACTGTTGCATATCAAGAAAGTAGTTAATAATAGCTACTCACTTACCTTGATATGACTTGGTGTTCCAAAAGCAACATCTACACCTCTGTGTAGTGCATTCTCCTATGGACCATATAGACCACCTCCATACACACATCATGTATTAATGCCAATAGATGCACCATAAAACTCAAAATCCGCATGAACCTGCATATCAAAAGTCATCATACAAAGTTCCCAGATTTGCTGATGTAGAGAAATTGCCAAAGAAAGAACATATTTTCAAAATACTAACATAATCAAACAGTTTACAGGTCAATGCTAACATAATACCTATTTTGCAAGCTCTCGAGTTGGAACCAAAACAATCACACTAGGTAGCTTTCCATAGGACTTAAATACAGAACACATCCCGATAATTAATAACTTAATGACAATTGTCAAATGTCAATAAAAAAGAAAATTGATTTATACACATGCAATCTCCACAAAGAAAAAAATAACTTACAAAGAAAAATTGAACAAAATATAAATGGGAAAATAGATTCTCTTTTGGACAAAGGTATGCTGCTATAATAGGAGTACAAGGCAACAAAGGACATAGAGTATAGTTCATCAAAATAGTGGACTTTGAAACTCTAAAACAATGAAGAATAGCTCATCACTTTTACAACTCTAAAACAATGAAGAATAGTTGATCATTATGGTAATAAGACATCAAGGTCACAACTCATAATAAAGAGAGTACAATTATAACTGTCAGTGACATTATGCAAAAGATGCAGTGACCATGGAACCATCAACAAATAGTGGCATTGAACATCAAACTAAAATACATATGTAGTCATGTGCTATAGAAAAAATAAACTAACCATTGACACTTACGGCATAGCAGAGATAATGTCTGAAAATAATGGTCATGGCAAGCAAGTAGGCATGTTGTTTTACAAAGGCAAAGGGGTACGACTATGTTGTGATAAACCCAAACCAATGTTACTTGAGTCACAGTGATCAATCTAAATATAATTTTGAGAAATATGTTAAGGAAATACTATAGCAGTAAGCTTATGAAATACAATGAAGTCATTGATGCATCAGTGATGATGCATTAGTGATAAAGGGAGTGGTCCCCAAGAATAAGAAACTAGTGATTAAAGAAAATACATAGTTATCAATAATGATAAGAGTCTATAAGTCTCAAATAAGTGAGTTAAAATCCAATTCACAATGATAAAAATTTATACTTGGCATGAAAGAACATGTCTATAAAACTGTTATTTAGTCATAAATTTATTAGAGATTCATAATATAGAATACCCAAAATGGATTCACTCCAGATGCATTCTTCACAAAGTTAATAAGATCAAAAGAGAAAATATTATCTCTTAATAATATGATATTTCCACTGACGTTCAGTGTCTTCAAATTTCAAACTCAACATTTATCGTTTGTAGTGTCAGTTTATTTTCAGCATGAATAAGACATTGAGACTAATATAAATTGAACTCAAGCAAGAATCAAGTCCAAAGGGATTGTGATGACCTGGAACAAAATAATCTTCACCGTATTCCAGAAAATAGTGTTCTAAAACAATTTAGGGTGCACCTCTGAGAGCAAGACCTAGATTCATATCTCTATTACTGAATTCAGGAGACCAATTAATAGTATTTGAAAACTTGATTAGCTATAAAAAGTTCTTGTTTGCTAGAGACACTTGAAAGATTTCCACCATTCTCCCCATAACCTCTAATTGCATAAACAAGACCATCCAACACTACATAAGAAAATTCATAGTGTGCCACATTCATTTATGTTAGTTTGCTCCATCCAGCACACAGTCTAGTACCAAGGGCTTATCAATCTGGCATTTTCTTATGCCAGAATGGAGTTAAAACCTAAAGATATCTGAAATCCAATCATCTCACAAACTTAAAACTATCTCATCTAATCAAATTTAATGCCATAAGACATAACTATTTATCTAATTTTAGTTACATTCAATTCACCATAATACCCTGCAATAAATAAATTCCACACATAGGCTGATATGCAGTGAGAAAGGAGAAGTTGAGGGGGATAGAGAACTCCAATATTCAAGTCATTTACTACCCAATTAGTTTGGATTATCTCCTGCTTCAGATGGTCATCACCTAATTCCTTCAGTCTGGGCCTCTCCTAACAAGGCTTTTGTCACCTCATAAAGATAAATTGGATCAAGCTATCAATTCGATTGTTGCTTCTTATATGTGAAACCTAGCTTTTCACTCAATCAGCCTACAAATGAGGAAAACAGTATGCACCAAGACAATTATATTACAAAAATAAGGAGGAAGAAATCTAGCTAGAAGTCACTCTCTCCTCCTGAAACTTGTCGAAGAATTGAACAAATGCCTCAAGTGTCAGATAGCCAACCTATTGGGGGAAACTAAAGCTTTCAGGGTGAAACCAATCATGTTTTTTGAAAAAAATTTTAGCACTTCACAAATAGTAAGGACACAATTTCTACTCAATATAAATATCATAGAAAATACTATCATATGCTTACTAGGTTTTATGAGCAATAGAAAATCCTCATTTCTACTAAGCATGCCTGAGTGATTGGTGCAGGAGCACCTCTATGAGGGACCTCCCCTTCTTTGTTTTGGTGTGTGTTGTGAATGTCAATAGCAATAACAATCCTCCTTGTGATGATTGACTCAAGTTTTGGTTGTGACTAGTCTAGGTGATAGTCCTAGAGGTCTGCTAAACTTTATGAATGTGTTTTTCCCTTTAACTCAAGCAAAATGTATATTTGAGGATTTTGGGCTTATTTTTAAAAATGAGCATAGGAGTTAGTGGTTAGTGGGTTTTTAATGCAAATAAGAGCTTTATAGGACCTATAAATAATACATTAGGATGAATGATCAAATATTACTCAAGCAACTTAATGTTGATAAAAAAACTACTGGCAATTTTTGCCTTGTAATGGAAAAATGGCCAAACAAGCTTGTCACACCCTAAGACCCTATTAATCACTCCTAAACCATCCTATTTAATGATTTGACAACCCTAATGTATAGGCAATTTTTGTTTGTCAGAGGTTTGGAAGTTGTGTTGTAGCAGATTGGTTTTTCTAAGAAGTGCAGCAGTCACTGTTATGACTGTGATTTTGTGATTTTGTGAATATAAAAGTGTTTTGTGGAAACTTTGAAGGTTTTATTTTTTTGTTAGTGTTTATTTTTTGTATGTGGAAGTTCTTTTAGTTTTCTTTTACATTTAGTGTGTCATATTTTGTATATACAATTCTGTGTATTAGTATTCTGCCAATTTTGGAGAGTTTCGTGGAAAATGGGGTTGTAACTTTCTTATTCACTGTGGGTTTTCCATGGGAACGTGGATATTGAAGGTAAAAACCCCAATGTATATTATTACTAGTGCAAGGCCCTTGAAGAGACAAGAAAATAGTTGCTTAACAAAGCCCTAGGTGAGTGTGACTATACCTAGCAAGGTTGTAGCAGTAGCAAAAAATGTGCTACAGCAGGTGACTGGTAAAAAGTCATGATCTGCCATTTTGAGGGAGTAAAAAGGGATATGAGAACATCCCAAATAATGAAGAAGGAGGCTTTCTAAGAGGTGGAAGGATAAGAAAAAGCCTAGGAGTTTGGAGAGTTAACAAAACCCTCAAAACCCTCACTTTTGGCCAAGTACATTGTATAGCCTTTTGGGTGCCTGAGACCCCAAAAATCTTTTAGAGGGGATCAATCTAAGAAAGTGTTCTTTTTTTTAGAGGTACTGAATCTTTGAGTAAAAATTAAAACTCCCTACAAATCCAATGGAGGGCTAATTAGGCCTATTCTAATAGCCTAGTTTCCAAAGAAACTATCAAATCGGGTGAAGGGGATGAGCAGGTGTAAAAAATGTTTCAAAAACATCTTCAGTTTGATTAGATCTCCCTCTTGAAGTGTGTAACAACATAGGGAGTAGAAAGACCATTTTAACCTATATGAGGTCTTAGTTGTTAGAATGCAAAGCAAGAAGGTTAATGAAGGAGAGTGTGAAACTTGGTGGGAAGGTTAGGTAGGTTAGGGGAAGTCCTTAGCAGGATAAGGAAGCCTATTACATGTTGTTTTACTTTTTGTTACTATGCTCAAGAAGAAAGGAGACTGTAATGTCTTCTATAATCATAATTCATGTGGTTAAAAGACTCATATTTGTCTTCCATCTACTCTTCCTCCCAAACATCATTTATTCAATAAAATAGAAGTATTTTAAACAACACAAAAGACTAACACATAGTAACGTACTCTAAACAATTATTTCATACTAATTTAACATTGTATACACCTTAGAAGTTTGGAAATATTTATATTATATGTTATTACATATTGAGATGTTATAATCGATTTATATATAGAATAAATGTTTAAGCTGTGTCAAAACCTTCAAGAGATGGATAAGCAAGACAACACATACTTCATCATGGCCCCAGATACAATGCCTCTCACATGATCTTTCTATCTCTTGAGTCAATTCTTTTCGATGTGCTTGAGCATACATAGAACAAACCTGCATCCTTTATAAGTTTAGGCCAATCTTGTGAAGCAACAACCTGAAAGTTCAAGAATAACGAGAAAAATTAAACATGGAAAAAAATCCAATACTACCATCATTATAATCTACTAGAAATAGAAAATTGTTCATGGCCAAACTACCAATAAATGCCTAAATGCAACACCTTTTCCTATAGAATAATTCATCTACTCTAATTTTAAAAACTTATAGAGATTATATTTCAGAAGTTTGTTAGGCAAAACACGTAGATAGATATGACATTATTCTCATGCTCAAATTACACACCTAGTGATAGCATAACATATATTAATTCAATGAAACTAATTTTAAGAAGGGTTCAGTAATCTAGATGCCTATTTCACATGTGAGCAGTGGTACTCTGCAACAATCATGAGATAATGTAGTTTAGACTTTGGTGAGAATGTTGAAATGTGATAAATAAACTTAAAGTTTCATCTAGAGTTACTTGTTAGTGAATGTACATGTAAGTTCATAAGGATCATTGTGATGAAACTAAGTCACAATCATGATTCCAGGAACAACCTATCAAATAATAAACAAGTCAGAATATGAATTTTATTAAATTTTAAAAGTTTAGAGATTAGAGATTGGATCTGTGAAATTTAGTTTTACATGTTTAGGGATTAGATCTGTGACTGGAGATGTCACTTTTATGCACCCACAAACTAAGGCAAATAATGGACATACAAGTTATGAATCCAAGATTCCAAAAAAATATTGGTGATGGGACATAGAATGTCATGAATTGATTTGTGTCATATTTAAACTAATTATTCATTTGTAATAATTCAATACTGATATGTTGAAGTTCAACAGTTTAAACTGGCCTTTCACAGCTTCTGTGTCCTATGAAAAAAAGTATTTTTAGTTCTACACTAAACTTATTTTCAAAGTAGCTTTCACAAAATTATAACTATTCTAGCCAACATTTGAAGGAAAGTCAGAGGTAGGTATGAAATAGATTGAGTTGATCTATTAAGCTAGACATAAGCCATTGTGTAGACTCTAAACTATCACATGGACTGAATTGATGCTTGCTCAACAAGTTGAGGGAGGAAACCCTAAAATCTTTGCCACATGGAAGTAGAGCTAAGGGGTTGGTTGTGCAATTCAATCTTAGGAGATCCATTATTTTCTTCTAAAGTGAAGCTCTCGCCAAAAAATAGAGTTACAAGCATAGTAGCCTATTTGAATGTATTATATCCGACATGTGTAGGTCTTAATTTGGTGCTCTTGGTTACATTCTCCACTATAAAAGATGCTCGTGTCCTTCCACTTGAAAGGGGCCTTAGCAAGACATAGTGTTATAGGTCTAAACATAGGACAAAATAGAGAAATATTTAGTATCTTATTGAGCTTCACTTTGTTTCAAGAATAGTTTAATATTCTCTACTAAATAGGGCCAACCACATGAAGGTGGAAGCTCATTTGGCCCCACTCCCCTCCCCCTAACATCACTCTACATTCCCCGTTAACATATAACATTCATTCATTCTTTCAACCATTAATAAAATGTAACATTCAATCAATATCACATGATAAAAAACAAACATATCACATGATAACATTCATTAACACATTAGATTCGTTACCATGCAACATTCATCAATATTCTGCATTAACACATAATTCATGAACATTCATTAGCACATAATTAAATTCATTGAGACATAAAATTCAGTCATTATCAATTAAGGTATGTAGATGACAATCATTTCTTTTTTTTCTTTCTATTTCTTTTTTCTATGTAAGCTCTAAGAGGAGCATTAGTGTCATCATCAATTCCCCCCTCATCAGTTGTTCTGTTCTCTATTCTTGATGATCTCAAATTCCTATGCTGTTGCAAAGGGGGGTCCTCTGCAATAAAAAATAAAAGTGCTAAATTAAAAATGATTTATTATAATTATTACAAGTATTTAATTATTTTAAATAACATAACTGTGACTCTCTTTACCTGATCTGACCACATCATTTTATCTGGACTCAACATCAACATGGTCATGAACATCAACCCCTCGATCCTCTACAATTGCTATACAAAATATTACGTTAATCCAAACACAAATTGCAATTACATATAAAAAATTTAATAGAAAATGTATACCTCCACCACTAGGATACACATCATGTGAACCTTCAGCATCCACATATTGTGTAGAAGGATTGTTAGGCTGCATTCCAACATCCTACACATTGTTATCATTGCTTTCTTAAAACAAATATACTCACTTTATATTGGAACTTAACATCAAATAGACTAATTGGTAAAGTGTTCAATTTGAAATAAATTTCATTTAGCTTATTTAACTATGGCTCAGATGCATCATTATTAGAACCTTCCACACTAATTTCAGCTCATACCCATTTAGCCATGGCTCTATAGCCTTGTTGGAAGCCAATTCTCTTATCCTCTTCTATGAGGCATCTCTTGAACTTTGAGCCCTGCATTTTTGCGTGGTATGGTGAATTTTACTTGCATTGTTTCATTAACCAATGGAGGGCAGTTAAAATATCAAAAGGAAATGGTAAATAGTTATTAGGGTTTCCAACCCTTGTTACACCTTATTTTGGTCATGTTGGAGTTGTTCTAAACTATCTTTTTGTCTTTGGGAGACCTAGAGGATCCAATTTCACTCTTGGTTGGGTGTGTAGAATAAAGGTCAAGTGCTGCAATCTGCCCTATCACTGGTAACAACAAGTTTGCCTTAGACTTGATTTGTTTTGTGTTGTGTTGATGTTTGTTTTGGTTTCCATTTATGTTAGAGGGTTGGAGTTGTCCAAAACACTTGGTGTCAAGGTTGGGTGTATGAGGCCTTAAATGGTACAAGGGAGAAGTAACTAGTATGCAGCCTTATGTGATGAGTTGGGTCCATGAATTAAAGGAGCAGATGTTGTAACAATAGATTAGTTCCTTGTTTGAAGGTTAATCAAGCCTTGAATGTTCTTGTAGAGAACAAAGGATTGGGGTGATAACTTGAATTGCTTAGTTGTTCCAAGGTGCTAGGAGTTTGTTGGTGCTTGGTGCAGGAGCACCTAGGCTAACCTCTACTAGTTAGTCAATTTTGGCTTGTACTTGACTCTAGTCAAGTCAAGAAGTTAGTGTAATTTTTTTGAGGACCTTAGAAGGTCTTATTTTATGTTGGCTAGGTGAATTAGTCACTAAGACTAAGGTCACACCAATAGCCTTTGTTAGTTGTTATTTAAATTCTTAATGTTAGGAGTTAGGGAGATTGAGTCATTAATATGTCTTAGGCCTAAGAATGGTTAATGGTTATTAAATAAATATGATGATCATGAATGATCTTGGATCCTCAAAATATGTAAGAGCCAAGAACCTTCCCAAATCAGTAAAATGGGATGGAATATGAATGAATTCAATGTGAAGAAGGTCCCCACAATGAAGTTTGAGATTTGTGATGTTTTAGTGGATTTGGCACTTAGATCCATCTAAGTGAAAGTGAGAAAGAGAACCAAAATTAAGGTGTGGATCATCCAAGGTGGAGTTTTCAAGGTGTGACTCTTGTAGTAAAGAGTGAATAGGATTTAGTTAATGATCTAATCCTATTAGGAGATCCTATAGAAGCATAGGATACTAGGAGATAAGAGAAATCTCTTGGTGGAAGTGGAAAACTAAGCCTAGGAGTTTTATCTTACACCAGTGCTTCCAAAGCGTGTTACTTTGCATCATATATTGGTGTGGAGGAACACTAAGATCCAAGTTGAGGATCAGGAGCATAGACAAGCTAGTCTATCCTAGCATTTCCCATCACATTATATAAAAACTTTGATACAATTTTTCATTTACTAATACTTACAACTCTTGCTTGAAGTTTCAAAAAACCACCAGAGCTGAGCTTGTGTGTCCCGTGCTTTTCTAGTCTTGCCTTTGTTGCCTTTGATGTGTCAGGCAATCTATGAAAAGTTTGAAATATGTTAGATAGTATAAATATAGAGGTTAATTAGTAAATAATTAGATTCTCAACAGTATCACATACCTTGCTGTACTCTCCACTGGTGTAATATTATTTTTCTTGTCAGCTTTATACTTTCCATCCAAAATCAGATCTTGCCACTCAGCCTCAGGAACATAGGGCAGATGCTCATACCTGGGGTTATCCCATAATTTTTTTTTGTATTGGTCCCTAATATACTTCAAACATAAACCAACTTTTTCAAGGAGCTTGTTGCTCTCGAATGCACGAGGTCCAAAGAGTTGGGTCATGCTCTCTATAAGATCATCCTTCAACAGTTTGTGTTGGTTATTCCACCTTTTAAGTAAAAAAAAACATGTTAGACTCATAAATGAAGTGAAGCTACCTTTAATATAGTTCAAGAAATGGATGAAAAGGAAAACTATTATAGCAATGATATGAAATCAAAATAGTGGTTTGGGGTTTTAGTTAGGATATGATGTTCCACTAGGTACGTAGGGTGGGCCCTAATATTCGCAAACACTCATCACCAAGTTTTCTCCAAAAAACATCATTCCCTATAAAACAATCATGGGATCATTAGTTGATGAAGAGTGATAAAAAACTAAATTACTATTATATCACTATAGAATAATAATAACTTTAAAGTACCTAGAACTTTGGCTACTTTTAATGGAATGCCTTCATTGTCGATGACGATCAATATGACATCCTTCACCATTCCTATACTAAGAACATAGGAACATCCAGGAAATGATGCTGTAGCTCCTATTGCAAAAAGTTTCATAAGTTTCATAAGTCTTTGTCACAAAGTATAAAAGAACAAATGATAATTGATGTTAAAAAGTTGTAAAAAAAAAACTGTTTGTTGCTGTCATAAGAGAGAAAAAGAGGGATTTGTGTACCAGTAGATGGTGCAATAGTCGATGCCTGTAAGTTGTGTGTTGTTGACTCAGCAGTCAAAAAGAGATTTATGGTTGTCCTAGATGGAGGCAACGTCATCATAGGATTCAATTGATGTGAAGCTGAAGAATAAAATTGTTAGAGCATGCATAAATATAGAATGTGTGGACTAGCATGGACAAGATTGTTAGAGCATTAAAAAAAAGGATTGTTCGAGCATGTATTGTTAATGATTATGATCAATCCTATATATATTCAGTGGAAAATAGAAGTGGGGAATGGAACATGTGATCTACCTGAACCACCTGCAGCACCCTCATCATGGGAATAGGGCTCGAAATCATGCAAAAAACTCTGTAAAGACAACGCATCCATATTTTAATTAATGCCATAAAAGAGCATAACATAAAAACCATTATTGAACTCTTGTTATAATTAAAAATTTCATTAATACTTACTTTTAAGGTTTTAGAGGTGTGCATCAATTCAGATCCCCTTTCTCTTATTTCTTGAGTAGTAGGCTTTATGGTTGCCAAACGTAAAATTTCTTTGCCAATTTCCTTTAGCAACTTTTTAGTCAAACCGATTGGGTCATCGCTATCTACTAAATCAATATAAAAAGGGTCCTCCTTAGGGGGGGGGTTGGTGATCAGGGACTGCAGGTTCCTTTCCCTCCCTTCGACCACTGGCCCTCTGTGACAACAATAGTATTAGTATTATCAAAATTACTCCAAAACAATGAAGAAAAAAATATTAAAAAAAACATTTTTCTTCTATCTAGTTTGCACAATTACAATGAGTTTTACCTGCTCGTGTGTAGATGAGTTGGGAACATTGCCAGTATCCCTCCAGGTGGTTGCTCCATATTGTGCCCCTATGTCAAAGATCAAGTATAAAATGTTAGCCAAAAAATTATTGACTAAATGGTATGTTGGAGTCATTGATTAGAAGTTGGTTTAATAGTATGTACCACCCCCATGATAGTAGTCTCATTTGTATCTATGTGGTTCAAATTGTAATCAATAAGAAGCTCTTCCCCTGTACGTATTGATTTTATTGCACAGATGAATACACGATTTCCCTCGTGCGCCTCAAATATACAATTGGGTTGCTTTATATTTGACCCAGGTCATGTACTATTTATAAAACCTGCAATATTCCCTATTGCTTTTGGCCTTCCATCAATGTATATAGCTACACTTTTACTTTGATTATTGTCTTGTTGTTGTATATAATTTATCGAGAGGGCATACCTACACATACTTTTTTTATATTGAACAATATGCTTCCGAATTTTGTAATCGTAACATGGTCCAACATACTCCATCAATTTAGAAACTTTTTTGTAAGACACCTTTATGCTGTCCATAGAAAATAGGCCCAAACCATGTAGTGATGATGGTGCTATGTGATATATCCTCTCGTTAACACAAAAATCAGTGTTTATTGGAGGAAGTTCCTTGGGTACCCAATGTTTTTGTAGATGTTGGTACCTCAAGAGCACCTCGATGTCGCCTTCCGTCTCATCATCATAAGAACATGACCCCCCTTGAGCAAGGAAAAATTTCATGTGTTTATTTAATTTCTTTCTAGTCCTTTGACCTCTAGTTAATCTCCTTGTTCTAGATAAATTGCATGTCTCACTTTCCTCTTCTATTCCTATATTTCCCTCACTCAAGGAAGACACTTCTGACAAATACCTATTTACTGGTACCTATAAATGGGAGAGATCTTAGAAGACATCAATCTTACTATTGATAAGTTTATTAAATAGACTGTCTATAAGGAGTATTAACTTATACCTGTCGATCCATGAGACTGTGCGGGATGCTCCTGAAAGGGGTTCAATTTTCTACAAATTTAATTCAATTATCGTGAGCATAATCACATCATAATAATAATCACATCCATCATTAGCATCACATAAAAATTAAAAACACTAAAAGGTACACAATATAACACTAAAATCAGACTCACATTATAAGCCTACTAGGGAAGTAGGCCTAGTGAAGGGCTAAAATTGGGTTTTTGTATTAGCTGATGAGTTAAGGGCTTAGTCACCTTGGGGACATGCTATTTGAAGTTTTTTGATGTGTGTGGAGGTGGAGGAAACACCTAGTTAAGGTGAAGTCAAGTTTGGCACCTATTGAGGCATTGTGAGCATTTGATAGTTTGTTGATTAGATTGCTTGGATGAATCCATTACATGGATTGAGGGACATTCATGTGATTATTACAAAGTTGTAGAACCTAAGGTGGCATAAGGATTTGGTGTGCACTCTGATAGGTTATGGAGTTGGCTTGGATCAAGGAGAGGGATTTTATGAAGATGCTTGGTTGGTGTTGTGAGAACACTATGGAAGTCCCTCTTGTTATGAATGATTGCAAGTCCACCTAGGGTCTCTGCATCACCTACAAAGGTAGAATTATTAACCAAAAAATTGGGTAAGCACTTATATTATGTTTTCCCTATGAATTTTATTCTAGGTACAACTCCCTTTTATAGATATTTAATGAATTCCCTTTTCCAAACTAAACACTTACAAATGCTTTTGACTTGAAAAAAAATAAGGCTCAATACATTCATGCATCAATATGTGTTTTAAATAGTTTTATTTAATTAATTTAGATTAGCAGTGTTCTATTTGTAGTAAAAAATAGTAGCTTTTAAATAGATAATGAATAAACTATGTAACCATATATATAAGACAAATTTATTTCTATCAAGAAATAAGTATTAAATAGATTAAGGATTGATGGCATACCTCTAAGTTTCATCATCATCATCTTCGTCGTCATCATCATCATCATCATCATCATCATTATCATCATCATCATCATCATCATCATCATCATCATCATCGCCATCATTGTCATCGTCGTCGTCGTCATTGTCGTCATTGTCATCATCATCAACATCATCATCATCAACATCAACATCATCTTCATCATCATCATCAGTAGCAGCATCATCGTCATCATCACCTTCTTCTTCATGAAAATTTGTGTCAGGAACATCATCCAATACGTGTCGATCATGATCACCATCTACATCATCTTCTACTTCTTCAGTATCTTCTTCTTCCATTGCATTATACTTTATTGGCCTTCCTCTCGGTCCATGTCTAACAACAAATGACCAACCCAATTTATGTGGAACCTCTGAGTAAAATACCTACTCACATTGGCTTGGAAGAACATAGGGCTCATCCCCAATTAGCTCAAATGACCTTGTATTAACTATTGTAAATCCATTGTCATGTTCAATAAAAGTTCTATCAGGATCGTTTGGATTAAGTTGTAGCCTATACCATTTGACAACAAAGAGTACTAATTTGAAGGAACTAAAGTCACACTCAAATATATCATCCAAAATGCCATAGTATCAATTTTTAGACTCTTGAGGATGTAAGTCATTTCTAGATGAAATATTAGTCACTTGAAAGACTGCAGTTATTCTTCAATCACAAGCTTTCTTCGTGTCATCCAACACTTTGACGCAATATTTTTGACCATTACAGAACATAGCCTTGTGGTGTTTAACCTGCAATAATATGTGAAACATGTGAAAATTATTGTATCATGAGTTCATAAACATACCGGTGATTAATAAATTTGTATGTACCTAAAAATTTCTTAAACCACGTGCTAAATCTATTTCCCTTTGCATAACATAGGAATCTCCATTACGATGAGCTTCTTTAACCAATGAAGATACACCTTTCCATGTTAATGTCTAACTAGAATGTTGACATCATTCAATCCCTACTATCATCCAATCAAGATTGTTTGCAATATACAAATGTAGTGCATCCCACTCTCGAGCACCTGTACAAAAAAAAAATAGACAACTTACAACTGATTTACTTTGAAGATTAAGAAATAATTTATTACAATAACATCTTATAATTTATTACCTCTCACTTTCCTCAATGTACCTTTCCCCATCAAGTACTCCCCTTCTAATTTTTTAAAAGACTCGAGATCCCAAATGCGATCTACATGGATATTTGATGCAAACTTAGGAAGATATTTAGTAATGTATACCATAGTCTGGTATACCATATATCCCTCTACCATAGAACCCTTAGGATGTGCTCTTTGTCTAACCAAAGCCTTCAAATATTTCAAGTGCCTCTCAACCATCCACATTGACCTACTGTGTATAGGTCCACACAATTCAATCTACTCAACTAGGTGTATGAGGTAGTATTCCTATGCATTGAAAAAAGTTAGAGGTAGACACTTTTGCATTTGACACAATAAATGAGGAATTATTCTCTATTAATAGTTTATATCTTCTTTATGGATTTCTTTAGATAACAACCAACTACATTAAGAGATTCAAGTCACAAAAAATATATAGATATGAGACTTTACAAAATAATATACAATAGATTACATAGAAAGAAAAAAAATTCATGAATATAATTAATATATACAAAAAATTGAATAGATATTACTGCTTACCTCATGTATTTTCCAAGATCGTATATCACTTGTTTGATGTTATTGTTGAAGGGCTTTGGGAGAGATAGAGGAAGCACGTACTGCAATAATTATAAACCAATCATCTCATTGTTTTCTAACATAACATAATGAATAGTACATGTAGTTTATGAATATATTGTAAATACAGAAGAACATAACTTACCTTGATGAAAGTATGCCAATCATGCATTTTGAGCCCTGGCCCAAATTCACTTTTTTTTTATATGAGATTGTTTATGTTTGTAGCAAATCCTGTGGGAAATCAAATTTTTTGTATGACTTCTTTTATGGCATCACTTTGCTGCTCCGTTAATAACCAAGGAAGGGCACTTATATTAATCTGATCTCTGTTGCTATTTGAGTGAATGGAATTCTTCAATGCATGATTGGATTCATGAATGTCATTACAAATTTTGACAATTTTTTGTTTGTCACGCCTTCCATCCAATATTTTCCACAATGTCTCTGTTATATTCTTTCCAATATTCATAGTATCAAACAAATGCACAATTTGTAAGTGCTTGTAGTAGGGCAACCTACTAAATTTTATGGGATAGCTTTTTAGTCCCATTCGAAGGTTCTTAGTACTACCTTGACGACCTTCACGATCATTAATTACACAATTAGTAAACAAAAATCACAATAGAAATATATAAATTACAAACATAAACCATTAGGTGGAACGACATTACCTCGACTATTAATTCTATTATATTCCAACTTCCATAGGTGAGGTTTTATTCTTTGTGGCTTTGATGTAGTCTCTTCTTTCCCATTGAAAAGATGTTTTTCCATACCTTGATACTTATGATTCCTATGGAGGAAGTGTCTACACTCATCAAACGCTTGCTTTCCTAAACTTTTTGAATCACAAGATTTCATCTTTGGACCACATACTGGACATGCAAACTTTCCCTTTGTTTGAAGACCTACAAGATAATGATATAATTGGATTAGTAAATATGTTGATTTTTATAATTAGAATTATTGTGTGCAACTTGAATTCACTATAACATACCACAAAAATGTGTTAGCCCTGGGGCATCATGTATTGTCCATGCAAGTATTGCATGGAATTGAAATTCTCTTTGTCCTATTGGTCTAGACACGTCATACATAGTGACACCATTCCATAACTCCACCAACTCGTCGATAAGAGGCTCAATATGTAAATTCATATCTTTAACTTTTTATTTACCTACTTGAATGAACAATAACATTACATAATTATTGTGACCGTTTTACTACAAGATTTGTAAGTATATGTAAATTAATAACTATCAAATGATAAGATACCTAGAACAATCATTGCCAACATAATGTGCTCCCTCTTTATTGACATCCACGAAGGAATGTTATTTTTGATAACAAAAATAGGCCACAACGAGTACATAGATCTCATCTCTCCAAATGGATTGACACTGTCCGCTACCAATGAAAGCCTGAGATTACGAAGTTCTTGTTTGAAGTGTTGCCACTTTTCCTCTATGTGCATAAATGTTGAACCATCTTTAGGGATTTGAATAATATCATTTCGACTTCTATTATATGCATGATAATCCATAAATTGAGCCAAGCTACTACACCTAAATAATTCTCGCATTCATGGAATAATGGGGATGTAACGAAGAACCTTTTGAGGCACCTTTTTTGTTAGTTGATCTGTTTGATATCTAGTTGTATGACATACAGGGAATTGTGTTACAAATTCATGTTCTTTATAATATATAATATGATCATTGGGACAAGCATGTATTGCTTCATACTCCATTCCAATATCTTTCATAACAGATAATTCTTGATATGAGTGAGGTAGAATATTTGATGGTGGTAATAGAAAATCTCCTATCAATCTATAGCAAAAAATATAAGTTGTTAATATAAAAAAGATTAGTGGTACATTATTCACCCTTTGTTAACTATAAAGACATATATGACATACCTTAACATACGTGACATTGTTATGTTGGATAAACCATTCATAACCTTCAAGTTCAACAACAATAGTACAATAGAGAGAAGAGTTGTTTGGGAGTCTTTGTATAGGGGCTCATATGCCTTCTCAAGTAGAGGTACATTGAGGCTATCATCATCATCATGATCAGATACGCTTGGACTAAATGTGTCATGGATCAATGTATTTATACCATCATCTTCAATTGTGTTTTCTGGCGCATGATCATCATCTTCCATGGGATCATTATCTTCACCTTGGATATTTGCACCTCCATGTTCCTCCACTTCAAAAACCATATTCTTCGAATTTTTGTGGTTCATATCATGTACTTCCTTGGGAAGATCAACCTATATAAAATTGATTAACATAAATAAACCATGATCATCAACTCATCATCAAGTGATTTCATTTGTATATGAATTGTTAAAATGATATAATGAATGACTTACCAGTGGATGATAGTCATGCCCCCCTTCAATGTGACCATTCTCCCTACAATGTCTCTTAACTGTTTTGATTAGCAGTCTTCTACGGTTTAAGCCCTTACAAATATTGCAAGGACAATAAAATTTTCCATCACCTTTTCTTTTCAAGTTAGACCACAATCTAGCGATTGTCTCCCTATTTTGTTCTTCACTTATATTATCTGACATGATCGTTCTTTGTAGGAAGCAAAAATTGGGCTATGAAAACTTCGGTCTACAACTTTCACAAACTAAGCAAAATTGTTGAAAGTACACAAATCTTCTTAGACCTAGCTAAATACTTTAATATTTAAAAAATACTTTCTTTGACTTTATTCTTAAAACATTTAACCCAATCACCTTTTATAACATTCAATCAATTGCTCTAGGCAAATTTGTGGATAAGATTATTTGTAAAAATTTGACCAACCACCTGAAGGTCTTATTTCAAGAGACCTTACAACATTAAGCCACTAAAAGCAATTTCAAAACATATAAGCTACAAGTCTAGTTAAAATATACATTAGATTAGATTCAACAATAGCAAGCAATGTTATTCAGAATTGGATTCAACAAATCTTAGCAGTGTAAATAGCCATCTCCTCTAAAATAGACTCTAGACACGAGGGGGCATTCACATACTCTTCCCCTAAAGGTATCCTGAAGAACAAAAGCCACTATTCTTGAGTTTGTGAATTGCACCTTGAGATTAATGAAGCTTAAAAGGAATGAAAATTGTTTTCATACATTTAAATCAGGATGTAATATTTATTCATAAGTATATACCTTGCAAGCACTTAAAATTGTTGTTATATGTGTTGTAGGAAAAGAAGAAGTTTCAAGATAAGTTTACACTGCTATTATATGTGTTGCAGGAAAAGAAGAACTTTAAATTGCTTTAACAATAGATCAAGAACAATGGTAAACAAAACAGATATGTCATCAAATGGAATCCATAATGGTGACAACGAGATAGTGAGATGGACTATTATAGAAACTTAGAGATGATAGGACATGACAAGATGTGCATTTACCATTGTCTAGAGGAGCATCATCATCAGAGGTTACAGAAGAGCTATCAACAATGATATGAGTAGATTTAATGACATTAAAACAACATGATCGCAATTAATTTCAGTGAAGAAGAAGATCAAAACTATGATAAATATTAGAGAGCATGACTCATATGATACGGGGCAGAAAGAGAGATAATTTCACCTTTTTGTTAAAGGTATTTAGAGTGTTTGCAAGGCGATTCACTATCCTTGGATACATTCACAAATTTTATTTGAAGGATAGTCACCATATAATGATAATCAATTTACTGTCTTGTCTAAGGGGTCCAAGCACTAATGTCAAAGACCATTTTTTTTTAATAATGGTACAACACTTTTGGTGAAGATACAATATCTACGATTGTATGAAACAATGCTCTTGGTTACACAAAGTAGACCTAGAAATGCAGTAAGAATATTATGATGGCCATCAAACAACAAAGAGCAGTGAGGTGGCCAAGGGTAGAAACAATGTGTGTGCCATATAAAAGCAGCAATAATATATGTATAAGAGAAAAAATAGTGATTAAACAATGTAAGGAAACAGTGAGCAGATATGCATCCAAATAGCGCTACTGCAATGAAAAAAATAGTGACATCAGAGAGAAAGATAGTGGTGAATATACATGCAAAACAGTGATTGATTTTATGAATAAATTATAAAAAATGAATGTGAATAACATTGACATGGAAATAGTGAGTAAATAAGAATATCGATATCAGAGGATAGGATGATCAGAAATAGTAGTCAGAGATTAGTAATACAGCAAAATCGGGTACATTATCTGGTTTTTGAAGTTCTTCATTGGAGGGGTTTAGATAATTGGCCTATTAAGTTTTATGCTACTCGAGTTGTACTTCCTAAGAATCCTCCTTTTAAGTTCCAACCAATGTGGCTTCATTTTATGGCTTCGTGGTTCTGAGATGGAGGCCTGCCATATGAGCATATGATAGAAGTAAGAAATTGCAATATGTTTAAATGGCATATCAAGAAATGGGCATGTATTGGTAATATTTATGCTAGGAAGAGGTAGGCACAAGATTGTGTGTTGTCACTTACAAAAATTCAAGATCTTGTCTTTTCATAGGATTTGAGTAGAGAGGAGTCTCAAGTTGTTTGAAAACTTAAGTAAGTAATGAGAACTATTTTTAGGAAGTAGAATGTAAGGGTTGATTCGCTTTAGGAAGGAGATACGAATATAGTATTTTTCTATAATTATGTGCAAACTTATAGTTAAAATAGGATTTATATATCTACTTTGGTTAATTTAGATGGAATTTATCTAATCTTTTCATATGTTTTGTCTTGAAAAAATCTACGTGGTACTATTTAGAAGATTCATCCCTACTAAGGATGAAGGGAATGATACAGAGATGGGTAAGGGCTCTTTATCAACTATTAGGCAGTCTTGCGAAAAGATCAAATTGCAGATTTCATGGAGCTCAAAGATTTATTAAGTATGGATATGTAGGGTAGCCATTCTTCTAGCTGATTTCCTCACAGGTCCAGAAAGGTGTCTTCCACTGGTTATACTAAATTAGAAACTTAATTGTAACTCATCCTTTGGTACTCCAATTCATGACCTGTTGTAAATGGACAGTCTCTCAGACTTCTTGTGAATACTAGATCTAGTTGTTAGTCTTGTCATCTTGATTTCATTTCCAAGTTTATTTTCTTTCTTCATTGATTTAGAGCCTTGTTTATAAAGCATCGATTTGAGAAAGACGTCCATAATTAGCCATAGATCCTTAGATCAAATTGCCTCTGCACTCTCTTGAGTGTCCTCAAGGTGGGTCTTCAATTTGGATGGTCCTTGGATGCATACCTTGCATTATTCTCATGAAGAAGGGATTGGGAAGGAAAAGAGGAACATTAATGCCAATGTCAAATAGGATATGTGCTGGCAATATACTAGGTTGGGGACACATGGTTTCCCCCAATTTCAGTCTATCCTGGCAATATATTTAGATCACATCGATTCCTCCTTTGAGCATAGAGCACACTTTTTCTGTTAAGCCTTACAGATTTTCCATAACAAGTTTATTTGGGTAGACCATCGTTGACTTTAAAATAAATGAACTATGGATTCTCATTGGGAAGTTGAGGCTATATTCTCAACAGTTAAAAGTTGAGTTAGATATCAGTCACCAGTCCAAGATATCAGCATCATCCTTTATCATTGGTTAAAAATTGTTAAATTGGTGAGCAGCTACACTTAATGTGTGTTGTAGTGATGGCAAGTACCTAACATCGACTCCAACTAACTTCACAGGTCTACCTGTGTCTGTATCCCCGATAGTGGTTAGAGGAGATAGTCACATTGGCCCTTCATAATCTATAGCTATTATCATTTCTGTTTGGGTCAATGTATCTTTGTTTAACTAATTGCACCTCTGATTATTGTATATAGGTAAAATCCAGATCGGTTTTATTAATTTCTAAAACTAGTTTTAGGCCATGAATGACATTTTATTAACACTGGATTTTGTGCATTGTGATATGTTATCCCCATGTGGAGCATTGGGTATAATTGTTGTGGAATTTTCATTTCAGGTGCATTGGGATCTGAACTCTTGGTATAGAGGTCGATTGAGTGTGCATATGTGTATGATTGTACATTTGTCATTTTGAGGTTATATTCTTTGTGGTAATACACTTAAACTTTACATGTGCTATGGCTATGTGATGTGAAATGTACTTTGGATCACTTAGGGATTCATACTCTTGGCTGAGATGCCAACTGAGTATGCTTGTTGTACATTGCCTTTGCTTGTAAAAGGAGATCTATGCGATATTGTGGATATTGTGATTTGGTATATTAATATATTGGGATATTTCTTGGTAATGTGAGATCTTATTGAGATCCACCCTCTTGGCATGTTGGCCAATGGAGTCATGTTATTATATTGTGTGATCATCTTGGGACCTGCACTCTTGGTGAAGACCAATCAAGTCTTTTGAGTTTATATTGTTACCTTCTCTGAAAATTTTAAGCTATAGGATTAGGTGCTTTGGCTAGGTATGGAAAATAAAATAATAGAATCCATGAGCACGTTAGCACTTTCACAAGGCTATGATGACTTGTGAGGGTAGCTGTACGATTGAATCTACGAGCATGTCGTGGGTAGTTTCTCTAGGTTATGGGTGACTTGTGAGGACAGTTGGCATAATAGAATCCCCAAGCATGCCATACATGCTTTTACAAGGCTATGGGTGACTTCTGAGGGCAGTATAAATAATAGAATCCCTGAGCACACCATAAGCAATTTCTCAAGGCTATGGCTGAATTATGAGGGTAGTTGACACATGTATGGGCATGTGATGACATTCCCTATGCACTGTACTCAACCACCAAAGTCCTAGTAGTATGAATAGCACCTCTTTGGTATTGGTTGATTGAGTATGTTTAGATATTGCATTGTGGCCATTGCTTCATGTTGTGTTGCTCCATGTTTTGTCTTAAATAAGCCTATGATTTATTTTCACTCTATATACCTTGATTGGTGTGAGTATGCTTATACCTCCTTGTATGCCTTGTGTTCTTGTTTGGGCTATGTGACTATCTCCACAAGCATAGTGAGGTGGACCTGAGAGTAGCACATGATTGAGTGGTGTGACAAGGCACTGTTGGGGACCGGTGTACAAGTATTAAATCGGATTTAGTGGCACCTACATGAGTTCCTTCTGCACCTCTCTCTCTCTCTCTTCCAATTTTAATAAGAGTCAAATCATTCTCAAAATCATCACTTTATCCTAGATATTGACTGTATCAAATTAATACTAGCAATAGTTTCTATCTTGGATTCTTTTGTGCTAGATAATGCTAAGGGACCAATGCCCAAGAATCCATTTTTAGTATTATCTAACAATCTCACAAGGATGGAGAAGTTTATAATAGCTCCTTGATTCACAATGTTAGAAGACAAAAGATCAATTTCCAAGAAAAAGGAAGAAAATTGGTTATTGATCTAGTTTATGACTCTTTGACTTCTTAGTTATATCTTTCCCACTTTACCAGTTGTAAATAACCTATGGTGAATGCAAATTTTCCATGGGGTAAATGTAGGTTAGCCACTTCTGCTGATTATTTAATATTGTTCTTTTGGTGGCCGTCACTGTTGCATACGGATTCATAATGAGGTACCTTTTGTATTGAAATGGTATTGTTTTTCGAAAGCATATCTCAATATGCAATCAACTTTAACTTTTGATTCAATCTTCATATTCATATTGCCCTTGATATAATCATATTTGCTAGGTTTGGTTGAACAAATATGTCTTCTTTATGGAATAATAATTAGCCGATAGGCTACCTTGTGCGAGGACACTCACTGGTTTTCAATGTTAGACGCCGGCTTCTTGTGCTGGTAAACGTCATGTGGGCTACCTGATTTTTAGCCAATAGGAAGACTTTAACCACATAGCTAAACATATTTAAGCATTTATTAGCCGATAGGCATTGGGAATACAAAAGAATGAGACCACAATTGGTAAGTGGAGAAGAAATGGCCGGCCACACAATTGGCATGTGTGGACGGGACAGCCGGCCATGATATTGGAATGTGTCATTTGAATGGAGGTATCTTTCAGTTAGACCCTCGTCCCCTTTTCTATGCCTTTGCTTCATTTTTGTCACTGGATTACAAAGATTAGAGCTTTATTCGGTCATCATCAGCACAGGTATTTCAATTTCCTTTTACCATCCGTAAAATTTTATGCAACCTATCTTCCATTCTTGTTATAGTCCAACGTAGATTAATTCTTGCATACAAAATACTCAACCTAAAACCTAAATTAGGATTCTTCAATGTTCATTAAACTCAATAGATTTCTGAACATTGAGGTATCACAAAATTAAAAAGAAATGTCTTTTTTGTGCTCGGATCTCCTTCTGGGTTGTGGCAATAGTTTTAAGTATCTGAGTTTTATTCAATAGTAATACTTTCATGCCAGTTGACTATATATCTACTACCTATATTCTAATTTTCATCTTTGTTGGGGTTCAGGGGCTACTTTTTCTCTATAATATTCTTAGTGTTTACTTCCTACAAATTTTTCATCTCACTATACAAATGGCCAATCCAACAAAGAATGGATTTTTTTCATTGGCACCTATATTGTATTTGATTACTATTTTTTAATTTCAATCATTTAAAAATACAAATTTTCTGATTTTCTATTGGTTATGGTAATATTTTTAGTCTATTGTAACATATAAACCATGAAAAAAAATTATTGTACGTTGTTGTTAGGATAAAAAGTATGTTTTACTTAGGATGCTATTGATTTCAATATCAAACCAACTATGAATCAATCATGGGAATAAATGTATATATTTGTGTTTCCATTGAATATTGGTTTCATTTGAATTTTGAATTGAATTTAAATGACTGGGTAGTTTAATGGCATGGTATTTCTTTAACTATTGAATTTAAAGGTTAGAAGTCTTGAAGCAAGAAAGATCCAAGATTTCTATATAATGCTAAGATTTGGAGCAAAAGAATCTTCAGTCACTCCTGCCTAAGTTGCACAGGCCGTACGAAAATTCCTAAAAAAGCACATAAGCTGGTTTAAAACACTATAGAGATCAGAGGAACTTGCTCTTAGACGGGCCATGACAACTAAAGACTCGGCTCTTGTGGTAGTGAAAGGCACAACAGTACTTCTATAGCTTCAATCTAGAGCTCTTTGGTTCAAATTCCAGTCCATACTTTTGGCTCTGGTGTTGAGGAAAGCCTTGCTTGGTGGTAAGATGCATCTAAAAATGTTGAAGGTGACCAAGTTTCTTTTAGCTTATTATATTAGATTCCTATAGGCTATTGTTGAGAGGCTACTGACAATATGTGGTCTTGTGGTGTAATTCTCTTTTTTCTATTGAGGGGATTGTTATCATTTAAACATCACACATTAAAGAAGAAATTAAGCTTGGAAAAGTAAGTCAAACTTTGACTATTTAACACTTCTACACTAGGAATCAAGCCTTAGTGTGTGATGTTTAAGCCGCTCGATTTTTTAGTGACAAGGATTTCATTGATGTTAAAGCAATTGGGCAGTTGGGTTTGGATATTAGTATGTGTTATTATAGGAAATCTTTATTGACTGATGGTGATGCTTTGATTTAAGAGCGATTAGGTAGTTGGGCATGGGTGAATAGAGTTATAGGCTAGGCTGTAAGGCATGGACATGTTGAGAAAGAAAGGGTTTGTAATTTTTCCCAAAGCCAGTCTTTTTTATTATCTGTTGTGAAGGAACTATAGTGGGGTTTAAGGGATTTGGTATAATTTTTTGTGTACTTGGATGGTGCAGGTGTCCTTGGGTCCATACCACCCTAATGATTTGAATGAGGTTGTTCTATTTACCTAGAGTGTTGAGGCTATTCTACTTGCCTAGAGTGCTGATGTGCGAAGAGGGTATCAGTGCATCAGGCCAGTAAATGACATTAAGCTCAATCTAGAAGCCAAGCTAGAGGATGATAAACATCATGGTGGCCTTAGAGAAGGGGCAAAGGTTATTCTCTTCAAATGGCACAAAAAAATGAGCCAAAAATGGAAGATAACCCCAATCTGTAGGTTTCCTATTTAACTTCATTGTGTATAAATGTTTTTCTTGGGCATGGCGAGATGCAAACTGATTGATTGTGTGGGAAAAGTCACATTTTTATAAAGGGTTTGGAAATTTATCTGAAAATTCACATTACTTGGTGTTATCTTAATATAATTTTATTTTTTTAGTGATCGGATAATATTGGAGATCTTGTTACAAAAATGTAAAAGTCGGTTTTGAAAATTTCTCAACTTACAGAGATCTACTAATGGATTACTTCAAATTTCACATTGTTTAATCCTCTTTATCATTTATAATGTTTGAAACTGATAATATAATGATTGGAGAAAAAACGATTCTAAGAGTAATGGGTTTGTTTGTTTTGCACCTTGCCACCATCCTCCTTCGAATGTTGCCCTTAGCCCTTTCGCCGCAGAGATCGCCATAGAATAGTAGGGCAAGCAAGTAGTTAGCAGATGCGGGCCTCTGCCCCTCTCAATGCCTTGAGTTGAGGGAGATAGATGCAGGCTTTAACGAGAAGTCTGGATGTAGATGGCGATCATGCTTTTGCATTGAGTCAACTTGCTACTGAAGTCTCCCGCCTTTCCTTTCCGAGGAACCAAGATAGAATGATCGGTCCCTGTGTCAATTTCAAATGAGCATTTTTGGTTTTTTTTTTCTCTTATATCTTATTAGGGTCACAATTGTGACATTTTTGAGTTATAGTTGAAAAAAAGGGTCAAAAATCACATAAAATTTTCCGCCATCGCAATCACATGTATTGGAAATAGCATCACAATTGCAACGACATCGAGCTAAAATTGAAAAAAAAAGCTAAAAACACATTACATTTGCTTGCCATTGCAAATTGACCCCTAATGTATTAGTGTGATGTGAGCATCCACTGTCTATAATCCATCTGTTATTCTTGTTCACACATGTTACTAGTGTTGTAGGCTCTTCTTCATCAGATTGGTCCTTCATGGCCACATAGACAACTTCATCATCATTATCATCAGAATCTTCTTCAACAATATGGCACTTCTTGCCTTTGTCTTTGTAATCTCTCTTATCATCTTCTTTTCTAATTTTGTACTTGTTACATTCCTTATATTCCTTTTTTTGTGTACACCTTACATCAATATGTCCTACTTCATTGCAATTGAAACAAATGATAGGCAGCTTACCTTTGAATTTTCCTTTGCCTCTGTGGAATCTTCTAGCTAGCAATGCTTTCGATTATTCCACATATTCCTCGTCAGTGCTACTATCATTGGATACATATTTCATCTTTCTTCCCTTCTTTGATTTCACCTATTCAACATCTTTTAGTGATAGCTTGGCCTTGAAAGCAGATTCAACATTCTCAGGTCTGTAGTTGTCAAAGTTAGATAACTCGAATGCAGTGAGTCTACCCACTATACCTTCAAAACTTAGATTGTTTCCTGGCACACATCTTAGCTCTTGTATAACTGATACTCTGATAGCATAGATAGGGAGTAAGGTTCTCAAAAACTTACTATTAATAGTATCATCATCTAATTGACCACTCAAACATCTTATTTCACTTACCACTTCCTTTATTCTAGCGACATATTGAACAACATTCTCACCTTCTTCCATTTTCATATCATCGAACTTTCCTCTGAGGCTTTCTCTTTTTTCTCTTTGGACATTCTGATTTCCTCCATAAATATCTGATAGGGCTTTCCACATCTTGAATGTTGTGTCACATCTTTTGATATCTTCAAATTCAATATAATTGAGTGCAGAAGTAATTTCTGGCATTGTTTGATTGTGTTCCTATTTGTTTTTCAAATCTTCTACAGTAAGAGTACTAGTTAGATCAACATGTTTAGTAACAATTGAATTTTTGGCATAATCTCCTAAGAATCCAAGATGTAACTTCATTAAGCTTTGCCATGCAACAAAGTTGTCTTTGTTGAGCTTGGGAACTTCTCTCTTAGGCATTTTGATCTTTTCTACTTCTAGTCCCTTTAAACTAAGTTAGTAGCAATGCTCTGATACCAATTGTTATAATTCTTTAGAATAACTGAGAGGGGGGGGGTGAATCAGTTATTCAAGGTCCAATGCCACTTTTTCTCTCTTAATCCTTAATAGCACATAACTGAAACTATCATGCATGTAATTTGAACATTTAAACAACTATGAAAAGTAGACATGCATCACACCATAACACTAAAATTTTGATAACCCAGAAACCCTCCAAGAATAAGAAGGTAAAAATGGGGTGGGGATGATACCGACAAAATGACTATGCAATTGATTTCAACCACTTCTAATGGTCTGCCCTATTAAAGGCTACAACACATTGTTAAATGTGACCTTGTTAGAGGATTTCACCATACTATTAGGAATGGGCTTGGTTAAAGGACTTTGGAACATTCACTTGGAATGTCACCCTATTAAAGGATTTACAACATGGCCATTAAGCCAACCAAAGTCCATAGGGTTTATCTTAACTGTTACAATTACTAGAGAGTAACAATAATGACTTTTGATCTGATACAACTTACAACATATCTTGCAGATTATAGATCACACTTCAGTTCAATCCTTTGCTTGGCTTTAATTGCTACAGCTCTAAAAGCTTGTCATCTCAAGCTTTGTCATCTTGAGTCTTCTTACTCATTACACCAATGCAATCATATCTATGGTCACCTATCGAAGCAGAGTATTTGTGCTCTCTTCCACCTTAGCACTTTCTTTAGCATTTCGTAATTTCATGCTTGACCACCACACCACACTTTGCTTCATGACCTTATGACTCCTTAAATAGAAATCTAGAATACCTTTCCCACTCGATTCTCCCTTTCCAACTTTAGGGCTCCAACAAATTAGGTGAGATACAATGTATCTATCCCATATTTTGCTCTTATCTAGAAACTTCGTCTAGAATCCAATTGTATTTGCCAAAAATGGTTTACATAGTGTTCTATGCCACCAACTCATCATTCTTATCTTCTATTTGGTTCACAAAATTCTAGATAACTACCATGTTGGCTCAGATCTAGCGAATCTTCAATTTTCAAAATAATGCAACACCTCGGCACTATTGATTTACTGATGCTCAACACCCTTTGTATTACTCAGCTCTTGTATTCTACATGACATCTAATCTTCGCTCGACACTTGATATTTACTCGGCACTTGAAGATCACTCGGCACTTGATATTTACTCGACACTTGAAGATCACTCAGCACACTCTAAAAGTGAACTTGCTCGGCTTCAACTAAGAATCTATTCTGCACTAACTAGCTTGCTCGACACTCTCTTATGAACTTAGTTAGGCTATACAAATGACTTAGCTAAACCTTACATCTTTGATATGTCTTGGTGTGTCTATCCTCTGTGTCTTAGACTATGTCATCAATACAATATTTCATCAATGGCTTAGCTGATCCTTATACTTCATTAAAACATCATAACTTCAACCTTTGTCTAGGTACTCTAGTTACATCTTATTGATTGCCACCTCCTTGTCAATCAACCAACTTATAGTATTTGGATCACTAAAGCAATTTTCATTCTTGCAAGTAGCAAGTTTGACATCAATGACAAAAAAATGATTGAAAACATTCTTTACCAATTCCATTACTCTTCATTCATGAGCTTTTCAATCATTTCCAACACCCTCATGTTCTACTTCTCCATATCCACTTCAAAATTGTGCTAAAGCTTCAAATTCCCCTATCAAAGGTGTTGCTCCTATTAAAGATACTCATGGGTTTATTAATGGCCTTGGTCATATTTCTCACTCTAAAGATGCTGATATCCTTACTCACTATCCATTTTCATCTCCAAAATCTATCTGTGTTCCTTATCCATCTAAGCTAGAACCTTCCAATCTTCCTTCTATATTGGGGCCATATGTTCCTTCATCTCCTACATTTTCTATTCCTAATTCTTCTATCATACCTCAAGATCAACATAGATGCTCATCCTTGACAAATTTTCATTCATCTATCCATCTAAACTAGTCATATCATCCTTATTCATCCATAAATCCCAAGCCTTTTGGAAGTGAGAACAAACATAAGAATCCATTGAAAATTAAAGATCACTATGTCGTATCTAATCAACATGTGACTACTAAGAAAGAAAAAAAACTTAAGAGACCACAAAGGTCTACTACCCAAAGAGCTAAATCAAGGAAAGTATGGGTTCCTAAATCCATCATTGAAGAAATGCACTCTAAAGCATCCAAAGAAAAAGAAAAATCTAAATCTATATGGATTCCTAAGTCTCTCTTGAATAACTTGAATATTGAAAATAAATCAAATTTGACATTCAATCTTCCAAAGGCCTTTACTCCATCTTCTTATAAACATCTTCCTCAAAAGCTTTTAAAGTCTTATACTCCATCTTCCTCCAAGATTACTCTACCACTTCATACATCTAAACCTTAGGCTATTTCCTCCAAAATCCCTTTGTCATTCCATAACTCTTCACAGTGTGTGTCAATGTTGATCTTGCCCACTTGTTCATCTACCCTTATGAAATCCTTTCTAGGCTACACTTACATGTTATCCGTACTCCTAAAATCCTTTCAAGACATGAATTGTTATCCTCCATATACTTATCCTACTACCATCCTTCTTCCTTCACCCTATCAACATCTTTGAACATAATTATCTATGGTATTGGCTTATCAAGACTCATCTTTCCTATAGGAACTGACCTATTTCTAAAAATACAAAAAAAAAAGAAAAAAAGAAAAGAGAAAAAAGTTCCTTGGTGACTTCTTGTGGTGCCTTGGTAGCAAAAGTAAAGAGAAATAAATTTTTCCTATGGTGAAAACCACTTCTTGTGGCACCTTGGATAAGCACCATGATGAAAACCTATAAAGTAGGCATCATGCATAATTATTCCACCATCCATCTATCCCCTTTTCTCCCTCTTTGATCTTGAAAATGTTGAGCTATCCTTGCATATTGGCTATCTTGTTCATAAGCTTCCCTATTGTGCTTATTCATTTACTTATAACCTTCATATCTAGCTTCATTCTTATTTCTCTATCTCATTGCTATCCTATCTAGTTGACCCCTTGGTCTTGATCATAATAAAGGAAAACATGATTCTTATGCCTCTTGAAATGTCTACTCTCTTGGATTACACACTTTCATGCTATATCACTTATTGCCTTCCACTACTAATCCCATATGCTATCTCATTTGTTGGATTCATTGCTTATCCTACATATTATCTTTCTCATTACTTCTATTTCTCATCCAAAACTCACTTCATATGACTATTTTCCCATAGCTTGGGCACTCTTGAGGAGCTAGTCCTTGACGATCTCTTTCACTTGCTTCATAGACTTCTTGCTTATCCATATTATCCACTCGGTTTCTACTCCATATTTTACACGTTGCTAGACATTGGGACAATTTATATGATCTTTCTTGAGAACTAGTTATCTCCAAATCATTCTAAAAAATCCAAAAAAATCATAAATAATGCTAAAAAAATCCTAAAAATTTGAAAAAAGACCTAATTTTTTTTTGCCATGTGGCAAAAACTTGGAAACAGGTGCTACTTTAGACCCTCACACCTATGTCTATCAGTCTTAATCATTTACTCCACAACATGTTTCCTAACTTGGAATTGTGTCTTGTCCTTGTCTAGGGGGCACAATTACTTAGCTTATAAGAGTTTCCTTGTACATTAGGATTTCTTTGGAAACTCATGCAAAATAATGTTTCTTAACACTCTCCCCTTGACATAAAGTGTTTCTCAACACTTTTTGGATACTTTACCTATAGTCTAAGATGATGTGATACTTCTCATTGGAAAACTTGAGTCCTACAAGAGATGGTCATGTGACTTACACAGGCACACACTTAAAGACTAAACTTACTAAGCTACAATGAACTTTATCTTCTTTGTGTGTTGTTGATGACAATTTTTTTTTTGAGTTTGTTGGAAAATAGAGATGGAGTAACTGAGAGGGGAGGGGTGAATCAGTTACCATAAAAATAAATTCACAGATCCTAAGATGTCTTAAAACATAGTTGTTGCTGATACTCGGTAACCACACAAATGAATGCTAAAACTTGATAGATGTTCTGTTAACTTATTGAGCATTTAAAGTGATTAACATGCATGCATAAAGAAATAACATGAACACAAGAGACACCAGATTTAACGTGGAAACCCAATTTGAGAAAAATCACCAAGTAACTAGTTACCAATTTTCACTCTTCTGAAGTGAGCCCTGTTAGGAGCCAACCCTGTTAAAGGTTACAAAACACACTGTTAGGTGTGACCTTGTTAGAGGATTTAATCACCCTGTTAGAAGTGGCCTTGTCAGAGGTCTTTAAAACAATTCAACTGAATTGTCACCTTGTTAGAGGATTTACAAAATGGCTGTCAAACCAACTTTGTTAAGAGGTTTTGAATCAATGTTACAATGATAAGAAAGCAACAATGAAGTGATCTGAAATATATGCAACTTATCTTTGCTGAATACAGATCTCTGTTATGCTTCACTAGATCCTCACTGATCGAATACAACTTTGCAACTCCATAAGAATATCTAATCCTTCTTCAACATTCGCTCATATATTCAATATTCACTCATTCCATATCCATACATTTGCACTCTTATTCATCCACACTCTTACATCTTATGAATTCACATCTTGACCTTTCATATGTACCTTACAGATTATCAAGTCGGGTCAATTACAAGTTACAACAACTGAAAAACATTAAATCAGTTGGCTGCACAAAACAATTAAACTTAATTCTTTAGAACAATAAAATTCTTCGCTGCCCGACCCAGCTCGGTGACCACTGCTCTAGAATGGTTTCCCTAGTGTTAACCAAGTGAAGCTCGGTAAACACTACAAACCTTGAAACTTCCTTCGAAGACTGAGTTAACTTGGTAAACACTGACCTTCCTTCGCTTACCAAGTGAGTTGGGTAAAAGCTAACCTTCCTTCGCTTACCAAGTGAGCTTGGTAAAAGCTAACTTTCTCTTTGATGACCGAGTGAACTCGGTAGACATTGAACTCAGTAAACATTGACTTTCCCTTTGTTAACCTTGGGAGCTCGGTTAACATTAACTTTCTGCTACAAGATCCTTTGATGCCCGAGTGAGCTTGGTAGGGGCTAACTTATTGTGTAATGTTCAGGAACGTTCAGTAGACACTGTAAATTGCTTTGCTGACCGTCTGAGCTCGGTAGACTCTATCTGATGGCTAATATGACGTTTGTGTAACATCAAAGACAATACAAAATTAACAATTGTATCCAACAGAGTGTTCCCTCCCTAATAGTCTTTCGAGGATGTCATGGACTAGAAGGCTAGGTTCATGGGGCATGTTTTACTTATTTTTTTCTTGTGGGTATACTTTGTTAGTATAAGTTGTTGAGAGCATTCATGCTTGTCCTACTTGAAACTTTGGGCCTACAATGTATAATCCTTGTCTTTTTTTTCAAGACCACACTTCAAGATTATCCGGGCACTTATGCCTTGATACATGTGTAATCTTTCTATACTAAACCTAGGAAATCTAACTACACTAGTCATCTTGACTTACATGTCTTTGATGCATAGGTTGGATTCCCACATTATTATCTGCTAAAGATCATATTCATATCCTCATAGTTCACACTATTGATGAATGTATGATATTCCAATGTCCCTAATAAGGCTCAATGATAAAAATTAGGACCTACTTATGCAACCCTTGAAATTGCACCTTTTCATACTAGCTTGCATTCTAGGGTTCATTCTAGCTTAACTTTGCATTTTGCATATTTAGAGAGCTCTCTTCTTTATCTTTCATGGACTTTTTAGCTAACTATGTTGATCCTTCTCTTACCTCTTCTTGATCTTATCTTATCTCTTCATTCCTATTTCTCACTTCTTTTCTATCTTACCATCTCATCTATGCTTTTGACATATCTTTTCTAATCTCGACATCCTAGATCCATTTTCAAGATCAAAATCCAAATTCAGGTTCATCTTGCTAGTCAACATTTCTTCCTTCTTCTATGTAGTTGGCTGACCTATTGAGGCTTAATCTTTGAATCTTGTTGGGGAAATCATCATATCTTTATTTCTTCATCATTTCTACCCTCTTCCACTCTTCAAATTCTTTTTTATTTCATCTTTCTTCTTTCTTTGACCTAATTTCTATGCTTTATCTTTATTGGTAAAACTTAGTCAAACTAGGGAATATCTTTATTGCTTTGTGGTCACTCTTTGGTCTTAATCTCATATCTATCATCAAGAACTTTTCTTTATTCTAATTTGATCAAGTCTAGCTTATTTATGCATCTCCTATATCTCATTTTGATTTCAATCCCGAGGGGGCAGGAATATTCTATCATTGTTATAAATTTCTTTCTGCTACAACTATCTATTTTCTTTTTATCTATCTACTTTCTTTTCTCAACATATTAGTGCTCATCTCAAGTACTAATATTGTCTTTTCTCTCTCCAAATGTTAAGTATTGCTGCTACTAGACCATGCATTCAGGATCTGCTATCTCTCGATGCTTCATTCTTTAGAGTCAGCTCTCTCTATCATCTTGGCTCCTTCATTCTTAAATATAAAGTGTTCCCACACCAATTACACATTATTCAATGAGGGGCAAGTGTAATAACCCAAAAATGGTCATCTAGACTATGAGCTCCCTTTCTAGCATTTTTTCATAATTTATCTAATGCTTATCCTTGATCAAATCTCCAAAAAATCATTTACGTGATTTTATCCTATAGTTTGACCACATTATCCTAAGTTAATATTTAATTAAAAGAACATTTACTTCTTTTAATTAAATAAAATTCTCCACTCATCTCTTATCCTATGTTGTACACCCAAAAACATTTTCCTTATTTAAAAATAAAAGAAAGGACATTTTTGTCCCACATGGGGAACAAAAGTTAACTCTTCATCATGATTGGTGGAAATTCTTGTGCACATGGATCACTCCCACTTTAAAACTCCACCCTTGATCACATGCATCTTGCCTCATGATCTCTATCATCCATTTCTCTTTAAAAGGAAGAGCTCTCTCTTCACTTCACAACTCCACTCTTTTACTAACGTTATGCTATAGGATTGAAGATCTCATACTTGTAGAGATCCTCTTCTTCTATCTTATATTATTCATTCTTCATGGTTCTCATTCATTCTAGTTTCTCTCCATGGTTATAGCTTAAATCATCTAGTCTAAATAGGGTTTTTGTGATCTTTCATACTTGTTAGCCTATATTTTGCATCTCATCTAGTTTACTTTGCATTTGCATTGCATACCCATTTGAGGATTCTTGGATATTTTCACTCGTTGCCTCTATTCTTTGAATCTCTTGTTCTATAGTGCACCTTGCAAGGGTTTCATAGTTTGGTTCATTTGAGAGCCACCATCTCATAGCCTTTGCATGTCATAGATAGAGACCTATAAGCTAACTTTTGAGATTCTCTCTTCCATGGGTATTCTCAAGTATAATGGTTTATAGAAGTGTGTCACTTTTTGTACACACAATATCTTTTAAATGGCTCATAATTCTTGTCAACTTCTTCTGCCAATAATATTGTGATTGCTATGTTAACTTCATTAATGTTAACCTCATAAGGTAGGATGTAAACAATGTAACCTGGGTAGAATTATTTGGGCATAGGTATAACAAGTGTTTACTAGGAAAAATATATCATCATAGTATTGGTTTACTAGGGATTGTGGTATCGTAGACCCATTCTTCATTTTCCTCTTAAATTCCTCAATGTAACCATCCATAATAGTGTCAAAATTGTCATCAATCCGACTTGTGAATTCATTGATCTATTGGGTAAAAGTTCTTGTATCCCAGACAATATTTTCAATGATAAGAAATATATTTAGCATGTAAAAGAAAATGCAAACTATCAAAGATATAAACATACATAGACAATTCATTTATTTTCTTATACTCTCTAAATTCTCTGAAAGCTAGGTAAGTTAGAGCTCAGTTAGGTTGTAACTATGATCTTTCTTGAAAATTTTGCATCTCAAGTCCACTACAATATATGGTACACTATCAAGTCAACTTGACTAATAAATTTTGTGGGAAATGACTCTGACAACAAATAAAGTTTCTACATCTTTGATGGTAGATATTGACATTCATCTTTTGTTCCACTTAGCCAATGTGATTGTTGTGTCTCTTCCTTGGTAATGAGCGGTCTTAACCCTATCTGTACCAGGGTATCCTTTAACATAATGAATGGTCT
Organism: Cupressus sempervirens; assembly: GCA_028749045.1. Classification (NCBI taxonomy): domain Eukaryota; kingdom Viridiplantae; phylum Streptophyta; class Pinopsida; order Cupressales; family Cupressaceae; genus Cupressus; species Cupressus sempervirens. The sequence continues at coordinate 637,950,426 of CM053789.1, read as the reverse complement.
ACTTCAAAAAATTAACTAGTCCATTCTCCAACCATAGCTTCATGTTGTGAACACAACTCAAAATTACTTTGATCCATTCTATCTTGAAATTTCTTGGGAAATTTAGGGCATGAGACAACTCTTTCTCAACAATAATCTTGTGTTCTTCCTTCAAATGAACATTCTCATACAACTTGTCATTTGAAGCTCTTACCTAAAAATCTCCAACTTCACCTATCTTGCACATGTATCATGGTCTCACGTCAAGAACCATGAATACTCTAGGAGGAATAGATGATATGGCATCCTAATAGTCAACCTTCGTCATTATTTAGGATATGCTATAGAATATATACTTATAATAGATACTATATATATAGTATATACTTATACTATTATAATAATTACTAATATAAATAATATGTAATTATAATATATTTTAAATTATATTAGAATATACTAATACTAAATACTAAATACTAATACATATAATATTATAAAAAAAAATAGTAATATATAAACAATATATAAATATTGTAAGCATGCTTTTAGCACACACTTAAACTTGTGAAAATTAGTCCCATAAGAGAAGTTCTCAATTTATTTGAGTTTCTTATTGGTTGTTGTTACTGATGATGCCTTATAAAAGTTTGAGCTACACAGAAGAAGTGTTCTATACCTGTGTTGAACTTGAACTTGAACCTCAAGCTTCAAGGGTTCAAAGTTCAAAGTTTGAAATGTAGGTTCAGGTTCAAAGTTCATAATTAGAAGTTCAAGTTTAGTGATTTTAAGTAAAAAGATGGAAATGTACAAGAAAAGTTCAAATCTAAAGTTTAGGTTCAAGTTCCCATAATCAAAGTCATAATTTCAAGGTTCAAAATTCAAAGATGTAGATTCAAAAATTCAATAGTTTAGAAAGATGAAATAATTTCAAGTTCAGAATATCTAGATTCATCAACGACCCACCATTAAAGTCCAAGTTACGAACTCTACCACAGAAGTAATGATCCAATAGTTTAGAAGGTGCAAAATTTCAAAGAACATATTATCACATGTTCAGTTGGGACCTCAAGTTTATTGACTCAATGGGTTTGATCAGCGTATTAATCTCTAGGGATTGAATGAGCCAGTAATCAATGGTTTTTCATTAAGGACATTAGTATGTGTGTTGCAAACTCATGAAAATATACGAACACTTTTAAAATGGGAATTTTGAATGTATGGCACAAAATCTAGTGGTGGGTGCCATGAACACTTAGGGACATTCATTTGCACATTAGAAGACATGTTCTATGAGTCTCCAAGCATATCCACGTTGACCAAAATAGTGATGAATCTGGAAGCCCACACCCATGCCATCTATTTGATGCAATGTCAATGTGTAAACATATTGAGCTCTAGAAATTACAATAGAAAATTGGACTACCAAGGGACGTGATAGAAACAAATTTGTATTTGAATTAATTCCACTAGACACTTTGGCTGTGCAGACATGAAGTTCTATGGTTGTTGTAACGAAATCATATTCAACTTGATGTAAGTAAGGAAACCACAAGAAATGCGTGCAAACTATTTGATAAATTTCCATCTCAAGAGAATAACGACCAAAAAAGCATCAGACACATGTGGAACAAAAACTACTGAACATATGACATATTGTGAAGATGACAAGTATAAATCTCTTTCGCACCATTCGACAACATAATGAACACATGTCCATCTCATTGTATTGAGATCCAAATATGAAGTGCTCAAGGAAGATCCAATTATTCATCAAATGCAAGCAATATGTCTGAGAAGACATATTCACGACAAAATGTTCAATTGAGTCCCTTAAAGGGAAATTGTGATTAAGCATATAGATGATTCAACTTGCAAAATGCACATGGCCAAACATAAGTTCTTGGACCACGACAACACTATGATATAAAAAAAGTTGCTAAGGCAAGAGGAAACTTGAACTGTATATGAGATTTGGTCATGAGTTTGTCCACATGCTCTATTCTTTAATAGGGTGTTTGGAGGGGATAAATGATAATTGTTTTCACTCCTCCATATCGATAAAGGGAACAACCTAAATTATGAAACTCACATGTATTTTATGTCTATGATGGAGGTAGATGATCAAAAAATTTGAATCATACACAAGAACAAAAGGGACATATGGAAGACCAAACCAAAAGCATTTATTCTAGTGTGTCTAACAACCTTATTGCATTTGTGTTATGAAAACGGAACACACACTTAGTATTACCATATGTCATGGTTTAAAAGTGCTAATTGCCTTCTTGTGTAAATACAGTGAACTTGGTGGACCAGATCGATGCAATGCAATATGAAGTCTATGAGATATAATATCGATCCCCTTGAATGAAGATCCTTGATTGATAAGATAGGGAGTTGGGAAGTATGACAAACATTCTTTGAAGACATCTCCAATCAAAGACAATACATGCCAATTGTTTGACCAAATGCCTTTTTGTGACGCACTCCAAATTAGAATAATAGGTGGTGAAATTGAATGTAGGTGGTAATATTTTTCTTGCCTCATCAACTCCCATGGCTTATTATGCATGTTATGGAGTCTCAAGAGTATAATTCTGCACTTTGACTGTGCTTGGTAAAAGATGTCTGCTAATAAATCAATAGAATGTTGCCTTTTCTTGGTATATGTGGAAGCATAGTCAATGCATGTACTTTCTCAATCTTCCCATGACTACAAGACATAGGTGTGCCAAAGTTCATCAATGAGATGGTTGCATATTTTTTGAGACTTGATTATGACTTGCTCACCAAAAATTTGTGTATGGTGAGGAATTCTCCACCAAACTTAATTTCTATATGCAACAATATGCACCAGCTTAGGTATCATGGTGGTGATGACAAACATTAAAAAGGTGTGGCGTATATAGAATTAAGAAGGTGATGGACACATCACCACCACTTGGGAGTCTCTCAAAGTATTGGACAAGAAGATAGATATCTCATTTATTAATTGTGTCATAATGAGAAGTGATATCGGGGATACAAAACAAATGTCTTTACCATCATATTTTTGTCGATAAGGTGATATAGGGTAAAGGCTTTCACATAAAGATTTAGTTATAGAAACTAAATAATAGCTCATCCAAACCAATTGTTATAATAACTTTTGAAAGAAGATGAACAGAGTTTTCTTTATTTTTATTTATTATTATTATTTTTCTGATTCGACGATCCTGAGGCTACGAAAAATGGGAGAGGAACATATTTTCATGGTGTAGATTGTAATAGGGGAAAAGATAGAGGGTTTTTATTTTACATTTTATTTTCTATAAATCTTGATTGTATTGGAAGATACATAATAACCTTATTGTTATCTTATTCTTTTTTGGAATGCCAAAGAATATGCATATATTATATCTTAAGGTCTGTATGTTCATTTTTCCAGTCAAAATAGATCATATGATCTTTTCCTCCTAGTTTTGAATGTATTTCTACATTATTGCACCAAATAATCATGTACTTGTGAATCAATTGGTTCAGATGTCCATAATCTACAAATTAAGTACATTAAATTCCTTTTACATCCTCTATTATGTGAAAGATTTGATAAGAAATATTTTGATTGTTTGTTGATCTTTCTTTTCATGATTACTCTATAAATATTATAAGCACATTCATTTCATCTTTATGGATGAATGTTAAAACCTTCATGTCTTCAGGTTAAAGACATAATTTATTTGTATAATTCATTAAATATTATTCATGAGGGAGCTAACCTCTCAATTCAAAGGAGATTTATCAATCAATGATAACTCATCCAACTATTAGTTCCATTTGTTCTTCTTTCTAGGCATTTAAAAGTCAATTTATTTCATTATTGTTGAAGGAAAAATCTATTCACTAACAAATTTTTGGTGACTCTACTAGGGAGAGAAAGAAAATCTTCATTGATTTTCTTTCCTTGGATATCTAAAGGTACCTCCTTCAGGATGGAGGTTGGTGACTTTGATCTGTTTGGTAAACTAATTTAAGTATAAACATGGCCTTGACTGCAACTCATTCATGGCAACAATATTTTGGTTCATTTGGTTTGCCTCATTTCATAATCATTCCCACCAGATCAAAAAGATACTTTCCTGAGTATGCCAGAGGAGGTGATCAAGATCCTAGCAGCCACATTCGAGCATTTAATACAGCCTATGGGATTCTTGGTGTTTTAGAGGAAGATGTGTGATGCAAATAGAGAAATTCAATCCATCATAATCTACATAATAGCTTCTATATTGTCTTAAAAGACATTGAATTAAGAGGCTCACCACCTTTGGTCACTCCAAAATAATAATATTATTTATGTGATATAATGATATCAATCTTGATAATAAACTCACCAACCCTTACAATTTTAGATATCCACAAACCTTCTCCTATCAGGCCATCCAATAACTTCAAATATTACAGAAGTACACACCCAAAATATTCAACCCGAATAAATTCATGAATACATAATGACATGAAACCCAATAATAATAAAGATTCCAAGCCAACCATCTATATTGTGGCTATTGGGTTCGTAAATAATTTTTCTCTTTCCCCAAACTATGTCGACACCTTCTTCACAGTTAGATGTACTCATGAAATAACAAAGAGACATTATGTTTCTTCCCTCAATGCTCTCAAGTCTCCTTGATTCTATACCTATCTGATCTAACAGTACCACCAACTTTTCATTGTCCATAATCCACCATTCAGGAAGATTGACTCCTTCCATATTCATCACCTCAACCATAGGGAAGACCAAGTTCGATATCAGCTAGCACAAAGGAAACAATACTCGATGGTGTTGCCTACCAATATCTTCCTTACATCTACCGTGGTTGAACTATGCTCCTTCCTTGTTGCTTCTATTCATCATGCTTGGCTTACTATGCAAAACTGCCACCTTTGTCTTCCTTTGGTGGATATCAAACTTCCAATATAGTCTTGAGCTATGGTGAAACTACCACCTTCTTAGTTAGTGGATTGTCACCCCACCATATCTTCCTTTGTGGTTATTGGGTCTAGAACCCTTGATGCCACCGTTTCTTCACAAACATCAACCATGATAATCCATGCATTTTGGGGTTAATGGTAGTGGTTGATAGGGTGTCCACCACCATTATGTTAAGGTCAGACCATACTCATGCCACAACAAGAGCTTCCCACTCTTTCTTATCAACGTATTCCCAAAATTTGAGAATTCAAGCAACAAGAAACCTTAGAATTCATCATCAAAATGAGAACTCGTTGTAATAATCAGTTTTTATAACCAAATTATCCTTTTGCTACTCAACCATTTCCTTCTTCTCTGCAATCACCATCAATAATTGATGGATATGGAGAAATACAAAGTAATAGACATTATAATACCAAAAACACTCACATGGAGATAGAAGGATAGATACAAAAAAAAAGAGTTATATTCATTAACTGAATCAAACCTCTACATTCATGGCTCTCTGGCTAAAGGCTAGAGAGACAAACTTTCTCTCTTCTCACGCACCAAGAAGATTAACTATCTAACTACACTCTATCCCCTCTCTCCCTCTATTACAATAATGTCTATTTTATAAACAATTTTTGGTGGGTTACAACCTATTCAACTACCCGATTGTATTTGATATGTAATACAAATGACTATTACATTTAACATGTAATATAATCTTTTTGGGTTTTCTCAAAAATAGATGAATAATATGCCATTACAATTTCACTTGGACAATGATTTTAATGAGATTCTAAGGTGACTTAAAATATTAAATTTGAAAGTGGAGGTGGTGCTCCTCCACCATACTCCCAAGTTTCAAAATCTTCCATGTCCTCATGGAAATAAATTGGTGAGATTCTGGTATCTTTGCCTCTACATCATCACTGGATTGATGCCTCCTCTTCTTTCTTATCTCTTTCAGTTGTGACTCCTATCCATGGAGTTTATATTGGTTGCCTTCCATGGTGCTTTAGCTATCTGCACAATCCACTCATCCATGTCACCTTTGTCCCTCACCCGAGAGTTCTATCATGCTTCTCTCTCCAAGACTATTGGTAACACACAATAAACCAATCACTAGCCTTGGATCACATCTCATGACCCTCTTGGTAGACATTCATGTCTACCTACTACAACTGAGTGAGCCGACACTAATCTGCAACCAAAACTTCAAAACAAGAATATGAAATACACTGCCCATATGGCTAGGTCCTAGTGTGAATCCTCACACTCTCAAGAGCTTCTAGCTCTAATACCACTTGATGCAAATAGAGAAGGTCTATCCATCATAATATGCATAATAACTTCTATATTGTCTTAAAAGATATTGAATTAAGAGGCTCACCACCTTTGGTCACTCCAAAACAATAATATTATTTACATGATATAATGATATCAATCTTGATAATAAACTCACCAACCCTTACAATTTCAAATATCCACAAACCGTCTCCTATCGGGCCATCCAATAACTTTAAACATAGAAGAACTACACACCCAAAGTATTCAATCCAAATACAATCATGAATAAATAATGACATGAAACTTAATAATAATAAAGATACCAAGCCAACCATCTATATTGTGGCTATTGGGTTTGTAACTATCTTTTCTCTTTCCCCAAACCATGTCATCACCTTCTTTACAATTAGATGTATTCATGAAATAACAAAGAAACATTATGTTTCTTTCCTCAATTCTCTTCGGTCTCCTTGATTCTGTATCTGTTTAATCTAACAAGACTGCCACCTTTTCATTGTCCATAATCCACCATTCAGGAAGATCGACTCCTTCCATATTCACCACCTCAACCATAGGGAAGACTGAGTTCGATATTAGCTAGCACAAAGGAAACCATACCTAATGGTGTCACCTACCAATATCTTCCTTACATCTACCATGGTTGACTTGTGCTCCTTCCTTCATGTCACTCTTGTTCCTCATGCTCAACTTATTGTGCAAAACTACCACCTTTGTCTTCCTTTGATGGATATCGAGTTTCCAATACAACCCTAAGCTATGGTGAAAACCACCACTATCTTGGTTAGTGGATTGTCTCTCCATAATACCTTCCTTGGTTGTTATCAGGTTTAGAACCCTTTATGTTGCTACTTCTTCACAAACATCAACCATGATAACCCATACACTTTGGGGTTAATGATAGTAGTTGATAGGGTGTTTGCCACCATTATATTAAGGCTAAACCATACTCACACTACAACAAGAGCTCGCCACCCTTTCTCATCAACATATTCCCAAAATTCAAGCATTCAAGCAATAAGAAACCTCAAAATTCATATCAAAATGAGAACTTATTGTTATAATTGGTTTCTATAACCAAAATCTCCTTCTACTACTCAACCATTTCCTTCTCCTCTGCAATCACTATCAACAATCAATGGATATGGAGAAATACAAAGGAATAGACATTATAATACCAAAAAAACTCACATGGAGATGGCAGGACAAATATGAAAACAAAGAGTTATATTCACTAACTAAATCAAACCTCTACATTCATGGCTCTCTGGCTGAAGGCCAGAGAACCAAACTTTCTCTCTTCTCATACACCAAGAAGATTAACTATCTAACTACACTCTATACCCTTTCTCCATCTATTACAATAATGTCTATTTTATAGACAATTTTTGGTAGTTACAACCTATTCAACTATCTGATTATATTTGATATGTAATACAACTGACTATTACATTTAACATGTAATATAATGTCTTTGGGTTTTCTCAAAAATAGATGAATAATCCACCATTACAATTTTACTTAGACAATGATTTTAATGAGGCTCTAAGGTGACTTAAAATATTAAATTTGAGAGTGGAGGTGGTGCTCTTACACCAATGTGTATGTTCACCTATTTGTTAGATCCCTTGCTGGTGATGTCACTATTTGGTTTCATTATTTGGAAGATGGGTACATCACTAGTTAGAGTATGCTAGAAAATAAATTCCTTGCAAGATTTAAACTAGCAATCAATATGGGATACCTATTATGCCAGCTCTTCAAGATTCTGAAAGGAGAAGAAGAAGAGATAAGAAACCTTGTGGATAGATTTAATCAAATGTTGGCAAAGATTCCATAAGTTGACCAGCCCAGCCAAGCTAATTTGTTGACAATATTTATTCTAGTATGACATTCAGAGGTCAGATTTCATCTCAAAAGGGGTAAGGTAAGTGAATTTGAAATTAATAAGAAAGAAGCTTTAGAAATGAGGATGATTTGTTGTTATCTAGTTGGTTTCAACAAAGTGATATCACAAAATTCTTAGGTTTTGATCTGAAATCAAAAGATAAGCTTCAACTCTAAGTCCATAGTGGATGGGTGTTATGAGACAGGTGGAGAGAAATTGTACAACAAAGAACCTTTGGTTCATGGTATACTATTGGATGATGATATGACCATTAGTACAATAAAATGTGATAAAACTTTGCAGGAAGGAATTTGTCTCTATGAACAACAATATCATCCAAAGGTAAAACCAAACTAAAAAGGTTTGTTCTCAAAACAACAAAACCAACATCCCCTATTCCTATTTGTCAAATTATGATAGTTTTTGGAGTAGAAGATTTGCTAATGCCTCCTGTGATTGAAGGGAGTCCTCATGATGCAATTGGAGCATATCACCTAAATTTTGAGTATGATGATGAAGATTCTAAAAAGTCACACCCAAAGAAAATAACTCTTTTTATATGATAGGGTGTTGTTGTTCACATATTGAGAATAATAAGGAGCATATTTCCTAATTAGATGATCCGATGGATTGTCTTCCTATGCCCTATGTAGAGGAAGATCTTGATAAAATAAAGTTGAATACAAGCTTATCAATAACTACCTCTAATCCAATATTTGAACCTTTTTCTTTTGAAGTTTCTAACATAGTTTTAGTGAATGATGTTGATCAAGAAAGTATGGCCAACTAACATGAAAAAGGAATGATTCATGGGGAAGAAACAAAATGCATCCTTTAAGTTGATGGAGAGGTGGAATATGAAACCTTTTTTTTCATTACACACCATCTCGAGAGAAACGATCACAAAAAAAAATACAAGAGGAACAAGAAAACTTGTACTCTCCTATGAGGTGCTTATGAGGCTCAAATACTAGTTTGTAGCCTAAAACTAGATCCTAGCTAGACAACGTTCAAAATAGGAGGAAATCACACTCATTCATGACAACGAGGATTTCCCAAAGGGAGTACCTCTCACATGCTCAGGTAAATAAGGCATTCTCAAACCAATTGATAGATTAGAGTGAGACAAAAACAAAATTTGAGGGGCTAGAGGATACGGTGACTCAGAATGAGCTTAACCCATTATACCTTGTTAGGATTAAATCAAAAATATAAATAACAATTACATGAAAATATAAACAATATCAAAAAATGATAGATCACATTGAAAAGAACATAAGACACTAAGATTTAACATGGTTCACCCAATCCTTGGGTTACATACACCAAACAACAAGTCTGATATTATTACAATCCAATGATTACAACCTAATTAATCCCTTACAACTCAATACTGCTGCAAGAACCAATTTTCACATCACCACACTAAAAAAATCCCTAACCCTAAGCCCTTTTATACAAGTATTTTAATGATTCTTTAGGGTTGCAACATGTTGGCCATACATTAGCTACAACGTGTTAGCCATGGTCCAAAAATTTATGAAGTATGTACAGTACTTCCCTGATCAGTCACCATAAACTAAAAATCTCCCACTTGGGGACTAATTAGACTCCATAGTAGACAACAATCTCCCACTTGGAGACTAATTTTGTAGCAATACTACTACCACATGGGGCTCCCACTGGATTAAACCACCTTGGACTCTGCTATACATTTATTCATGGTCAGTCTAGAAGACCAACCGAAGTTGAAGAGGAATTCAGCTTCTCCTTTGTCACTACCTTTGTAAACATATGTGTGGGATTTTCATCTATATGTATGTTATCTAGCTTTAACTATCCATCATCCAAAACTAACCAAATGAAATGGTACTACAACTGTATGTGTTTGGTCTTTGAATTTAGAGCTGAATTCTTGGCAAGATGAATGACACTCTGGAAATCTATAAAAAAATAATTATCTCTCTGAGGTTGTCCCAATTCTTCCTAAAAAAAATCGAGGCAATATCATCTCCTTGGCTACCTCTGTAGCATCAACATACACTACCTGTGTAGTGGATAAAGCATTAGCCTTCTGTAACCTAGAAATCCAACTCATAGCTACCCCACCAATAGTAAATACATAACTTATAGTACTCTGCCTAGTATCAATATCCCTTGCCAAAATTGAGTCAACATAGCCCTATAAATTAGTAGTAGAGCCCCCAAAGTATAAACACTTATTAGATGTTCCTCTCAAATATCTAAGAATCCATTCAATTATATTAGAAAATGGAGAGCTAAGGACCATGTTTCGAAGGAGTTAAAGTGCCCCATTCCAAGGATATGAAAATGAAAGGAAATGTGGTGGGAAATCATGGATGAAAAATGATGTTAATGGTATTGTATGGAGGTCAGGCAGGCATGTGTTCTTCCAAAGCATGTATGAACATTTTTTTATTGTGCCTCTAGTATTGATCATGAGCATGGGCATGAAAGTGGAATGGATAAGGGATATGGGAGGGAGGGTATGAAAAAGGGGTAATGATATGGATAAAATGTGGGATATGAAGTGTATGGGATGGATGGGATAACCAAGATCAAGGACATATGAAAGAAGGATGGAAGTATATAAGAGTATGGATGGAAAATGGATGAAATGATCATAACAAGGACTATGGCATGCAAGATATGGATAGAATGTCAAGATCAAATATATGAAAGGATTATGGGATTATATAGGATAATGTATGGATAATGAGAAAGGGGCATGGAAAGTGCATATGAATGGATGAAAGGAAAGTGAAAGTCAAGATCAAAGATGGAAAAGGATGATGAATGGTAGCTGGAAGTATGGAAGATATGTATGGAAGTTTGGTATGGCTGGAGCTTGCCCCCAGTGTAGAGTACAAGTGGAAGGATGAGTGAATTGCTAGATATATGAATTCAAAAGATGGTGGATACATGATAGGGAAATGGAGGGAGGACTTGAGCATCTATTTATATGGATGGTATCCCTTGATATTTCTTTCTCTTATCTTTTTCTTTGTTATTTTCAAGGAATTTTTACTAATTTCTGATAGATGTTGGTAGGATAGTGAATTGAGGACAATGACTTATGAAAAAGTTTGGATTAAGGGGGAGGAGTGGTTGGGAGGAAGAAATGGTTAATGGATGCTAGGTTGGAAGACTTTTGAATGATTGGATGAAGGAGGTGGAAAGATCATCATTGATACACACCTTGAAGGGTGATGGAAAGGAGGAAATTTTGGAGGATATGTAGGAGAAAGTTGGAATTTTGGGATATAAGGACCCAAAATTGATGAAGGAGATGATGGATTTAGGATGGTGGATCTTGGGGCATAAGGACCCAAAATGGAGATGCAAGATGGAAGTTTGGATGATTTATGAATGAGGAAAGCCTTTTGATTGGTAAAATTGGATGCCATGTTGGACTTTTCTTTGAGATTCATTGCTTCATTGAGTAGCTTTGGGATCCACATAATTTTTGCATTTTTTTATTTTTAGCCTTTGGGGCATTTTGATTTTTCTTTGGATCGTATTTTTATTTTCTTGGACATCTCTTTTAGAGGGGACATATTGATTCTTGGATTTTTGTGGATTTTTGGCTTGATTCACTTTATATTTGCCATCCAATTTGCTTCCATTGGACATGATATGGGTGCATGAGGAAAAATGGGATGGAGAGCTTATGGATGGTGAAAAATGGAAGGAATTCAAGGATGTGTGCCTTTGTTGATATTTAATAGGTACACAAGGGGATGAAGTCGAAAACATGGATATGGTTGATGGATGTATGTAAGGACACAAAATGGATGGAAGGTTTGGCTTTCAAAAATAAGGACCCAAATTGGATGGTAAAGAGGAAGGAATGGGAATATAAGGGCCCAAAATGGATGGTAATGAGGAAATATAAGGGTCCAAAATAGACTTGGAATATGGATGATGGGAACATTTAGGTTTGGATGGAGGAATTTTAGATTTTGGAGTAGTGGAAGGTGTACCAACATCTTGAGACATTATTTCTTCAATGGGATACTTATCATTTTCAATAGAAGATGTGAGTCCATGTATATGGGATTCATGAGTGGATTGGATGGGTGTGATAGGATCATGTGGAGGATTAGGATCACAAGGGGGATTATGAGAGATAATAGGATCTTGAGATGGAGTGGGATCATGAAAGGAAAATGAAGGGGTACTTTGATCTTGACTTAAAAGAGGATCATGTAGTGGAATGGAAGGAATGCTTGGATCATCTAGTGGAATAGGATCATATAATGGAGTGGATGGAATGGAACTATGAGATGGAGTGATTTGATCCTGACATGGAGGAGTATTAGTGGATGGAGTGGAAGGAGAATCTTCATGAAGTGGAGGATCTTTGGGTGCTAACTCTTGAGATAGAATGGAATCAGTAACGTGTGCAATATATGGAATATCTTGATCTTGATTAGGAAGGGGATCATGAGATGGACTAAGAGGGATAAATGGAGCTTGAGGGATATAGGAATGATGAGATGGAGAAATTCTTGGATCTAGAGGAGAAGAGGAATCTATAATGACATGCTTTGGAGGAAGGTCTTGAGATGGAATTGGGTGTATGACTTTGGGTGACTAGATCACTTTATCTTTATTTTTGAACTTAGATAAGGTTTCTAGTGAGAAAAAACTATTACAAGGTGGGGATGATTTTTTCTAAGGATTAGGATTGTGTGAAGGTGGAGGTATGGGTAGGGGATTGGGATTATGGTTTTTGACATTAAGCTCAAATTATGGGGAATCACATGGAGGATTGGAGTTGGATGGGACATGAGGACTATGGTCTTCAAAACATGAGGGAAGAGGACATATGTCATGGAAGGTGGACTTTTTCTTTTGATTTTCTAGGCTTAAGATGGAATTCTTCAGTTCCTCAATTTCTTTGGCAATGCCATTTTTGTTTGAGGAATTGTATGGGCTATGAAAAAAATCCTATGTGGATGAAGGATAATGAGGTGGATTTCCCTTGTCAAAGGTAGAGGAAGAATAGAAAATGTGATATGGACTAGAATTGGATATGGAGTTTTGAGAAGTGACTTGATATGTAGGTTGAATGAGAGGTATAACTCCAGATTTCCTTTGAAGATCTTCAACCATTTGATTAAGCCAATTTGTATCCATGGAACTTAGATGAAGAGTGATGAAAGATTTGATGATGGATGAAATATGACCTTAGGACTAGGAACAATTTTGGACTTTGGGTTTGATTTGATTTGGGTTGGATTTGACTTGATATTGATTGGATTTGATTTTATTTCATATTGATGAAGGTTTGAGATAACCTTGATAAGATTTGATTCATCCAAGATAACTAGGATTAAAGTCTAAGGATTATGATGGTGCTCCTAGGTCTGAAGTAGAAGATTTTATGGAAATTTGAATTAGAAAAAGATTTGAATGGATGAAATGAGAAAGATTGGTTTTGGATGAAGATGCAAATGGATTGAATTAGGAATTGATTAGAAAAGAATGAATTTGACACAGGATTGGATTAAGAATCATGAGGATGAATCATTCAATGAAAGAATTGGATCTTGATGTGGATTATGAACCATGATTAGGAATTTGATTGAATAATTAAGAAGATGAGGAAATGATTAAGAGGATCAAAGATGATTAAGATTTTGAGGAATGATTTGAATGATTAAAAAAAGAGATGCATGATGGTGATGAATTTGATGGATAGAAGAAGTGATTTGGAAAACAAGAGCTTCTTTTTGTTATTTTATTGTTTTTTTGAAATGTTTTTGGATTTTTAACTTTTATGATATTTTTGGATTTTTTTGAAACATAACGTGCAAAGCATATAACGAAATATATACAAGAAAAGTTTAGATTGGTGTGTGTCCCCTTCAAATGGGGAGGCTTTTTGAACATTCAAGTACATAGAACACACCAACAATCTTATTAGGCTTTGACTAGGATATACAAGCTTAGCTTGGGGTGTCCTCGATATACACAAGGTACGTGAGACCCAGATCTATAGATGAAAGAAAATAATGATACATAGCCAAGCAGAGACAATAAACCCAATCTCCACCTTCACTTCTCAAAGGTATAAAGTTATTTGGGGCTTAACCAAGTGTGACAAGATTATGCTTCCAAGAGAGGTGTCTTTTGATTCACCTCTTGATATTTATACTCTGCCAGAACGCTAGAGTTGAGGTCATCCCAAGGGGTGATGAAATCCCCAAGCAGGCCTCCTAAAAAAAATGTAAAATAAGGCCACTTATTTCTTGTGCACTCAAGATCACCTAAAGGCATGAGATGAGTGAACATAAGTGGTTTTGGGATTCAAAGACACTTGTTCTTTACCAATTAAAGCTTAGATTTTCTATCCACTCTTGAAGACACTCATGTTTATATCATACAATGTTCTTTCCAACTTGACAATGTTTTTCAACATAATAAAAATTGAGAGTTCACCAACATAAGAAAATTGAGTGTTGTCAACATAAGAAATTCAATAAGGAAAGAGTCAATTCCTTTATGCATTCAAGATTAAGTATGTGTTCATTTTAAACACTAAATCCAAATGTCCATTGCAATGTTCTTTGATACTTAAGCATTCAAGATTTGATGAGATTCATTTTAAACCCAAATTTAAATATGTATCATAGCATTATTATTTGACCTTTATGCATTCAAGAGTGTATTTGATTTCTAAGCATTCAGTTCAAAAAATGTTTGTGGATTTCCTTAAGGCATTGAAGATTGTGTTTTAACAACATTCATCCAAATGAAATATTTTGTTCAATTGATTATGCATTCAAGAGTGGATTTTCTTGCTTTATGTTTAGCCATTCAAGAGTGTGTTTGATTTATCTCATTAAGTACAACATTCATTCAAAGATAAATGGTTAAGAATTCAAGTTCATTCCCAAGAGCAAAAAAATATTAATAAAAACTTGTAAGAAACATGGTTAGTTTTTTATAAAATGCTCCAATCTACAAAAAAAAAACTTGATTACTCTCCTAAGAAAATTCCAAAATGAAGGCTTTACTATGGGAAAATTTATTTTAACTTTTTTTGTTATTTTTCTATATGCAAATAAGCTTAGAATGACCCCAATCCTATCAAACCACCAAAAATAAAAATTTGATCTATACTTAAAAAAAATAAAATTAGAGACAACAGAATAGAAAGAAGCATGATATACCTGATACTTACACTTGCAGATTGTAGATGATAGAGTATAGATTAGAGATGCCAAACTAAGGAGATGAAAGAGTATGAAAACTGCAAAGATGAAAGTCTATCAAAATGACGAGTTTTTGACCACCCACAATGCAGATGAAAGACTAGGTATCACAGATGACAGTTCTAGTTTTCAGCACACATCGCGAACAACAGTCTAGGTATTACAAATGATAGTTTAGTTTTCAACACACAATGAAAACAACAATGTAGGCATCACAAATGACAATTCTCGATAAAAATCATAGAAAAAAATTTGGGTTTTATAGTAGGTTTTAAATCCACCCACAATGCAGATGACAAAACAAAGGACGAAGTTGCTAAAACTTAGGTGTAAGGCTAGAAGAAGTGAATTTCAAATAGTAAGGAAGGAGACACTAATTGTCTACGTAGATGTCAATCTGTAGAGATGATAGTATGCAGATGACACTGCTTCTAGTGCAAATGATAATGCATAGATTTTTGGTAGCAAGTTATGGTTTTTGGATAATTTTTTGAGAGGAAAACAAGGACATGGGTCCCACCGAGTATGCTAAAATGTATACAAGAAAACTTGCCTATTGGAAGCAAGAGAAAACAAGAAAACATTAGCTACAATAGATAATATCAATTCTTTAAAGTAAAATAAAGCATAACTAACACTTGCTTGAGTTTTGCAGCTCAAAGAAACCAAAAGACCATGTCCTCATGCAATCTCAAAGTAGCTCAACAAAGACACCCATGAGAGGCCCTATTGGTGTGCTCTCCCAAATCACAACTATGTGAATCCCTTGATATGAAATTCAAACATGAGAATGAAACTATGCTAAATGAGTGAAGAATACTTTAAACAATATCTATGGAAGCAACTATGTTTGAGGGAATTCAAAGAATATGGATGTGGACTGTAATAAAAAAACTAATCTAACAATGCAAGATGAAATTAAATCTATCAACTACCAAATGGTTAGTCACAATGCAATTATAAGAAATCACTGAAAAGCTCAAATGACAAACTAGCATGATAATAATGCATATGAGGGAGATAAAAATGCTTGAAACAAGGGCTCTATTTATAGGCTTGAGAGAGGCCTTAGTGAGGTGGAATCTATGTGGCATCCACATAGGTTCCACAAGGAGACATTTAAGAAAGCTATGCAAGTTGTCAACATTGGAAGTTTGCTCACACATGTGTGAGAAAACTTGAAGAAAGGAGTGGGGGACAAAGGTGTAAGAGGTGTGGAAGGCATGAGAGGTGTGGAAAGTGTGAGTGTTCCTCACACATGTGTGAGCACACACTTAGGAATAAAAGGGGGGTTTAGCAAGGTGTTTAGGATAATTACGTGAGATTAAGTGGTGGGTAGGCTTAGGAGGATGAAAGTGATGGGTGTTGACTAGATTTTATGATAGGTTTAGAGAATTTGATGGAGATGGTGGGAATTTAATAAATAAGATTTATTTAAAAGGGGATTTATGGAGGATCATGGATTAAATAAATTTAACACATTAGGGATGAAAGTATTTAAATTAAATTTAAATACATTAGGAAAGTGAACCTATTTGATTAAATACATTTAATTAAATAAGTAGAAGAATATGACAAATATAATTAATTAATAATTAATTAATTATAATTTCAATAGAAATATTAAATAAATTAATATAGCATTTAGGACAATTTAAAGTTTCTACACATACCAAAAAAAAATTTCGTTGCCCGCAAATCCTTCAGAGAAAATGCATGTGCTAACTAGCATTTCAACCCCTTAATATGATCCATGTTAGACCTAGCTATAAGCATATCATTAACATATAAACATAAAATAATGTGGCTATCATCATACAACCTCTTAAAATAAACACAATGATCTAAATTACTCCTACTATATCCACGCTCATGCATAAAACTATCCAATTTTAGATACCATTGCCAAGGTGCTTGCTTTAAGCCATATAAACTTTTCTTCAATCTGCACACTAAGTTCTCCTTACCTTTAAACTCAAATCCTTATGGCTGAGCCATACATATCAATTCATCCAAATCATCATAAATGAAAGCTATTTTAACATCAAGCTACTCTAAATGCAAATATTTCATAGCTACAATACTTAAAATAGTATAGATAGAAGTCATTTTAACAATAGGAAAGAATATCTCATCAAAATCAATGCCCTATTTCTATACAAATCCTTTTATAACTAACTTAGATTTAAATCTTTTCTTACCTTCACTTTCTTCTTTGAACCTATAAACCCCCTTATTTTTTAAAGCAATTTTACCTGTAGGCAACTTGCATAAATCTCAAGTCTTATTTTTCAGCAAAGAGTCCATTTCATCTTTCATGGCAGACTCCCACTAAATCTTAGTATCCACCTGCACAACTTCATCATAACATTCAAGTTCACCAGCATCTATTAGTAAAATAGTATACAAAGAGGGTGAAAATATTTTTAGAGATCTAATTAGCCTTTGTTGACCATTTAACATTCATTGGTGTATGTGTGGTTTTTGTTGTTGCACATCGTGAGGACTGGTTGGAACATCATCTTTTGGAATATCTTCTAGTACTAGATAATCATTTTCTTTCTTCTCATGTTGTTGCAACAGATCTTTGTACAACACTTTCTCATTAAATATGAAATACCTGCTTACAATTTTATAAATTTTAAAATCCCAAAGCTTGTAACCAAATTCATTAATGCCATATCCAACAAATACACAATTCTTTGATTTAGCTCCCAGCTTGGTTCTATTTTTAGAATCTATATGAGAAAAAGCTTCACAACCATAGGTTTTGAGAAAAGAATATCTCACCTTCTTACCAGTCCATGCTTGCTCTAGAATACCACAAGCCAAAGGAGTATTATAGTTCTATTCATGCATTCAGCCACTCCATTTTCTTGTGAAGTCCTTGGAATAGTTTTTTGTCTATGTATACCATTAGTGGAGCAATAATCTTTAATTTCATGACTAGAATACTGACCACTAGTATTAGATCTGAGACGTTTTAATTTCTTACCAGTCTCATTTTTAACCAAACATCTCCATTTCTTAAAAGTTTAAAATACATCAAATTTCTAAGGAAATCAACTCATACTTTTCTAGTTGCGTCATCAATAAATATAACATAATAATGAGAGCCACTCAGGGAAGATACCTGAGCTAGTCCCCATACATCTGTATGCACAACCTCTAATATCTCTCTTTTATTTTCCTTCCCAGTCTTCACTAAAATCACTCTCTTTTGTTTTCCATACACACAACTTTCATAAAAATCCATACTAACACATTTCAGACCTAGTAAAACTTTTTTTGAATGAAGTAATTTAATACCTTTCTCACTCATGTGCCCAAGTTTGTTGTGCCACAACGCTGTATCAAAATTTATAGAAGCTAGTTGTTCTCCCTACTCAACTACAACAACTGTTCCTAAACATTCTTTTTTCTCTGAAACAATTAAAGTAAAAGGAACAATATGACTTGTAAAAAGATATAAGGTGCCTACTTTCACACCTTTTTCTAGTACAAGGGAACCTTTTGAAACCTTTCAATCTTTATCCTTAAAAGTAACTACACAACCCTCATCACCGAGTTTTCCTGCTGAAATTAAATTCCTACTCAACCTTGGAACATGTCTTACTTCATGTAGTAGCCAATGATTCCCATTCTACAACTTAATCTTAACTTTTCCCTTTTCAACAATCTGATAGGGTTCATTATCTCCCAAATAAACAAGCCCACAATCCCCTTAGACATAATCAATGAAATAACCTCTATGAGGTGTAATATGAAATGAAGCACTAGAATCTAAAACCCATGAATCATCAACACTTTCTAAAGATAGAAGGAAAGCATCCTCTTTGGATTTGTTACTTACCACATTTGCCTCCTTGTCTCCATTCGGTTTATCTCTTTCATTTTTCTTTCAAATCCAACAATATTTCTTATATGCCTTGGTTTCCCATAGTACCAATAGTCATTCGGTCCTCTTAATTGAGACCTCCTCCCCTTTGACTTTCCACTTGATTTCCCACAATTTCCAAAATTATTTCCTCTCTTAGTTATTCTATCTCAAATTTGTGCATTCAAAGCACTTCCAGATGTAGATCCACCTGAGGATTTCCTACAAGTTTTCTCACTCAAAATTACACCAATCAGATCATCATATTTTAGGGTACTAGATCTAGGAATAAAATTAATCACAACCATTACCAAGCCATTCCAACTTTCATGCAAAGAACACAAAATCAAGAGAGCCCTAATTTATTCATCAAAATTGAGAACCATAGAAGATAATTAACTAGTAATAGTATTAAACTCATTTAAATGATATGCAACAGATCCGCCTGCTACCATTTTCATATTAAATAAATGCTTCATGAGAAATACCTTGTTTGAAGTGGAGGGCTTTTCATACAATTTCGTTAAGGTTTGTATCAACTCTTTTGTTGTCTTTGCTTTTGTAATATCAAATGCTACTGATGGTTCTAGGCATAATCAAATGTTTTTAAGTGCCTTTCTGTCCAAAAGATCCCAATTGTCATTTGACATAGATCACTGATTCTTGCTTTTGCCTCCCAACGGCTTCCATAAATCCTTTTGATAGAGATAGTCTTCCATTTGCATCTTCCATAACTGAAAGTCCTTTCCATTAAACCTATCAACCCTCAGCTTACCCTCATCTACCATCACTCCCACTCAGTAGTGAGACTTTTTTGTAGAGGATAACTGAAAAAAAAACCTCACTATGATACCACTTGTTAGGATTAAACCATGGATGGAAATGATAATTGCATGAAAATATAAACAATATCAAAAAATAATAGATCACATAGAAAAGAAAACAAGACACCAAGATTTAATGTGGTTCACCCAATCCCTAGGCTACATCCACCAAACGATAAGTTTGATATTATTAGGATCTAGTGATTACAACCTGATTACAATTCGTAATCCCTTACATCTCAATACCACCACAAGAACCAATTTTTGCATCACCACACTAATAAAATCCATAACCCTAAGCCCCTTTATACAAGTATTTTTATGCCACTTTGGGTTTACAACATGTCAACCATATGTCAACTATACATTGGCTACAACGTTAGCCATAGTCCAAAAATTTATGAAGTATGTACAATACTTCCCTAATCAGTCACCATAAACTAACATACCTACCAACGAGGTTCCATGAATATGTCACTATTAGAGAAAACCCTCTTTTCCAAATACAAGAATCATCTTCAGGTGGGAAAGATTATCCATTCCCTCTCGTAATAGAGAATACTCAAATAAGTATACAATAGGGAGAGCTTCAAGTTTCCAAAGGAATATAGTCTCAAGGACCATTAAAGGTTTCAACAAACATATTGCCTCATGGTGAATAAGTTATGTCCCACTTTCTCTCAGCCAATGAATATGGGACCGCTCTTATGAAAAATCCAGGTATAAATCCTTCAAATTTCTCTATTTTAGATAAAGATTTTTCAAACTTATTAACAATGAACGATGATGAATTTATCCTAGCCAAGATTGACCCTATGCTTGAAGAAGCTCACTTCTAGTTTGAGGATGTTTTGAATTCTAAAAAGCTTCTTACTTGTGCTGATCCTAGGAATATATATATTGAAAATGATATGACCCCCACTTTGGAAATATTTGAACAAGTTTTGTTTCGATGGGTAACTAGGAAGGGGTTTGAAAGTTCTCTACAGAAGGTCCAAGAAAGCTCAAAATTTCATGATAAGATGTGGCTTTTGGGGCATGGTGATTGGTTGATAAGGTTCCTGTGCATGATTAGTTTGAGTTACCAAGATGGAGAGTTTTTCAAATGGAGGTGGTGTTGGGTTGTGCCATACCTATTGGTGTTTTAAAATATCATGTTTCAAAAACCTAGTGATAGGAATATAATACATTTAGGGGCATATAACTCGCATATTAAACATACTTATTTAGATACCAGGACCAACTATAAGGCTATACCCTTCTTCTACTTCAATTTCTGTAAAACCTAGGTGGGTGTACCTCAAATTCATTCATGTGGTACACTTAAATCTAAAAAAGAAGATAATACCCTTAATCTCCTAACACTTATGTAGACAAAATAGACATGAAATAGCTAGAATCATGACATATGAACTAGATAAGCTAAGTGAGGGTAACACTTTTTAGCTCTTCAACAAAAAAGGGAAAAGATTTTGATTATAATTTGATTTCAACAAAACCAAGAGATGAACACCACAAAATTTTGATCCTATAGCTGATCAATGCCTTATCTATTGGGCAATTCTACAAATCACTAACGTACATGCTTGGAAATCATTGAGACATTTCATGTATTAGGAGTTCTTGATCTATCCATTCACCTTGTGAATCAGACATATACATCTTTCTGAATCTCATGCTCAACCTATCCTTTCATGAAAGCTACAACCCCATTATGGTAAATCAAGAATTTACACAACCTCTTGAATCACAAGAAAAACATACCAAAACATACAACCTAAAAAAAATTGCAACTGGACAATATGCACCTTGTACATATATCATAGAAGATCACAAACATCATGAATATGAGACAAAAAGTTAGATTGAAGATTAATTTTTTGTTGCATTTTTATTCATTTCCTTAATAAGATGAATGACATTAAATCATAAAAATACTAAATAGACTAGAACTATCTGTATTATCATTACTTGTTGTTCATTACATGAGAGAAATGATGAAGAAATGGTGGAATCATAGTCATGATAGAAACTTCAACCTCATTTGAACCATCCTTGTGGTATCACATCAGTGAAAAATGTCCAAGAACTAGAACCAACCCCAAAGAAAGAGAAGAGAAGAGAATATAAAGACAGGAGAATTCCTCGATCAAATTAGATGCTACCATTTGTCGACTTGAAACTTCTCCACTTGTAGATGAAAAACCTCTCTTTACCTTCTCTCTATAACTAAATACCAGATCCTTTTCCTTGTTACTGAAGAAAACTTGAAAATATCTTAAGAATGATAAAAACATGTAACTAATTTGAATGCTGGAACTGATATCAAACTAGGGCCAAAAACACCCGTCAAATGACCTCTAGAGGCAAAATGTAACTCTCAAAAATATTTTTCTTCAAATCTAGAGTCAACAAACTTCATGGTCTATCTTCCAACTGACTTTGATGCTTCATCATGAAATTTTATCATTCTACTAAGAATGCCCCCCATTTTACAAATCTTCTTATAGCTTGTATTGGTCAATACCTATGCATTTTTTGATTCCATATCTAGATAGCTTGTCTTCTCCTAGTTCCAATGGTATATTATACTTTACATTTTTTATAAAGATCGACCCTCTAGGGCTTTTTTGAAAATCTAGGCCCCATTTCATGCTCAGAGATTAAATGAAAAATTTAAAATATCCTATAGTCAAAACTATAGAAAAATCTTTAAAATATTTTAATTTTTCATATCAGAGGCTTTGTACATGAAAAATTGACAAAAAAATCAATAAAAATGAATTTTTTGAATTTTATATTTTAGCCCTTTTTTTGAATCTAAGTCAAACCTCCTAGTTGACCACTAGATGTCAACACTTCACCACTAGCCTAGAGTGCCCTGCGATGTGTTAGCTCTTTACTTTGTTGCGAGTTTAACTCCTTAATTATCATTAACCCTTGTGAATTGGCAAAACAAAGCATTTCACACGTTCATAATTCATCCTAGAAAACTACAGTTAACCCTTACGAGGTTGTGAAATGAGAATTTTTCCATGGTCACATCATATTTTTGGCTTAAAACTTAATGTTGGTTATGCTGTGACATGATTACCTTAACCATTTCATATTGTTGAGTGATTATCTCCAAACTACACTCTAATCACTACGAACTCACACTTGATCACCACGTGTCCTCTTAGTTGATGTCATCACTCCATTTCTCCCTCGATAGTTTGTATCAAAATTTTAGTTTTACTTTGCCATCTGTCACCCATGTCCACAGTGGGGCCCTTCATGCACATGCTTGCCTCCAAAATCCAGAAGCCTTTGAGACATAATATAATTGTGTATTGGTATTTAAATGCATAAAATTCTTCTCACATGTTACATGTGGGATTAAGGAAAACCCTTTGTTTCAAAGGCATACAACTACATACCAATGGAAGGTTGATTCAATGTACACATAAGCCTTTTTACATATAGTCTAAAGAAGTTGAAGATGATGACTGAATCCCCTTAACATGCCTCACCTCGGGTCTTCTCACGTTAATAGAGGACAATCTTCACTCCACATTGGAATGATGGAAGTTAACTAGGAAACAATTTGACAACTTTGAATGCCATCATGCAACAAGATCCACCTACATTTGAGCCCTTCTGAATCCAAACTCAAAAGCACCATTGTGAAGATCTAGTAGCTTAATACATCTTTAGCAATTTTACAACCATATGTCATTGCAATCTATTTGCGGCCTCTAAACTCATGCCTTGAAATGCTAAAATGGGATGTTTCATCGGTGTAGAGTGAGGTGTGCTTTTTGCATGCATATGAAAGAAACCACTTGAGATAGGAGAAAACTATCACTATTTTATGAATGCACATAGAAATTAGGGTCTAACTTTCATGCATGCCAAGATGATCTTGTCTATTGCTTTCTTAATCTCTAGCTTTTAAAATGGCTGATGACATTTATCTCATTCATTTCAACCAGCCACATTTCATGGACAATTAACTGGACTCTCTATAAAATAGGTCAAACCAATATTGTCTTTGTTAGCCAATGGTGCTCCATCATATTAATAGATTTCATAGATATAAACAACCATGTCTTTCTTCCAAATATACATTTCTCCCCAAAGATAGCATGGGATTCTTTTCATCTTCAAAAGCATCTTCTTGTTGACATCAATGACTCTAGGATCCATCTCCATCTTAGCTGATACACTAGGTAGTTCATTTGGTGTAGAAGACTATCCCCTTTGCAAATCATTTTGGCAACATTAATTGGCCTCTTTAATGTCACTACTTTCCTTGCATTTTTTGCATGGCACATAATGCATATATTATACTTCTTCTCCATCAACCTTCCTAATCTGGGCCTTCTACTAATACAATAAATTATGAGAGATGTTTTGAATCCATTGTCTTTGTAACAGGTTACTATCAAGAATAAAACTCAAGAAACATGAGCATTTAGGCCTCATTGGCACGATTAATCTCCTCATTCATTTTGATTTATGCCTCTTGCATACCAATTCCTCGTCATACTTCAAACAAATTAGGTTCCCATACCAAGATGATCTCCCATATTATATTTCACTCTAAAAATGATCTCATCAAGAATTATTTCATTAAGTTCATCATGTGTTTTAACCTATTAGTTCTCGTCACTTAGGGATGTTGATTCTTAGTTTAATTTCCTACCTGAGTGCATATTCCGATTTGATATAGAAATGATGTTGAAATTCATTTTTGAAACACTGGACCCGATCGACCATTTCAAAATTTATTTAAAATAAATCATAGTTTCTTTAGAAAAAAATACCTTGGTGATAAGTGCATATTAAAAGATTAACATTCCACTGACCACAAAGATTCCATACCCTTTAGTGATCTGATGAATTTAATTGGGCCCCAAAGTGGGTCTGGCTAAAATAAAATTCATTTTCAAATAACTGATACTTCAAAATGATCTATTAATCACCTGACGATGATTAAAATAAATTCAATCCTTATTATATCATTTGAAACTCATTTTATCACCTGCAAATTGTGATCTTTTGCTCAAAATCCTCTAAGACTGGCTTTAAAAACTGACTGAATCCAATAGCTGGGCTCTAAAAACTGACATGCGGATTCTCTATTCCACATTCTTTTACCTTGTTAGATCTTGCATCATGATAAAACCTGAGTCAAAAGATATTGACCATCAAAGTTTCCTTTGTGAAACTACCTGCAAGCAAACATGTTAGAAAATAATAAATCACGTTTGATTTTGGCTTCAAAAATAGGTCAAACTAACACTTGGAGGCACAAAAAATGGGGCTTTAGTTCAGTGTCTTGAGGAGAGCATAAATCTATGATTTGGGCTCATGAAAAATAATTGGGTGCATTTGACGAGTGGTCAAAGTGGGCTATTGGGATTTGTAGGATTGGAAACACTGGCAGGAAAGTAATTTTCACAAACAAAATGGACCTAGGAAAGTGTCGTTAAGAATTGAAAACTAGCACACTAAAAGAATTTTTAGGATAGAACATAATGATAAAATTCATTTGATATCCTCTATCATGGATTCGGATTTATGACATCTTGAATAGGGGTACTAATCAATTTGTACTTTTAGACAACAGTAAAACTTTATAAATTGTATTTGGAATCATGTTTGAAAACTAGACAAACAAATTCATCATGGGATAAAATATAAAACATAACAAGTGTACCACCTCTAGAATGTAATGCCAAAGGAATTTTCTGATTTTGTTCAACTGGGTTAAAGTTACAATTGGTCAAATAGGGCCTCCTAGAATTCTAAGAAATATGCATCGATATGACAATTGTAAACAACCAACTTTGAGGGATTCAAAACCTAGTCAAAACATATCAAAATGACTCAAAAATAGAAACATAGATTCTATTATATGCATAATAAATGCTCCCAAAATGGTGAGTCATAAAACATAACCAGGTTCAAGATATTCAAATGCAAACTAGGCTTCATGTTGCTATTTGACACTTAGGAAAAAAATCAGGTCTAAACATTGCTCAAAATGAAACTTCACAGAATGACAATTTATCATCAGGAATGCATGGTGTTAGAAACATAAAACACCTCCTAGGCCTCAAAAGGATAGCTGGGTAAACATGCATTAAATGCACTTATAGGGGCTCAAAATGACTCAAAAGCTTATTACGGTACTCAAATTGGTAATGCAATTTTGAGTCCCATCAATACCAATGTAATTCATTGTTCTAAAAAGGATCTTTCTTCTCACATCCAGTGAAAAGCTTCATGTAAGTTTTCTTCAGCTCTAATCTTGTGGTGATTTCTTCTCACTGATATATATTTGTAAATCTTGCTGCCCTTTGAGCTTTCTATGGTGTTTAGTTTAGTTGTTTTGTCCTTCCTTGCTACTAGATTAGGTGTTTTTGGGTGTTCCCCCTACTCTTCCTTCCTTGCAAATAGCTCCTCATTGCTTCCTACTCTATGACTCTATTTCCCAATGGATAAGACACTGGTCTTTATCAAATATTGTTGGATTCTTGGTATCTATCATGACCCACATCCCCAATTAGAGATAGCTATAAGTATTCTTTTAGCACACACTTTTTAAACTTGTGAAAATCAGTCCTATTGGAGTAGTTCTCTATTTATTTGAGTTTCTTATTGGTTTTTAAAATAATGATGCCTTATAAAAGTTTGAGCTACATGAAAGAAGTGTTATATGCCAGTGTTGAATTTGAACTTGAACCTCAAGCTTCAAGGGTTCAAAGTTCAAAGTTCAAAGTTCAAAATGTAGGTTCAGGTTCAAAGTTCAAAATTAGAAGTTCAAGTTTAGTATTTCAAAGTTCAAAGATGGAAATGTAGAAGAAAATTTCAGATTTAAAGTTCAGTTTCGAGTTCCCATAATCAAAGTCAGAACTTTAAGATTCAAAATTCAAAGATGTAGATTCAAAAATTCAATAGTTAGAAAGATGAAATAATTTCAAGTTCAAAATCTAGATTCATCAAATGCCCACCATTAAAGTTCATGTTACAAAGTTTAGTATAGAAGTAATGATCCGATAGTTTAGAAGGTGCAAATTTTAAAAGAACATATTATCACATGTTTAGTTGGGGCCTCAAGTTTATTGACTCATTGGGTTTGATCAGTCTATTAAGCTCTAAGGATCATATGAGCTAGTAATCAATGGTTTTTCTTCAAGGGCATTTGTATGTGTGTTGCATACTCAACAAAACATCCAAAAATTGGTAATATGAGAATGTTGAATATATGGCATAAAATAGAGTGGCAGGTGTTATGAACACTTAGGGACATTCATTTTCACATTAGAAGGCATGTCTTGCAAGTCTCCAAGCATATCCATGATGACCGTGGTAGTGATGAATCTAGAATCCTAAGCCTATGCCATCTATTTGACACAATGTCAATGTGTGAAATTGTCGATCTCTAGAAATTACAATGAAAAACCTAACTACCAAGGGGCTCGATAGAAACATATTAATATTTGAATGAATTCCACCAGACACTTTGGTTGAGAAGATATCAAGTTCTGTGGTCGTTATAATTAAATTCATATTCAACCTGATATAAGTATGGAAAACACAGGAAATGCACGCAAATTGTTTGACCAATTTCCATCTCAAGAGAATAATAACCAAAAATGCATTGGGCACATGTGGAACACAAACTACCAAACATAAAACATATTGTAAAGATGCCAAGTATACATCTCTCCTACACCAATTGACAACATAGTGGATACATGTCCATCTTAGTGTATGAAGATCCAAATATAAAGTGCTCAGGATAGATCCAATCTTTCATCAAATGTAAGCAAAATGTCTGAGAAGACATATTCATAACAAAATGTTCAATGGAGTCCCTCAAAGGGAAATTATGATTAAGCATATAGATGATTTAGCTTGCAAAATGTACATGGTTGATGACAAGTTCTTGGGCCACAAAAACACTATGATATAAAAAAGAAAATCTGCTAAGGCAAGATGAAACCTAAACTATATACAAGATTTGGTCATGATTTTTTCCACATGCTCTACTCTTTAATAGGGTGATTGAAGGGGATAAATGGTAATTTTTTTCACTCCTCCATATTGATAAAGGGAAGAACATAAGTTCTAGAACTCACATTTATTTTATGTTTGTGATGGAGGCAAATCATCCAAAATTTTGAATCATACACAAGAACAAAAGGGACATATGGAAGACTAAACCAAAAGCATTTAGTATGGAGTGTCTAAAAAATTTATTGCATTTGTGTTATGAAAATTAAACACACACCTGGTATTACCATATGTCATGGCTTCAAAGTGCTCAATACCTTCTTTTGTAAATACAGTGAACTTGGTGGACCATATATATGCAATGCAATATGAAGTCCATGAGATATAATACCAATCCCCTTGAATGAAGATGCCTAATTGATAAGATAGGGATTTGAGAAGTATCAATAAACATTCTTGGAAGATGTCTCAAGGCATAGACAATATACACCAACTGTTTGACCGAATGCCTTTCAGTGATGCACTCCAAATCAGAATAATAGGTGGTGAAATTGAATGTAGGTGGTAATATTTCTCTTGACTCATTGGGTCTTGAAACTTATTATACATGTTTTGGAGCCTCGAGAGCACAATTTTGTACTTCAACTGTGCTTGGCAAAAGATGTCTGGGAATAACTCAATAGAACATTCCCTTTCTTTGGTATATGTGGAAGCATAGTCAATGCATGTACTTTCTCAATATCCCCATGGCTCCAAGACATAGGTGAGTCAAAGTTCATTAATGAGATGGTTGCATATTTTGTGAGACTTGATAATTGCTTGCTCACCATAAACTTGTGTATGGTGAGGAATTCTCCACCAAACCTAATTTCTATATGCAAAAATATGCACCAACTTAGGTTTCATGGTGAATGATAGACATTAAAAAAGTGTGGCTTATCTAGAGTTGACAAGGCAGTCAACACATCACCACTACTTGGGAGTCTCTCAAAATGTTGGGTAAGAAGATAGATATCTCATTTATTAATTGTGTCATAACAAGAATTGATATTGAGGATACAAAACAAGTGTCTTTACCATCATATTTATGTTGATAAGGTGAAATAGGGTAGAGGCTTCTGCATAAAGATTCAGTTATAGAAACTAAATAATAGCTCATCAATACCAATTGTTATAAAAAACTTAGAAAGAAGTTGAATGGGTTTTTTTTTCCTTCTAATTTCAGAATTTTGAAGCTATAGAAAAGGGGAGAGGAACATATTTTCATGGTGTACATTGTAACAAGGGAAAAGCTAGAGGGTTTTTATTTTACATCTTATTTTTTGAAAATCTTGATTGTACTTGCATATACAAAATAGCCTTACTGTTATCCTTTTGTATTTTGGAATGAAGAAGAATATGCATATATTAGATCTTAAGGTATGTATGTTCATTTTTCTAGTCAATATAGATCATGTGGTCTTTTCCTCCTAGTTTTGACTATAATTCTACATTATTGCTCCGTGTAATCATGTACTTGTGAATCGGTTGGTTCACAAGTCCATAATCAACATAATGAGTACTTTAATTCCTTTTATGTCCTCTGTTATGTGAAAGATTTGATAAGAAATCTTATAGTTTTCTGTTGATCTTTCTCTTCATGATTACTCCATAAATCTTATAAGCACAATCTTTTCATTTTACGGATGAATTTTAAAAACTTCATGTCTTCAAGTTAAAGACATAATAAATTTGTATAATACATTAAATATTTATTTATGAGGGAGTTTTACCTCTTAATTCAAAGGAGAGTTATCAATCAATGATAACTCGTCCAACTATTAGTTATAGTTGTTCTTCTTTTTGGGCATTTAAGAGTCAATTCATTTCATTATTGTTGAAGGAAAAATCAATTCACTAATATATATAATGGTTGAATAAAAAAATTAGTCCCTATTTCAAAAAATTATGTCCTCACTTGATTTCCCTCCTTATTTGGGTGTATATTTTTGGTATATGATCATGTATTAGGTACCCGATTATTTTGGGTATCCAATATGGGATCGGGTACCTCATTGTTTTTACTGGTGAAATTCTACCAAAATATTATTTATCATTGAAGACTAGAGAATACTATTTTTTAAACCTTTTCACATGTTTCAACAGTGCTTTGGTAGAAAAAATAGAGTTTGGGGCCCAATGTTTGAAAGAGGTGGCTAAAAAACTCAACAATGTGTCTTGGATTATTGTTTGAATGGGGAGTAGTAGCCTCTAAAGGCTAAATGGAAAAGGAAGGTATTGAATGAAGATATTGAAGCATATAGGGAAAGAGGTACGGCAAAACATTGAAGAAAGTGACAAGGTATGTAGAATGTCAATCAAGTTGACAATGTATTGATCAAAGGTGAAATTATAGAGTTGGAAAATGAATATGTTCAATTGGAGAATGAAAATTTACCAGTTCATAATGAAAATGTGGAGAATGAAATGTACCAATTCATAATGTGAATGCCATGATTGACCATGTCAAAAATGAAAATACACAAGAACCCTACATATCCCCTAATTATAACTAAATGGTGGGAGACTTCCATGATTCGATAAGAACCTAACCAATGATGTGAAGTAAGTAATAACACAGTTTTGTCACTTGTTGATACAAAATTCTGCACCCTTGCTTGAGGTATGATGCTCAAGTGACCTTGTGCAACATGGAAAAAACCTCCAAGTGTGGGACTTGAGTTCTAAGGTTGAATCTCCAGAGAAAATTGATTTCCTTACAATCACGATGCACCAAAACATGACACAGAAGCAACCTAGGTTACATTGCTATCATGAATGTTTGCCTTGTTTCTTTGTATCTATTGAGCTCTTTGTTGCTACCGTGCTCCTAGTTATTGTCAAGCTCCTCGTTGGTGTTGGGTTATTTTTTGTTTTAAATCTTATATTTGGTTATGAGTTCTTAGTTTTTGTCGAGTGCTTGTTGGTTCTGAGTTATCTATGGTTACCAAGTTTATGTGGTTGTCAAGTTCATATATGTGCCAAGTGTTGTCAAGTGAAAGTTTTCCCTTGGTCCTTCTTTGGTTGAACTATCTATGTTTGATTCCAATTTGGTCCAACCTTGCATATTTGATATTTGTTGAGAGCTGAGTTCTGGCTTGGTTTTCATTTAATGTAAGGGGTTATTTAGGATGTAATTTGTAACAGGTTGACTAGTAGCCATGCAAGTATTTGAAAGGGGTCTTAGGTAGAGACTTAGGGGGGATAAGATAACCTAAAAGGCCTTACATCCATGCATGTATGTTGATGATTTGATGAATCTATAAAGTATTTTCTCTTCTATCTCCTTTGGTTGTTATGCTTTGTGTTGTGTTTACTCTTGCAAGTGACTTTGGTATCTGGGTGTGTCTTTGGCCCTAGTTATCCTTGGTTCTCCCTATGTCATGTGGTATTGAAGTTTGAGGTTCATCCTTATGGAGATTGGATAGTGTAGAATCTTCAGTTGTTTTGATTGTGGGGTAGCATATTTGAGGATTTGACCTATAACATGTAGATGGTTACAATCTTGTAGGAACTTGATTATAAAGATGGTTCAAGGTAGAGAAAATGCTGACTATGTCATATTGGATATATTGAGACAAATTGCAGCTAGATTAGATGATATACAAACATCCTAGAGGAAAGGAGCACATCTTGACGATGTGAGTGATGATGAAGAAGTGGCACCAAACCCTAATCTAGAACCTAAAGAAGATCAAGATGAGGCAAGATTATTGAGAGTATTATCTAGGGAAAATTCAAAACATACTATAGATGTTGTTCCTTATGACAGAAAATTGGATACCAATGCTATGTTGCATTGGATCTATAATATGGAGAAGTTCTTTGAGTATGATAATACTCCTGATAATATAAAGGTGAAAATTGTAGTTACTAGGTTGAAAGGTCATGCCTCACTGTGATGGGAGAATTTGCAAATTAATAGACAAAGGAGAGGAAAGGAGAAGATCAAAAGTTGGGTGAAAATGGTGAACAAAGAACAAGTTCCTTCTTGTTGATTACCAAGTTAGCTTGCTGAGAAAGATGCAAAATTTGAGACAAAGGGATATGACTATGAAGGAGTATACTGAGGAGTTCTATAGATTGGACATCAAATCTGAACATGTGGACAATGATTTTGACAAAATTGCAAGGTACATAAATGGATTGAGATTCGGGATTCAAGATGAAATAAGTTTTGTGAAATTGGAAAGTGTGGAGGAAGCATATCAATTTACCATGAAAGTAGAGGAGATCTTGATAATGAGGCATGAACAAAGACAAATAGTTAGAGGTGGTAGATTTCAAAGAGGCAGAGGTAAATCTTATGGAGAAGGTGGTAGATCTAACAATTTTGTGCAAGATAAGGAAAAATTTGATTGGAAGAGTGATGAAAAAGGAAAGACCGAGTGGAAAGGTGGTGATTCTTACCAAGAAGGTACTAGTTATTATCGATGAAGGGGTATTTTTTATTCTAGAGGTGGTTTTCGTGGTAATTGTTTAGATGTGGTAAAGAAGGGCATCGATCCTTTGAATGTAGATCTTCTAAAAGTGGGAAAGGTAGTGTAAATATTTTGGTTTAAGGAACACTAAGGGCTCACCTAGGGGACCTGAGGTTGGAGAAAATTTGATGGTGAGAAGAACCTTATGTAATAAGGGAAGTTATGAGGAACCTATCCTTCAAAGAAGTCATTTCAAAACCAGATGTAAGATAGCTAGAAAATGCTGCAAGGCGATTATTGATAGTGGAAGTTCTACTAATTTGGCATCAGAAGAGCTGGTTGCAAAGTTTTATTTGCAATGGTTGAAGCATCCTAAACCCTATCATGTTTCATGGATCAAAGATGAGCATAGAATATTGGTATGTGAGCAATGCTTTGTGAAGTTCAAGATTGGACATTATTTTGATGAAGTGTTGTGTGATATTATGCATATGGATTGTTGTCATATTTTGTTGGGTAGACCTTGGCAATATGATAGGTATGTTGTACATGATGGAAGATTGAATCAATATACTCTTTGGGTGAATGGGAAGAAGCAAATATTGTTTCCTTTGATTGAAAGTCTAGATGAGATTAATTGTTCTACAATAAAAGTTTGCATGATTAATGTGAAATAATTTGAAAAATAAGTAAATAAGAATCAAGTCTATTTTTCCATATTTCATAGTGGACTGAGTTTGGGTAGTAATTGCTGAGTGGTAACAAAAGCTGGTAATGACTGAGTGATGAAAAATAGTGGTAGCCAAGTACTAGAAAAAATTACAAAATTGCTAAATGAGTATAAAGAGATTGTTTCAGAGGATATTCCTAATGGTTTACTACTAGTGATAAGCATAAGTCATTGTATGGATATGATTCCTGGAGCTAGTTGGCCAAACAAAGCACCATATAGATTGACACGTATAGAAAATGAAGAACTCAATAGACAAGTGCATGAATTATTTTAGAAGGGATTAATCAAAGAAAGTTTGAGTCCATATTAGAACCTAAAAAGAATGGAGAATGTATACCGGTTCTAGAGCTATTGACAAGATCATAGTGAAATATAGGTTTCCTATGCTGAGGATGGATGACACAATAGATTATTTGAGTAGAGAAAATTGTTTTACCAAGATTGATTTGAAGAGTGGCTATCATCATATCAGAATAAGAGAAGATGATGAATCAAAGAATTCTTTCAAGATAAAAGATGGTCTTTATGAATGATTGGTGATGCCTTTTGGTTTGACTAATGCACCTAGTACTTTCATGAGGTTGATGAATGATGTCCTCAAGATATTTTTAGGTAAGTTGTTGATTATTTATTTTGATGATATTTAGATATTTAGGAAGACTAAGGAGGAACATCTTGATTGTGTTAGATAAGTATTGTAGAGATTGAAAGAGGAAAAGTTGATGATTAACTTGAAAAAGTGTTCTTTTACGCAAGAGGAGATTGTGTATTTGGGATTTTTGATTTCATCTGATAGTTTGAGAATGGATCTTGAGAAAGTTAAAAGAAATTTTAGAATGGCCTACACTTGATAATGAGGGTGATGTAAGATCATTTCATGGTTTGGCTAGTTGTTATAGGAGGCTTATAAAGAATTTTAGTTCTATTTGTAATGCTATGACTTAGACGATGCGAGGAGGAAAAAGGTTTTCAAGTGGACACATAGAGCTGATAATAGTTTTGAGACTTTGAAACAAAAGGTTGTTGAGCTATTTATATTGGCTTTGCCTAATTTAAATAAAGTATTTCAAGTTGCATGTGATGCAAGTGGTAGTGCAATAAGAGCTATATTGAGTCAAGAAGGTAAACATGTTTCATTCTTTATTGAGAAATTGAATGATGCTAGAAGGAAGTATTTTGTGTATGATCAAGAGTTTTATGCTATTGTTCAAGCCTTGAAGAAGTGGAGATGTTATTTGATTCCTAAGGAGTTTGTATTGTATACTAATCATAAATATTTATAGTACTTGGGATGTCAACATAAATTGAATAAGATACATATTAAGTGGGTTGAGTACTTGTAGAGTTTTGCATTTGTGATTAAGAATAAGAGTGGAGTCACCAAGTTGCTTATGTATTTAGTAGAAGACATTCTTTGTTGACTAAGAAGACATTCTTTGTTGACCAAGATGAAGGTTGAAGTTCTTGGTTTTGATGAAATGAATGAGTTGTATGATATTGACCATGATTTTTTTGAGGCATGGAGAGAGTGTATAGCACCAAATCTATCAAATCACATGAGTAAGTATGATGAGCATTTCATTCAAGTAGGTATGTTGTTCAAAGGATTTCATTTGTGTATACCTAGAAGTGATATGAGAGTTAATCTGATTAAGGAAAAACATAGTGGTGGATTCACTAGACAATTTGAAATTGATAAGATATTGAGTTTTTTGAACGATCAGTGTTATTAGCCACACATGTATAAGGATGTTCAAAAATTTGTAAAGAGTTGTGGATTTTTTCAAGTTGCAAAATGAGTAAGTTAGAGTACTGGTTTGTATACACCTATTTTTGTTCTTGAGAAAACTTGGAGTGACATCAATATGGACTTTGCTCTTGGATTACCTAAGACAACAAAGGGGTATGATTCTATATTTGTTGTTGTGGACAAATTTTATAAGATGGCTCATTTCATATTGTGTAATAAAACATCAGATGATATGCATGTTGCTGAGATTTTCTTCAAAGAGATTGCTAGATTACATGGATTACCAAGAAATATTATTTTTGACAGAGACGATAAATTTTTTGGTTACTTTTGAAAGACTTTGTGGAAGAAGATGGGTACTGAGTTGAAGTTTACTTGTACATTCCATCCACAAATAGATGGATAGATTGGGGTTGTGAATAGAAGCTTGGATAATTTTCTAAGATTTTTAGTTGGAGATAAACCACATAATTGGGAGTTGATATTGACATAAGATGATTTTGCATATAATAATAATGTGAATATGAGTATAGGGAAAACACCTTTTGAGATTGTTACTAGAATGTAGCCTAGAGGGATATCTAAATTGAGGGATGTTACTAATGAAGAAAAGAGAAGCATTGTAGGGATAGAATTTGCTAATTTTATGGATTCTTTGCATAATGAAGTGAAGTTGAGGTTGGAAAAAAGTAATCAAAATTATAAGGAGAGTGTTGATAAGTCTAGAAGACATCATGATTTTGAATTTGGTGATGAGGTGATGGTTCATTTGAAGAAACATAGATTTCCTAGTGGAACATACAATAAGTTGAAGATGAAGAAGTTTGGACCTTGTACGATCTTGAGGAAGTTTGACAGTGGTAATGCTTATGAAGTTGAGTTACTTAATGACATGGATATATCTCCTATATTAAATGTTGCTTATTTGTATAACTATCATGAGTTAGATGATGAACTTGTTGTATCAGATAATTATCCTAAGAAGTAGATTGAAGAGGTTGAACAAGTATTGAATCAGAGAGTTGGTAAAAGTCATGATGAAAGGATTACTATGAGTATTTGGTAAAGTGGAAGAAAAAACTACTTAAAGATGCTAGATGAATTTATCAATCTAAGTTGGATTCAGCTCACATTGTGACACTTGCATTATTTAGGAGACTCGTTTCTTTTCAACCCTGGTTGTCTGATGTAGGAGCATCTTGGGTTGCATTGCTATCCTACATGTTTGCCTTGTTTCTTTATTGCTGCCAAGCTCTTTGTTATTGTTGAGCTCCTAGTTGTTGTTGAGCTTCTAGTTGGTGCCAAGTCTTTTGTTGTTGCCAAGCTTGTAGTTGGTGTTGAGTTCCTAGTTG
Source organism: Cupressus sempervirens (assembly GCA_028749045.1). NCBI lineage: Eukaryota > Viridiplantae > Streptophyta > Pinopsida > Cupressales > Cupressaceae > Cupressus > Cupressus sempervirens. Next base: position 637,914,044 of record CM053789.1, on the reverse strand, counting down.
GTGCTAAGTGCCTGTTGGTTTCAAGTTCTCTATCATGGCTGAGTTCATGTTGGATCGAGTTTGTGTATATGCTGAGCTTTGTCAAGTTCCAGTTTTTCCTTGGTCCTTCTTTGGCTGAGCTATCTATGTCTAGTTCTAGTTTGGGTCGACCTTGCATATTTAATTTTTGTATTTAATATTTTTTGAGAGCTAACATGTGGCTTGGTTTGCATTTAATGTAAGGGTTTATTTACTTGAAAATTTCTAACATGCCAACTTGTGGTTGTGCAAGTATTTAAAGGGTTTCTTAGGTAGAGTCTTAGGTGGGATAAGATAATGAAGAGTAGAAGTAGAGTAAGAATGTGAAGATCATAATTGAAGATCAAGTTTGAATTGTAATTATGGTCATAACATAAAAGGCCTTACAGTTGGGCATGTATGTTGATGATTTGATAAATCTATAAATTATTTTCTCTACTATCTCCTTTGGTTATTGTGCTTTGTGTTGTGTTTCTACTATGTTTACTCTTGCAAGTGACTTTGGTAACTGGGTGTGCCTTTGGCCCTAGTTATCCTTGGTTCTTCGTACATCAAAACTACAACTTGAGAGGAAAAGGGAGAGAGATTACATGAAATAAATTGTTGAAAGGGAAAGGAGGTTAGGTAACAGATTGAATTTGGTCACAAATCTTCTTGTAGATGCACTTAACATTAATAAAAGTTTAGAAACTACACAGATCTTAACTTTAGTTCACCCTCTAAAGGCGCATATGCAGGTTAGAACAAATGAGACCTTGCAAGGAAAGAGATATTCACAATGCAACACCCATGAGAAGATTAATACAACATATAGATTTAAAAGATAAAATAGAAACATTCAACACAAGAGAAAACATGCACAAGATAGTCAAATGGTAAGAAGAGGAAACATGGGTTTCTATTAATGCAAGACAAAAGAAGAAATTTACAATCACAAAGCATAATCCTACTATAAAAGAACCAATAAAGAACCCATAAAATATTTACCTTTCCTTTTTAAAGAGTTCAAGAATAACTCTGATCTAAACTTGAAGTTCAAACCCCAATAAGACTAGAGTTAGATTACCAAGGAGCAATAACTAAATATTAGAGATAAATTTGATCATGTAGTGCAACTTGCTGTAGAAGTTATAGGAAGGGGGAAAAAAATGAATGTACCCAGTTGTAAGGGAGATCCAATCTAAAATATTTGACCATTCCAAGCATTAAAGAATCATGGAGATGCATTGGCATCATGCAAGCATGGCCCAAAAGTCACTTTGCATTAAATGAGTAGGTCCTTATGACTTGTGATGGCCGCAAAAAGGTAAATCATGCCACTATTAAAAATCAAGGGATGCGATAACATGTAACTCAACAAAAGAAGAAACCAAACTACTCGGTCAAAGAAAAAACCAAGCCAGTCACTAAGCTACTTAGGAGAAGAACAGATCAAGTCACTCGATCAAAGAACAAACTGAGCCACTTGATACCAAAGAAAACTAGTGCATGACAAAGGAAGAGATTGAGCCAACACAAAATGTTAACTGCCAACTTTGGCATGTTAACCCACTGCAAATAATCCAACCCATTGAAGATCTCTTAGGTTGGTTATCAATGATGGGTTGAATGGGGGTGAAAATATTCAACATTCTTTACTACTCAGAGGGGATGGTTGCTTGCTAAGTATAAGATTAGTGGCCTTAATCAATTCATTGGGCATGGAATCACAAAAAGAAAATGATGCATTATCCCACTTGTAACTTCACAAAATTCTACAACCAACAAAAAAAAAAAGCTCCAGGGAGATTTGAAAAGCCTCAAGAAGTTCCAGAAAGATGTGCACATGAACATTTCTTGGAAACCTAAAAACACCTACTCTATACAAGTATTTACAAATTAAATAATCAAACAAAGCTATTAACTATCTTTTTGAAGTAGCTACTCTTCCTTACAAGTTGATTTTTTCTTTCGTGCTCATAGGTAGATGAAAATAGTAGCAAGCATGACAAGCATATTGTTGCATGGAATATCTTTTTCTGATACTAAAAATAATGAAGCTTTCTAGTACTGGGACATTATCACTTTGAGCAAGATTTACTTGCTCACTCTTGTAGAACTCACCCTCACACTCAAAACTAAGCATGACTGAAGGAAAAATGCTAATTTGTTGCAAAGTTGGATGCCTGATGGGGTATCCTCTTGATCGCTCTTAGTCTAAGCAATCAGCCTTGATCGTGTTGATGTTCTCTGCAATGGTGGTATCCAACTAGTTTGGAAGTGGCTAGATCCCTTTTTGTAAAGAAATAATCTCCACATCTTCTTCATGTTGCTTATGAACCACCTCCTTGAGAGCTATCAAAATATTATGAATCTCCACTTGCTGCTACTACAACTCATGATCTTTTGATAAAGAAGCAGATTGCTTAGTTTCCATGGATAGTTCCATCTTATCCTAGAAATTACTTTCATTAAAATCCTCTTTCTCTATTATAGTAAAATGCATAGGCTAAGGAATAACCTCATGCATATCAACATGTTCTTTCTCAAGGACAAAGATATCCTTGGGGCTCTCTTTTCCATCCTCTATATCATGGAGGACTATCTTGAAGACTTAAATCAATCTACCTACTTTGTTCATTTTTTTTCATTTGGAGGCCCAACAAATTCTCATCCATCTTAGCCATCATAGATTCAATGGTTTTGATTTCATCATTTGGGGGTGTTGGGTCTAATGGGGTAGGGGTGATGATAATTTTTAGTAGATTGGCTATAACCAACTTGAGGCTAGGATTGAAAATGGAAATATGAGGGCTGAGGAATAAAAATATCATGATATGGGGGGAATAATAATAGTTTCTATGAAATGGGTCCATGGTTAGAACTTTATAAAACTTGCAATTTCATAGAAAAATTTTAAACCACAAAAAGTTAAGAATGATCTTTACATTCCAACATTGGGTCTATTTGAAACCAATAGATGTGGACATAGATTTTCCATGGTGTTTTTAAAATGCTTCCAAAGGATGATGACACCAAGAATAACACCCAAATTATTAGTGAACAAATATTGCAATGGCTACTGACAGACTTTTGCAATTTAATCTTTTTGTCTCAATGGATGTGCCAAAAACTATTGACACAAAATTTTGCACCCTTGCTTGAGGTATGACCCTCAATCAAACTTGTGTAACATGGAAACAAACTCCAAGTGTAGGACTTTCCCTCTGAGGTTGAATCTCTAGAGAATGCCAACTTCCTTACTATTAGGATGCACCTAAACTACAACTTGAGAGGAAAAGGGAGAGATATTACATGAAATAAATTGCTGAAAGGGAAAGGGTGTAATGCACTAGATTGAACTTGGTTACAAGTATTTCTATTTATGCACATAACATTAATAAAAGGCCCCAAAGTGGACAGATCTTAACTCCAATTCACCCTCTTAAGGCACATATGTAGGTTACAAAAAATGAGATGTTGCAAGAAAGAGATAATCATAATGCAACATGCATGAGAAGATTCACACAACATATAGATTTCAAAGATAAAATAGAAGCATTCATCACAAGGAAAAACATGCACAAGATAGTCAAATTGTAAGAAGAAGAAATATCGATTTCTATTAATACAAGGCTAAATAATACATTTATAATCATAGAGCATAATTTTTCTATTAAAGAACCAAAGAAGAACCCATAAAATATTTACAACTTTATTTTTAAAGAGTACAAGCATAACTCAGATCTAAACTTTAAGTTCAAACCCTAAGATGACTAGAGTTAGATTACCAAGGAGCAATAACTAAATATCAAAGATAAATCTAATAATGTAGTGCAACTTGCTATAGAACTGACATGAAGCACAAGAATGAATGCACCCAGCTATAAGGTGGATCCAATCCAAAATAGTTGATCGTTCCAAGCATTGAAGAAGCATGGAGATGCATTGACATCATGCAAACAAGGCCCAAAAACTTATTTACATTAAATGAATAGGTCCTTGTGACATGTGATGGCCACAAAAAGTTAAATTGCATTACTATTAAAATCATGGGATGGGATAACACATAACTTGGTAAAAGAAGAAACTAAACTACTCAGTCAAAGAACAAACTGAGATATTCACCAAGCTACTCAAGAGAAGAATAGATCAAATCACTCGATCAAAGAACAAATTGATCCACTTGACACCAAAACAAAATGACACTAAAAAAAAAAAGAGATCGAGTCAACGCAAAATGTTAACCACCCACTTTGGCATGTTGACCCGCTACAAAGATTACAGCCCATTAAAGATCTCTCAAATCGATTATCAACGATGGGTTGAATTGGAGGTGAAAATAGCCAACAACATTCTAGCTCTTAAGTCTCACCAAATGATAAAGATGTTTTGAAGTTGAGAATTGGCATTGGAGACTACACACCACATCCTAAATATTATTTGGAGGTAAGTCAAAGTATGTTCAAACAATATAGAGAGAGGCATCAAAGATTGCATATATCACAAAAGGATTTTGAATCCTTGGATCCATTCATGTGTGTCACTTAAGATTCAAAATACATTTCATTGTAAATATCATGTGGAGTTCTATATGCACCATGCACTTGTAAGCTTCATTCATTCTACTTCACATAGTAATGAAAAGTTGGAGAATTGTGGTGCTAGTGGGCTTCCAAAATCATCAAGAGACTTACTAGATCAATTTTTATGTCCTAGAGTTGATGGTAGTTTCTTTTATAGGAATGGTTGCTTAAATGAGAAGAAGTGTTCACAATGTCGTGGAAGGAGGATAGTAGAAAAAGAATAGGTATATGAAATGGTGAAATACATGCTAAAGAGAGGAGGTGAGGGCTCTATATGTGATTTGGTTGCAAAAGAAATTAGTGTGATTGATTTTATTTCAGATTTCAAGACAAATATTTTTACAACTATGCAAGGCATAGTCACAGGTCTTAGTGGTTGGATCAACAATTTAGAATGTGTAAGCACACTTTTTCATTGGCACTATTATTTCAGTTGTTGACTTTGTAGATAACTACACATTGCAACCCCAAAATGAGACACAATCTTAGTATAACAACTCCATTCATATTGCTATTTTGTCCACATAACATATAGACATGCCCATGATAGTATGAAAGATAATCAGAAGATAATTAGAGAGTACCATTTTTACATGAGTGATGATATATCTCACTCTCATGAGTGCAACATTGTTTTGAGAATTATTTTGATTTCTTCTAGGAGCATGATATTACTATGGATAGCCATATCATTTTGATTAGATAATTGCATATAGGTCAATTCATAAATGCTCACATGTTTTATTGGTTGTATAGGATGTATATAGAGAGGGGGGTGCCTTATATTTGGATTTTTTTGAGTATGATCATGGAAAAAGGGAACATGATGGAGTAGGGGCATGTGTGAAGAGATCTCTAGTTTAGAACCATGTAAAGATTTTAGGAGCAAAGTTTTTTGATGCTTGTAGCATTATTGATTGGTGTAGCTCACCGTGATTATAGGGGGGACTCTTATTTCAGTAGTACATAGGTTCATTTGGTTGGTTGAGGAGGGGTCCATAGGTGATAGATTGGATTGTGTTCTTGTAGAGATTCTACAAAAATGCATTCATCATGGAGCTCTGATTCTAGTACATGGACCATTTGGACATAGCAACTAGCTTTATTTTCTCCTATTTATTTTTAGTGTGATTGGGATCGCTATGAGTTGAGTGAGTGGGTGAATACATGGGCTCCATATTATTTTACTACATTGTCTCTCATGCCTCTATTAGAAATGATGAATGGAAAGTTCAGTTGAGCATAACCATCTAGCAGATCTTCTTCTACTAGGATAGGTCCTTGCATTGGTTGCACCATAGGAGAATTGTGAGAAATTAGATTATTATTTGGCACATTGTGTAAGAGGTAAAAAAAAAAATCTTGCACAACTGATTACATATGATAATAGATTCACTTATCCTACTAGTTTAGTTGTTGTTTCTAGAACATGGCTATGGACATACATGGTTAGAATGAATGGAAATCTTGCATTCAAAGACTATTAGAAGCACACAAAAATTCTCATATATTCTTACCTTATCACGGAAGAAAATTTAAAATTGTTGAAGCATCAAGGAAGACCATAAGTAAAAAAACTTTTTACTATTAGTAATGTTGATCACGAAGCCCTATTGGAGACCCTAGAGCAAAGAGAGAACCCTACAGGAACACTCAACTGGGTATATTTACTTCTTATGTTCTTTTATTCATAATGATTTGGTGATTCAATTAGTATCTTGTTTAAATTCAATTAACTTATGATAGAATCTTGGTTATCAATCTAATTATTATTATGCCTACATACTTATTTTTTGTATGATATTGGAATGTAGGTACATCATGAAGAGTAGTGGTGTATGAAGATAGAAACCCAATAAGGAGAAAAATGAAGAAAAATCTATTATATTTTTGGCACTTTGATTTTTGGTCATTGTGCATCAATGTAATACTAGTGAAACACTTGAGATATTGTAAATATGAACTTGTCACTTAATATGTTTTTTCATAAGGTTCTCTAATGGTCAAAGTGGTCTAAGAAGTCAAATTCAACAAATAACATGGAGGGCACTAAAAAAATATGTTTTTACTTAATCTAATTTATATTAGTAATGTTTACAAAGTTGAAAGTGTGATTGATGTAATACTAACATAAATTATAATTATTGTAATTTAAACTTGTCAATTGAGGAGTATCTAAGATGCTCTAAGTGAGTTTGGAGATTGATATTCTAAGGGTCATAACTTGGAGCTCGTGAGGAATAAAAGTGAAACATAAAATTCTACAAGATGGTTCTAAGGTCTTCAATAACCTCTCTTATTTTAGAGATATCACATTTCATTTTGATTTGCATAGTCATCTTGCCTGATGCCAAAACTTACACTGTACCTTAGTTCATTGGTGCATCACTGCATAACTTTCAAATCATTGATTTTGGTATCTAATCATCAATGTTGTTAGCTCTAGAGGGGCACATGAACCATAGTGACACCCCTATTCCAACCATGGAGACCTTAGAACATTTATAGGTACCCTACACCAAAATGTCTCTAAGATGCTCTAAGTGCATTTGAAGATCATTCTTCTAAGGGTCATAACTTGGAGCTCATGAGGGATATTGGTAAAATAATGAATATTATAAGATAATGATGCCAAGGTATACAATAACCTCTCTTAGTTTAGAGATATCATATTTCATTTGGATTTGGTATATTCATCTTGGCTAATGCCAAAACTTATAGTGTACCTCAATTCATTGGAGCATCACTCCATAACTTTCAGACCCTTGATCATGGCATCAAATAATCAATGTCATTATCTCCATGTGGGTGGGTGAACCCTAGTAAAACCCATTTTTTGACCACAGAGTGCCTAGAGCATTCATGACCACCTCACACCAAAGTGTCTCTAAGATGCTCTAAGTGCATTTGGAGATTGATCTTTAGAGGTCATAACTTGGAGCTTGTTAGGGCTATTGATAAAAAATCAAATACTACATAATAGTGATTCTAAGGTCTATAATAATCTCTCTTAGTTTTGAGAAATCACATTCCATTTTGATTTGCCAGAGTCATTTTTCACGATGCCAAAACTTGTAGTATACCTCATCTTATTGGTGCATCACTATGTAACTTTCAAACTATTGATGGTGGCATCAAATTGTTAGCTCTAGATGGGTGGGTGAACCCTAGTGACACCCCTATTTTTCACATGGATATCCTAGAACATTCGCAACCACCACGTACCAAAGTGTCTCTAAGATACTCTAAGTGCCTTTGGAGATTGATCTTCTAAGGGTCATAACTTGAATCTCATGAGGGATATCAATGAAATGAAAAATTCTAAAGGATGTTGATATTGAGGTATACAATAATCTCTCTTAGTTTGAAGAGATCACATTTTATTTGGATTTGGCACAACAATTTCACCTGATGCCAAAACGTACAGTGTACACCAATTCATTAGTATATCAATGTGTAACTATCAAACCAATGATTGTGGCATCGAATTTTCAACATCATTATCTCTAGAAGGGCAGATGAACCCTAGTGACTTCCCTATTTCAACCATAGAGAACCTAGAACGTCCATGGCCACCCCACACCAAAGTCTCTCTAAGATGTTCTAAGGGTCTATTTTCTTTGTGGAATTTAAAAAACTAGGATTTATACAAACCTTGGTTTAGCCAAATCAAAGTTTTGCAAATCTTCATTCCAATTTTTGGGATTTTACTTAATTTTTGTTTCACTTAGAAGATGTATGTGAAGGCACATTTTTATACGTAGGCTTGCAGTTGAAGGAAAATTTCAAAAAGTAGTCTAATCTATTTTTTTTACACTCCTTAGAAAACATAACCGGGTTTTGATTTTCAATTCCTACTTACTAGTAGGAAGTTGGAAAAGTTGGTTTTGAGGAAAAATTGGAAGTCTAGTATGCTAATTCCATTTTTCCAATTTTGAAGCAAATGAAAAAAAATTCAAATCTAGATTATGAAAAAGCCAATTCCTATCATCTTCCAAGAACCAAATGGACCTTAAGTGAATTTGGAGGTTGATATTATGAAGGTTGTAACTTAGACCTCATGAGGGCTATCAGTGAAAAATAAAATGCTATAGGATGGTGATGTTGCAGTCTACAATAACCTCTCTCAATTTGGAGCCAAGGTTATGTTCCATTTGGATTTGGGACAACCATCTTGCCCAATGACAAAACTTATAGTGCACCTGAATTCATTGGTGCATCATCACATAACTTTCATATTGTCCATCATGGCATCAATATTTTAGTGATGTTAGCTTAAGATAGGTATGTGAACCCTAGTGATACCCATGCTTTTACTACAAAGATCCTAGAACATTCATGGCCACCCCACACCAAAGTGTCTATAAGATACTCTAAGTACATTTGGAGATTGATCTTCTAAGGGTTGTAACTCAAAACTCATGAAGGATATTGGTAAAATTTTGAATACTACATGATTATGATGCTAAGTTCTACAATAAAATCTCTCAATTTAGAGAGATCACATTTCATTTGGATTTGTCACAATGACCTTGACTGATGTCAAAACTTGTAGTGTACCTTAGTTTATTGGTGTGTCATTGTGTAACTTTTAAACCACTCATTGTGTCATTGAATCATAAATGCTATTAGCTCTAGATGGAAGGGTTAACCTTAGTGACACCCTTTTTCTAACCATGGAGAGTCTAGAATTTTTGAGGCCACCTTGCACCAAAGTGTCTCTAAGATGCTCTAAGTGTGTTTAGAGATTGATATTCTAAGGGTTATAACTTAGAGCTCATGAAGGTTATTAGTGAAAAATTGAATGATATAGGATGATGATGCCAATTTATACAATAATGGTCCTTAGTTTGGAGATATCACATTTTGTTTGGATTTGGCACAATAATCTCACCCGATGCCAAAACTTGCAATATACCTCAATTCATTGGTGCATCACTACATAACTTTCAAAACCTTGATCATGGCATTGAATCATCATCCCTGCTAGCTTTGGATGGGAGGGTGTACCCTAGTGAAACCCCTATTTTGACCATGGAGAGCCTAGAATATTCATAGCCACCCCACACCAAAGTGTCTCTAAGATGTTACGTACATTTGGAGATCTATCTTTCGAGGGTTATAACTCAGAGCTTGTGAGGGCTATCAGTGAAATATTGAATTCCATAAAATAGTGATGCTAAGGTCTACAATATTGGCTCCTAGTTTAGAGATATCACATTTCATTTAGATTTGGCACAACAATCTCGACTGATGCAAAAACTTACAATGTACCTCATGTCATTGGTACATCATTGCATAAATTTCAAATAACTGATCCTGGCATTGAATCATCAATGCCATTAGCTCTAGACAAAAAATTCAACCATAGTTAAACCCTTGTTTTGACCATGGAGCCCCTATAACATTCATGACCACTACATTTTGAAGCATCCCCTGTGACTAAAGATGGGCTTCTAAGACCAATTTTTTGTGGATTTGGCTAATTGTAGGCATCTTAAGGGGCTATAGACATCATTTCAAACTAAACGTATGATATAACTTCAAATTAAACATTGCATTAAAATTTGATTCTAAAGTTTGATAAAAATTTCTTCACAAATTAGTACATTTAAATTTAATATAAAAAACATGATCAAAATGAATGATTTTATAAACACAAACAATACACATGATGCATAATACATTGAAAAATACTATAATAAATTAAAATCTATATCCATGTGCACATAAATGAAAAAAAAATATCAAAATACATAGATCCATATACAACATGTGGTTGATTATGCCATCTAAATGTGTATAATATCAATTTTTTTGCATACAATTTGGCATATGCCATCTCAAAATGTCTCATGACACATCCTATGAAAACTATACTATCCTATGTTGTTGGTGGATCATCAAAATGCAACATCTTTTCTATACTATGTGCATTAGATGCCTCCTACACATACAAAAAAAAGGAAAACCCAAAGTTAGTCTGCTAAATTTATATGATTATACATATATAACATTAAATTACTCAACTGAATTAAGATCACTTTTTAAATGAAGATTTATAGTTTCAAACTTTAATCATTTACCTCTATCATCGACCTCCTTTGGCAGTTAGGAATCCTCTCATATGTCCTCGGCAATGCTCAAACCTCATCAACTTTGGCTTGTATATGTTCAACTATGGCTATGAGATAGATTTATGACTTAAACCATAACATTATAATTAATATCAAACTAAATTTATAACATATAATCAAGCACTCAAACTCAAACTTACTTACGTCGACCCCTCCTCTAGAAGTATCAACTGCATCAACAAAGACACATAACTTTAATGTCTAGCCTCTTGAGCTCTAGGTGCTTCCTACGGGATAAAAACCTAGGTGTTAATATCATGGAAATTAGTTTTGAAAATAAGGAAAATAACAATTAAATGATATATATACATATTATGGGGCTCTTGTTGTGAATGGAAATGCTAGAGGGTCTACGATGTTGAATCTTCCTGGACTCATTACCAGTAGTTGCACCTTGTACAATAAAGAATGTAATTAAATTTCATTGGCACATACAAACTATAAGTATGCATTGATATTTAATCACTTTAAAATACCTAATTACCTTTCCCTTTTCAATGCTCTATGTCTCACCGCTTGCACTCTGCCCCCCACTAACATGTGATACCTGCAAGAGAAAAGAAATATTAGAAACCATGTATGTTCCAATATCAAATAGAAAAACAATGAGAACATAACAAAATGTATGATAGATGTCTCAAGGCCAAATGAAATAGCTGAGTGTGTGACATCATTGACTTGTCTAAGCTCCTCCTTAATCACCAGCTGAACAAGAATGAAGATCACATACATGTATGGTTAAAATTATTCTGCCATAAAGATTAACTTTGAATCAACTATGTTGTAACAAAAGAGTGTATTCACTTACTAGCACAAAAGGAGCCCATGGCTTTGCATACCCGTCCACCTCTCTTATGTTAGGGTTTATAGTCTCTGTAGGTGCATGCATTGTATCCTCTTCCCCAAATAGAAATTGATGCTTAGAATGATCACTAGTGGTGAAAATACATATTTACTTATTACACTTTACTTAAGTTTACTTAGGTTAATGCATTATTTTATTTTTATGTATTATTTTATTATTTCTTAGGTGAGACACTTAGGAGTTTATGTACTCTTATGAGTTGTCATGTTGACAACACTAGAGTAAGAAACTCTAATTTAGCACATGGTGTCTACAACACTGGAGTTTGCATAATTAACTGAGTTTTCATGTAGACAACATAGTTATTCACACCCCTATTTTAGCACATGGTGTCTACAACATAATTTTGCATGCTACACCTTTGTAGGCTTATCCTCTCTTCATCACACTTACTCTTGTGCTTAATGGAGGATAACCCACACTTGGTGGACATGTACCTAGTTGTATAAATTATCATGTTGTTGATTCTTAGGCATTCTAGAAGCATTCTAGAGGCCTTTATATATAGGCTCTCCTAATGTACTTTTACATTGAATTGAATATCATATCGTTATTCTGATCATACTCTTTTGGTCTCATGTTGTGCTTATGCTTGAGTTCCTTGGTCTTGGGTAAATTTTATGCTTGAGTTCCTTGGTCTTGGGTAAATTTTTCCCTAAGGAAAATTCTTACATGGTATTAAAGCTGAGGGAGATTCTCTTCACGTAGCCATTCAACACCATTCTTGCTTTAGCACCTCAACCCAGACTCAAAGAATCTACAGAAATTGGGAGTGCCTAGAGCCAAAGTGGACCAGGCCATTGCATCCAAAATGTTGATTAAGTGAAAATCAACTATAAATTTGCCTATGTTGGGCCAAAGTCAATTTTGAGGCAATTTTTTTTTGTAAACTAGCACCCGAAGGCCCGATTTGCAAGTATGGTATGATCTTTTATTAGATCTGTGAATTTTATTTTTAGATCTAAAATTTTATCCTTCTCTACAATTATTTTTGAAATTCTATATTCTTCAAAAAAAATTCACCGAGTAGGGCCTGCTGAGAATTTTTTTTACAAGAATCAGGTAGTGACACCCCGACCCCTGCAAGCCAAATATTCCATTGACATCTTCAATATTCCATCGATGAGCATCATCAATATTTCTAGCCATCTAATCTAACTGGTAGCTGAACAATACCCAACTCACGACATCACACCACAACACCAACGAGCAAGCCTTTACCTTTTGCCAAGCTCCTTTTCTTTCCATACCAGAGACTATTGTTTAAAAACAACATCAAAGTCTTCTTATTGCTCAATGTGAAATTAAATTCCATGGTAACCCTAGCATCAAAATTCAAACTCTGGCATGTCTGCCACTCCCTAGTGTGCTTCATTCCCAATGATGCCTGATAGTTTTTTCTAGCCAGACCTATGGCATTCCGACTAACGTATCTTAGCTTGCAACATGGTGACATTTGATCCTACCATGCAGAAAAAGTCACACCTTCCCCTCTACATCACCAAAATGTCAGCCTAATTTATCCTACCAAAAAGATTTGCCCTAGCATTTGCCAACTCAATGACACACAACAAAAGATCCATTGACAGCTCAACTACACCCAGTCAGCAGTAGTCTTGCCCCATGAAACACCATGTTAGCACTTTGCAGGTGACATGTCAATGCCCTTGTGGCTCTATGAATTACCTTGTTATCTTTCCATGGATATCATTTTTGTACGGTCTATACATCTGTATAGTATGACTTTTCCACGTTAGCCAAGGGGACTTTTTTCACTAACATCATCATTTTATGAGCCTAAATTTGACGGTTGTCAAACTGTCATTCCTAGACAATATTGAACTATTGTGATAGCCATTTTATTATTAAATTTAGCCTTATCTTTTGCTGATTAGACCCCTCTCCAGATTCATTTTTTATTTGATAGTCTGACTTTGGGAGGCCATATCTTAGACATCTAGACTCCAAATTAGCTGCAATTCTTTTTTATTTTGGCTAGAATTTCCTAAATTTTTTAGTGGTGCATTTATTTTCTAGTTTTTGTGCACTAATTTGTTAGAAATTGGATCATTTGGTGACTGTACGTATCCAATCTTTTATTTTGCAACCTTAATTGCTTTGTACAGGCTCATCTAGACTCAAAAATAGGTTCTATTTTTTTGAAAGTGCATTATTTTTTGTCTACTTTCTAGATCTTCAATTAGATTAAAGGGTTGTTTGGACAAAAAAATCACTTTTAGAATTAGGTTCTTTTCTACATTATAATATTTTTATATAACTTTAGAATTCTTGTATATCTAAGATACATTGTAATGTTCTAATTTTGAACTCTATAAGGAGGTTGTAAAAAGGTAAAATCATAAGTCCACTAAGGCCAAAATTGGCAAGTGGCTATTGTAAACATACTAAGCATAAAGTGCCAAAATCTTTCATTGGGGGGTTTTCTTGATTGAGTGAAAAGTGGGGGTGTTTCTTGGTGTTTTGTTCCTCTTTTCCTACTATTTTTCTTTCATTTCTTATATCATGGGAAACTTTAAGTTTCCAAAATTAACACCACATTACTATGCTACATGGTTCATTAAAATGTCATGTTAATTAATGCATAATGAAGTTTCTTGATATGTAGATGGCACCCTTCCTAAACCAACAGGTGATCAAGTATCTAAAAGTGATATTAATGCTTGGGAATTGGCAGATAGGAAAGCCCTAGGTGATATTATGTTGGCGGTTGATGACAAAATCCTCTATCAGATTGAGAAGTACAAGACATCCAAGGATGCTTGGGATGCCCTCAAAAACTTGTATGGTAAAGTGGCTAAGGAGGATGTTTACAATATTGAAGATTAGCTTGTCTCCTTAGATCCTAAGACATTTGATTCTATACAGGATTTTATCATAAAGGTGAATGAATTAAGAATGAAGCTTGATGATAGTGGAAGTCCTATTAAAGATGGTAGGTTAATCTATCTTACTCATAATAAGCTACCATTTGAGTACTCCACATTTTTTTCTTCTTACAACACCACAAAGACTACATTAGGGGCTACCTATTAGAAAGGCACTTTTGATCATTATGCCCAATTGTTGGATGATGAAGAAAAGAAGTTATAATCAATGGGGATTTTCAATTCATCCAAGTCTAAGGAATTGGTGGCCAATAATGAGATTTCTACAAATTTAGCTAGTCGAACTTCAAATAGAGGAATGGGCAAGAAGAATAAGTGGAAAAATATCAGACAAGAGGATACAAAAAAGATAATAGCACAATCAAATGAACAATGGGGACACTAATAAGGAGAAGAAAAATTTTTCTTATTGCAAGAAGTTGGGTCATGATGAACATGAGTGTTACCATAAAAAAATTGATGAGTTAGCGAACATCATAAAGAAACACAATATTCCACTACCTAATGCTTATAAGGAGAAAGGATCTTTATCTTCAGATTTAGAGGACAAAGGGCAAGCACTTATGAAAAATTCAAGTTCTTCAACAGAATGGATTCTTGACTCAGGTGCCTCATATCATATGGGTTCTTCAAAAGAATATTTTACTTCATTGAAATAGTCTAAGGTATTGCACATCTTTGTAGGAGATAATACAAAAATGGAAGTTGAAGGGAAAAGGCATGTGGAGATGGAAAATGGGGAATTCAAAGATGTTCTCTATGTTCTTAACCTAAGCTCTATTCTCCTCTCAATTTACCAAATCACTCACTATGGAGATGGAAATAAAGTTGAGTTCCTTCTAGATTTAGTAATGGTGCACACTCTCAAAGATGATTCATTGGTTGCAATGGGGAAAGTTAATCATGACACAAGGTTGTATTATTTCTCCCACTTTATGCTTAAGTCTCCTTTACATGCTTTGTTGACTCAATCTCATTCACAAATCAAATTATGGCATGAGAAATATGGTCATCTTGCCTTTTGCTATCTTCATCAACTTTTCTCAAACAATATGGTCAAAGGTCTACCTACAATAAACTTTTCCAAAGGTGAATGTTCAACATGTTCAGTGGATATGCATCTAGAGGAGAATTTTGATAAAGGGAAGTCTTCAAAAGTACCATTTGTTCTTCAGTTGGTTCACATGGTAATAGTAGGTCCTTTTGCAGTGACATCAGTTAGCTAGGGTTGCTACATACTCACTTTCATTGATGACTTTTCACGCTACACATTGGTCTACTTTCTTCATCACAAGCATGATGTGTTGGACAAGTTTCTAGCCTTCAAGAGTCATGTTGAACATAAATCAAGGAAAGCCATCAAAGTTCTTCGAATGGACAATGAAAGTAGATATGTGAACACAAGAGTTTAAGACTTATGTAAATTTGAGGGTATTGATCTTAAGAATCCACCAGCATTCAGTCCACACAAGATAGATGGTGCAGCACTAAGGTTACAAACTCGTAAGTCAATGGCAAGTTGCATGATACAAGCCAAGTCTCTAGATCCTATACTTGAAGTCGAAGCTATAAGTAGTGCCAATCACATACTTAATAGGCTCCTCATAATTCCTTAGATGGAAAAAATCCTTTTGAGGCATGGTGTGGTAGAAAACCAATTGTGAAACACTTCAAAGTCTTCGATTGTCTAGCATGGGAAAACATGTCTTCAATAGATGCAAGGCACCACCATCTAGGCCTTTTACTTTCATTGGATATGAAGATAGTGTTAAGGAATATAGACTTATGGATCCTAAGAATCATGAGATTTTTATAGAGAGGAATGTTCTCTTTGAGGAAAGTTTACCTAGCTTATCCTCTAATCCTCTCAGCACTTCATACATTGTGGAAACTGATAGTGACACCAGTGATAATGATTCAACAGACTCTGATATGTGGGATCATATTGACACATATAGGGAAATTTCATGACATCAAAATATTTCACGTGCATATATAGCCACAGTGATAGGTCAAGCACAACAATGTACACCTTGTCTTCTAGTTCCAACATCAGAGGATGACTACATAGAAAATATTTTAGGTTTGTTTGTGGAGTCATACATAGAAGATTTGGGAGACATCATTGATGATATACATCTTCTCTTTGATGATGACAATCCTTCTTCAGTTGTTGCAAGGGCTCAATCTGATCCTCATGTCCATTCTCTAAATGATCGATCTTCACAGGTTGATATGATTATGGATCCTTATGTACAACAATTATAGGAGGTCTCTTTATTACTTGAGGAGATAGTTGGTTCTTTGTGATAGGTTCTACATCTATCCTTGCTAGATCTGGTATTGTTTTTTTCAGTAGCATTGGAAGGGGCAACAGTTAGTATCAACACAGGGATAGTTGAGAAAGTTTCAAAGACACCATTCATCATCAGGATTTTTTCTACACATAGGGGAAGCATCTCACTTGTACCTATGATATTATTTCTTCCAAAGGGGAGGAACATTGTTCAATAGTCATGGATCAGCTTCTACATTGGAGCAGCTATCACTGATCGACATTCTTCATTTGGGGGGGGACTACCTTTTCTTCTTTCTTCTTCTCTTTTATGGGGGGGACTTTTTCTTCTTATGTGGTTTTATTTTTCTCATACTTCTCTTTTGTATATACTTAATGTCATAATGGGGGGTCTTGATTACTCCATCCATCCATGCATCTTATCTTTTCATCTCTCTTTTTGGGGGAGGGTTTTTCCCATGAGGTTTTCCCTCTTTCTCTACTTTATGAGAAATTGTATTGCATTATTGGTATCTAACATGGCCTAGTAGTTGGGACCTATCTTGCATTTCATCCTAGCTTTCATAAGCTTAAGTGCATTCCCCTAAGTTGCACTTAAGGGGGGTTGTTGGTGTAAATGGGTATTTACTTTTTACACTTTACTTGACTTTACTTAGGTCAATGCATTATTTTATTATTTCTTAGGTCAGACACTTTGGAGATTGCATACTCTTATGAGTTGTCATGTTGGCAACATTGGAGTAAGAAACTCTAATTCAGCACATGGTGTCTATGACACTGGAGTTTGTGTAATTAACTAAGTTATCATGTAGACAACATAGTTATTCACACTTCTATTTTAGCACATGGTGTCTACAACATAATTTTGTGTGCTACACCTTTGTAGGCTTATCCTCTCATCATCACACTTACTCCTATGCTTAATAGAGGGTAACCCACACCTAGTGGACATGTGTTTGGTTGTATTACTTATCATGTTGCTAATTCCTAGGCATTCTAGAAGCATTCCAAAGCCCTTTATATGCAAGCACTCCTAGTGTACTCTTACATTGAATTCAATATCATATCGTTATTCTGATCATACTTTTTTGGTCTACTATTGTGCTTATGCTTGAGTTCCTTGGTCTTTGGTGAATTTTTCCCTAAGGAAAATCCTTACAATTATGAATAGGGCCTAGACATATATTCTTGCACATTACGCAAGTATGGGGCACATAAACTTGCAATGTTCTTGGTGATGATGAAATCATGTTAGCATCATTAACATGGGGAGACAACATTGACCTAGTTTGGGAGATGAATAGGCTACTCAATCTATGGATGTCTCTAATAGTCTAAGAGCTAGCCTTTGTAATGATATCAGGATGTTGCACTGGAGGAGAAGGGGAGACATCAGTAGGGAGGAAAAGGTGGCATCCTTCTTCCACTAGGAAAATGGTCTATCATGGGGAGCTCCTTTTCCTATGCCCATGTTGGGCCTCATGCTCTAGTAGTTCACCTTGAGGCCCAACACAAATTCAACATATAATTTTTTAATAAAATAGAATGGGACCTCTAAATTTATATGTGGTGGTCTGTCAAAAGCCATCCACCAACAATGCCAAAAGTTAGCACACATAGCCTCATTTGTGCACCATTTAATTGATATTTTGGATTTTGTGTGTTATACTATTTTACCATTTTTTGGTTCACAAAAGAATAACTATATCATTGTCAGTTTTGTTTAAGGCTATAGCTCCATCATAGTACAACTTTTCATCAAATGGAGCATGCATTTTCTCACGCTAGTGAAGAGAAGCATTTTTTTGATTGGTAAGTGTCTAAATATTACCCACTATGGTGTTTAATGTGGATAACATGAGAGAAAAATTAGGTGTATTTCTATATGTGGCTTGAAAACCCCTTAGTTTGGTAAGATTTTCTTGTATCAAATATTCAATTCAAGGAGATTTTTCAACGGTTAGTACATCATTAGGTAGAGGTTGAGGATTTTGATGGGGATGTAGAATGTTTGGCAGAGGATTTCTAGTGCAGAAGCACAGAGGCTAACTCCTAGTCCTAGAACCTCATTTGGATTTTTGGCTTTCACTAACCTTAGAAAATTCATTTTTGTGTGTTTAAACCTTATAAGGTCATGTGAGTTTTCTCCTAAATGGATTTGACTAGGTTCAATCTATTCTAGATGTTTTTGCTTACTTTGGATTTTGGTTGTTAAGAAGAAAGATTAGGGTTATGCGTCTTACACCCTAGAAGTAAATGGAAGGTCTATATTTGAGCTTAATTTATCATCTATGTTGTTTTAAAAATATTTTACATAGGTTGGAGGTCATACATTTCCATTTGATGCAAAGTTGTGAAAGATGTCAATTGTTGTAAAACTTGTCAATTAGGCCAAATTGGTCCAAATTAGGTAAGTTGATGCTAATGAAGGAAAAATAATTCTTAGACATCATTAAGAGAAAAAATAGGCCAATTTGTAAGTTTCCAAGGGTTAATTTGGATTTCTGGCTTTTACTAACCTTAGAAAAGTCATTTGTGTGTGTTTAGACCTTATAAGGTTATGTGAGTTTGCTCCTAAATGGATTTGACTAGGTTCAATCTATTCTAGATGTTTTTGCTTACTTTGGGTTTTGGTTGTTAGGAAGAAATATTAGGGTTATGCATCTTACACCCTAGAATTAAATGGAAGGTCTATATTTGAGCTTAATTTCTCATCTATGGTGTTTTAAAAATCTTTTACATAGGTTGGAGGTCATACATTGTCATTTGATGCCAAGTTGTGAAAGATGTCAATTGTTGTAAAAGTTGTCAATTAGGCCAAATTGGTCCAAATTAGGTAAGTTGATACTAATGAAGGAAAAATAATTCTTATACATCACTAAGAGACAAAATAGGCCTATTTTTAAGTTTCCAAGGGTTAGATGTAAAAGTTTCTAAGAGATGCAAAAAGTTGTTAGCAATTTTCAAAAGTTGCATGACAATATTTGACAAGAAAGTTGCATAACACAAGGATGGAGTTGATATTTATGGTAACTATCTAAAACCTCTAAGAAAACCTATAAAACCACAAATGATACCCATTCCAAGGGTTTTAATTTTTAATAAGTGGACTATCAAAATTGAAAACCACAATTGGTTGTTCCAAAAACAATATTTTTTGTCTTTTTGATTGCACAAATACTTTAATGGATTGAAGGAATCCATTTTGTGTTTGATCCTTGTACTTAATGTTCTTATAGTTCATATTTATTCAAATTACAAGTTGATAAAAAGTTTGTTTTTTTTTTTGTATTTTGAAAACCATTTGTAAATAGACTACTTGATGTCCCTATTTTGACATTTTTGAGGAAAATGACTACCCCTTGAATCCTCACTATGGAATCATCATGGTCTTTATGGATGTAGAATTGGAGTCCTTGTATAGTGTACATAGCAAAGGATAACTCTAGACAAGCCTTTTTTTCTCTTTTTCAAGTGATGCCCTAGGCAAGCTTTTGATGCAAGGCTAGGCGATTAAAGTGCTTGCAAGTTGGTTTTGGCAGATTGAATGTGTTAGATAGTTCAATCTAAGAGTTTAAGAAGGAGGAGGGATGTATTAGGAAGATATGTGAAAAATGAGAATTTCCCAAGATAAGATTTGATATGCATTTCATTAGACCCTAGTAGGTGTTGATATGAAATATTTGAAACCCTTATTTTTAGGCATAAAAATAGAAAAGGGGGTGTACGAACAAGTTGAGAGCCTGAGACCCACAAAATATTGAAGTACTTACAAAAGGGCATCCATATTGTATATCAATTTTTTTCCCTATTAAATGAAATTTGGAGTTATAGTCCAAAAACCAAGTTTGCATGCCTAATTCAACTAGGCCTAATTAGGACAGTTTTGCCAATTTAAAGGAATTGATAGAGACACTTGTTGGAGTTTCAAAAATGCCAAGCATCAAAGTACTTGAAACCAAATTTCTAAAAATAAAACTTGGTCTAAGGGTTAGAAACCTCCTATATTCAACTAAGAAATCTTCAGGTTTGGATCAAACTTCAACAAAATCATAGGGTTTCTCTATTCTTTAGGTTCTACAAAACCAAGCTAGGTGCACATTAGGGATATATGGAAATATAACTGGTTTATGTTTCTTGAATTCAACATATTCTTATTAACATCATCTTTCTATTTCACTTTTATCCCTTACAATAGAAAACGGTCTCAATTCTTCTATACTTTACAAATAGTCTTTGATAGTAGTAGCTAATAGTGACATACAAGGGATTATTGAAAATATGTGTTGAGCAGTAGTTTAACTCTTCATACAATAAAGTAAAGATTGATTTGATTTATATGTGTGCTCTATGTAACCCCATGAACTCAATAGTTTGCATCCTAATCAGTGATCAGTGCCTTATCCATTGGTATAGAGAAAATCACACCAGTAAAACTTGATCTATTCAATTGCCTTACAGTTGAAACTATCAAAAGTTAACTCTAAATTCTCTTCTTATGAATATCCTCCCATACACCAAGAAAACCTATCAATTCAATGAAGGCATTTATTTAATTCCTTGAATTAAGAGCAATCAATTAACAAACATACAACCCATCTAAGCTGCATTAAAATGAAAGAGTATTATTCATTCATTCTCAAGTTACCAGATATATAAAATAGGAGACAAAATTCAGAGGTACAAATGTTTGTAGAATCTTCCTCTATATTTATTTTCATTGAAAATAATACATTACTAGCATCAAATTCAAAATAACTCAAGATTAAACACCTAATCCTTCCATGTTCTAATTATTCTCAGATATAAAAAGATGAATACTTCATAAAATTCACACATGGATTACTGAACCGACTGAAAAATATCCTAAGACTCAAATTATATGGAATTCAAACTTTTTCTCTAACCTTGGGATCTCATTTATATAGCATGAGGTGCAACAAGCTTTAGGCTTAGAGAAGAAAGACTTATGTCCTTAGGAAAAAAGAAAAAAAAAAGGAAAAAAGGTCACTAGCATAGCAAAACAAAACTATGTGTTTCCTTTCTTTCTAGAAACATAATGTCTCTATCATGAATCTTCTTGTTGTGGGGCCATTTTTGTTGTAACTTCTTCTTGTTGAGGGGCTTTGTATGATGATTGTTTTGGATGTATCTATTGTTCCTCTAACTGTGGGACCACTTGGTTTGCTTGTGATGAGTTAGGCTCTAATATCTAAAAAATTGATTATGACTCATTGCTTACCCTCCAAATCATCAGACTAAACTACCAAACCAATGGCTACAATTGGTTGACTTTTTGTTGAATTACCAGTTTGAACCTCCACATTTGTTGTTGTAGTTAATTGTTCCTTTTTCCTCTCTTCTGTTTTAGCTGGTGCATCAATTATCTATAATTTTTTTAGATTAGCACCATCTTCATTAGTTTCTTCATATATTAATTGATTTTCTTGAGCAAGATCTCACATCCACTTGTTGAAAAGTGAATCATCTAGCCAATTAAAGTTTAAAATCTTTTGTTGTTTCTTTCGGATATCTTCTCCTAATTTCTCAATTTCAACAAAATCCCTTTTAAAAGAATGAAAAAATATTTGTAACTTCACAATTTCTTCAATTGTCTTGGCAAACCATATGTGATTCTTTTCATTTATAACATTATTGAGTCTATTGCATATCAAATCATCCAATTCCTTAGCTCATTCTTCTTTATCTTTCATTTTTTCTACAACCTTAAATGCAAGAGGGAAAAACCCAAAAATTTCACCAAGATATTTTGAAAAATAATTTATAATTCTCCTTTGTAGCACAATTCTCTTATTATCAAAATTAGAGAGGTCATTAGTCTTGTCAAATTTTTTTCCACTTGTTCACAAGAAAGACTAATGACTAAACAACATAAGATACTGACATCAATATCCCTACTATTCCATTTTTTTACAATTGGCTTCATTAATTTTCAACGCATTCCATATATTCATTAATTTTGACAATTGTCCATAAAATGGAGGCCAATCTATCCTATCTACTAGATATATAATTGTATGTTTAATTTTATCTTCATACTAAACATCCAATTCCACATGTATTGCCCATAATTTTTTATTTTCTTCCTCAAGCTCTTGAACTATGTACAATTAGAGTTCATGTAGGGTAGTTGGTATTCCTACAATTTGTGGTGCATTGAAAGGTGGCACTAGGGGATGAGGATAAGTAATTCTGGGTTTACTTGTTTGTCCTCTGTGTCTTGCCATTTTATTCTCAAGCTCAATCCTCTTCTAGACTGCCTTATTATAGGCCTCTAGGACCTACTCATATTTATCTTGCAATTCTCGCATATGTCTTTTCTCCTTCTTAGTAGTAGCTAAAGTAAGAGTAGTTGTTTCAAGATTATATTATGTTGCCTCATCATGCAGAGTATCTTCTACTCTTTTGACAATCAAGTTGTCCATT
Source organism: Cupressus sempervirens (assembly GCA_028749045.1). Classification (NCBI taxonomy): domain Eukaryota; kingdom Viridiplantae; phylum Streptophyta; class Pinopsida; order Cupressales; family Cupressaceae; genus Cupressus; species Cupressus sempervirens. The sequence goes on along the minus strand of CM053789.1, from coordinate 637,890,810 downwards.
AATTTAGTATCATTGGATTGAGAAAATTTGGCTTTAGATTCTCTTTCCAAGTCTAGATTACTAGAGCAACACGATCTTCACTAAACTTGGCACCTCTGAGTCCTTTTTTCATTTTCTCAGCAACATTTAATTTCTTGGTGATAGTGTTAAAAAACCATTGCATCTGCAATATCCCAATTTGGAAAAAGTAGAACTCTAGATGATTTGATCATCCTTTTTCCTTTTGTAGGAGTCAAACTTTTGAATTCTTGCATCATTTAATCTTGTACAACCCTTCTCTAGCTACTCAGTCTTTCTTTTATTACATCTTTATTCAAAACTCTCCATATTTGTCCTCCAAGAAAATTGGTAGAAAGCCCTTGATTTTACAAAGTTATCATCTGATAGAAATTCATGACTAGCCTATTTTACCACAAGATCTAACTCTCTTCCTTTGAAACCTACCACAGTCAATTCAAGGCTGGGCATAGGAGGCTCTTGGGGATTCCCTTCTTCCAACTCTACAGCAGTAATGAATACTCCCTCTTGAGACCCAGTTTGATCAATTTTCTCTCCAAGTTGTTCTTCTCCTATATGTTGAGGAGATTGAGAAGGAGTATAATCTTCTACTTGTGACACCTACCTCTCTTCCATTCTCTGCCTCTTAGGCCTTGGCTTTTTAGGCTTTTCTTCCAATTGGAATCCCCTTGTCAAAATAGCATTGGTTAACCCAACCACTTTCTTTCCTTTATCAATTGCATTCTCTCTATTTTTTATTATGCTATAACCAAACTTCTTTTGGATAACTAATTGTCCTAATCCTACTGCAGGAGTAAAAGATAGCCTCTTCATTACCTCCCTTGCTTTATGAGGATAAGTATTGATAAGAAGAGCCTTCTTTTCATTCATTGCATCTATGATCTATGAGAAAGTCATCATTAATTTTTTCACTTTATCTACTGATGTCTTTGCATCTTTTAATGGACTATAATCCTTCTCAAAATAATTTATGAATTCCAAAACCCTAGAATAAACTCTCCACTTTTCTTTCTTGATTTCTTTTTCTTGCAGGAAAAATGCATTCCTTATTACATCCTCAACGAAATATAATTGATGCTTCTGAGCACTAGTCTTGGCTCTCTGTCTAAATATTTCAAAAAATCTCTCACTATCATTAAATCTAGAATGGGAGACTACCATTTTGTATGGGCTTAAACATTTATACAATAATAACCAACCACCCTTTGTAATTATAAATTGATGAGCCACAGTGTAGGATGGAAAAATGGAATCCCTTGACCTACCAATTAATTCTATCTCCTCCAAACCACCTATCTTCCATAACATCTCAGCTAGCCCTACCTTAAGAGGTACTTGGTAGGGGAGCACACATGCAGTTCTTTAGAATCCATACACCCTAAAAACTATTGACACTAGATATGGTATAGCATCTATCCAATTGTGGGAAACCTTCACATTGCTAGGGTTATCCATAGGCCTAATGAAATTTAAAAATGCTTTAGGTATCCTAGGATTATCTTTCAATAATAGGCTTCTCAACCTAGATGCAAGATACCTATCAAAATTTTAAAAACTGGCCTCCATTGCATCCCAAGTCATGTTTGCACTTCATAATTGGATTGGTAGAGACTTTCCATCATGTTTTCTTGTTAACACCATTTCTTTCTCAAAATATGTAACTCCCTTATATAGAAACATGTTCATCAACAAAGAGTAAAAACCAAAAGTCTTCTCAATTTTCCCTTTTGAAATCCCTATTAGACCAATATGAATTTCTTTAGCTATTAATGAAGAAAAATAAAAAATAATATCAACCCCATAAGATGAGATTTGTATCATCATATACATGAATGTCATTGCCATAAACTCCCACTCATCATCACCAAAAAACTTACACAAAGTCATTTATATGCCTATAGCTTTGGAATTGAAAAATTGTTTCTTAAAAGGTTCCTTGACTAAGGATGTGACAAATGTTAGATTTCCAATTGTGGCTAAATGTCCTCTCAATGCCTGTTTCCTAATATGATCTTTGTGAGATAGATATTCCTTTTTCAAACCTTGAAAATTGATGAACTCGTGATATTTTGAAATAGGATCCATCCCAAAAACTTCTTGGATTTCTTCAACAGTAATCTTCACCAAACATTCTCCATTTATTTCTCTCACCATCCTAGCTATTGGATCATAATTTTTGGACATAGCAATGAGGAGGTCTGAATCCATGAAAACTCTGATAACTACCAGTTTGCCTAGGTCAAAATTCAAAATATTTCCATGGGGGTCAAACAACTTTCTCTTTGAAAACTATTTTTTGAATAATTGTAATCCAATTTTCGATGTTACCACATCTCGAGTCCAATTCCCTTTGTCATATAAATTGTTTGGAACTTGCAACCTAGAGTTTATAGGAACTAACTTCTTTATTTGGAAAGCCTCATTGGTAGATTCATTTAATTATTCTTAGAAATCATTGTGAATATTTCTATAGGCATAATCAACCTTCCCTGAAAAACCCTTCTTTGGAGGCATAATGAATGCCAATGAGAAAATACCAGAATTCTTATTTATATGTAGAGGATTCTTACTTAGCCTTTTCACTTCTTCTTTGAACTCTACAATGGATTGTTGATATAGAAAAATTCATGGCTTAAGAAGGAAATATAATAGGTTTGTTGACAGGTGTCAGGCTCCAAGATCAGAAAATCTATTTGCAGAATAAAATTCTTGATCTCCTTCATTACATTCATTGTATCAGTTCACTTGAGAATCTTTTAAATTCCCAAAAATGGGTGCATAGAAGAAACATAGTGGCATTCCCTTTTGAGTTTGAAAATGGACCCCTAGTTCATAAAAATCTAATGATTAGGAAATAAAATGCAATCTGACTCAGTGTCAATGTCCTGACCTAATAGTCAACCCAATTCAATCTTGACACATATACTTTTTTCCACCTCACTGGAAACTTTCTTATTATTCATATATGCCATAGGACATGTGTCAATATATCATTATGTTGCTATGGATAAAGGTCAAGTAGTTTTTGTTAGCAACATAATGACAACCTTTGATCTTTTGTGTGTTTGATGATCAAGGATGATACTTCAAAATTCTTTTGAAAGTGATCTATCATGCTATGTTTCACATTATTGCTATGTCACCAAGAATAAAAACATTGCAACTCTAGATAATGACATAGTGACATCCATTGATTAACCTTCAATTTGATGGTAAAAACAAAGTAACCATATTATAACTATGATGGGTCTATTAGACATGTATCATATTTTTGCTATCTTGCTATAAGCATTTGTCATGCAACTTTCTTTAGCAACAAAGCAGCATCCGTCGATCTTGAAAGGATCTAACGGTTCTAAAAAAACACCTTTTCTCCATAAGGTTTATGGCCATGGAAAATGATGACAGCTAGAAACCCATTCATGACTAAAACCTATGGAAACTTCCTGCAAGAGATGCTCCAACTACCTTCTAAATGTCTTCATGTTTCTATATCACCAAGGATAAAGAGTGAGCAACTTTCATTATTGACAAAGAAATGTTCATAAATCTATCATCTGATCTACAATAATGATCCTATTTTGAAACCTTGTCATTTACTGGGTCCCATGGATAGATGTCATTTTTTTGCTATGTCGCTATAGTTAAAACATGCTCATCTTTTCAAAGAGACATAATGATGACCCTTGATCTTATAGAAGATCAAGGGCTATCTTGACAGTAATTTTTTCAAGTATAAAACATAACCCATGTAGTATTAAAACAAAAGCTTGGGTTATATTACAAATTAAGACTTAAGGTAAGGTAAAGTAATGCAACAAAATTTAAAGGGTACCTAGGAAAATATAACAAAGGGTTTTTTAAAAGATTTTCAAAAATTTTCCATGCATTTCTTCAAAATGTAGACCATGTAAACCTAACTCAGGTATTTTAGGGAAAAACCAAATATTGGAACAATGACACAAAGTTTGGGGATTTTCTAGGGCCAAAAATGATTCAAAAGCACATAACCCTAATTTCTAAAGGTAAACTAGATTTTTTCACTAAAATACTTCAGAAATTTTAACACATGAAAAACTAAGCCAACAAGACCAATAGATTTTGAGGCTAGAAGTATAGTAGAAGTCCAAAATCCCTAAATTTGAATCCCTCACTCCATGTGGAAGGTAGAATGACCATATTTGGTGAATTTGAGAATTTAGAGTACAAGTCATAATGCCTCTATGATGGATGCAAGTTGTAAAAACATTGGTATAGTTGGGTAAGGAAGTGTGAAGGATAAGATATCAATCCTCTTGAGGATAGGGTGACAAAGGGGAACCCTTGTAGGCCAGAAGAGAAGACTAGATGAGTCCATAGTGAAGGCAAGGGCTAGAAGCAATCCAGTTTACATTAGTTTTGAGGACTATCATTTCATGGCTCAGTGTTATTAACATCATTTGGGTCAGCCATGCCTATTAAATTGCAAAATATTTTTAAATTACTAATTTTATTGATAGTTTATAATTAAAATCAAGAAAATTAGTGATTTCTATTAAAAGATCCTATTTTTAAATAGAATTCAATGAAAACAATTAAAAAATCCCAAAAAAATTCACTTACCTTTGATGGATTCAGCTAAGAAATGATCCTATACCCAATTTGGAATCATAAATGTGATATAGAGGTCAAAAAGCCACATAAAAAATGAAGCAATAAAGAAAAATGATGTTCTCAAGTTTTTGGTTTTTATTTTTTGGATGTAGGTTTTGAATATTTGATATCCTGTCAAGTACCTGATAATATCGAAACTCCATATGGGATCAGATACCTGATAAGGTAATATATTAGATTTTTTCTTTTTTATGAGGATTGGTGGGAAAAAAGTAAAAAATAATTTTAAAATACTTTTAGACATTTTAAAAATACAACTTTTTCATATCACCACTTTTTAGCACATCATGATCTTACACATACCTTATAAATGCTTTCATCAATGTGACCTTGTCTTCATTTGATGATCCTAATAGAGAGGGATCATTAATGGAAATCCACAATCCATATTTGAAGGATTCCTTAGGAAAAGAGGATAATAGTAATCTCCTTGATATTCTCCCTTTTAGATCTTAATCAAGTTAATGTTATTGAACCTTTTCTCACTATTAAGGGTTACCCTTCTTCAAATAAACATCTTCTTACCATTAAGTATTTTCCTCAAATAACTATTAAGGTAAAATATAATGATCCTTTGGATTATCATGTGATGTCTCACATCTATCGTACAAGGAATAATCTTCAACCTACTACTTCTTTTCCACTATATAAACACGTGATTCCTCCTTTGCTTCATCTTTCTCAAAATCTCTAGTTGGATTATGATTTGGTATTGCAATTACCTAATATGCCCACTAATATTTCTCTTTGAGGACTTCTCCAAACATCTTGTACACACCATAAATCCTTGAAAAAATATTTATCTACTCTTCCAATTGCACTCCCTAATCAGGATAACATCAATGCCTTTTTACAATGTATGAATGCTACACTATCCCACCTCTAGTTCCCTTTACTCGTGATGATTTTCCTCCTAGAGAGATTTAGGATTATTATGATCATCTTATAGTATTTGTTTCTATTAATAGAAATACCATACAATAGACTTTGACTGATAATGGATCTATTTTGAATATTTCTTATATCGATATGTTGAAGGTTGTGAATGTTGATCTTTCTACTATTCAACCAGATAACATTATTGTTCGCATATTTGATAACATTGTTAAGAGGATTTTGGGTATTGTAATGCTAACTATGAAAGTTGTTATAGTGATATTGGATACTCCTATACATGTTATGCTTGGATCCCTCAATTATAACCTTCTTTTAGGAAGACCTTTGTTTCATTATATTCATGTTGTTCATCATTAAATCAAGTTTGTTTATAAAAATATAATGCATATCCTTCATGTTGATGATGTACCTAATCCTTTTTTAAATGTAGAATATGCTTGGGTTTCTTCAACTACAAGAAGTGAAGGAACCTAAAACTACAAAAGAGCCCCCTTCTTCTACTTGATTTGAAGATCATGTTGTGGTTCCACAATACACATCTCATTCCCTAGGAGGAATGGGGACCCCCTACTTTTTTTTCTTTTAAAAGTCAAGCTCCTAATTCGAGATCTAGAAAAATTTTGGGTTCACATCTTGGGTCTTGGTCAAAAAAGTTTAAAGTCAAGAGATTGGAAAAATTAAAAAAAAAATGCACCCTCACACTTGCGCAGATGAGCACCCTTACACCAACAAGGGTAGGATGGGCTATATACACCCTGATCCCCCCTCCTTTTTCCTCACCTTGCTCATTTTCATGTTTCAATTAGAGTTCATAACATTTCACAAATGATTCCCCCGCTCTACAAATCTCCCAGCACCACACCAATTTAGGTGCATTTTTTACCTCCTTTTGCATACAGCATACACAAATTGACAACGAAGGTGTGTAGTTGCTCACCTCATTACATGCACACCTACACACCCCCATACTCACAAGTGTTTAAAAAACTCAAAAAACTTGAAAAATTTTAGCCATCAAATTTGGTGTGCATTTGCGCACCTAACATGGTGCACAAATGTGTACCAAATTGTGCAAAACAAACACAAATTAATAAAGTGTGTTTAGTTGCACACCTATGCACCCCCAACATATGCAAAATCCCACATGTAAAATTAAAGGGGTGCACGGTATGCACCCAATCTAGTGTGCTCCTATGCACCCCATATGCAAACTCCCCATACTCGGATGGTTGATGTACACTTGCACACCTAATTTGGTCATAGGTGTGCACCTTATCTTTTTATTTTATTTAAGGAAATAAGAAGGGATATGGGGTGGTTTTGTACATATAATTTTTTTTTAAATCTTGCCGCAATCTCATAATTTTAATTCTAAATTGATGGGCATCTCCCTTTTCTCATGCAGATATAATGGCATTCTCATCTGGCAAGAAAATGGCACCGAAGCCTGTGGTGTTCAAGTTCCAAGGGGTCTCATCCAAATAAAGGTTCTAGGATGATTATGTAGATATTAAGGACATAGACTTGGGACATACGAACTTGGGGGATTTTATGAGAATTCGCAACAAGCCCAAGGAGAGATCGACTTTGGTATCTACTTTAATCCAATTAGGGTTGGTGAACGTAGCTTCGTACCCAACATCAATACAATCCTCAAAGCTGATAATGACACTAGCATAACACTTTGTTCCTAAGGAAAGGGTGGTGAACAGCGTGACTGGAGAAGTTGTCCTTGATCTCCAACCTAAAAATATTTAGAGGGTCTTTCATCTCCCTAGAGCGGATCAATTCATTAGACTAACTTATGAGGCAATAGAAAGGTGGTATAGGGAGCACGTGAAAGAGGCAACAGATATCATTCAATCATCTTACCTCATTGAGAAGTCTCCTCTAAGAAAGGTGATAGGAAAGGTGGATATGAAAAGGGGATATATGAAGGTGGATATTGGATATTCTATCATACTTCTATGTAGAGAAATGGGTCTACCAACAGATGGGCACTTGAATGTTTTCATGGTAAATTTCATTTAGACTATTAAGTTGGCAAAGATGCCACTTGACTGTGTTGCCACATTGAGTGAGAACTTTTGCAAAGAATTGGAGGTAGTCAAAGACAAGAAGAAGTTCTGCATGACTTCATATTTGGTATATCTGCTAGTCGTAAGAGCAACAAGTTATCCTAGACTATATAAGAAGGGTAGCATTCTAGATCCCAATGCTTGGTCATACATTGTCTGCCCTCAATTAGTGAAGAAGAAGCTCTTGGAATAGAGAAAAGAATATCGAATCATGAATGGTGCATTCATTTTTTCTATCATCCAATTTATTGAGGGAGACTATGCAAAGTGATCATCTGATGGAACAGTTGCACAGATAATAGCTATCAGGGCCTACTACATTTAGTTTAAAACCTTCACATATCTAAGGGTAGTTAGTGCCATTGTAAATCCAAAGAAGCTCCTTAGATATCCTTGTGACAGACTGGTCCTATTGGAGATTGCATGACAGATTGAATTTTCATATGATAGGGTAAGGAGACAATGAAGACCATGTTGGACATTGCCCATGGTCATAGGACCATATCAAGTGAAGAGGAAATAGGATATTCTATCCTTTGAATGGGAGTGGGAACAATATCCCCTTAAATAGTGCAATTCTCCTAGGCCCTATTTTGACAATATTGGCAAAGTTGAGAGTCTGGTAGGTAGGGAATTTCACCATGAAGAGGCCATTGAGGACCACTAGATGAATGCAACAAATGACTACGATGTTTGTATTAGGGATTATTGTAGGATGACTTTATATTTGGCTGAAAAGGCTTTGAAGGTTCAAATCCTAGAAGAGATATTGAAGAAAGACTTAGGGGAGTTGTTGGATCCCTTGTTCAACACAGATAAGATTGGGGAGAGGACCATAATGAATGTTGAGGTGGACATGGAGGAAAATGATGATATAAACTATAGGGCAAGGCATGCCATTAGGATGATAGAGGATTGGATTAGGAAACCATTCCAGCTTGATCCAATACCTGACACCATGATTTTTCATGCACAAGCCTACCCTGATAAAGGTAGAAGAAAGAAGCTTACCATTCCTACCTTTGTAGCCCATTCACCAATAAGGCTAGAGAAAGTATAAAAACTAGATAGGCTAGTTGGATACTATCACCCTTTGAAGAGGAAAGGAAAAGTCAAAAGAAAGAGGAGTTCTCCTCAAACGGCTGATACAGAAGAGGGTGAAATACACGCAACTCCTCAGCAGTAGGGAGAAGATGTGTAGGGATCAAAAGACACTAGAGCTTCTCAAGACTAGCCTGACCTTCAATTGGCTCCATTTGTGCCTAGCCAGTCTGAAGAGGGTGAAATCAAACTAATCTCTCTACCTTTATAGGCAGAACCAACATCCCCTTCTACCTCCAAGAAGTAGATGAAGATCAAGATCCCAATGAAGAAGAGGAAAAGGGTGATTAGAAGGATGGTTCCTTTTCCATCTGTCCTAGAATCTATTCGAGAGGGAGAAGAGGAAGAAGAATAAGAGGAAGGTGAGGAGGAGGAAGTGCCCATACAAAGAAGAACTCAGCTAGCTAGAGCCATAGAGCAAGAAAGGAGGAGTTCCATGGTAACACCACCATCCACCCTAGAGGAACCATTGGAAGTAACTTCTTCAGAAGATGAATTATAGTAATGGGTGGATGAGCAGAGTCAAGAAGGTGATGACATATTTAAAATGTCAAACTTTTATTTTATGCTACTAGGAACAGAGCTGGTTGGGAATAAGATCAGTGATACCCCTACAAGTAAACCCGAATAGGAGGACAAGACACATATGCTGCCAGAATCATAGGGTCTTGATCTTACTTACCCATCCACACCACAAGTCACGATGGTGGATAAAGGCTCGGTTACTCCTCTGCCTCCAAGTTTTGAAGAAGAATAGGTACAAAAGGAACCAGAAGAGGAGCTGTAATAGATGGCAGCCGATGAAGTGTCAAAAGAGGGACATATAGTAGAATATTCTCAACAAGCCTCCCAATACACTGAGGTGCAAGCTATAGGATCCACAGAGATGGAGGCCATAGAAGGAGAGCCCTCACAAAGACAAAGAACTCCAGGGAGGAGTGATAAGGGAAAGGAGGTAGCTAAACATACTCCCTCATCCCCCTGAGCTAGGCCTTCAAGTGAACAAATTCCAAGATGGCTGAGAAAAGAAATGATGAGATGCATGAAGCCATAATTCCATGTAGATGAGGAGGATATCATTAAATTGGTCAAGGTCTTGAATAAACTTGAGTCCCCATCACATGAAGTGAGACCGTTGGAATTTTTCAACAGAACTCAAGATCAGGATTTTTTTGCTCAAGTGGCCATCCCTCCTCCTAATGCAGATGTAGATAGCTTGGACCCACAAGATTATCATATCAAAGAGGTCATGCTTGGGAGGCCCATATTAGATATGGCTAGATTAATGGTGACCTTGAGAATAAAGGAAGTTTTTAAAAGAATGGACCAGGAAGGGGTTGAACTTAGAACACTTCAAGAGTAGAATGAAATCCTGAGAGGATATCTAGCCAAAGTGGTTGGTCCCCTAGATCCCAATCACCCTGAGGAGACCCTAAATGATGTACTTAGAGAAGGGAGGGGTGTGCATCTGGACCCATTTTTGAAATCCTATTAGTAGTGGCAGGAAAGTTTTGAAGAAAAGCGTATTTTAATCATCTAGAGAAATCTTAAGTTGTTGCATGCTATGTAGGAGAATGTGAATAGAATGGTAGTAATTTTGAAGTAGGACTTCAATATAATGGACAAAGTATGGGCCTGGAGAAAATACTTACCAGTTTTGCAAACCATAAAGGGGCAAAGATATAGGATTTTGGTAGATGTGTATAATGTTTAATAATAGGATTTAATTGATGATTTAATATGTAATGAGGGCCGCCGTTATTTTGTAATAAAATTATGCTTTTGGTGCTCGCATTTGGAGTGTATTAATTCTTCCATAATTGTGTCATTGTTTTGTAAATTTATGTTCATGGAATTGTGATTGAGCCAAAAATTTATTGCTTCATTTCTCGTTGTGTGATTTATTAATTTTGGTGTTTGCTATGATTTTGACAAATTTCGCTGATGTGTCTAGCTTGAAAAGAAATCATCAAATTGTGCTTACATAACTTTTCATCTTGCATGAGCACACTTTCTATGGCCTTGCAATTTGATGAAGGGTGAAACATCATACGATCACTAAGTTTATCACCAATTATTGCATCAGTGGAATCAAGGAAACACTGCTCCTTCTTTCATTGATTACCTACCAATTTCTTTGAAAGCTTAACTCAGAGACATGTCATTTTCCATAGCTTGTGTCCTTTAGTATTTCAATTTCATATTATTTTCTTTAAAGTTTTTTTATTTGCTTTACTAACCTCCTTGTTAGAATAAGACTTCATTTTAGTTGCATTGTTAGATTGCATTCATAAAAAACTTAAAAATACAAAAACATAGTTTCTTTGCATGTTTTATTTTGAAGCAGTGTGTAGATTCTTCATCTCATCCAAAATCAAAACAAACTAGCAAAGTCCTCCTTGTGAAAAATCACATTTATCTTCAACTGAACGGATTCTAGTAGGTCATAAAATCAACCTGAAACCTTGCAGTTGATTTGCAAGGTCAACTTTTCAAGAGAGGAGTTCACAAGAATTTCTACCATTTAGCATCGTGCATAATGACAGCTCAACAGAAGTAGCACTAGAAGGAAGGCCACATTTTTATTCTCAAAATAAGATGGAAAATTTGTCAAAATTTCAAAATTGTGCACTTTTTCAAAACTTTGCACTTTCCACAAGTTCAAAAAAATTTCTATTTTTTTGAGAAATTTAGGTGTGCAAATGCATAGGTGAGCAAGTTCATAGTTTTGTATATCCATAGCTACATAGGTGCCCAAAAATATATGGTCTACCTGATTTGTCAGAAATTGTACTTTTGCAGAGGTGCACTTTTTCCAAATTCAGTACAAACTAGAGGGTTTTTATCTAGAAAACCCATTTCAATGAGTGTTAAGATCTTCACCAAGTGTACATGAGTTTCTTGAGCTTACCCACTTCTGCAAACCATGCAGTGATAAAGGGATACCCCAAATTCAACCACTTTCATTTGAATTTCTGTCATCTTCTCCAACTCCACCTCCACTTCAACCACTTGGTGGACCACCACATATTCCAATAGTTCCACCTCAACAACCAACCTTAGGTCTGCCAAATCCTTCGATGGCCTTTTTTGCAAACATTGTAGACTCACAAATAAACTTGAGAGGTGCACTCCATGACCTCCCTAAGAATCTTGAAAAGTTTTTTCCAAGGTTCATTTATGGAGAAACACAAATTTCTAAAGACCACATTCAAGTATTCAAATAAATTTACAACCGAAAGTAGATTGCCAACGAGGATGTGGACCTTCATCTATTCCCCTACTCTTTGGGGGAAGTTGCCTACAATTGGTACGTCAATTTTCCACCTGGATGTATTGGAGACTATGACACCTTTGAAAAATTGTTCTTAGAATAATTTAAAACTTTTGTCAACCCAATAGTGATACATCAACAATTCATATTTATTAAAAGGGATCTAGCTAAGATAGTTTCACACTTCAATCATTGCTTCCATATGTCATATCATAGGTTGGAAACATCATATACTATACTATTTGAAGCATTCATTTAGATTTATTTGAATGCTATGGACCCTCTTATGATTATCTTTCTAAGAAAGCTTCCTGCAATAGATATTGATACATTGGAAAAGGTCTTCACAGAAGCAATAACTTTTACTAAGCAAGCCAACCCTAATGGAGGAGGATTGATGCTTTCATCTCAAGCTATCATGGGAATGCCAACATACCTAGTCAGATTACCCACCGTGCCTAGTCAATTCATATCTATGAATTCAATTCCATTACAATAGGCACCAACTCTGTAGAATCTCATTCTAACATATCCAAGGTATGAACCTCTAAAAGCCACTTTCTTTGAGAAAAAGGCAGTAGTCCCCGTTCAAGTAGAAAATAAATTTGTTTCCGAATTTGGTCAAATGAAAAAGACTATATCACAAATGAACAACAAATTTACTCATCTTAGGTTGTCACAACGACAAAACAACAACTTCCAAAGAAACAATGCTAGTCCTTACAACAACAATTATGACCAAAATTACAATAGAAACTTCAATGGGAACAACAACAATGCAAGAAACAATAATGGAGAGAAAAACTTCAATCTTCTTGATCAAAATAATGACTTCCAGAGATAGAACCAACAATGGAACACATGTCTGAATAATGGAAGTATTCCTATAGATAATAACAATAAAAATATTCAGTATGCAAATATCAATCAGTATGATGATGGTCATAATGTACCTAACAATGATGGTTCATACTACAGTGGAAATCAAGAGGTGGCTCAAAGCTCCCAAGTAAATGAAAATATTCCTCCTATTCAGTTTAACACTATGCTATTAGAATCCTACAATTCCAAGTAGAAGGCATAGGTAGAACAATCACCCAGTGAGGAGTTTTTGTTCTCATTCAGCCAAGAACCAAACCTTTAGCATGAAGAGATATCTGACTTTCACAATGACAATTAGAATATGTACAACTTAAGAAATAGAAAAGAACCTTTGACAGATGGAATTCCTCCAGTTCTACAACCAATCCCTCCCAATCCAAGGGTGAGCAAAACTTTGGCACTAGTTAAACCACCACTTGGAGGACAACGAAACCAAAACCAAGAAAATGTACCAACAATATTAAAAAATCATGCTTGGTCTACTGAAAAATACAATGTAGTGGAGGACTTAAAATGAAAAAAGGCCAATATGTCTATGTTTGACATGTTACGAAATTGTCCACAATAATGAGAGGTGCTCATGAAGACCCTGGATCATACAAAGACTTCCCACAATGCGAATACTACCCCTCAAAAGACAGTGTCGCAACAAGTTAATGTTGCGGAGGCATTGCCCACTATGTTTAAAGACAAGGTATAGGTGCCCCCATTTTTTCTTAGTATCAGAATATACGAGAAGAATCTTCATAATTTTCTTACTGATTTAGGAGCTTCACACAATGTCATATCATTATCCATAGTACAAAAGTTAGGGGTCGCCCCTCAACTTATCAACCAAATAGTGATATAGTTGGACAAAATAGAGGTGAAAGTCATAGGTGTATTAAAGGATGTGTGGATATAGTTAACATTTGACCCATGAATCCAAGACATCATTGGTATACATCTGGTTGATATCCCAGAGATGTATGGATTACTCCTCAGTAGAGAATGGACAAAGTGTCTAAGGGGATGGTTTTCCACAGATATCACTCAGCTTTGGTTACCGTGGAAAGGTCTAAACAATCAAATCAAAATAGATGTGGAGCCAAAGTTAAAGAAGATGATCACAAATTACAATGCTCCTAATGAGGTAGCCTTCTTACAAATAGATTTAGGCTTCTATAAGGTGATGGTTTTTGATACAATTTCAACTAGAAAACTAGATGACCAAGAATGGACTCCATGATTTTAGCCTTGAAAGATGAAGTCGTAACCAAATTCATAGGCCATATGATGGCTAATTTACAATGTATAGAAGAAGAAGTTGATCCCAATATTCTCCTCCTTCCAAGATTTTGTCAATTACATAAAGTCATCCATTCAAAGTTCAAATGTTCATCATGTCAAGAAGCAGTTGCTAAGGTATTAACACAAATGGTTGAAGTAAAGAAAGTTGATGACCCACAAAATGAACCTATAGAAAACCAAAAGTCCTAAAAACACATCTAATGTTGTATTTGTCTTCTTCTCCACTAGGATTGATCAAAGTACAAAGAATAAGATGGTACATAAAAGGCCAGGGGTGGACTTCAGTGGTCATTCATCCTCTTCCTAAAGTGGAAGAAATATAAGAATTGATAGGGGAAATTCAAGACAAGAAAGAAAAACATGCACCTCCTCTATCAGGAATTTACAATAGAGAATCATCAAGTCCATGTCCTGGAAAATTACAATGGTTTCTAAGAAATAATCCTTCAAAGTTTAGGTAAAAGAGAAATTGAGGACAAATAAGAATAAGGTTAGAAAACCCAAGGAAAGTCCAATTTGGATGCTTCATTTTGACGGTTCCAAATATTGAGCTAATTGGTTGATAAGGTAAGTCTATATATGTGGCATACTAATTGCAATTTAGATGTACTAACAATGTGGCAAAATATGAAGCATTAATTCGAGGACTTCTCTTTGCACTAGAGAAAGGGGTTAAAGCTCTCATCATCAAAGGAGATTTTTAGTTGGTTATTTGATAGGTGAAATCACTGTATTCCTATAACGATAAGAGATTTCTTGCCTATAGAAAAAGGGTATGGTATCTTTTGGATGATTTTGAAGCTTTGAACATAAAGTCTATTCCAAGGAGGAAAAACATTGTAGCAGATGCCCTTGCTATTTCAACAAGCGTATTGCAGCCAGTTAAAGGAACAAAGTTGAAATGATTTTTAGTTAAATTAGTTGCTACTCCATCTATTCCTAATAATATCATGAACTTCCAAGTTTTCAAGATGATCAACATATACTAGAGTTTATTATGTGCACCAGCCACTTTAAGGGACAAGAAATAGATGACAACCCAGATGATGTACCTAAGGATATCATAACTCAAGATGAAGATGGAATCTTGAACTTAAAAACTAATACTATTCCAAGGGAATAGTTGAATTAGAACGTATCTTTGATCTTGATGAATCAACACTTAACAAAATAATCACTGAAAAAAAGGGAACTAATGAATGTTATTCATACAATTTAGGAACAAAAGATGATCATAAGATGGTAAGGATTGAGAAAGCATGTAGGTTATAGGAAAGGGAAGACATGCTCAAATTGCTCATAGAAAATAAGGATGTCATCACTTGGATCTATGAAGATCTGAAGACATATGATCCTCAAATCATTACGCATGATATTCCACTCAAACCTGATGCCAAACCTTTTTGACAAAGGCAAAGACCCGTCAATCCCATCCTCGAGCCTCTCATAATGAAGGAAGTCAAGAAATTGTTGGATTTGAAAATTATTTTCCCTATGTCTCACTGTACATAGGAGGCTAATTTAGTTCCAATACAAAAGAAGATAGGAGAGATTTGACTTTGCATAGATTTTTGCAATTTGAACTTGGCTTCCCAAAAGGATAACTACCCATTTTCCTCACTAGATGAAGTCTTGTAGATTGTGAATGGTTCAAAAATGATGTATTTCTTGGATGGATATTTAGGCTATAATCAAGTAATGATAGAAGAAGAAGATAGACTAAAGACTTCCTTTATGACCAAATGGGGAACCTTTTTCCTAAAGGAGAATGCCATTTGGATTGATTGATGCGGGGGTTACATTGCAACAAGCCATGTATAAAGTGTTTAAGGGATTGATTAATAGATGTATAGTAATCTATATGAATGACTTGAATATCTTTTCAAAGGATTGAACTACTCACATTGCTAAATTAAGATATGTGTTTAATAGGTGTTGTAAATATGGCATATCTCTAAATCCCAAGAAGTGTTTATTTTGGGTCACTAAGGGAAAGCTCCTAGGTCATGTCATTTATAAAGCTAGTATTTTTTGGGAAGATAAATTTTGTTTGAAAATTCATAAGTGGATTTGCAGATATTGTGCATCCTCTTAATGATTTTCTCAAGAAGGGAGCTAAAATAGAATGGGTTCCTGAAGTAAAGAAATCATTCAAGGATATTAAGGTAGCCATTTCATAAGTGTTTAATAGGTGTTGTAAATATGGCATAGCTCTCAATCCCAAGAAGTGTTTATTTGGGGTCACTAAGGGAAAGCTCCTAGGTCATGTCATTTCCAAAGCTAGCATCTCCAAGATCCTGATAGAGTTGAAGCCATTTTGAAGTTATCACCCCCAATAGTCAGAGGGAAGGAAAAGTATTTTTTTGGGAAGATAAATTTTGTTTGAAAATTCATAAGTGGATTTGTAGAGATTGTGCATCCTCTTAATAATTTTCTCAAGAAGGGAGCTAAAATAGAATGGGTTCCTGAAGTAAAGAAATCATTCAAGGATATTAAGGTAGCCATTTCCATGGCTCCAATATTGGTAAGCCCTGATTACAACCTCCCCTTTAAGATATATTCCTTCACTTCAGAGCATTCATGCACATGGATCTTGAACTAGAAAAAGGAGAAGGCAGATGAAAGAAATCTTACTTTTATGAGTTGCCCACTGAGAAATACTGAGTTGAATTAATCTAAACTTGAAAAATAGTCTTTTTCCTTGGTTAAAGTGATGAAGAGGTTTTGCCATTACATATTAAGGACATTTTTGATGCAAATTGAACTTGGCAAAAGGCAAGGTAAATGGATGGTTGTACTTCAAGAATTCGACCTAGAGATCCAACCTATGAAATTAGTCAGAGGTTAGGGATTGTAAAGGATGATAGCTGATAACTAGAATGGCAATGAAAATAAATTTGAGTTTGAGAAAGAAACAGGTATTGAAGATTAGAAGAAAATGATAGTATCTAAAGTTGATATTAGTTAAGGTGTGGTAACATATGTCTGGTACTAGGATATTGTTTACCATCTCCTACAAAATTAGTGCTCTATTTGGACGAATAGTTTGCAATGCAGAGGACTTAAAATGAAGTGTGAGTCTTATATGCTACAAGAAAACAAGTTGTACAAAAGGAACTATGAATGGATCTACTTAAAATGCTTGGGATGTGAAGAAGCAAAGGAAGTCCTAAAACAATTCCATGACAAGTATGGTACAGGACATGGTTCGACAAAAGCGATGACTCATATGATTTTAAGATCAAGTTATTTCTAGCCCATAATATTCAAGGACACTTTTCAGCACATGCACTCTTGTCACATCTACCAAACTAGTACTAATAGAGAAAGACACCAGCAATGCCACTACAACTCGTATATGAGATATGTCCTTTTGCAAAATGGGGGTTGGATTTCATTGGTCCAATTAATCCATAATCATCAACCAAAAACACCTACATTCTTATGTATCACTAACTATTGGACCAAATGGATGGAAGTAGAAACTTATAGAAGTTGCACTACCAAGGTGGTGACGAATTTCTTGGAGGAACACATTGTTACTAGATTCGAGATGCCATTCGCTCTAGTGTGTGATAACAGATCAACTTTTGCATCAATATTCTTGACTCAATAAGCATTTGAAAATAAGGTTATCATCAAGGTCTCTTCAAATTATTACCTGCAAGGAAATGGGGTAGCATAATCTACGAATAAGAACTTGATCACAATAATAAGACAATTGTTAAAGGAGAAACCTAGAGACTGGCATACACAACTAAAATATGCCCTATGGACCAATCGAGTGAGGGTTAAAAATGATTTAGGGACTTCTTTGTATTTTCTTGTTTATGGACAAGAACCAATATTCTCACTCAACCTCAGAATTCCTATTTTGAAATTTATGAGTCGGCATGCTGAAGATGCTGACAAAGTGAAAATCTGATTGATGAATCTTCTAGAGATGGATGAGAAAAGGATAGCTACATTGGAACACATGGCTAAACATCAAGCTATCATGAAGATATTGTTTGACTAGAGAGCTACAATAAAATCCTTCAGGATTTCTAACCTTGTTCTACTTTGGGATAAGGCAAAAGAAAAGTTGGGCAGCCATACCAAGTTTCAATGCTTGTGGACTGGTCCTTGTCAGATCATAGAAATCCTCAAAGAAAACACTTTTAGGCTCAGTTCCTTATAGGGGGAATTTCTTCCCTTTCCAATAAATGGGAAATTTCTGAAACATTATTTTGAAGCCTCAAAGAAACAAAAAAAAAACCTAGTTAGATTTTATTTCTACTATTAGTTAGATTTTATTTCTACAAGTTTGTTTTGCTTTTAGTTGTGCGTTTGCTTTGTGCATTTGCTTTCAGTCGTGTCTTTGTTTCCAAAGTCGTGTCAATCCTAGGGGATAAGGTGCACTTAAGATTTTTTCTTGAGATATTTTACTAACCACTCTTTTGGTTCCTACTTAAAGAAGAGATATTTCTTTGTCAAAATATTCAAACAATTGTGTGGCTTATATCAACTGAGGAATGAATGTTGTTTGCAAAAATAGGGAGACTTTCAGTCTTAGACTCAAGACTCTAAACTAACAAGCTCTCAACACTTTGCAAATTTGAAATATGATTGTTTTAGGTGTTGTCAAATTGAAGTTGAAGACAAAAAGGGATTATTCAAACCCCAATTGGTTCAAATAGGAGGGTTTTCTAAAAGGATTGCTAAGATCATTGTTTGGTGTGAGAGTTTCTAAAAAGTTCTAAAAGAGAAATACAAGGGATGTTCACTAAAGATCAAATCCAAGAAATGACACTGATGTCTTGGCTACACAATCTAAGCATAACTAGGATACAAAAGGCAAAATGAAAATAAAATAAAAGGAAAATATAGTGTTAAGACTAAAGAGTTCTAAAAGATCTTAAGTGGCAAAAAGGATGCAATTTCATGGAGCAATTATAAAAAAATTGCAAAAAATTTTTTAAAAAAGAAGGTGACATCTCACTAAGAGCCCCCAAATTGATTCTCTCATCTATTCAATCAAGCGATCGGTAAACAACCTTCCTGAAGATTCTTAATGGATGAACTAGGAAGGGTGGAAGATTGTTTCTGTGTTGTCAAAAAACTTTGATAGAATACATCCTGATATGTCAAAGAAAATGAATGCACAAATCACACACTAAGCTCGAAGGTGTTGGATCTTGAAGTTTTGATTGCGAAGTCACATAAAATTATCCTGGAATGTTTGGGTTCTAGTTGGTGTTTGACACACGTTGAAAGGATGTTTGCTGGTGAAGAAATACCTTTTTCATTTCTTCCTTTCATCGGGGCTATTTTTTGTGGTTCCACAATACATGCCACATTCCCTAGGAGGAATGGGGACCCCCTATTTTTGTTTTATTTGAAGTTGGGCTCCTAATTTAGGATCCAAAAAATATTGGGGTTCACGCCTTGGGTCCTGGTCAAAAAAGTCAAAAGTTAGGAAATTGGAAAAATTCAAAAAAAAATCTAAGAGTGCACCCTTTCACTTGTACAGATGAGCACCCCCACACCACCAAGGGTGGGATGGGCCATATAAGCCTTGACCCCCCATCATTTTCCTCACCTTGCTCATTTTTGTGATGCAATTCAAGTTCATAACATCGCACATATGATTCCCTCACTCTACACATGTCGTAGCACCACATTAATTTAGGTGCACTTTTTACCTCCTTCTACATGTGGCATACACAAAATGATAACTAGGTGCATAGCTACACACTTTATTAGGTGCATGCTTGCACACCCCCATACTCACAAACATTTGAAAAACTCAAAAAACTTGAAAAATTTTAGCCATCAAATTTGGTACATATTTGTGCACCTAACATGGTGCACAAATGCACACCAAATTATGCAAAACAAACATAAATTAATAAAGGGTGTGCAGTTGTGCACCTAATTAGGTGTGTACCTATGCACCCCCAATATATGCAAAATCTCACATGAAAAATTATGATTTGGTGCACTCCCATGCACCCCATATGCAAACTCCCAATACTCAAATAGTGGGCGCGCACTTGCACATCTAATTTGGTGCTTAGGTGTGCACCTTATTTTTTTATTTTCTTTAAGGAAATAGGAAGGGATATGGGGTGTTTTTGTACATCTAATTTTTAAAAAATCTTGTTGTAATCTCATAGTTTTTATTCTAAAATGATGGGCATCTTCCTTTTGTCATGTAAATATAATAGCATCTTCATCCAGTGAGAAAGTGGCATCAGAGACCATGGTATTCAAGTTCCAAGGGGTCCTATCAGAATCAAGGTTCCAAGATGATTATGCAAAGATTAAGGACACAAACTTGGGACATACCGACTTGGGGGAGTTTCCAAGAATTTGCAATAAGCCCAAGGAGAGATTATCTTTGGTATCTACTTTAATCTGATCAAGGCTATTGAATGTAGCTTGGCACCCAACATCAATACAATCCTCAGAGTTGATAATGATACTAGCAAAACACTTTGTTCCTGAGGAAAGGGTGGTGAAGAGCGTGACCGAAGGAGTTTTCCTTGACCTCTAACCCAAAATTATTGAGAGGGTTGTTCATCTCCCTAGGGTGTATCAATTCATCAGACTTACTTATGAGGTAGCAGAAAGGTGGTATAGGGAGCACCTGAAAGAGTCAACAAATATCATTCAATCATCTTACCTCATTGAGAAGACTTCTCTAGGAAAGGTGACAAGAAAGGTGGATATGACAAGGGGATATATGAAGGAGGATATTGGATATTCTATCATTCTTCTAAGTAGAGTAATGGGTCTGCCAATGATGAGGCACTTGAATGTTTTCATGGTAAATTTCATTAAGACTATGAAGTCAGCAAAGATGCCACTTGACTAGGCCACCACATTGAACGAGAACTTGTGCAAACAATTAGAGGTAGTCAAAGACAAGAAGAAGTTCTAGATGACTTCATATTAGGTATATCTTCTAGTGGCAAGGGTAAAAAAATATCTTGGACTATACAAGAAGGGCAACATACTGGATCCAAATGCTTGGTCATACATTGTCTACCCTCAATTAGTGAAGAAGAAGCTCTTGGGACAAAGCAAAGAATACACATTCATGAATGATGCATTCATTTTTGCTATCATTCAATTTATTGAGAGAGACTATGTAGAATGATTATTTGATAACGCAGTTGCAAAGATAATAGCTCTTGAGGCCTACTACAATTAGTTTAAAACCTTCACATATCTAAGGGTAGCTCATGCCACTATAAATCTAAAGAATCTCCCTAGATATCCTTTTGATAGACTAGTCCTATTGGAGATTGTATGATAGATTGAATCTGCATATAATAGGGTAAGGAAATCTTAAGTTTTTTCACGCTATTATAGGAGAATGTGAATAAGATGGTAGCAATTTTGAAGTAGGACTTTAGTATAATGGATGAAGTACATGCCTAGAGAAAAGACTTACCAGTTATGCAAACCATAAAGGGGAAAAGATATAGGATTTTGGTAGGTGTATATACAGTCAAAGAATTGGATTTAATTGATGATTGGATTGAGAAGATTACAGACATTAATAAAGAAATGGAAACATTACATGCAGAGATTCATCGACTCAAGGACCAAGCTTGAGAGCAAATTTTGGAAGTAGATAGGCATTATAGAGATTTGTGTCTAGAGATTTTTGAGGATGAAGAACAGGATATGTTATTGCCGGTAGAGGTAGTAGTGGGGAGAGTCAGGAAGATTTTTGAGGAAGCTTCTAATGATGAGGACATCTGACAAGATTTTTGAATAGAGGAAGCCTTATTAGAGTTGGATGCCAAACTCAAGGATTTTGTTGACACTCAAATTGAGGTAGAAAACTATAAACAGAAGGTTAAAGATAAATATAAAGCTTTAGATTTACCAAATGCGAAAAAAATTACTAAGAGTATAGAGAAATTCAAAGGTAAACATCCAGATATATCTTTGGGATGAAGGGGAACAAAACCCAAAAGCCAGAATTTCAATTTTGATGCTCAGTAAAATTTTGAGATTTTGGTCCCTTTTGAGGTGGATAGCTCTGCAGGTTTGTAGGTATGCAAGTTTGCAGGTGTGCAGATTTGCTTTTCTAAAGGTGCACCAATAGTTAACTGTCAGTTCTAAAAATAGAGCTTTCCATGCATTGAAAATGCATTTTGATCGTAGTTTAACTCTGACTAACACCCAGGGAAGCATCAGCTTCCATTTTTGACACCTCCAGACACTTCCACTTTGACTGAAGGATTTCTTATTCTTTCTCCTCTCATAAATTCTTTTTTTTTGACATGTAAAGGCTCATGCATCCAATTAATAAATATACATTGGATGGATTCCTTCTTAGAACTAGTTAGATTGTTATTTTGTATATAATTAGTTTGTTTTATTAAATTAAAAGCATTTTATTGCATGAAGATATCTCTCACTCTCAACACAAATTGAGATGATTTCTTATAAATACTCCATTGTAATATGTAATGAGGGCCACTATTATTTTGCAATAAAATTATGTTTTTGGTGCTCACATTTGGAGTGTAATAATTTTTGCTAAATGTGTCATTGTTTTGTGAATTTATTTTCATGGAATTGTGATTGAGCCAAAATTTTATTGCTTTGTTTCTAGTTGTGTGATTCATTAATTCTAGTGTTTGCTACGGATTTGACAAATTTTCTTGACGTATCTAGGTTGCGAAGAAATCATCAAACTGTGCCTGCATAAATTTTTGTCTCACATGAGTACACTTTTCGTGGCCTTGTGATTTGATGAAGGGTGAAACATCATATGATCACTGAGTTTTTCACCAACAATCGGATCAGTGGAATCAAGGAAGCCTTGATCCTTCTTTCATTGGTTACCTATTGATTTCTTTGAAAGCTTAACTCATAGACATGTCATTTTCCATAGCTTATGTCCTTTAGGATTTCAATTTCATATTATTTTCTTTAAAGTTTTGTTATTTTCTTTACTAACCCCTTGTTAGAATAAGACTTCATTTTAGTTGCATTGTTAGATTGCATTCTTAAAAAACGTAAAAATATAAAAACATAGTTCTTTTGCATGTTTTATTTTGAAGCACTATGTAGATTCTTCATCTCATCCAAAATCAAAACAAAATAGAAAAGGCCTCTTTATGAACAATCACATTTATATTCAACTAAATGGATTCTAGTAGGTTGTAATATCAACCCAAAACCTTGGAATTGACTTGCAAGATCAACTTTTCAAGAGTGGAGTTAGCAAGAATTCCTACCATTTAGCATCATGCATAATGATAGTGCAACAGATCATTATGGTAAATTAGATTTTAATCTAATTTTTATTGGTGAGTATAAAAGTAATGACCTTTCATTTATGAAACCTCAAAAAAATCTCTCTTATAATAACTTTGTTTCTACTTCCAATCATAATGAATCTATAAAACATAGTGATGAAAATCATATGCCCTTAGGGAATAGGGGGAACAAATATTCCTTCAACACCATTTTCGATCATACATTAGGATGTTTGCAACAAAATGTTGAATCTCATTCTTTTTCCACATCCTCTCCTTTATCATCTAACATGTCCTCTCCTACTAATTGAGAAATTATCTTGCCTAAGCTTCTTTATGCTAAGGTGATTACTATACTTAAATGTAGAAAGAAATGTGGTTAAAAACTTATGAATATTCCATTTTCCATGTATCATCATTATCATGATTACAATACTAATGATGGTTAAGATTGCATTGAGAGATTCAATAACTCGCTACTAATGGAGGTATTCACATATCTCCTTATAATTATTAGGAATAAGGTGTCTCAACCTTGGATAATTCCTGTTCTTTTTTTTTTTTTGTAAATGTATCTTTTGCAAATAATGTAATCAATTGTGATTGTATATCTCTGGTTGGCATGTTGATGTGTCACTCCACTTGTATTTGTTGACATCTTGAATTATGATGGATTCCTATGACACATAAGAGCTATCTTTGGAATATTTAATTGTGTGTAAGGAGATCATGATTAAAAATAGTTATGATGGATTTCTATGACATGTAAGAACTATTTTTCAAAGATTTATTTGTGTGTAAGGAGATCATTACTAAAACAGTTATGACAGATTCTTATGACACGTAAGAGATATCTTTGGAAGATGCCCTAAAAATGGAAAGCACATTATATAAGCACTTTGAGGGTTGTAGATAGTTGAGTGAGGTTGTCAGTAGTGAATTATCAATTGCTACTAGATAAGTCTTTCATGTCTTGAAAGAGCTTGCACTGTAAGTGTGTTGTAACCTTTGAGTTGAAGATAATACATTGTGTAGGTTTTTGAGGAGTGGGGTTGTTTTACCAAAAGGCTTTTCCCCACTAGCATATCTTTGTGTTTATGTGTTATTATTTCTCTTTCTATTTTTTGTATTCATGACTGATTGCAATATTATTGTTCTACCGAAAGTGAATATGAATTCGTAAGAATTTAAATTTTTTTTGCACAATTCTTTCCTTAAGAGATTAGTGTAGAAAGTTGTTTCCGCACCTAAGTTTCTTTACAATTCGTATCAGAGATTGATCAAATTTTGATCCTAGTTGTTGGGTAGGGTTTTTTGAGTTAATCTCAAGTTTGAGTGGGAGTTTTGTGCAAAGCATTATGAATCTTATTTGTAGATTCAAATGGCTAGTTCATCATACAGAAAAATGTAGGTGGAGAAATTTAATGGCAGTAATTTTGAGTTGTGGAAACTCAAGATGGAAGACTTGCTTGAATATTGTGATCTACGGGAGGAGACTTCACTTGATGTGAGACCCACAACAATATCTCAAGCAGATTAGGATCTCAAGGATCAGAAAGCTAAGGGTCTCATTAGACTTTGTCTAGCTGATTTAGTTCTCCTGAATGTTCTTGATGAGAAGACTGCAAACAATTTGTGGACATGGCTTGGGTCTGTGTATTAGGCCAAATCTCTAGTGAACAAGTTGTTCCTAAGGAAGAAGTTATCTTCTCTAAGAATGGAGGAAGAGAATCTATTATAGATCTAAATTCTTTTAATTTATTGATTGCACAGTTGACATCATCTGGTGTCAAGATAGAGGAGGATAGATGTATGACCCTATTATGTTCCTTGTTGGATTCATTGGACCATCTTGTGATGGCTCTTGGAAGTACTTTAGTCACTTTTAGAATGGATGATGTGGTGTCTTCACTGTTATCTAAGGAGATGCAGAGAAATTCATTAAATTTTACTAAGGAAGCTCTTGTCATTCGTGGTAGATCCAACCATACAAGCAGCCAAAATGATAAAAAGTCTAGAAAGGGTAGATCCAAATCTCTTGGAAAATCAAAGACTCCTAGAAAGTCCTAGGCAAAATGTTGGAACAATGATAAGATTGGGTACTTCCATAAAAATTGTAAAGAGCCAAAGAAAATAAGAAGGCCACAAATTCAGGTTCAGAAAAATCTCAAGAAGATGGTGATGCTTTCATTGCAGCCTTGGCAACACATGCATCTAATGATGTGTGGTTAATAGACTCGGGTGCTTCTTTCCACATGACCTCTCATCAAAGTTGATTCTCAAAGTATAAATTTTTTTATGATGGAAAGGTGTACTTGGGTGATGATTCTTACCTAAAGACAGTTGGATGAGGATGAGTCACTATTAGATTCCTTGATGGACAAGTCAAGGGGATCAACAGGGTAATGTGCATCCCTAGTTTGGCACAAAACCTATTATCTATAAGTATGCTAAATGATGTAGGTGTCCAAAAAAAATTTCTAAAGATGGATGTAAGATGATGAGAGGAGCTATGGTGTTTGCTAAGGGTACTAGGAGAGGTACTCTATCTCAGCTTGATGCATGCATTTCTCAAAGCAATAGTTATTTTGCTTCAAAGAAGAGAGCAGTTATCACTTCATCCCCACCATCTAAACAAGTAGTAAAGAAGAATGTGGTTATTGGTTCTGATGGTAGTGCAACATGTGTACCTGAGGTTGCAAACACATTGGAAGGAAAGCTTCCTACAGAAAAGACAATGTCATAGCATATGAGATTTGGCCACATTGGTGTGAAGGGTCTCAAAACCTTGAAGAACAAGAACCTCATTGAGGGGTTAAATGATTGTAATCTTGAGTTTGATTTCTGCAAGCATTTTGTCTATGGTAAACAAAATCATGTTCAATTTTACTCTAGTTCTCAAAAATCTTCTGACGTTTTGGATCTTATTCATTTCGATGTATTTGGTCTTGTAATAGTTCCTTCGATCTCCAAGTCTATATTTTTTGTATATTACATAGATGATTATAGTAGAAGGACATGGATTTATTTCCTAAAAAGTAAGACACAAGTCTTTAGTCAGTTCAAGGAATTTAAAGCCCTTGTAGAGAATCAAACTAGTAAGAAGATTAAGTGTGATAGAATTGACAATGGTGGTGAGTTTTTCTTAGTAGAGTTTGAATAGTTCTATAAAGAACAAGGTATCGAGAGGCATAAGACAACTCCTTACACCCCACACCAAAATGGAGTTGAAAAAAGAATGAACAGGACACTGATGGAGAAGGCTAGGAGTATGCTTAGTGGAGCTGGTCTTGAACAAAAGTTTTGGGTTGAAGCTATGGCCATTGCTTGCTATCTGGTTAACAAATCTCCTACATCAACTCTTGTTGGTAAGACACCCATGGAGGTGTGGTCTAGTAAGAAACCTTCAATTAGAAATCTTCTCATTTTTGGTTATGAAGCTTATGCACATGTTCCAAAGGAGAAAAGATCTAAATTCAAAAACAAAGTTGTCAAATGTATTTTCATTAGATACAGAGTTGGTATGAAAGGATACAAGCTTTGGGACTCTATGACTAGTAAGGTGTTATATAGCAGAAATGTTATTTCTAGAGAACTAACATCTTCTCCTATTGTGCTACAACCAAATGAAAAATAAAAGAAGCAAGATATTGTTTAGTTGCCTCCTACCCTTGAGAATATTAAACGAAATGATCGTGTTGGGTCTAATGATGAGGAGAGCTCTAGTAGCTCTGAAAATTTAGAAGAAGAGGAAGAACAACCTAAACCTTAGCCCTTGAGGAGATCCATGAGAGTAAAGAAGTAGCCAAAATGGTTTGGTTATTCTATGTTAGATACTAGTTGTGCCTTTGCTTTGATTACTAACATTGATGAGCCTATATTTGTGAAAGAGGTTTTGGATATGAAAGATATGGTTTCCTAGATTGAGGCCATGGATGATGAGATGACTTCATTAGATAAAAATAAAACATGGGACCTTGTACCTTTTCCTAAAGGATGAAAACCTATTGGTAGAAAATGGGTGTTTGAGAAGAAATTATGTGCAGATGGTAGTGTTGAAAGGTACAAAGCCAGATTGGTTGCGAAGGGGTATTCACAGGTAGAGGGAATAGATTATGGTGAAATATTCTCTCCTGTTGCAAAGTTGACATCTGTTAGATTTGTGTTATCTCTTGTTGCATCATATGATTTAGAGATAAAAAAGATGGATGTGAAGACAACTTTCCTTCATGGTGATTTGGAGGAAGAAATTTATATGTCACAACCTAAGCACTACATTGTTAAAGGTAAAGAATCTTTGGTTTGCACATTAAAGATGTCTCTATATGGATTGAAACTATCTCCTAGGATGTGGTACCTTAAGTTTGATGCTTTTGTGGTGTTGATTGGATTTGTAAGATCAAAATCAGATCATTATGTTTACTTCAGAGTTGAAAATGATCGCTTTCTTATTGTTGCATTATATGTTGATGATATGTTGTTGTTTGGGAAGGCTAAGGGTATGATTTCTAATTTTAAATTTCAGTTGTCAACACAATTTGAGATGAAAGATCTTGGGGCAGAAAGGTACATCTTGGGTATGGAAATTAGTAGAGATAGGTTTAACAAAAAACTTTGGTTGAGTTAGAGTAAGTATGTGAAGTCTGTGTTGGAAAGGTTCAACATGGTAGATTGTAGACCATTGTGTGTTCCTATTGCTATGGGAACAAAGTTATTGATAGATGATTGTCAAAAATCTCCTAGTGAGGTGGAGGACATGAGTAGAGTACCTTATGCTAGTGCATTTGATAGTCTTATGTATGCTATGGTTTGTACTAGACTAGACATTGCCCAAGCAGTGGGAATTTTGAGCCAGTTTATGGCTAATCCTGGATAGGTACATTGGGATGCAATTAAGTGAGTATTTAGATATTTGATGGGTAAATCAAATTACTCCATTTTTAATCATGGTAACTCTTTTGGAACTTCGCATTTAGTTTGTATACATGGGTTTGTGGATTCAGATTGGGTAGGTGATATTGATAGCAGGAGATCCACCAATGCTTATGTGTTCACTATGTTTAGTGGTGCCATCAGTTAGATGAGTAAGTGACAACATGTGGTTTCTTTGTCCACTACAAAAGTTAAGTACATGGCTACTACTCATGCTTGTGAGGAAGCCATTTGTCTTAGGAGATTGTGTTCTAATATCAGTGTTGATGGATAGATTATTATTTGTTGTGACAGTCAGAGTGTAATTTGCCTTGCAAAGAATCCAACTTTCCATGCTAGAATGAAGCACATTGATGTGCAATTTCACTTTGTGAGAGATATGGTGGAAGATGGAAAGGTAAATTTGGAGAAGGTAGATACTATAAAGAATGTTGCAGATGCATTGATGAAACCAATGGGCACAGAGAAGTTTTAATGGTGTTCGGAGTCTATGAGCCTTTCGACCTATAGTGATTAGTTCTTGTTATGTTCTCATTGCTCTTACAAGGTGTTTGACATGTGGGGGAATGTTAGGAATAAGGTGTTTCAACCTTGGATAATTCCTATTCTTATTATTTTTTTTGTAAATGTATTTTTTGAAAATAATGTAATTAAGTGTGAGTGTACATGTTTAGTTGTCATGTTGATGTGTCACTCCACTTGCATTTTTTAGCATCTTGAATTATGACTGATTCCTATGATGGATTCCTATGAATGCATAAGAGCTATCTTTGGAATATTTAATTGTGTGTAAGGAGATCATGACTAAAAATGGTTATGATAGATTCCTATGACATGTAAGAACTATTTTTGGAATATTTAATTGTGTGTAAGGAGATCATGATTGAAAAGGTTATGATGGATTCCTATGATGCATAAGAGCTATCTTTGGAAGAACTCCTAAAAATTGAAAGCACGTTATATAAGCACTTTGAGGGTTATAGATAGTTGAGTGAGGGTGTGAGTAGTGAATTGTTGGTTGCTACTAGCTAAGTCTTTCATGTCTTGAAAGTGCTTGCACTTTAAGTGTGTTGTAACCTTTGAGTTGAAGATAATACATTGTGTAGGTTTTGGAGGGGTGGGGTTGTTTTATCAAAAGGTTTTTCCCCACCAGCATATGTTTGTGTTTATGTGTTATTATTTCTCTATCTATTTTATTTGTTCATGGTTGATTGCAATATTGTTGTTCTAATAAAAGTGAATTTGAAATTGTAAGGATTTAAAAATAATTTGCACAATACTTTCCTTAAGAGATTAGTCTAGGAAGTTTCTCTGCACCTGAGTTTCCTTACAATATTTGTATCTACTTCAATCCTAATTTCCTTAAATAACATCTAAGTCCCTATTATGTTGCTCCGTTCTATATAAAATTGTTAGCCCATCTATAATAGGTCCTCTTTTTTCTTTATTACTACACTTAGAGGGGTAGGGAACCCTATCCATATTTCTCTTTTTCTCTAGGATCCATTATTTTCTTTGGCTTTGAGTTATTTTTTATCATGTCACATTAGATCTTATATTATTTTCAATTAGATTCTCATGGTAAATAGATCACTTACCTTGGAGCCTCATAATAGTGTGTTATCCTTTCCATGGATTTAATTTTTCACTTCTTGCATGGTGTCTTTTTACATTCTACCCATCTATGAACTCAAAAGAGTTGTGACCTCTTTGGTTTCATCTAGGTGTTTCTTGTGGATACTCTATTGATGCTAAAATTGCTTAATCCTTCTTCATCAATTCCTTAAAATTCCAAAACAAGTCATTATTTTCCCATCTTTAGAGGGGTCATATATGGTCCCCTTATTTTCATTTATTTTTTATATAGAGTAAACTAGCATAACAAAACTTGCTAGGGATAAGTACCCTTCCTCTTTTATGTCCTAGATTGCTTGACTAGCATGATAGACACACTTTCTAGACCATTTTACCTATCCTAGCATATTTTAAATCATTCTTATGGAGTAGAAACTATGGATTTTGAGTGTGGCTTAGAGCACCATATCCTTGGGGAATTGGTATGCTTTCTTGGTTATCCTCAAATATATGCATTTTTTCTTCATCAGTTTTTGCACACACATGTTGTGAATCCCTTTCTGGATTATAAAGAAAGGATTCTCCATACACACCTTCAATTTAGGAAGGGAGCATCCTTAAGATTGGGTCTCTCTTTCTTCTACATACACAAGATATATGATAAATATCATATATGGGTAACACATACAAATTTGCTAAATCTCATATATGGGCAATGTATTCTAGACACATATTCTAAATCCCATACATGGGTAACACATTCAAGAACATGCTAAATCTCATACATAGACAGAAATTTTTTTTTTTTTGTAGTTCAAAATGAGAAGTGCACTTCGCATTGATGAATAAATCAAACCTCTCCTTTCTCTTGTTCTCTTAGTTAGTGATTTCTCTCTTGTTATGATCTTGGAGTTAGCAAAGAATCAATCCCTTGGGGGCTTTATGGGTTCTTTGTCTCCTTGATTGTGATAAGATATGTCTTTTATTCTAGTTTAGCAAGAGTTTGGATTGAATCCATACTCTTTCTAAAGTGGAGGCTTAATGTACCATCTTAAATTGGAAGCACTTCAATTTAATGATGGTCTAGCACCCATTTGATGTGAATTCATCATTTATTTTCATTTCTCCATTTTTCTTCTCATTCCTACTAGGAGGAATTAGGTAAGACTTAATATATCCTCCTTGGTATTCCTTTCTAATAATGTAGAACTTAAGGTAGGATCTATCCACTTGGATCCTCCCTTGCCTTCCTCCAATCACTTGGAATCTATTTTTTGGTACCAAAACTAACTTTAATAAAAAAATTGTACTTGATTTCCAAATATCAGGACCTCTTTCAGGACCCTAAGGGAATCGTGGGGGTTTTAGGGCCAAGTTAGTAGGGACACAGTGCATCCCTACTCATCAAGTATCTAATGTGTCCCTACTAACCTAATTATAGACACTATTCATCCTTTCTTTGCACCTATTTTGGGTTTGCTTCTTAGGTCCCAAGTCTAGGTTGGTTTGGGTGCAAAACTTGAAGTACAATCAACTTGTGGGAAAAAAATTATTCTAAACCCTTTATTAGCCCATATATTTTCCTCACCATCATTCATGTGCATAAGAAATCTCTTATCATCTAAGAATCCTTGACACACTAATATTCTAGCACTCAAGTCTTCAAGCACTCAAGTGTTCAAGCATTCAAGCCATCTTCAAGTACATTCAAGGATATCCCTTTTCAAGTCACTGGAGAGGAAATATCTTGCATTCATACTTCTACATTCACATCCTCTTGATACATTCAATTGGTGAAATGAGAATTATGCATTTGATTTTAGATATCCTACTATTGTAAGCTAAATTTTTACATTTACTTTACATCTATAGCATTTCAATTTCTTCAATTTCAAGGTCAATTCATAAATTGGGGTTTCACCAAGAAAAACCCCCGATAAAGAAAATAAAACTATTTTTCCTATAGGTTGCAAATCTCAGAAGGAAATATAGGTTGCACATTTGGATACCCTTTTCCTTGAACTTCAGAGATTCAAAATTGTTTCACAATAAGACACTGTTAAGCAAGGACATACTTTTTCCCTACCAAGTTGACCCTATTACTCCATTTCAACCATGTTGCTCCATTTTGACCCTTACAAATAGCCAAACAATTTATGGGTTTTGTAGATCTCACAATTTGCAACCTAGAAAGAAAAATTCAATAGTTTCAGAATATCATTTGTCAACCCATTTTTAGGTTTGTATTTTGCAAGGTGAGTTTCCTTTCATTATCCATTTTAAATATACATTCCCATTTCCATAATTCAACTTTTCATTATGTTGGAATTCTTTAGAATAACTAAGAGGGGGAAAGTGAATTAGTTATCTAAGGTCCAGATGTACAAATAAAAATTTTCATAGCTTAGTGAACCCATATCCATAAAACATTTTCATCATGTATGAATCCATTAGATTATGTAATCACTTAAACTTGTAGGTTATAGTCAAATCAATTTGCAAAAATATAAACATAAAACACAACAAATTCGATAATAAATTTGGCACAATGATTTAATGTGGAAGCTCAATTTGAGAAAAACCACCAGTAACATGCTACTCATTCTCACTCTTTTGAAGTGATGCCCTATAAAAGGCTAACCATGTTAAAGGTTGCAATGCACACTATTAAATGTGACCTAGTTAAAGGATTTCAATCACCCTGTTAGGACCAAGCCTTGTTAGAGGATTTTTGATCATTCACTTGGAATGTCATCTAGTTAAAGGATTTAGAAATGATTGTTAGGTCAACCCTAATCCAAAGGATTTACCCTAGATTGATATAATGATTAGAGAGTAATAGCAAGGCTTGATCTGATAACAACTTACAACACACTTAAAAATTATAGATCTTTGTTTTAGTCCTCCATTCTACTTGGCTTTCACACTCTTCTACTCTGATAGCTTGTTCACTCTTCAAGCATCCATACCCTTAAGCCTTCTTTCTTTTCTTCCCAATGCAACCTCTTCTCTTAGGTCACTAAAAAAATCAATACCCTAAACTCCTTCTCTCTTCCTTAGGTTCTCACACATGACAACAACTTACTTTTCACCAGCCATCTCTAAAAATAGAGAATTAAGATATTTTTTCGTTCATGCTCCATTGTCCATTTTAGGGTTAGGTTAGATTAGGTAGGATTTTGATTGGCTTTAGTGGGAGGGAAGCTAATTGAGGCTTGGTAGAAAACATCCTACATTTATCATATTTGGCCATCCACTTATAAGCAACTTTGAACATACTAGGCCAATAGTAGCATAACCTCAGAAGCTTGTAGTTTGTAACTGTAGAAGAGAAATTCCCATGATAGGCCTCATTGTGGTATGTGTGAAGCAATCTCTCTTGTTGAGGCTTATGCACACATCTTAAGAAAGTTCCATCAACTACTCTCTTATACAATTGATCATCATAAATGACATACTTACTCAATTTAGTTACGAGGTCTCTTTTATGCATGTATGTCACTCCATCAAGGAAATCTCTATAAGTGAAAAATATTAAATATTTGAAAACCAAGGGTCTTGGAGACTGACCATTAATGCTCTTGAGGATTCTTCTTCTTGATTATAATCCCAATTCTTTTCAATCACTTTGCATAGGCCATTTCCTTATACCAACTTTGTTGGCTTCAATTTGATATCATACTCTTGAACTTTGGTTATCCATTCTCTTCTAGTATTACATCCTATTTCTTGTTGGATTAATATGCTCTTGACAGTTAGATAAGGTATATGTACAATAGAATGTGAGTGTAAGACATAAAACATAAAATTCTTGAGTGCTCTTACCACTACATACATGTACTTTTCCATCTGAGAATACCTTAATTCATGCTCCTTGAGAGTAGTACTCATGAAAGCAATTGGTGCTTGAATGCCTTCCCTATTTTCTTGCATAAGTATTGTAGATAATGTGTGAGCTAATGCATAGTAATACAATAAAAATTCTTTGGTATAATCTAGATGGACTAGGATAGGAGCTTTAACTATTGCATCCTTGATTTGATCGAAATATTTTCTCCTAGAATCATTCCATTTGAATCTTTGGTTGCAATTCATCACGCGAACTATGCACTTGGTGATTTTGGAGAAAGTGTCTCAAGAAATTCACCTTTCCAAAGTAGGACTTGACTCCATATTTTCTTGCCAAAAAATTCAATTGGTAGATAGCTCTGACACACTCAAGGTCAATTTTAATACCTTTTTGAGGGACTATGTGACCAAGCAATCTACCTTCTATAACACAAAAAATATACTTCTTTGGATTAAGTGAAACCCCATGTTCCCTACATCTTCTTAGTACTTTCTCCAAGTCCTTCATGTGGTTTTCTTGTTTCTTGGAGAAGAATGTTAGATCATCTAAGTATATGACAATAATCTTATCCTTGAGGTCAGAAAAGGACAAATTCATGGCTCTTTGAAAGGTGGCTCCAACATTAATCATCCAAAAATGCATTCTATTATAGGTAAACATTGCCCAAGGGATGGTGAACATTATTTTAAATTAATCTTCTATGTCCACCTCAATTTGATTGAAACCTGAAAAACTATCTAACATAGACATCATCTTAGAGCCAACCACCATTTATAATATATTATCTATGTTAGGTAGGGCATAATTGTCCTTCAGAGAAGCCTGATTTAGATTTCTAAAGTCCATACAAATTCTAATTTCCCCATTCTTTTTCTGGATAGGGACAATGTTAGCTATCCAAATAGAATGGTGTATTGGATAAATAATTATCTCTTCTAGAATTTTATGGACTTCTCTAAAAATGGCATTTGAGATCCTTGAGTTGTAATTGCACTACTTTTTTCTAAAAAGGAGTTTCTTTAGGCTTGAGTGAGATCTTGTGCTTAAACTCACCATTTCTAAAGGTTTTCAAATCCTCATATCTCCCAACAAAAGTGTTTTGGTATTCAGAAAGAAATTCATTTGCCTTAGTCCTTTCTTCATTTGAGCAACTACTACCAATATTAATCATCTTTGGCTTAAATTTAGTGCCAATATTCATCCCCTCAAATTCTCTAGAGGTTCTACCTTTCCTACCCCTTTCCCTTCTAATAAACATATCGTGCCTATCAAATAAATTTTCAAGAGAAATGAGGTGTCTCAAAATCTTGTTACCTTTAAGTCATTAT
Source organism: Cupressus sempervirens (assembly GCA_028749045.1). Lineage (NCBI taxonomy): Eukaryota > Viridiplantae > Streptophyta > Pinopsida > Cupressales > Cupressaceae > Cupressus > Cupressus sempervirens. Next base: position 637,855,666 of record CM053789.1, on the reverse strand, counting down.
ACAATTTAATTTCTTTAATGTTTGGAATGTGTCTATGGGCATATCCCAGCTTCAATTGATCCCTCATGAATTTGATAGGGTCATACTGAGGCTTGAGTATGTCATAATCAATCAACTTTATTTTATTTTCAAAATTCTTAAATAGATTCTAAGCATTGGATCTAGAGGAACAGGAATAGGGTCCAACCACTACAGGAAAGCAAATCCTAACTATCTTCTTTATATTCAAACACAAGGTATTTACTACAAGTATTTGCTGAGACAAATTTGATAAGAACAACCTTATCCTCTAGGTAACTAGGAAGTCTATTAGGAAAACCATCAAAAGCATTGATCCATAGGTAGAAGAAGATCAGAAATTGGATGAAAGAGCATCCGAATTGGCTAATAACCAAAATTGCTTCTAGTGAAAATCTTCACTCGGGGAAGCCTTGCAATTCCTAGGATAATCTCATAGTGAAAGCATCATTCACTTTCACATACTCCTCAAAGCTCCTCTATAGCTAAAGGTTTAGGTATAATTCATACATCTTAGTATTGTCATCATAGTCTCCCATCCTATGAAGACCTGACCATAGGTGATGCATAGCCAAGACATAGATTAAATATGAACATGTAAAACTTCTCAAATCCTGCAGCTGAATTCAATAATGAGGTGAGCTCATCGCATATTATTTCAACCTAGTCAATATATAGTCCTTTGACACATATGGCTTGTACTAGGAAGAAGTGGTACTCAATGAATTCTATGATTTCTTCTTTTCCCTTCAATCTTAGTAGCAAGGCTAGGATGTCAATGGTTTCTTTCTTCAAATTGGTCCCAAAGAGAATTTTTGGCATCTTGCTCTTCTTTGAGCAAGGTATTTGGAACTAGGTCCCCTACATATCTTCTCTTATCAATGTTTGCTTTTCATTAAACATGGATGTAAAGGATCCAAAATCAATATCACAATATTCCTCCTTTATAGGTATGCCAAATGCAGACTGCATCAATGCCTTGTTTATTGAAAGAAGGATAGACTAATCAGGAAGCAAGATTTGCTTCATCTCCCTATCATATATTTTGATGCATTCTTTAACCAACTCTAGAGCTTTCACAACCATGGGAAATCTAGCAGCTTCCACCAATCCACTCTCTTTCAATTTTTGGGTAATTGAGTGAATGGGATGAGAATTAAGCCTTCTATGTAGATCTTTTAATTTAGTAAGATCTTTTAATTCACTTTTCAAGCCTATAAGTTTATCATAACCTATAGCTCTGATTTTCATTTACTATGATTTCATAGAGGATACAATTCTCGATAAATATCCATTAAAACAATAAGGAAACAATTTTGATTCAACTTCATTGAGATCAATGTAAAAATCTAAATTTTGCTGCCACACAAATGAAATTGAGCACAACCAATGATCATAACGATAGGATTTTCAATAAATTCAACAATCAATGACTATTTAACATTTATATGCACATAAATATTCATAAATCTAAAAGACACATTACCTTACTTAAATTGAAATCGTATCATTAAAGTCCACTGACCAAAACAAGGGTTTTTAGTTTAACCAAAAGTGCATTGTTTACTTCAGGATCTGGAGTGATTGATATGATAACTTAATATGTATAGAGGAGAGGGTGTAGATCCATCTTTTTGTAAGCTTATCTTTCCTTTGATTTAGGATTGCAGTGTGGGGAATGACCTTTAATACCTTGGGTACTTCATTTTCTTATTCTCTGCATTGAGCATCCAACACTTGATTTTCTATATATCAAAAATGTACCATTATGACTAACTTTACTAGAAGATTTTTTTGGATATCTCTATACAATATTCTCAAATTATATTCATGTAGCTCTTTGTTTTTTAATTCTTCAAAGAAGTAGCCTTTTATATTTCCTTTAGATGGAAAACCCTTCTAGAAGCAACATTTTTTAGAGGAAGAAACACTCTACTGTGTTTACCTCTTGTTTCGATTAGATAACTTGAGAGGAGGTCTCAAACATGGATTCATCATTATAACCTTAAAATAAATCCTTTTAGTAACATGCCTGGGCCTCATTCATGCATTTTTTTTTTTGCATCGAGTATAAGTCATGCTATATTCAGAAGCAAAACACAATGCTTTCTTTTCCATCTGCAAGCAGTTGAAAACCTACAGACCCATTTCTCTTCATAGAAATGGATTTTACCACTAAAATTTGACTCAAAACCTTTGTAGCTCTAATTTGTAGTTCCCTAGATCCTTTCAATCATCATTCAAGCAATCGTGCATCTATGAACACTACCATGACATTGTCCTCCAAGTACATGCTTGATGAACTTTGCCAAGGAGAAAACTAGTTGAATTAGTTAGAACCTGAAGGAGATGAGAATGTTGGTGTAAGATAGGAGCTATAGAAACAAGAAGAACTCATCTCTCATTGGGAAGATGCTAAAAACATATCCCCAAGCCTAAATCACCTAAGTCCTGAATGCACTAGAATGGAAAGAAACTCGCATGGAGGGATAGGGAATAGTAAAGAAAAGGATTTATAGAAAAGATGCAAGGTGGGAGCCTTAGGGATTTTATGAGAAGTGAGTTACCAAATGGCTACCATGACAAGAAACCTTGAAAAAAAATCCTAAAGAATATGATCAACTACAGATCCAAAGGGGAAAAACTAAGAGTTGGCAACAATTTGGTAATGGCAAATCATATTTGGGACATGCTTTGTTGAGATCACAAAATTTTTTGCATATTTGGATGCCTCCAGAGTGTTTTCTTACTGGTACCAAGTTGGATATCCATTCCACATAGTGGATATCCAACCTACATCCAATAGTTTTTTCAATTTTGCTATGACAAGGAGAGAAACTTGAGGATGTATCTTTCTCAACTTTTTCTTTTCTGGTTTCACTCATATTTTTAATGGAAAGTGATGGAGGACTAGTTTAGGATCTAATCCAGACATGTCTACATAAGACTAGGCAAAGTTAATCTTCCTTTCTAGAAAGAATCTGAAAAACTCATCTATTTCTTCTTGTGATAACAAGGTTGAAAAATGTATGATCTTAGGGTAGTTAGGTGTTCCTAGATTTATCTCTTCTATTATTTCCACAAGCAATGTTGATCTTTCATTCAATGGGTGTATGTCCAATCTTCCATCCTTGGATGCCTTAGAGAGTGGTGCAGGGGTACCTAGTGGGCTCATGATAGACCTAGGGCTTCTATGTTTATTTTAGCTTGTAATGGTACTAGCCACACCACTAGGATAATAATGGGACTAACCTATTCCTATGTTGAGGTATGTTAATGTAGGAAGCCTTATTAGGCCTTAGTTGCTCCTAGTTTCATGTTAGGTCAAATAGGGCATTTTTGTGTTTTGGAGGGTAGAATGGACAAATAAGTTATTTAAGGTCCTTTTAAATTTTTTTAAGTCCATTTATGACTTTTGGTGAAGTTTGGTAGCCTTTGGACCAAGTTTGAGGACAAAACTCAAAAAGATGTAAAAGTTGCTAAAAAATTATCAATGTTGTCATTAACAACTTTGACAACTTTTTGTTGCATTCAAGAAACTTTCTGGATAGGGCTTGGTAACTATCTAAAGAAATTAGTGTTAGACTTGGGATGATTATTTAAGGCCATTCTTTACTTGATGAAAGGGTTGGAAGTTTTAGTTGTTTTGTGTGTACAGACTAGACAACAAGAATACTGTTGCAATTCATATTTTCCAAGTATTTTGACATTTCTATGGATTAAGATTAGATTTTTAGTGTTTGGAAGTGTTAGAGGAGTTAATTTTAAGTTTCTATATAGAATTATTTTGTATTTTTTAGGTTTCTATCTAGTTAATAAAATTGTTTTGTTTCTTACCTACCTATTGTTCTAAATCAAGCAATTGAGCAAAATGGGGTCATAGATCATCTTCCCACCATGGAAATTGCATGGTTCTTTGGGATTATGAAAATGAATCCATGTACATTTTTTATACTAAAGGAGGGGCCCTAGAAAGAAAGGGAGGTATTCTTAAGGTGATGTCTTAGGTGAGCCACAGTTGCATGGCTAGGGATCATAGTGGACTGAAAAGGTGTTAGGAGGGATTAAAAGCACAGATAGCTTTAATCAAGCTTGGAGGAAGGTAGTAGTAGAAGAGGGGTAGTCAAAAACTCAATGGGAAGGAGTGGTGAAAGGTTTTAGGAGGTGGAAGTTAAGTTCTTGCTAGATAGGCTTAATAAGCCTTAAAACCTTATTTTTAGGCACATGTATAGGTCGTACTACACAAACAAATTTGGGGCCAAAGGCCTTAGAATTTTTTTAGGTCTCTAAAAAGGGTTTTTGGATAAAGACTTATTTCACCTCCTTGTTTAGGGCTTTTTCAAGTTATTCTATATTTTTATCATTAGTATGGCTAATTTCTTGTAGCTTAGTTTTGTTATGTGGGAAGCAAATAATGTGCTTTTATGAACTCGATTAGGGTTCCAATCTCCAAGGTGGTTTTAGATCTTGGAAGGGATTCAAATGACCTTCAAAAGGGCCTATGTCTATTATCGAGTGTCTATTGATTAGAAGGCATGATGTGGAATTGATATTGAGGAAGCATTGGCTAGACCAAGCCTAGGAAGCAATGGTTGTAGTGGTAGTTCTTTCCAATTGATGTTCACTAATTGAAGGATGTAGGATCTAGTAGTGAAGATCCTAAGGAAGAAGAGGGTAGTGAGTAACCCTATTAGATTAGAAGAAATACCTAAGGAGGCCCTAGTGTAGATTGGCATAGAAGTAAGATTATTGTTACATTAGAGATGTTTTCACCCTTAGATACATCCTTTTTTTTTTACTTTTTCATGGTCTAATAGCACCTTTTAGTTTTCACCAAAAGACCTACTTTTGCCTTTTTTTGCTAATTTTTTTTAATTTTTCAACTGGAAGATGGATTTGACTCCCCAGAGTATGGCATAATGTTTAGGTCAATGGAAAACCCTGACTTGTGGTCTCCACATGGTAAGTCTTTACAAAGCTCAAAGAATTTTGTGATAGCATTGTCATTTTTGAATTGATCAAAGGTCGGTGGTTCTTGTTGGTCCTAATCAATGAGTTTGGGGTAAACTAGGTAAATGCCATCGTTGATGTCAAATAAACATTGGTCAAAGGAAAAGATATAGGTATCACTATCATATGGTTCATAAGCTCCATATTCAAAGGTAGGAGTACTTGGGTCCCACCATATTTCATCACAGGATTCTAGATGGGTTGTGGGACTAGGTAGGTTGCTAGTGATGTGTTTATCCTATATTGGTATTTCATCAAGATCAAAGATATGGTCAAGACCATAGGAGCTATCAAGTTTATTAATGTTGGATTTAGTTTCTATGGTGTCAAGTTGGGTGTTCTCAGATGCCTTTTCATTGATCAAAGAATTCACATTCTTAGATGAGGATGACTCAATATTAGGGAGGCCTAATACAAATGGCTTAAGTCCAAGTCCCAAGCTACGAGGTCATCCTGCTACAATAATAGGTTTAGTAATGCCTTTTTTTGAGGTCCTAAGACACTACATACATCATATCCTTTTTCTGCATGATGGTAAATCTAGGACCACACTTTTTTGAGGATATAGAAGTAGGTTCTTGTTCTACTTTATCCTTTTCAATCCATGTAGATTTATTTCCATAAACATGTTCTTCCTACAAGCCTCCTCCACTAGTGAAAGTCACTGAAGGTTTCTTTTGTAATGTGAATTCAGGTTTGATCTACATAAGTTGTGGTTTTCCATATGATTTGGGAGAAAGGGGTAATTTCCCAATGTGAAAGGCCTATGACATGGAATACTCACTACAACATTGATCTTTAATTTTGAGCTTTCCTTTGAATGTAGTTGTGAGTTTGGTAGGACCAACATATTTGAAGGAATCAAGTGGATTGGCTTCACTATTTGACAAGACTTGGTATGCAGTTGTTCCTCTAAGACTGGCATAAAATTGGAATCGACCTGGATCACCAAGGATGGTGACCTCTACATTGTTATAAGAAAATTTTAAGCACTAGTGGTACGTAGAAGGCACCTCTTTCATAACATGCATCTGGGGGTGTCCCAGTATTATATTACAATTCATTTTGATATCTAAGACTTGGAATAATGTATTATCGATAGCCAGACCAACTCTTATGGGTAATATGATAATGCCCTTGGAGAAGCATTCACCATAATCATAGACCTTTATTGTGATTATGTGAGAGGGATCCACATCTTCTTTAGAGTAACCTAGACCCTTGACAACTTTAAGGGTACAGATGTTCAATCCCGCTCCTCTATCTATCAAGACACATCTGACCTTTGCATAATGGATAAAGACTTTGAGATGAAGGGTGTCATTATGGTTGGGTCTATCCTTAGGAATATCTCAGGGTAAAAAAGTGATATGATGTAATGTGGATAGGTTCCCAACCATGGCCTAAAATTAGGCAACATCAATGTTATCTAGTACTATGGACTCTTTTAAAGCTTGATCAAGGATCTTCTAATGCTGGGGTGATGCACGTAGTAAATCTAGGATGGATATTTGTGCAGGGGTTTTGCCAAACTGGTCTATAAGGCAATAATCTAAAGAAGTAGGATTAGTAGGTCTATTAGGGGTTGTGGGTCTAGTAGAGGTGGTAGGTCTAACTAGGGCCATAGGTCTAGTTGGGGCTCTAGGTAAGGTAATTTGAGTGCGGCGGGTGGTGACATCACAATGAGGTTCTTTAGCTTTTAAGTTGAATGTGGATATGCAGGATTCAAACTCATTGAAATAGTTGATGGTGTAGTCATATCTAGTGTGTGTGTAATTTACATTAGCTTGGAAGCTTGAGTTAGAACTAGAGGCTTTCCCTTTGTCATGATTGCCCAAATTATCTTTAAAACTAATATGATCAGAATTGGATGCTAGTAGTGACAAATCGACTATGATCACACTGTCATCAATAAGGTATTGGACATCATGTTTAAGTTGGAAACATGAAGTAGTTGTGTATCCTTTGGTGTGGTGGTAATCACAAAATTTGTTGTTATTCCACCAAAGGGGTTTAGTTGATGGTTCATCTTTGATTGGAGGTAATTACAAGAAGTTATTGCTTAGTAATTTTTTAACTATACTCTCAAGTGGTATCCCTAGAGGTGTAAATTTTCTATCTTTATTTCTAGGGCATCTTTATAGTCTATCTTATGTCAAAGCCTCCATTTTCTATTGTTGAGGTGATTTTTGGTTGGGATTTTGTGAGTGTGTAGGGTTTTTACCTTTAAAATTCATTTGAGGTTGTGTTGCACATATTTTTTGTGTGTCCACAATAATATCATTGGTTACATTCTTGTTCTTGGAGAAAAAAATTACCTTTTCATTAGATGAGTTTGTATTGGTGTTTTCCTTTTTTGTTTTGAAGATGCCTTTACGCATGAGGGAATCTTCAATGCTAGCTCCCTTTTTCATTAACTTAGCAATGGTGCTCAAACTTTTAATATTGAGTTCATACATTAAATTAGGGACTAGGTTTTCAATGCACAGATTAACTTGTTGCTCTTCGAGAATATTTAGTGAGAACTAAATGACAAGGTTTCTCCAATGTAATAGGAATGTTATGAATGATTCTCCCATATTTTTTTTAGTTGAGTATAGATCAAACATTGTCACCTCATTTGTTATGTTGAAGGTGAAGTGGGAGATGAATTTGTCTGCTAGGTCTGACCAAGATTTGATATTACCAGGTAGTTTGGAGTACCATTCAAGTGTGGAATCATTAAGAGAACAAGGGAATAGTCTCATGAGATATGTGGGCTTTTCATTGAGTTTGGTACAAGAGGCACAAAATTCCTTGATGTGGTCAATTGGGTTTCCTTTTCCTCAAAACTTTTCAAATCTTAGTGCCTCAAAATGTTTTGGGAACAGAGGAAAATATAGATTTTTGTCAAAGGGATTAGGACATAAATCCATTTTGTGTATAGGACTTGTTTCCTTTGGACTCCGAATGCCTCAACTTGTTTGGCTAATTGTTTGAACTATTGTAGTAAATCCTCACTAGTGTGTTGACTGTTAAGCCTTTCTTTGAGTCTTTTATGTCTACAAGTAGAGCATTCTCTATGGCAAGAATTATGTCTACTTAGTTCTGACATGTTTTTATTTAAAGACTTGGGTGATGTGTTGCTAGGTGGTGGAGGTATGATGGCACCTCAAAGATAGAAAGATCCTTGTCATGGTACTTGTTGTGCTATTGATTGCGATTATTGTACTATGGGTTGTTGTTGAGATACCTTTGTTGGTTGAATGTGAGACCATGTATGCAACTGTTGTTGTGGAGGTATTTGTTGAGTTCATTGTGGCACATGTTCTTGTTGCAACAATTGTTGTTGATAGGAAATTTTTTTCTCTAGGTTTCTTTGGTATTCCAACTATTTTTTTAGTTGCTCTTGTTGTTTAGCAAACATGATTTCTTGTTGTTGAAACTATTGTTGGTATATTGCATGTAAGTCAAGTGGTTTTAGACTAGGTTGTGCGTTGGGGATGTTAGGTCCTTACACCACTTGAGGTTGTTATTGTTGTTGTGGATGTTCATATGTTGTGTACATGTTAGGTGGATTTTGACTTGGTTGTACATTAGCAATGTTGGATCCTTGCCCCACTTAATGTTGGTGTTGTCTTGGAAGTTTATTATGTCCTTTAGAGGTGAAAATCATGTTAGGGTATTTGTTTTGATACTTTTGGGTGTTTAATGTTTCACCTTGAGACATCATATTGATATGGCAATGGGCCACATTCATTTGGGGAATGCATGAAATGTTGATAAGACTCTTCCTTTGTGTGTCAATAGGGGTTCTTGCAATAAGTTTTGATGTTTTACATGGTGTACTCATAGGGGACTCCATTATATTTGATGTCATAATAGTTGGTAGAGTTAGGAGCAAACGTGCACTTTGTTGATTTTCCTCTAAAGGAGGTACATTTGGCATCCCTATGGTGGAAGTCCCCTTAGGAACTTCTTATTGTTTCATTATTTGATTGAGGTCAATTCTTAATGTCCTCTTGGAGTAATTTAGAAGAGTCTTGTTTCCTTTGATTAATGGAGGCTTGTCAAATAAGGGGTTGATATTAATGTGTTTGAAAGTACTTTGGAGAATCTCAATGGTTTATTCTTGGTGAGATCTTATAGGTGTTATCTTTGTGTTTGAAAAATCCAAAGGATTTTTCCCCTTGTCCAAGTCTAAATTAATCATAGGTTGTATGTTTTTAAATGTTTTCTGAATTTGAATGAGTGGATCTCTTCATCCTCTAGTGTTGTAAGTACACTTCCACATCCATATGGTATAGGTGCGAATATGGTTTCAAAATTAGGGATCCATTGAACCATTTCATGTGTAAGGGAAGTGTTTTGAGGTAAATTTATAGTAGATGTATTGTTGATAGTTGGTTGTGTCATTTCTTGATGGTTAGGGTTTGATAGATACATTCTTAATGGGTCCACAAGAAAATTTTGTGAGGCTTTAGTTTGATCTGTGTCAACTATTTGTTGGGGTTTCTTAGTCTTCTTCTTCCTTGGGTAAGCTTTAGGTTGTGCTTGTACTTTGGAAAACAAGGGTTGATATAACTCTTGTGGTTTGTGAAGGGTTGATATAACTGCACACCGAAACTACCAATTGTGCTCTACCAATACTAAGTGCACCCTAGGAGTGTGCTCTTAGTTTCTAGAAGGGAGCAGTTGGTAAAAAACATGTTTGGTTGACAAATATGCAAAGAATAGATGATCTAAATGTTTTAAGGTGTTTTCTAGGGTTTAGGGATGCATTGCAAGCTATGAGAATGCAATTTAGGGTTCTAGAACCTAAGATGAACTTCCTAGTTACCAACTACACTCTAAAACTACCAATTGTGCACTTAAGGTGTGCAGTTGGTGAAATAGGGGTGCAGTTGGTAAAATAGGTCAAATCTTGATAATTTGGAAGTGGGTATGTAAGATATGGTTTTTTTTTTGTTTTTTAAGGGTTTTGAAGTGTTATGCAACCTAAGGAAGTGTAAAATGACCTAGGGTTATGATAAGCAAGACATAAATGACCTAAGGTAATGATGCACAAATGTAAATGTAAATGATGTTTTGGATTTTGACTAAGGGGTATGAGGATGATTCTAAGATATGCACAATGTAGATTAGGTTTGGACCTTGAACCTGGGAATGATGTTAAAGGTTGATGCATGCAATGTAGATAATGCAAAGGGAAGTATTTTAAGGTTGATAATGACATTTATGATATGCAAGATAAGGATGTGGGGTCAAGTAAGGTGTTGGATTTGACAAGTTCATTGGATTTTGATATTGGAAGAGATGATAGGGTTTTGAACATGCAAGATGAAGTGTTCATGCAACTAGGGTTAATTGAAATGATGTTTAAGGAGACTCAATATATGATAAGGGTGTATGAAAGGTTTGAACTTAAGAGAAATATTTGGAAAGTATTAATCTAAGAGTTTAACCTTGTGAAGATGGAATTTGGATCTTGACCAAAAGAGATAAAAATTGAAAAGATAAAGTTGTGTATGAAAGGTTTGAACTTAAGAGAAATATTTGGAAAGTATTAATCTAAGAGTTTAACCTTGTGAAGATGGACTTTGGATCTTGACCAAAAGAGATAAAAATTGAAAAGATCAAGTTGATAAAAATGACAAGGTCAAAGCCACCAAGAAATAGAGAGATTTTGACCCAAGAAAATGACAAAATATATGCCAAAAAGACTATGGTCAAGATCCATCATCCATCAATATTAGGAGATACTCTAGGACTCATACTTTGCTTTGATTTTTTACTAAGTTCAAAGGGGTTTTGGGTTCAAAATAAGGTTTTGGGGGAATCAAAATGAGGATTATGTAGATTGGATATCCAATATGCAAGGATCCTAGGATGAAAAATGGAATTTGGGGTGCAAAATGATGTTTTGGGTTATGTTCAGAATGAAGATCTATATAGGGTTTTGAAGACAGTTCTAGGGTCCCAAAATATAGTCTACAGGTCCAAAATGATCATTATGGCCACCAAGTGTGTTATGATAGCACCAAGTGCACTCTAACAGTACCAATTCCACTTAGGGTGTAGTTGGGACTAGTTTGAGCATAGTGGGTAGTTTCATAGCACAGTTGGGAAGCTAGGTTGAAATTTTGTTGCTCCTGGACTACGTGATTGCCAGACTATTATACTAGAGAGTTGGTTGGTTGTTATGATGTTATGATCAGATTGAAAATTTAAAATGAGGTTTCTAACTTGAGGAATTAAGCCTAAGGTGTGAAAACTAGGGTTAGTATATGTAGAATGAAATTCAAGACAAGATCAACATGACCAACCTATCCAGGCACCTGGTGGAAATCCTAGAGTTCCAAAATGATATCTAGAAGTCCAAACTGATTGTTTTGGCAACCAAGTGTGCTTAGATAGAGCCAACTATTCTCATGGTGTAGTTGGGGCTAGTTAGAGTGCAGTTGGTATTTTTAGAGCATAGTTGGTAAAGAGGTCTAAAACTAGAGTGATTTTGGACTCAGTGGCTCTAGACTATTGTTCTCTATTGTTCTAGAGGGCTAGTTGATAGGAAGCAATGCTATGATAAAAAAGAATATAAAAGATGAAGGTTAGGACATGAGAAAAAATGACTAGGATTTGCAAAATGAGAGATAGGGAATGCAAGAATGCAAGTTGGAGAATGTAAGATGAAGATTGAAGGCTGAAATGTAAAGACTGGGAGATGCAAAATGAAGCCTAAGGAATGCAATATGAATGCTAAGGAATGAAAAATGAGCACTAAATAATGCAAAATGATGCCTATAGGATGCAAGTATGAAGCTCAAAGAATGAAAAATATAATGGTTTTCTATGCAAGGATGAAACCTAAATCATGGCAGTGACTCCTAAGCTTACAAGTTTACATGTTTTCAAAGTTTCAAGTGTTTGAAAAAAGTTTGTAATCTATTGACAAGAGTTGTACTATTTTGACAATGTTTGATAGTGTCCAAGGTTCAAGGTTTTTTTGGTGTGAGTTTGCAGATTTGGTATTATCTTGATTAATGTTATTCACACACACAAGACATAGTAAACAAGAATATTTATTGTTAAACTTAAAAGACATGTCATAGCCTAGGCTTTAAGATTATTGTTGTTTAGTGTGGAGCTTGATCTATCACCAAGTGGGAGATTGTTAGTTTGTGGTCCCCAAGTGGGAGATTGTTAGTTTGTGGTGAATGATCATGGAAGTGTTGTACATACATCATAATTCTTCGGTTTGGTCCAACATCTAATAATTAATTATAACCCTAAAGTGACAAAATAACTTGTATAAAAAGATCTTAGGGTTAGGGATTTTCATATGTTGGGTGATGCAAAAATTGCTTCTTGCAGTGGTATTGAGATGCAAGAGATTATGGATTGTAATTAGGTTGTAATCACTGGATCATAATAATAGTGGACTTTTTGTTTGGTGGATATAGCCCAAGGTTTGGGTGAACCATGTTAAATCTTGGTGTCTTGTGTTCACTTTTGTGTGATTTATTATTTTATAGTATTGTTTATATTTGCATGTAATTGTTATTTCTATCTGAGGTTAATCCTAACAAGTGGTATCAGAGTGAGGTTATTTTCTTAATTATCCTCTATAGGAAAGTCTCACAATTGAGTGGGAATCTCATGGTTGAGTGGGAGTGATGGTAGACAAGCGTAAGCTGAAGGTGGAGAAGTTTAATGGGCAAAACTTTTAGTTATGAAAAATGCAAATGGAGGACTATCTTTATCAAAAAGACTTATGGAAACTGTTGGAAGGAAAAAAAAAAAAAAAAAGGGAACTATGACAGATGATGACTAGGAGATTTTAGATAGAAAGGCACTTGAAAGCATTCAATTATGTTTGGTACCATCGGTGACATTCAACATTACAAAAGTGAAGATGACAAATTACTTGATGGAAACCCTAGCAAAATTGCATGAAAACACTCCACTTCAAATAAGGTATTTCTCATTAAGCATTTATTTAATATGAAGATGGCAGAAGGTGGATCTATTGTGGATCATTTAAATGAGTTTAATTATGTTACTACTTAGTTATCTTCTTCTATGGGTATTAATTTTGATGAAGAAATTAGGGCTCTCTTGATTTTGTGTTCTTTGCCTAAAAGATGGAATGGCTTGGTAATGGTTATCAGTAATATTGGTTCTAGATCTAATACCCTAAAATTTGATGATGTGATTGGTGTTGTTCTAAGTAAGGAAGCTCATATGAAAACCTTAGGTGGATCTACATCAAGAAGTGCTTTGAACACAAAAAGTAGAGGCAAAATGACTAAGAGAGGAAATAATTCTGAAAATTGTGGGAAATCAAGAGAAAAGTTGAAGGGAAAGAGGTCTCAATCCAAAGGACCAAAAGATTGTTGGTATTGTGGAAAACTAGGGCATAATAAGAAAGATTGTTAGACTCAAAAGAACAATGAAAGAGATAAACTAGAAGGGAACAAGGAGGAAAATGTGATAAGTAACAATTCTAAAGAAGATGATTTGCTTCTATCTTTAGAAAGTGTTGATGATTCATGGATTTTAGATTCTAGTTCTTCATTTCATGCTACACCTCATAGAGGTTTTTTTTTTATTATGTTCAAGGGGATTTTGGGCTTGTTTATTTGGGGGATAATGAACCCTATCAGATTGTGAGAAAGGGAAAAGTTAAGATTAAGTTGTAGAATGGAAATCATTGGCTACTACATGAGGTAAGACATGTTCCAAGGCTGAGTAGGAATTTAATTTTAGCAAGGCAACTCAGTGATGAGGGTTGTGTAGTTACTTTTAATGAGAAGAATTGAAAGGTTTCAAAAGGTCCCCTTGTTGTAGAAAAAGGTGTGAAAGTAGGCATCTTATATCTTTGTACAATTCCTATTGTTCCTTCTACTTTAATTGTTTAAGAGAAAAATGAATGTTTAGGAACAGTTGCTATAGTTGAGGAGGGAGAACAAATAGTTGTTGTAAATTTGGATACAATAGAATGGCACAAAAGTCTTGGGCACATGAGAGAGAAATGTATGAAAGTACTTCATTCAAAGAAAGTTTTACCAGGTCTAAAATGTGGTCATATGGATTTTTCTAAAAGTTGTGTGTATTGAAAACAAAAGAGAGTGAGTTTTGTGAAGAGTGGGAAGGAAAAGAAAAGTGAGAGATTAGAGCTTCTACATACAAATGTATGGGGACCAGCTCAAGTATCTTCCCTTGGTGGATCTCATTATTATGTTGCATTTATTTATGATGCAACTAGAAATTTATGGGTTTATTTCCTTAGACATAAATCCGATGTATTTTAAACTTTTAAGAAATGGAAATTTTTATTGAGAATGAGACTGGTACAAAGATAAAATGTCTCAGATCTGATAATGGTGGTGAGTATTGTAGTCATGAATTTGAAGAGTATTTCTCCACTAATGGTATTTGTAAACAAAAAATTGTTCCAATCACTCCATAGTAAAATGGAGTGGTTGAACGCATGAACAAGACTACAATGGAGCGTGCAAGGAGCATGAGGTTGCATGCAGGGTTGCCCTTAAACATGTGGGTGAGGCTATCAATATTATTGTATATTTGATTAATAGAGGTCCCTCTACTCCTTTGGGCTATGGTATTCCAAAGGAAGCATCGACTGGCAAGAAGGTGGGTTATTCTTTTCTCAAAAGCTTCAGTTGTAAAGAATTTTCTCATATAGATTCTGAAAATAGAACCAAGCTGGAAGTTGAGTCAAAGAAATGTGTATTTTTTGGACATGACATTGATGAATTTGATTATAAGCTTTGGAATTTTGAAAATTATAAAATTGTAAGAAGCAAGGATGTCATATTTAATGAGAAAGTGTTGTGCAAAGATCTATTGCAGCAACATGAGAAGAAAGAAGATGATTATGTAGTGTTGGATGATACTCCAAAAGATGATGTTCTAGAAATTTATCATGATTTGCAATAATCACAAAAACAAATACCACACACCCCAATTATAATGACCCTTTCCAATAAGCCTCTAAAAAAAACCCTAAATTTAATACAGTGTTGAAAGTATATTGTTGAATAAAAGAAATAATAGTGCCAATGTATTCATTCAATGAAAACAAATGTTTTTACAAATGATATGGCAATTTTCAGCACCAAAACATTATGACATGCCACATTATAGAGAAACCCTAACTCATTTTATACAATTGAGAACTTGTTGCAACTACAGATTGAAATGAAGAACTTGGATTGATCAAATGGTGGAGACTGAATGCTGAAGATGATATGATGAAAGTGCAACTCCAACTGAAACTCTAAACCAGCAATTGAGCACAAGTGAAAGGACTGAAATATCCTTCCCACCACTGCAATAATTCAGGTGATCTTTCCCACCCTCAAAATTGCATACCAATTGAGAGTCTTCATTCTCAATGGCCAATTGTGACTACCTGCAGAAACCCTAGGCTCCATAACGCACATCAGAAAATATCAATATAAATCTTGATGATAGGCAATGAGCCCTCAATGCCTATTTATTCTTTTTTCCTCGATAGGTCGGCCTCCTTTTTAATTTTTTTCTCCACTTCTTCCAACAATCTCTAGAAGATTTTTTATTTAATATATAAAGTTACCTTGTAATTTTATTTTTTTTAATTGGTAACTTTATAATTAACTCCTCCCAAAAAAATGGGACATTACAGGTCCGCCCTTCCTAAAATTGCTTGGCCTCAAGCAATCTTAATGCTGGATGCTATAAAATCACTTCTGCCTCCCAAGTAGCATGAAATCTTTCCACTTAACTAGATACTCTCTGGTTACTCTCTTATGAAGCTGCTTCTCTCTACTATCAAGAATGGATTCTAGCACTAAGATAAATTTCCCCTCATCATCCAAGGGAGGTAATACTGCAAAAGGCATCACATTCTGACCCAATGCCTTTTTGAGGCATGATACATGAAGCACATTGTGCACTCTACTATCTATGGGAAGCTCCAACTCATAAGCCACCTCACCAACTCGTTTGATGATCCTGAATGGTCCATAATAGCATGGCTTGAGTTTCTCTGCACCACTCTTCTTGAGAGTGGACTACTTATATGGCTACAACATGAGGTAAACCATATCATTTACCTCAAAACTACACTCAGTCCTCTTCTTGTCTGCATACTATTTTTGCTAGTTCTGAGCTCCAGTAATGTTGTCTCTGAGAGTAGCAACTATATCCTTACTTTCTTATAATAGTTCACCTACACAGGGTACTCGACTGTCTCCCAACAACAAATCTAAGAAATTGGGTGCCTCATAACCGTAAACTGCCATGAAGGGTGTCATTTGTATAGTCATATGATATGTAGTATTGCAACAATACTCATAGAGATATATCCATCTGACCCAAGCTCGTTGTTGATCTGCCATATAATTCCTCAAATACCCTTCCACCCATTTGTTTAAAATCTCTATTTGACCATCAGTCTGTGGGTGATAACTAGTACTTGGTGTAAGATCAATGCCAAACACCCAAAATATCTCATGCCAAAAGTGACTCATGAAGCGGTTGTCCCTATCACTCACAATGCTCCGAGGCAAATCGTGTAATCTAAAAATCTCCTTGAAGAAGACCTTTGCCACCTGAGTTGCTGAGTATGTAGTAGCGATAGGGAAGAAGTGAGCATATTTTGTTAGCCTATCCACCACCACATAGATACAATCATGCCCTTGGGCCCTGGGCAAGTCTATAATAAAATCCATAGAGATGCACTCCCACTTCCTGTTAGGAATAGGAAGTGGTTGTAGGAGCCCTACTAGATAAGTGTGCTCTTGTTTGTTTTGCTAGCAAACATGACACCCTCGCACATACTGCAAAACATTAGCCTTAAGTCCCTTCCAAATGAATCATTCCCGTACTAACCTGTAAGTCTTGAAATACCCAGGATGGCCTGCTGTAGGTGAATTATGGAATGCTCTCAAAATCAACTGCCTCGCTTTTGATCCTGGGACTAAGTAAATCTCGTTCTTGTAAATGATCAAATTATCTATGAAAGTGTATCTAGTGTCAATTGTTGTTCCCTCCACTATAGCAGAGGCCCACGTGTCTTTGGCATATTCTGCTACAATCAAGTGTCACCAATCCTCTAATATCTGAATCATAGAAGTGAGGTGTGGCCTACAGGATAAAGCATCTGCAATAATATTCGGTGTCCCCTTAACATATGTGATATCAAAATCATATGCCTGTAACTTAATCACCCACTTCTACTAACGATCATTCAGGTCCCACTGTCCCAAAAAGTGCCTCAAACTATTATAATCAGTTTTAATACAAAATTTGTTGCCCACAAGATACTGTGTGAATTTGGCCAAGGCATGCATGATGGCCAACATCTCCTTAGCATATATACTGAATGATCTCTCAGCCCCTCTGAGTTTCCTACTCGCATAAGCTATAGGATGCTTGTCCTGCATGAGTACAGCACCAACTCCCTCTCCAGAAGCATCACATTGAAGCTCAAATGGCTTCGTGAAATCAGGCAATGCTAATACTAGGCATGTAGTCATTATTTCCTTGAGCCACATAAAACACTCCTGTGCCTCCCGAGTCCACAAAAATGCCCCTTTCTTTAGTAAATCTATCATGGGTGTTGCATGTTGTGAGTAGCAACTAACAAACCTACTATAGAATCCACATAGACCAAGGAACCCTCTTAACTGTGTAAGGTTCTCTAGTGGTGGCCAATCAACAATAGCACGGATCTTTTCAGGATCCATTCACACTCCTTCTGCACTAATGATGTGTCCAAGATACAATAATTCTGTCATCCCCAAATCACATTTGGACTCCTTGGTATACAAGGACTCGCTCTGTAAAATGCTCAATATTGTCTCCAAGTGCTCTAAATGTTCCTACCATGTCTTGCTATAGATCAAAATATCATCAAAGAACACTAGCAAAATTTTCCTCAACTGATCGTGGAAGACCTTGTTCATAGTAGAAAAATGGTAGGTGCATTAGTCAAACCAAACAGCATGACTACAAACTCGAAATGCCCATAATGACATCTGAAAGCAGTTTTTTCAATATCCTTCTCTCGAACTCTCATATGGTGATAGCCTGATCTCAAATCAATTTTTTTGAAATAACAAGCCCTGTGCAATTTGTCTATCAGCTCATCGATGCATGGGATGGGATACTTGTTCTTTATAGTTCTCTTATTCAACACCCTATAATCAATACACATTCGTAGAGTTCCATCCTTCTTTTTTACCAAAACAATAGAAGATGTAAAAGGTGACTTACTTGGTCTGATGTGTCCAATCGCTAGCAACTCCTTGATGGTCCTCTCGATCTCATCTTTGAGTCATTTTGGGTGCTGGTATGGTGTGATCATGATAAGCTTAGCACCTTCCTCCAGCTCAATAATGTGCTCAATACCTCCGTCTGGTGGCCTACCTAGTGGAATCTCACTGAATACCTTCCCATACTTGATTCTCAATTTTTGAATATCTGGATGATATTTAGTCTTATGTTTCTTCCCCTAGGTAGGCATCAAGGCACATATTGCCACCCACTCTATATTATTATGCTTGGCTAATCTCTCTAACCACCTAAATGAGATAGTCCTGACATCACCATTACGGATAGCCTTCAGCACATGAGTCCTGCCATCCACCACGAATCATATCTCCATATCCTCTAATCTCAGGGTAACCTCCTTCAAATAATGTAGCCATTACATCCCAAGTACTATGTCCATGTCACCCATGTTGACCACATGATAGTCTACCTTAAACTCATAGTTTTTCAGGCACAAAGGTAGATCTCGCACCATCCTATCATAATGAAGAGTATATCCATCAACTACCTTAACTCTTAGTCCCTCAAACTCCTCAATAATGAGTCCACGCCACTCCACAAATTTTACATCAATGAAATTGTGCATGGCACCTGTATCCAATAGAGTAATAACCTTTTGTCCTACCAAGACTCCCCGAAATCTGAAAGATCCCTCCCTTTGAATACTAGACAAATGTGCCTCCTGTAAATGTATCTTTGGAGCCTCTTTTTTCTCAGCACTATCTACCTCTTGTTCACCCTCTACCTCATTAGGATCCTCATCATGGTGCTCTGAGCTGTCTGAATCTGAACCCTCGTAATAAGCCCACATTTCTCGGTTAGCTTTTCCCTTAGGCCTCATTGGACAATCATAACCAAACTCATAGGGACCTTTGCAAAAGAAGCATAAATTTTTCCTACGTAGGTCATTAAGTGTTTCCTTATCCCATGGTGTAGCTAGCTTTCCTTTTGAGTCACTAACCTTCTCTTTACCCTTGCTAAATTCCCCTTTGTTATCTCTAAATGATGAAGAACCCTTTGAACTAAACCGGTTTGCTAGAGCTGCAAGTTCCATACTACAGGCTTTCTTCATGGTTTCCTGTAATATAGGATGATCAAACACCTTTACCCACCCCTTGAGTAGTTCAGTTAATCCCTCTGTGAATAAAATGACTAGTCTCCTTTCTGAAATGTCAGGTACCATCACTACAAGCTTCTGGAAGTCGTTGATAAAGTGTTCTAAGCCTCCTGACTATCTCAACTGGGCTAACTCCCAGAAATAAACTTTAGGACTTTTTTTATCAAACTTTTCTATCAATCTATCCACAAACTCCTAATAAGTGGTTACCTGATTGTGTTGCAATGTGATCATGTTGTGTGTCCACCAATCATGTGTTGCCCCATCTAAGTGTAAAGTGGCATACTTGAGTGCTTCAAATTTTGTCATAGTCTTTAGAGATAGGAAAGTATCCATCTTATGAATCCAAGCACGAGCAGTCATTTTTCCACTACCATCAAATGTGGGTAATACCAACTTGTTGGTGACCTATTGCAACTCATTGTGTTTATGTACTTGCTTTTGCCTGGCAACTCTATAGTTCAGGTACCTGTCAAATGTCCATCCATCCTGTACATATTTTGGTAATGAATCTCACTCATTCCTCGCTTGTCGAAGTTCATCTACAATATATGTTACCATAGCATCAGGTGTGCATATTGGAGTTTCTTCTCTGAATGTAGGACGTGTGGGTCTATCAGCTATTCTAGACCGTGTCCTTGTTGTGATCCTGCTATGCTCATGTCATCCCGGTCATTATTATGATTATTTCTCCTATTTTCCCCAATCAAATGTTGCATCATAACCATCATTGCTTGTGCACTTGCCTCTATTGACTGTAGAAGCCTCTCTTGTTGCTATAAACTCTCATCATCTCGCACACTTTTGGATGGGCTTTAAGAATGTCTCTCAGCCATATTCTCAGTTATGTTGGTTCTTTTGTAAACTAAATTAAATGGTGGCTGGGTAACCCTATCAGGCTGGCAGGAAACCATTCTGATACCACTATAATGACCCTTTCCAATGGGCCACTAAAAAAAATCCTAAATTTAATACACTGCTGAAAGTATATTGCTGAGTAAAAGAAATAATAGTTCCAATGTATTCATTCAATGAAAACCAAATTTTTTTTACAAATGATATGGCAATTTTTAGCACCAAAACATTATGACATGGCACATTACAGAGAAACCCTAACTGGTTGTATACAATTGAGAACTTGTTGCAACTACAGATTAAAATGAAGAACCTAGATTGATCAAATGGTGGAGACTGAATGCTGAAGATGATATGATGAAAGTGCAACTCCAACTGAAACTCCAAACCAGAAATTGAGCACAAGTGAAAGGACTAAAATATCCTTCTCACCACTGCAATAATTCAGGTGATCTTTCACACCCTCAAAATTGCATACCAATTGAGAGTCTTCATTCTCAATGGCCAATCGTGACTACCTGCAAAAACCCTAGGCTCCACAACACACATAAGAAAATATCAATATAAATCTTGATGTTAGGCAATGAGCCCTCAATGCCTATTTATTCTTTTTTCCTTGATAGGTCGGCCTCCTTTTTAATTTTTTCTCCGCTTCTTCCAGCAACCTCTAGAAGATTTTTTATTTAATATATAAAGTTACCTTGTAATATATATATTTTTAAATTGATAACTTTATAATTAACTCCTCCAAAAAAATGGGACATTACACCAATGAATGTTAGATGATCAATAATGCAAAGTAGACCTCCAAAAAGATTTTATCCTTCTTTGTTCTCTATTTTACTAATAGATGCTAGTGAACCTGAATGTTATTATGAAGTTATGTAGGTGGATACTAAGATTCAGTGGGAGTCTGCAATGAAAGACGAATGGAATCTTTGCTGGAAAATAAGACTTGGGATTTATGCAAGTTACCTACAGGTAAAAGGGCTCTATAGAATAATTGGGTTTACAGGTTGAAAGAAGAGGATGAAGGTAAGAAAAGATTTAAAGCTAGGTTAGTTGTAAAAGGATTTGTACAAAAAAAGGGCATTGATTTTGATGAGATATTCTCTCCTTTTGTAAAAATGACATCTATTCATATTGTTTTAAGTATTGTGGCTACTAAAAATTTGCATTTGAAGCAACTTGATGTTAAAATAGCCTTCCTTCATGGTGATTTGGATGAAGAGATATATATGGCATAGCCACAGGGATTTGAGGTCAAAGGTAATGAAACCTTAGTGTACATATTGAAGAAAAGTTTATATGGCTTGAAGCAAGCACCTTGACAATGGTATTTTAAATTTGACAACTTTATGCATGAGCATGGATATAGTAGGTGTCATTTAGATCATTGTGTTTACTTTAAGAGGTTAGATGATGATAGCTACATTATTTTATGTTTATATGTTGATGATATTCTTGTAGCTAGGTCTAACATGGATCACATTAAGGGGTTAAAAGAATAGTTAGCACGTTCATTTTCTATGAAGGATTTAGGGGCAACAAAAAAAATTCTTAGTATGAAAATTTGCAAATATAGGAAGAATATAAAATTGATATTATCTCAGGTTGATTATATTGAGAAGGTGTTGCATCATTTCTCTATGGAGAATGCTAAAGTTGTTAGCACACCTTTACCTAGTTATTTGAAGTTGACTAAGGAGATGTGTCCCAAGACACAAGAAGAGGATGATAAGATGTCTAAGGTACCTTATGCTTTAGCTGTAAGAAGCTTGATGTATGTTATGGTATGTATGAGGCCAGATATTGCACATGTAGTGGGAGTCATTAGCAGGTATATGAGTCATCTAGGAATTGAGCATTGGAATGTAGTAGAATGGATTCTCAGATATTTGAGAGGTACATCCAATAAGTGTTTACACTTTGGAGGCTCTACTATTGATTTACAAGGATATGTTAACTCAGATTTGGTAGGGGATATTGATACCAGGCAGAGTACTATAGGTTATGTATTTACTATTGGTGGGGCTGTTGTGAGTTGGGTTTCTCATTTGTACAAGGTTAATGCTTTATCCACTATAGAGGTAGAGTATGTTGCTTCTAAAAAGGTAGCTAAGGAGATGATATGGCTTCAGTTCTTCTTGGAAGAATTGGGACACCCTCAGAGCAATAATTATTTGTTTACAGATAGTGCAAAGTGCACCCCTGGTGTACTTGGGGCCTAGAAGGGCATAGTTAGTGGTTTCAAAGTGCAATTGGTTAGGTGTGAACATCAAACAGAGGTTATATTGATTCTTAGGCTCCTAAAACAACTTCCTAAAGGCCCGAAGTGCACTCTAATAGAGTAGAGTGCACATCTAAGACAACAAGGAACAAAAATGCATAAATGAAAGCTAAAAACATGTTATTGGGCCTCCTAATTAGACTAGGTGTGATAAGAAAGAGTAGACAAACATTACACTCCTTTGAACAAGCTCCTTCCTTGCACCTACAAGCACAAAACAAAGAAACCCATGTTAGTAATCATGATCTTCAAGTCGGGTTCACCAATTGTAGGACTATAAAATGGGTTAGAACCTAGCATACTATGAGCAACCACAAAACTCAATAAACATATACTAAACCCTTCTAATATACCATGAAACCAATTGAATTAAAGAAAGTGAACATAATCAAAATTCCCCCTTCAATTGTAGCCCCCATGTCCTTCTTTCTTCTCCATTTGATATAGCTCCAATTGCCTATAGTGGCTATACAATTGAAAGAAAACGACTAGGATATGATAGTTCTATTCAGAGTACTAGAAGTGTGGTTTGGCTATGATGTGAGAATAGAAACTCTAAGGATTCTAAGGATATCTCTCTTAAGAATTAAAAATGAGAGCAAGATGGCTCAATTTATAGCCAAAGTGCAAGAGGAGAGAATT
This sequence comes from Cupressus sempervirens, assembly GCA_028749045.1. NCBI lineage: Eukaryota > Viridiplantae > Streptophyta > Pinopsida > Cupressales > Cupressaceae > Cupressus > Cupressus sempervirens. The sequence goes on along the minus strand of CM053789.1, from coordinate 637,832,417 downwards.
GAATGAGAGGAAGGACACTTCTCACTTCAAATGTGTAACTTGGCATGATATTCCTTAGAATATCTATGACAACCATGAATGTAAGATTCTATGACACATGAAAGTCGACATGGCTAAAAGTAGAGGATAATCTATGATGTACATATGACACCTCAAAGCCACTTGTAGCCAAGAATCTATGATGATGGAGGCTTTCTATAAACATGTAGGGAATAAAATATACCAAATATGACATTTTTTAGCGAAGTGTAGGGATAATATTTATGATGTGTCATGTTCATGTCTCAAGAATAGGTGGAATATTTGAATTAAAAATTCATATATCCACACAAATGAAAATTAGTGGAATAGAAATTAGAAGTGGAAAATGTGACTTAGGAAATTTGAGAATTCCCATGGTTTGCAAAGATTAATCAATTAATTAATAAATATCAATTAATTGAAAAAGTTGATTAGTAAGAATAATCAGTAAACATAGGATGAAATTGATTGAAATGACATAGGATTAGATTATGGGTTATTTAATCCTATAGGATAAATTAGTAAATGATTGGCCAATTTGATGAAATAAATGTGAGATTATCCATTGATGAAATTCAATGATTATGCAAATCGACTAAGATGATGGTGGATAGGTCAAAGCCATGATCAAATTGATTGATTCATTAGAATTGATAACATTCCAAGGACACATGACATGGATTAAGGACATGTAACAATTAGTGGACATTGTAAATGCTACAGGATTGAAATTGATTGATAAGGTTGATTCTAATAACATTGATGAACATTGTCAATGTTATTAATCTCATTGGATAATGCCACAATCTGACACTAAAGGACTTGACAATTTCAATGATCGGATGATAAAAATGACAGGTTTGACCTAGCATTGAGGGGCATGATAACTATAAGGTCATATTTGATGGGTTTGATAAGACTTAATAGATTGCTAAGGCACTGAGGGACACAACAATTCCTAGGGTTTCACATATGATTATTGATTTGAGATATTTGACACATTTCAAGTTGATGGGCTGATTTGGGATGATTTTGGGTTAATTTGGGATGATTTTGAGTTGGTTGGGATGATTCTGGGTTGATTGGATGTGATTTCAATGATGTTGAAATGATTTTGGGTTGATTCCAGAAAGTTTGGATAAAATGGGAATCAATTTCAAAGTGATCTGCAATTGATTTGAAAGGGGATACAAATGATGAAGGATATTGTTGAAATATAATAAAATGATAATCAAGTTGGCTGAAAGATCAAGTTTAGTGAACTGAGAAAATGGGACGAGTTAGTATGAAAAAGTGATTAAATATTAGACGTGAACCATTTTTGAGTGTCTACACAATTATAAAAGATTAGATCTGTAGATCTATAAGTTGACAAGGGTGCACCTACAATAAGAAGCCCCATTTTTCATTTTTTACCCAATCTTGAAGTATAAATTAAACAAGAACTTGAAATTTTTAATTGAATTCAGGCCTTCCTTTTATTCATTAAAAACTATTTAAGCAACGCAATAAGTAGAATCATATTGTCAATACTTATTACTATAATTCAAATACTAAATAATTATTAACTTCAACATATAAATAACTATAGAAAACTTATGAGTTAAAAATAAGCACATTGTAACTAACATAACGACACTATTAAAAGTAAATCCAAGTATAATAGTAATAAAAATAATTACTTCAAGGCCATGCAAAGCTATACCATCAATGTTTTTGAAAATTCATAAAATCATATCAGTAGAAAATAAAACTAAACAAAGATTCCTATAGCCATTATCAATAGTGAATTAAATCATTCTAATAATTTCACCTAATTCTAAATAGTACATTTGGCAGGGACTTTGATACTTTGTGTCTCTTATTATGTTGAGTACTTGCATATTAGTTACCAAGGCATTAAAACATATTTCCTCCATTTTTGTGATAAAGTTGTAGGCAAGGAAACGTAGCCATGGTTGACTTTCACAAAATAAGAATTTAAACCATTGTAATTATTTTTGTAATTTATTTGACTTGTTTTCTTATGATATCTTATTGTTTTGATTTGATGGAGATTTATTTTGGTTCCTCTCATTTATAGAAAAATCTATATGTGTTTGTTAGTCACTATTAGTTTTGTTGTTTGGAATCTTTTTTGGGACATTGATTTTTTTTGTTATATTTGTTTTTTTGATGAAAGAAAAAATTAAATTTTATTAATTAAATTATCAAAAAATACACTAAAGAATAATAAAATGGAAGGAAGAAACTTCTCCTCACTAGTAATGTAAACCAAATCTCCAGAGTCATATGTGATGTGCCTAGAAACTATATGCAACATATAAGTAGAGCCGCATGGGCCTAACCCAAATATCATTAAAAATGGCCAAGCCCCAAAAAGAGACACCTTCAAGAAGTTGAGGCAATGTCCAAAGAAGATGGAGGGTCTGGTTCATCCTTCTTCGTTGATCCCAACTTTTGAGCTAGTCTGGGGTTAACATTTAGCATGGTCAATTCATTTGTGTTTTCCTCTTAGTCATTTTTTCCTTCATGTCATGAAGAGATCACCAATGCCAACCTAGGGAACCTTTTGAAGAAGCAAGTCATTCCAAATGATCTCCATGAGAAGGCCAACCAACAATAGCCCACATAGCCCAATTAGGAGCAACAATAAATGGTTAGTTTGAGGGGGGATCTTGAAGGTGGGGTGGAATTGTAGGATCACATGGTGAGAATTGGCAATAGAGAAAGTGATGATGAGGTGGTTATGATTGAGAATCCTCTCATGCTAGAAGCACTTTTTCTACATAGTAGCCAAAATGAAGTGGAGGCCTCAAAAGGAACCCTAGCCACTCTATAGAGAGCATATCCCCAATGTTGGAGAATTTTTTGCAAATGTGCCACCTTAAGGGAAACCTTATCTACTTGGACCTAAATATGTAGCATACCATTATTGTAAATACAAGCTTTAGAAAATATGGAGACATTAGTAACAATAACAGCATTTGAAAAAGTTGCCACATTTCTATCTTTCTAAATTCCAAACAAGATATCCATTCTAAAAGTATGCCAATAGTGTAGGAAAGGAAAAGGAAGTGAAGGATTGCCAACTAGAAGAACTATTTTCTAGGTGAACATGGTGGGATGAAACTGGGGAAAAAAATCATGTATCGAGACCAAATAATTTTAAGCTTTTTAAAAAAACCAAAAGAGGTCAAGAAAGAACTCTAGTTGGGGACAAAAATGACAATAAGGATTTGGGATAGCCAAATGGTGAAGACGAGAAGCCAAAGTTAAACCTTGAAAAAAAAACTACACTAAGGAAAATTTGCAAGTGTAGGTTTTGTAATGTTGGACCAAATGGTAATAAAACACTTCATCTCCATGTAGAATGACAAGATTGCAAAATGTCAATGCTAGTTTAAAACCTCCACCATAGGCAAGTGGCATAAAATCCACTAATAGCCTTAACATAGTTTATACAATTGAAATGTAGTTTCTAGGTACCATCTCCAATCTTTCTACCATGGTGTAAGACTTGTTACTGTATGTATAATATATGTTGATTTAATATCAACTTTTCTCTATTAATAATTAATTATATCAATCAAATAACTCCCATTGATCATGTATTTCCTACTACATATTAACTTAATGTTTAATCTTGATTATTCTTGGTGTGTACATAATCAAATGTTACACTTTTAGCTATTATCATTAATTAGACAGTGCATGTTGTAGATTACAATTATTTTGATATTCAATGCTAATAATTCACATCTTTGAATATATGAAATATTTGTCTTTTTGAGTTGATATCTTTATGTTTGTATTTATTTTATTATTTTACTATAGTATAATGTTATTTTATTTTATTAATGATACATCAATTCCAATTATTATTTGTTTATGTTTTATATGTGTCAGATTATTAATATTATATTAATAATAGATGATATTGTTATATTGACTAATGAATATAATATTTTGTTATATATTGTTAATTTATTTTTCTTTATTATATTTATAAGAAATTTATTAATAAATTACATACAATTTATTATTTATTATTTTTTATTAGTTTATTTATCATTTATTTATTAAATTATATTCTAATATGGGATCATTATAGAACCCTAAGTCTATTCTTGTCACATCCTCCTACTCCCCAACCGAATGCATTTATATCAACCTTAAATGCTCTTATGTCTTTGTCCATCTTCCCAAAATTGTCACATTCCTCAGGGATTCAACCTATTCTCACAAACTCTCTCCTTGTGACACTTGTCACGAGGCTATGGGTTGAAGAACCACAATCCATTTGCTCTCTCTTCCTTGCATCTTGACCCTTCTTCAAATTTACATCTTGACCATCCATTTGTCCTCCCATTTGCCTATAAATTGAACCTCATTTCTTTCATTTTCATCCACATTTTATGTAAAGTTACCATGCCCATTTGAGATCTAAAAGCAAGACTAGGGGAGTCGATCTAGTAGTCGCCCATGTTCTAATGACCGTTATGTCTATCGTTATAGATCCCCCTAATTACCCCTCATAAAAAGCCCCATAAAATGAGAGCACATGTACTCATAGTTGATCAAACATGTACTAATAGTCGATCTTTTTTAGCTTTCTTGGTTGTTGATTGGTCCATTTGTACAAAAAGTACTTTTTTTGGGTGAGAGACTATTGGGGGGTGAACATAATAGGTTCCAGGTGAACATTTTAAAATGACACTTTTAGACCACCTCACACTCCATGAGTTCTATAGAGAGCTCCATTAAAGCTAAAAGGTTCACTTTAAGCTCTTCACTCACCAACAGAGGCTCATCGTAAAATTTGAGAAATTTTGATGTATATATTAAGAGTTCTAGGCACCTGAAGTTAGCTAGGTGACTATTGGGCCATCTCCCCTAATAGCCTTACAAGGCCAAAATCTTCCCACACTGTTGAAGCTTGAGCAATCAGCATTGAGCACACATCCAATCCTTGGAATACATACAAAGATCAAGAAGGGCTTCAAGGTTTAAGAAAGTTTTGTACATTCTTAGGCTTGTATTTGTTCTTCTTTTTGTGTTGCAATAGACAAGTTGTTTGAGTGTTTTTATTTCTATTGTGTTCCTTTAACCACTATTTCATTGTCTAGAGAAACTACTTGAGATTAAATGCTTTTGTAGCCTCTCAATTTGTCTCCATTAAAGTTCTAATATGCTTCTACCCCAAACAACGCATTCATATAGCTTCATTGACATGACACTGATCCAAATAAAATCTTCTTTATTTTTCACTTCTATAATATGTATGTCAACATTTATTTTGTAGGAACTATAGAACCTTCTAATTCCTTAATACTAATTTTATTAGACATGTCTCATATCCAAATTTATTATATAATCAAAATTAGAGGAAAAAATATATCCATTATCAGAGACAAAAGACTTCTTTCAAACACGAAATTCAACTTCTTCTTTTTTATAACTTTTACAAAAATGAAAAAATCATTTTTATTACTTATACTCACTTCCATCCTTCTCCCTTTAAAAACCCAAAACCTTTAAATATTCTCTCAAACTATACTATATTTTTTTATTAATAAAGCTAGAACCATCTACATCTAAAAACAACTTCATTACAAAATAAATATTTTTTAAACAGAGAATATACACTTTTCATCAATTATTTGTTTTTTCTGCATAGTAGAATATTTAATGAGCAAGTTAGGTTGGTAGGTCTCCCTGGGGTCTTTACGCGGAGTGGGAATAGTCATGCTACGCGTGGTGCTGCCGCTCTTTTTCCGCATTAACTCTGGTCAACGAACTCCGCCCCCTACCTTTTCGATTTTAATGGAATTGTTGACTCTGCCTACACCCATAAAGTTATAATTTGTCTCATGCGGCTCTCTCCGTCTTTACCACGAAACCCTAAGTCAACACACGCATTAACTCTTCGCCTTCGCAAATCTATCTCTCATGAGTGCAAATAAAACTAGAAAGTGTAATGTTATTGATAGCTGTTTTAATTATAAACCCAGTCTATTCAAGGGACTTTGTCAAAGTATTTGATTTAGGGGAAATTTGATTTTAATGATCTAGTCGGTTCAAATTATGAGCTAAAAGACACATTGACTACAAAATAGACATGGGTCAACAAATCAAATTTAGAATAGATTTCTCAACCTATTTTTGCTTTCCCTAACAAATAGGGAAAAGACTCATTATCACAGCCGTGTGGTAATTGTTATTGTCTTTGTCATAGATATTAGTTAATTATAACTTTAAAAAATAAATATTCGAAAATATGTATTAATAGCTATCACATATGTTCTAATAGTATATCATTGTTTAACATTTTTGGTTCGCGATTGGTCCATTCGTGCACAACTATTGAGACATTTCAAGAAGACTACATTTTTAGTGAGAGACTATTGATGCAGAACATAGTGGGTATTAGGCAAGTGTTTTGAAATGACACATTTGAATCTCTACAAAGAGATTCGATACCCAAAAGTTGAAACCTTAGCTTTAAAAGGATACTTTGTTTATTTTTATTTTTTATGAAACCATCTAATCATTTTCCACCTAGACCCTTCTCCTTTATTTTGGGATTTTAAAATATATAAAAAAATTATTTCATTTTTTATGTTTCTCAATTTATTTTTTTCTTTTATCTATGAACTCTATTGGCACATTCTTATTCTAATGATTAGTGTGGTTAAATGCACGACATATATTTAATGCATCCTATTCACACTTGTTATAACTTTACCATTTGTTCTGAATTTGATCAAAGACTATTTTTCTGTCATACATTAGAACTTAATTTGATTTCTATTATTATTCACATTGTTTAGATATTTACATGGTATTTTAGATTGCCAACCATGGAGTGCTTTATGTATGTTTTATAGTATGACTTCTTTTAGGATTTTCTCCTTCATTGGTGTCCATGCTTGTATTTTATAATTTGATTGGTTATTAATGTTCAATACATATAATTCGTATATTATTGATATATCTATGACATTATACTACTAATAGGGACATGCCTTTTAAAAAGGTGTTTGTCTATCATGTCTTTTTTCCTCCCTTCATAGAGTTGATTAGTTTTTGTCCATGCCTATTAGTTTTATTATTTATCAGTCCCTGCTTTATATAAGGCAGGGAACTAATGTTCCTGTTAGCCCCAATCAATATTAGTTTGCGTAAAAAATGAATGCTACATTCCCATGCTTCTAAGTTTAGATTTTAAAATTATATTATGGTATGTTAATTTGGATTGTTTGATTGGTTGTCATTAATTTCCCAGGGATTATTTCTATTTTTGTAACCAAAAAATTAAGAAAAAAAAAAAGAGGCAGTGCTCTGACATATTGTTGCTTATCTTGGGCAGTTGTACTACTATCATTAATTACCATTTTCTATCTTGTTATCTTAATTTAACTAAATTTGTCATGTTAGTTCCTTTTATTTGGAGAATTCTATTGTTTAGATTAATTAATAGTACTAACTCATCATCGAGAAATATATATGGTTTGAAATATTTTTATTATCCTACTTCATCACCTATTATTGAATTTAATAATAGAGAATATATATGATTGAAATATTTTTACTCTCCACCATCATAAAATTGATTAAAAGTTATTATTCATTTTTATTTATTAATAAAAAGCTTTTCAACTACTTTAAAAATTCAAATTTTATTTTTCCAATAGTGTATTTTTTAATTATTTAAAATTTGTTAATAATATCGTTAATAATTTTATAGTCTACCAATATTTATATAAATATTTTATAAAAAAATTTCATCAAATAATTTATATTTAAATTTGTGTATTTAAAAATATTAATAAATGAAATAAATTAGTAAGATTAAAGTTGTAATTTAAGTTTAAACAAATACATACATAAAAAAACTAATATACGTAATTTGTATATTTAAAAATTATGTTTGTATTTGTTTAAACTAATACATATACATAAATAGAATCCATAAAAAACTTATTCACATGTCCCTTCAATTTTATTATTAACAAACCAACATGATTTTTCAACTCAACTAAGAGAGATAATTGCAATTTTGTCAAGACTCATTTTTATATTAATTATTGATCAACACAAAATATCCATTACTAACTTTAGACAAGATTGTGAGTTCTATCATTATTTCTAATAGAAACATAATAATAACCTCAATACAATTAACAACCACCAATGTGAAAAAAGGCGTCAATAATTTTAAAATGACACATGCACCTTTTCTTAGATGAAGCTTAATTAAATAACTTTTTTTTTTATAGCATTAATTCTAAAATAGATATTTGATGCTTAGAATTGTTTATTATTTTTTATACTTTTTCTTTTCTTAACTATGACTTAACCATCAAACCAAAAGGCAAGGACTCAAGCTCTATTCGAACTTATTTTTATGAGCTTAATTATGATATAGATGTTGATAATGATGAGTATATAATAGACAAATATACAAATATAGTTTACAACATATGGAAATGGAAAGGGATAATATAGTTTCATAACCTTCATCTATTCATGGCATGGTTTAATCTTTTAATGATAAATATCTTAGATGGCATGATAATTATTTTTCTAGATAGACTTGTGTGCTTTATTGCATTACTTTCTTTATACATGATGTTGTGACTATAGATGATTTTTTCTATATTTCACATTGAACCTATAGGTCCATTTATGTGAGTGAGTAGCCGAGTTGGTGTGAAGGCGAGTCGTGAGGCGTAGTGTTAGGCTAATGACCCTGGTGCTACGCATCAACTCCGGTTCGAGTCACACTAGGTTTACCACAAACCCTTTTAATAAATATTTTCATGGTGTTGATCCTTGCTCTGTTTCTGCACTTCCTCTTGAAGGTCGTGGCTCAATGGTTTGGCATACTTTGAAGACAGGTGCGATGTTGGTGAAGAGGGGTTTGTTCTGGATATGTAAAGGAGGTTCTCAGGCTTTGTTTTGGTCTGATGATTGGGATGGATTCCCTTCCATTTTATCCATATACCCTCATCTTCAGCCTCTTTGTGACTCTTTTCTTACCACTAGATGGGATAAAGTGGCTCATTACAAGACTCCTTATCAATTGGGACCTGTTGTTGGTTATAGATGGAAGCATTCCTCTGATTGGCCTCTTGGAGGTACAGACATGGATCGTCAGGAGCTTTCTCAAATTCTGGCCTCTAGAGAGTGTTCCTCTTTGCTTGGTCCAGATGTATTGGCTTGGGGTGGTACCTTGTCTGGTAAATATCATGTCTCTGCTGGGTATCAGGAGATAACTAGACAATTATTTGGGGATGTTGAGGTCCCTTGGTGGAAGCAAGTCTGGAATAAAGTTTCTTGGTCCAATTGCAATTTTTTCATGTGGCTTGTGGCTCACAACCGTTGTCTTACTTGGGATAATCTTTGTAAACGTGGATTTCAGGGCCCCTCTTATTGTGTTTTGTGTGGTAATGGAGAGGAGTCTGTCTCCCATCTGTTCTTCCATTGCTCCTATTCTACTCAGATATGGCACCTTTCGTGGAGCGCTTGGGGTTGCTCTTGTCGGCATGCTTCCTCTTTGCCTGAGTTCTGGGCTCACTTGGGTAGTGCTCCCTCCAAGTCTTCTTCTCTCCATGCTGCTTGGATTGCTGGCCCATCTTTCATGCTTTGGCATATCTGGTTGGAGAGGAATCGTCGCATATTCCAAGATATTCAGCTTGGTGTTTTGCATCTTTGGTGGAAAATATCACATTCTCTCCAGGAAACTATTCTTGTGAAGTGTGAGCTTGATGGGGGTATGGATCCGGTTGATCTTGCTATCCGTAATCACCTCAATTTTCATCTGCAGGATGGGGTTGCGGCTCATAGGTTTCCTTCTATGTCCAGGCAGCTTCACCATTAGAGGAAGGGTCGGGTTAACCGAGATGGGCACTGGACTCCTCCTCCCTGTGGAGTTCTGAAAATTAACACTGATGGTTCTTCTCGTGGGAATCCTGGTCCAGCTGGTATTGGCGGAGTGGCTCGTTGTAGTTCTGGGAATGTTAAATTTTTCTTCTCAATTCATAAGGGTGATTATACTAACAATCTCATGGAAACTCAGGCTATTTTATATGTTGTGGAACAGTGTTGCTTGTGGGGATGGAGTAAGATTATTTGTGAGTCTGATTCCCAGGTGGTGGTGAACATGCTTTCTTCGCAAGAGCTTGAGGATGTTAGTTGGCAGCTGGCCACTGTTGTTAAGCAGATTCTTTTCTTCTCTTCCTCTTTTCAGTTCATTAGGTTCAAGTATATTCTACGAGAATGGAATAGACCTGCTGATTGTTTAGCCAAATGGGCTTCTAGTCATGATCCAGGTTGGAATATTAGGGATAGGGGGCAACTGTCCTTTGAGATGGTGCAAGAATTTGATGATCTTGTTGCTCAGGATCGAGCTCCTTGTTGAGCTCTCCTTGTTGTATTCCTTTCTGTCTTAATAAATTTTTACCCCTCTTTTTGGATAGGTCCATTTATAATATCTATAGCCATATATTGTCATTAGCACATATGATAATAGTAAACTTTCATCTATACCTAGCGATACACTTATTTATTTTAGAATACCTATCTATGATAATTATCTTATCAATGAAGTTTATGGTGATTTTTTTTTTCTATCATTAGAATGTGTCTTCTTGTTCTTTTTTATCACAAGTGATATGTTTGGTTCACCCTAACATGGGGTCATTACCCTCGATGCACTTCATGAAGATCTATCATCTCAATCTCGCGACTCACAATCTATTGATGATGCAAGTATAGCGATAATTCATCATCTCATTATGATGCACAATTTATAATGCATTATTCTATGATGTCACAATTTTTTATGAATATAATTTTAGTACACCTATAATAGAGTCATTTAGTTGAATTAAATATAAAAATTTATATATTACATCATTATTATCTTCACACTATCCTTTTATTTTTTATTATTGTACTTTGGTGCATATCTTTGATGATATTATAATTTATAGAGATAAATAATTAGGTTCACTTCATTTATGTTTCTTATGCATCCTCTCATACATTGTTATGTGCCTTTATAGACTATGTTTTTCTCATTACTTTTTCTCCTTAGTTTTTCTCATGGTTTTTTTATATTACATGATTACCTTTACAAGAAATCGCCAAGTAGAATAGCATGTTAAAACTATGATGTGCTTACATATGGATGATATATCATTAACTTGTAGAGAATATTAGCATGGAAAGTCTTAGAAGTGTGGGACCCTAAAATGTGAAACAATGTCTAAGGCTAAAAGCTCATATTCTCATTTAATCTAACTATTCCAACCTAATTTAGTATAAAAGTAACTAATGCAAAAGGAAATGATGAATGACAATATATTTTTCTCACTTTTCACTTGGAGCATTTAGCATAGTGTGTAATAGGTGGTGTTAGCATAATAAAGTTTTTTCTTATTAATTAAATCATGTTGATTTAATTATTAAGTCACTTATTATCTCTAATTTACTTAAGCTAAACTTTGAACATATAATAATTAATTCTTTTATTAATTATTATCATGCAACTTAGTTTTTACCTATTAGGGTTTTGATCTCCTTTTATAAGGATTGATCTCTCTGTAATTCATTCATTCACTTTTGATTATAGAAATCTCTCATTTTGCTCATCAAGAATGTCTCAACTATGGATCTAGGAATTCTAGCCTCAATAGTTTTTGCTTCTCTCTTTCAGTGACAAGTGTTTACATGCAGGTGATCCTTAAGAGTTGTGGGGTTGATCTTTCATCAACTTCAACATGGTATCAAAGCTTTAGATCTTCATGCCCTTGTTCTATTTGTGAGAGGTTTGGCACCGATTTTCAGATCTGTGGCTTTCAAAAGATTTTGTATTGGATTGAGGACCTATTTTTGGAGTACTTTGAGCCCAAATGGACATCACCATTGAGCTTAGAGCGCTCAAAAAACCTTCATTTTCATATAAAATACGTCTAGTTTGGATATTGTTGAAATCTAAGGGAAACAATTTTTGCACCCAGGCCATATTGACCTAGGCAAGCAAAACAAGGTGATGACTACTATTTTATTTCAAAAAAATTGGACATGGAGGCATTTTGTTTTTACACAAAAGGTTGCAATTTGTTTTTGGAAGAAGAGGAGCTTTTTCATTGGTGTTGAGCCTACGTGAGCACCTCTATTGGGCCCCACACTTATCTCAATTCCCTCCAATAGGTAGCCCCACGCAAGTCCTTGTTCCTTTTGACATCTTTTCTTCCAAGTACCCTTGGGTCACATGAATTAAAGTTAGCTTCCACCTGTGCATCACCATTCAACAACACTTCAATTTTAGTGCATTCCTTAAGTTTTGATGTGCGTACATTTTTACTAATAAAGGAGATGTCAAATTAAGTGCATGGTTTGGTTTATGGAGTCCAATCACCATCAACTGCTAATGTTAGCTCCAAAATTTGTTCACAATTTGTAGGAGAATCCCCACGCGCCTTTGTTTGCACCTACACTGCCCAGGCCAATTGAAGTCCACAGGGGTAATTTGTGGATTGCGCTCTAATTGAGCTTAGTAAGGGCAATTTTTATTGTTTTTGGGTGGTACCTTTTTCGAATCTACCATCTCAAAGTTGCGTATTTTGGGAACCTCTACTAAAAATTGTGTCAAACAAAGCTTTACCTTCTTTGTGTTCAATCTTGCTCCTTTGAAAGCTCCACACATTTTTCAAGCCCACCATGGACCCATCTTTCTCACTTGGTAATTGGTGGCATTTTTTACTAGTTGGCCTATCTTCTTGTCCACACATGTTTTGGCTAAGTTCTATTTTTACCAAACACCTCATGCATTTGGAGATTGGAGGCATTTATTTTGGGGCAACTTTTTTTTTTCTAGTAGGCTCATTTTTGGGCTCCACACTCAATGCCAAAATGCCACACAAGGCCAACTTGACCCATGCCTTTATTTGGGCTCTCCTTTTGGAAAAATGTGTGAGAAGTACTACTTCCAAAAAGTGCCCTCAGTGCGACCTATCCTTTTTGGCCAGTATTTTGAACATTTCATTTTTTTGGTTATAAAGGTAGTTTCTTGCCCTTCTACCAACATTTTTGCCATTGATTGGTAGGTTTTGATCCTTTTGGTGGGTTTGAGCCTTTTCATGGTGGTTTTTAAGATATTTTTTGGTCGGTTTATTTTCCAAACCAATCACATTGTGACACATGCTTATTTTGGCTACCAAATTTTTTTCTGACATTGACCCTTTCTTTTCTAGCATCTTTTTGGCAATTGGATAATTTTGTCGATAGGGATAATTTTTCTAGCATTTTTTTACCTCGACGACCCTTTGATCATCAAATTTATGCTTGTCATTAGATGATGTCACCATTGCATCAGCATTCCTATCACCCCTTCAGTCTCAATTTTGACCTACCTTTGGTTTTTTGCTCATATCTCAGGCATACGGACTCCATTTTCTGCAAACAAGATATCATCAAAAAGTTGGTTCTGAGTCCATCATAGTGGTATGGGTATTTTTCTTTATTGATTCTTTTTTAGGGTATTTTCTTCTATTAAAGTCAGGGGTACAATTTTGCACTTTGGGAGACATATCTTGAGCATCCAATCTCTGATTTGGGAATTTTTGATATCGTTGGAAAGGTCTTTCTGAGCTCTTTCTAGTGATGTTGGTTGCGTTTCTAGATTTTTCTCTAGGCACATTTCATTTAGTCTTTTGGATTTTTGCATTTTGGTGGATATCTTAGTTTTTTTTCAGGTTAGAGATCGATTTCATTGCTTCAAATGATTTGTCATGGGTTTTACTATCTATTTTATCAACTGTATGTCTCTTCTAGTCTATTTAGACATCATTTGTATGCATTGTTGGGTGATGCGACGCACTCCCCTGCCTACAGGTGGTTAATTATGTGGTGTTCCATGTTCACTAATAGTCATGGCTTTTGGTGCAACAGTAAATGGGCCCAACAATTGGTATCAGAGCCTAGTTTTGGCCTGGTCATGGGTTCAAATCTCCCCGGTGCCTTCCTGACCCATGCAAGCACTTGGTATGCACGTCGAAGTGGAGATTGTTGCGTGATGCGATGCGCTCCCCTATCCACAAGTGGTTAATTATGTGGTGTTCCATGTTCACTAACAGTCATGGCTTTTGGTGCAACAGTAAATGGGCCCAACATGCATTCTTACAAACACACTAGAATAAAGTGTCACATTGGATCTATATTTTTATTTCAGTAGTTTTGTCTTGTTTTGCTTTCTGATTCAAGCAATGTCATCTAATGACACTCATATAGATTATTATATTCTTGGTATTTACCATATCTTGTGCCTTATTGTACATGCATTTCTTTGATTAAAGTGCCATGGGGGGTTGATGTTTTTTCTTTGTTTTCCATCTTCCATTATCTAGTGAGTTTCCCTCCTGTGACATTAACCTCATGACATGTGGGTGAAAGCACAATAGTTGGTTACACTTTTTCGAAGGAATAAATTCCTCCAAAATCATGTGATCAAGTTTTTTTCATTTCTTAGTTTCGATGGAGACTTTACTTAAAGTTTTGATAGAAACTAATCAAAATGAAAGTTTCTATTGAAACTTTTTGTGACACATAGTTCCAATCGAAACTAACAAGCCTAACAACGGGGTTAACAAACCTCGGTTAGGCTTCATAGTTTCGATTGAAACTATGAAGCCTAACTGGGTTTTGTTAACCTCACTATCAAGCTCGTTAGTTTTGATTGAAACTATATGAATTAGTTTCGATTGAAACTAGTTAATATAGTTTCAATTGAAACTAAGAAAAATAGAAATGTGCAAATAGTTCTGCATGACATGTCATTTTTTACAATGGATAGACAGTTTTGATTGGAATCACAAGGAAGAGAGAGGCATCCAAACTTACTAGCCTTCTAAAAAGGTATGATTTTCCCCCCTTTTTACCTATTTTATACATTTTTAGTTTCATTTTATATATGTTTTTTGTATGTATGTATATATATCACGTATATGTATACATGTATATATCATGTATGTATACATATATACCTTGTATATATGTATATATCATGTATGTATACATATATACCTTGTATATATGTATATATATCATGTATATATGTATAATATATACATATCTATGTATGTATATATATACATGCATGTAGATACATATGTACATCTATATGTATCTGTGTGTGTCTATATACATAAACATTGTGGATATGTACACACACATTTAAATTTTTAATGTACAGGTGAATGTGTAATATATTAAAATTTAAGTCCATATATACATGTGTGTGTGTGTGTTTGTGTATTTAAGTCTTCACCTTACCTCTAATAATTTAATTTCAATGAACTAACCCTAACATTAGTTCCAATGAGTTAGGTCATGATATGAACCCTAATATAAACTTCACCTTGACCTCCTCACCCTAATCTTAAAAGTCTAATTAAACCTTGAATATTTAACCTAATCTAAAAAATAAATATAACCATGCACTCCTAACCCTAAATGTCATGTAACAATTGCTAAACCTCATGTAAATTTAATCGTAATCTTAACTCTAAACAGTATATATTTACCCTAGAATTGGCAGGTTGATTCTAACCATAACCATAAAATCTAAAACCTAAACATAAACCTTTAAACCTAAAGTTATATCAGTTTAACCCAAAATTTATTCCTAAACCTAACCATGATGTGAAGACTAACTATAAATGTTTACAGCATGATCCTCACTTCTTAACCCTAAAAAATACTAATTTATGAATCCTAACTAAAAACTTTAATCTAGATTTACACTAGCTCTAGACATTTAATCTTAAAGATACCTAAACATTATATTAACATTCCCTAAAATTGATCATGATTCTAATGATATAGCTCTAGAAATCCTAACCATAATCCTAACTCTAAGCCTAACCATGTAACTATAGTTCCATAACATAAACCTTAATCCTAGGTAATACTAAACCAAGCAACAGGCTAATTATATTAACTTATTCAACTTTAACACTAAATCCTAAACCTAATCATAATTCTACTTGTAATGCTAACATAAGTATAACACTGATATTAAACACTAATGATTTGACTATATAAACAAAATTATAACACTAGCCCTAACTCTAACCAAAATAGCTTACTCAACATAGAACACTATTCTAAACACACACTCCTTTAACCCTAGCCCTAAATATTTTCCTAACCCTAACTTAATGAAGATTTACCATGATTAAACCCTAGTAATGGTCCCCTAAACTCAATCTTAATACTAAACCAGGTAACCCTAAAATTAACCCTAGAACCATAATATAAACCATAATCATGATAAAACATTAACCTTGAATGCCAACCCTAATCAAATTGATTTATGCACTATGAGGCATGTGCAACAAGAACAATATGTACCACTAATTTTATAACTCTGGACCTAACTATAACCCTAATGATAAGTCTTAACCTAACCTTAATGTTTTAACTTTAAGCCTTACCCTCAAAATAACTCTAAACTTAACACTAACTCTAGCTCTAACCATATTCCTACTTATTTCCCTAGTAACCTTAGCCATGATCATGATAATATACCTATTAAATTATATAGTGAATCTAGTTATGCATCAGGTAGTCCACTCATGTGATCTAGACTCTATCTAGAATTAATTGAAATAATTTTATGTAGTTGTCGCACACTATGTACATGTGTTATGTTTATTTTATGTTTACGAAATTCTATGTACATGTACATAACATATGTTTGTTTCATGTTTAAACACATATTATTTAATTTCATGTGTTTATAAAATTCCAGTTTCTTAAATGTCATCAAGTACAATAAATTTCAATTGTATTAAATGTCATATTTTAATTTAGGATGCACAAAAGCCACATGTATTATTGTATATGTTATGCTTGTTTCATCTTTACATGTATTATATGTTTAATTTCATGTTTACAAAATTATAGATTCTTAAATGTCATTGTACTTGATTAATTTCAAGTTTATTAAAAATATCATATTTTAATTAAATTTTAGGTTTACACATTATATACACGCACACATACTACATACATTGACCTTCACATTGTAGATCAACAACCTTCTATCCCCTGAGCAACAACCTCCTATCCCCTTAAGTGTACAGATCCACAAATGGTTGCACTTATATACCCATACTTCCTTGTTGCTCATGTTCGTTATCCAAATAATGACCAAATTCCACTCTATTTTGCACAACAAATTTATGCTAAGGTTCACTTAGGCAGGGTGGTGAAATACATTGATTTACCATCGCATTTAGGATAGGGGCATGGTAGACTAGTTGATAGGAAGTTGGGTTGTCCACCACTAACACATATGTCGATTGTCAGAGAGAAGGCACCTATTATTTCTCCTATATTAGGTCTGTCAGCTGATGAGGCCATGTATAGCACATAGTTGCGGGGGATGATTCAAGGAGTTGGAGAGATTGCCCTAGCTATTAGATCTATTTTGAGTGATGAGGTTGGCCAATATTTGATGTCTCGTCAGTGTTCCAGATCATCATCTGGTGCTTCATCTTCAGGAGACTTGTATAGTGCAGCAGGCATCCCTTCACTGACTAGCTTAGAGGGACTCACTAGAGTGTTGGCACGAGATACTATGAGTAGTCTTGTTGAGGATCTATTATATTCATATAGATTTATATCAGAACATCTTGGGATACCCATATCAGATGTTCAACATTGTGTACATGGTGGTATTGGGACACATCCTCACCCACATTCCTCTCATTGATCAGGTAGTGGTCATGGTTGTAGTACACATCATGATCCACCTATTGACCACTCTTTTGTTGTAGAGGGACATAGACATACTAGTACAAACCCTTCAGCCAGTGTAGGGCATGGTCAAAGTTTAGATGTAGGCCTTGATGATGTTGACTTCATCTTGTCAACAACAGGATGGATGGACTTGTTGACACATGATGATTCTACTTCTATGCCATCTCATCTAGTCAGTTGACTTGGCTCATCATTATTAGGACGTTTGCCAACCAACAGTCATGCTAGCATAGATGCAGAGATGGAGTTAGATGAGACCCAAAAAAATCTAGATGTATTGGTGGACACAATCAATGCTAGGCAGTTTGAGTATTATCAAATGCCAACATATACACAGGTAAATCTATATTTTTTTTACATTTATGTTAAAATTTCAATTGTTTGTTCAACTAATAATTTAGGCACATATACATATCATGCCTTTGTAATTAAATGCATGTTTGAATTTGATTTGTTGCCCACATGTATGCATGTATTGTAGGGGGACATTCATCTTTTTACTCCATCTTTGATGCTAGATCATGTACAACATCAAGACTCATTCGATGATGTAAGTAGTGGACAAGTGAGTTTTAATTTTTTTGAGTTAAACACATGTGATTTTTAAATGTAATATATAAATTGCATGCAATTTATTAATTTAATTTAGAGATTTAATTAAATATGAAATTGTGTACATTGATTTCACTTTCTCTTGAATATATATATTGGGGTCAAAACATCCTAGTGAGCATCTTGATAGTGAGTCTTAGACTACATTGTGAGGAGACGTCATGATGATAGTCTTGAACCTGACGATCTATAGTTTTTTAATATTATAGATTATTTGATTTAGACTATCATCCAAAGAGATTATTTGATCTAAAATTTCATCTAGATTATACATGTTTGATGATTGACATACATATATACATTCTCTAGAGATTTCTTTTGCATGTTAGATTATGTTGGATTATGTTCTATTATGTTGGGTTATGTTAGATTATGTTAGACTATGTTCTTTTACATGTTAGATTATATTGGATAATGTTCTATTATCTTGGAAATTATGTTAGATTATGTTAGACTATGTTCTTTTACATGTTAGGTTATGTTGGATAATGTTTTGTTAAGTTGGAAACTATGTTAGGTTATGTTAGATTATGTTGGATAATGTTTTATTATGTTGGAAATTATGTTAGATTATGTTGGTTTATGAAATTGATGTATATATATGAAATTGGTTAGGGTTAGGGTTGGGTAATTAACTTTACATAATTCCTAATTAGTTACATAATTCCTAATAATGCAAATGATATTTAGATATGATTAAAGTTTAGTACTAATTTCATCCCCTTAAGACAAGTGTTCAAATTTCTTCCTCTCAAGGCACATGTCCTAATTAGTTACATACAAGTTCCTAATTTCTATAATTAGTTACAAATAACAATTTAAACTTTACAAGTCAAATGAAAGAGTAAAAGTAATATATAATTAGTTACAAGTTCTTATTTCATTCCCTTAAGACAAGTGTTAAAATTTCTTCTCCTCAAGGCACATGTCCTAATTAGTTGCATACAAGTTCCTAATTTCTATAATTAGTTACAAATCACAATTTAAACTTCACAAGTTAAATGAAAGAGTAAATGTCATATATAATTAGTTACAAGTCCTAATTTCATCCCCTTAAGACACAAGTCTTAATTTCATCCCCTTAAAACAAGTGCTCAAATTTCTTCCCCTCAAGGCACATGTCCTAATTAGTTGCATACAAGTTCCTCATTTCTAAAATTAATTAAAAATCACAATTTATACTTCACAAGTTAAATGAAAGACTAAAAGTAATATTATTAATTCAACCAAATTGAAAATTGAAAATGATCAAGTGCAACCAAATTTCAAATTTCAAATAGTTCAACCAAATTTCATAATGTTCAAGCTGTTTCAAATTACAAGTTGTTTCTATCTCGTATTAAGTGGGTCAACTTATTGCTAGATAACATTTAATATTTTCATGTGATCATCTATTAGAAATCCTTTAGAATAACTGGGGGAGGGGGGTGAATCAGTTATTGTAAATGTTATAATTCTGTCGGATAAATTATATTATATATGAGATATATAATATATGACAAATATTATATATGGAATAATTAACTTATATTAAGAGTGATATATATATATATATATATATATATATATATATATATATATATATATATATATATATATATATAACCATTATAATATGTTAAGAATATATTACTTGTGTTATAACTATAACTAATGTAAGTTAATATGTTAAAGAGACTTCTTTATTTCACATATATATTCTTTCATATAGTAAATTGGAAAACACATAAAATTTCACAAGTGCTATTACAAGTTACAAATCTTATTTCACTAACATGATATCAGAGCACGTTTCAATCCTGAGAAGAATGTATCACCTCACTATCATATTTATTGAAAGAACTCGTAGTTCTGGTTCTAAATTGGCAGACCGGATGAGCCTCCAACGCCTCTAACACCATTGTTCCTCGGGCAAGAATTATCAGAACAAGTAATGAGATCGAGTCCTTATGTTATATACATTTCTACATCAATGGTCAGTGGGACTAACATGTTGAGGCTTCTAAGGGCTGTGGTGAAGTTAAATGCAGTCGTCGTGTCATTGTAATCAAGAAAGTCGGGCAACAAAGGAGTGCTTGTTGTATTATCGGTGCCTTCGTATTGAAGAATTACAGTAGCACTATTGTTTATGTATTGTGTTCCATCAGGCTGGCTGTTGTATACACGCATTCTAATGTAGTATAGACCTTCCTCCTAATCAATTATTATGAGCACGTCCATTGTGTTGACCGAAGCTATCACAAGAACATCGGTTGTGTATGGTTGCACATAAACTGCATCCATTGCCACAATGGTCATATTGTGCTGAGCTATTTTGAAAAAGGATGTATGAATCACTGTAGCATTTATGATTCTCAGCAGGTGCAGCCGAATGGTGCTGAAGTCCTTATTTTAGGGAGCTATGGAACTATCGAGCTCAATAGAAAGTTCCTTAAAAGGAAGGACGTCACCAGCATTAGAGGAGGAGATGAAATTGTTTTTGGCTCTCTTCACACTTATATTTTTCATCTCCTCAGAATTGCAGATATCTCAACCTCTATATTGCCTACTTCTATTGAAAATATGGGAGATCGCGTAGTAAGAGGTGGGGTAGAAGAAAACATTGCAAGTGTGGAAATAGAGCCACTTGAAGCTTACGCAGCTCTTTATCAAGCTATGTTGGGCTCCTTGCAAGGACCTCTTGCGGCTTCTTTGCAAAGCTTTCCCTCTCCAAAAATGTTCCCTATTGACAAAATTCGTGACCAAGGAGGCAGTGCATACAAGTCACAAATGGATTATAATATGTCAGATCAATCTGCCTAAGATACTGAAGAGGTTGAGCTGGAGACTGCACTTGCAACTAGGGCTTCACCTATGCTCGGTGTTTTGAGATGTTCAATAAAACATCACGAGGAAGGTTACAGGCACAATGAAATTGATGATGAATTACCTATACAAGTTTGTGAAGAGAGAAAGGAATCTGCAAGAGGTATGGACTCGTTTGAAGCAAAAGCTAAATGCAAAACCTTGAAGTCACAATCACCATTAAAATCATTGAACACTCAAAGATATCCAATAGACGTGAGCATCATGAATACCCTACGATGAGATATAAACAAAGAGGTGCCAATGATCCCCATAGATCTTGTGGAAATCTAGAAAAATTAGTCAATGCTCAATAAAGGTTTCATTGCGCTTGGGTTGGGCCTCATCTCGCTTACTTCCAAGTGTGAAATCAAGATGCTCTTCCTGTGCGACTACCAAATTTGAAGTGGAGATCCCATTGATGAAGGAAATTGCTCTGCCATTGACTACGATCTGACCAAACAGAGGGGCATAATCATTGTTAAACATCGATGTGGTTAAGAGTTAAAACCTCGAGCCATTGCCAGATAGGGCCATAACATATTCACAGCAAAAAAATATTTGAGGAAAATTTCTTAGGCACTAAGGAAGTGATTTGTTTATTATAAGAATCTCATGGGAAATTACATTTTCATATTATATTGAAGGCTTTAAATTTTGTGACAAATACAACCTTCATTGGAGAGAATGATAATCACAGCAACAAGCATGGTGAGGAAGAATTGAGACAACAGATACATAATCAATGAGACAAAAACTTGAGCAATAAGTTATTAAAGGCTGCGATTATTAAATGGGAATGTTAAGAACCAATAATTATTTTTAAAAATAATAATAATAATAATAATTTAAAAAAATAAAAAATCATATGGCTGTGACCCATCTACTATGTCTTCAAGAGTACACTCATGGTTGAGAAAATTTGGTCCATATTAATCTTCTTTATATTTTGTTCACTTCTATGGTTGGTACAGTTCTATCTCCCATGTAGAGAAATAGGAAGTTATTGAATCTATAGGCCTATGCCAATGAAAGGGGCTGCCTTGCCTTGGTGAATAGTAGGGATGCCCTAGACCCAATTTCTACTGGTGCTCGTATAATCACTATTGATTAAGCGGTTCTTGATAAGGATTCTAAAGTCTAAGAACAAAATAAGCAAAGATGAGTGATCATAGAAGATTATGAACTCGTGGTATGTTCTGGCCATCTATTACAAACTATGTTAGAGATAAAGTCTATCATATATAATGAGATGCAAAATATGTTCAATAATATAAGAGTAAGAATCTAACATTGTAAGGGGGAATGATAACCAATGTTCTATTCCCATTTGAACTGTCCTTATATGGGAGCAGAAAAGATGTACTCAAATTGTTTGACAAATTCTTACATGGAGGCATTTCCTAATTTGATGCATATGAACCTTCATTGGAGCAACTTATATTATTGCAGATAAGTATTTATTATCCTTGAGTATTGCATGTATCTACTCATTGTAGTCTCTCCCTTATTTTGTATTTCTATAATTACTATAAAGAGCTATTTGCCTTAATCTTTTCCTTTGTCTCTAAGGATGTTATTGCAGGAAAATATGATTGGTACATTAGATATTCTACCGAATATTGTGTAGGACTCAATGTTATGACAGTAGCTCTAAAGAAGTTCCTGATCTAGAATTCATTAGTCACTTGATGATCATGCTAGATAAAGTAAGGCTTCTTGAAGTGAATATATTTGATTATTGAGATTATGAGCAACCTTCTATATCAAGAGGGAGTTTTGGCAGTTCATTGGAGACAATCTTGGACAAAGAAAGGGAGCAGATAGGTCAAAAGACCTTATGCTATCAGGATACCCATTGAACTAAGGAAGCATGACATGACTTGCTACCAAGAGGTTAGAAGGATGATAGCAAATTGAAAGGAAGTCTAACATTTCATCAGAGAGAACCTTATGCTAAGAGGGCAGAAAAGTTGATATCAAACTAAGATGGAGAAACCTTATTCTCTGATATGTTTTATGGTGAATGTTGTGACAACACCACATGATAGTATTCGTGGAGACTTCATGCGAACTTTTGATGTCATACATGTATGAGCCCGTCCCCTCTGTACAAAATGAAGAAGTGACAACTTCTAAATGATTATCACTTGTATTAGGAGAAGTTGTTGTAAAGTGACGTCCTTACAATAACTTGTAGCATGATTCATTTTTGTGAAATTGTTTCATGTAAAGGCTTTATCTTATAAATCAACAACTAGGCAGTTGATATCATTAATTTGATTATGTACAAGTTGCTTGTATAGATATATTTTTGGTACATGGTGTATATCTTGTCTTGATATTCTGATAGGCCATTACCACATTGAGTACTTAGTGGATATCATTTAGCTGATGTTCTGATAGGCCATTACTCAGAGTATTTGGTGAATATCATTTGATTGATATTCTGATAGGTCAATGCTCATGTTACCAAATATGATATCAAATAGTAATTGGTGAATATCATATGTTGATATTTTGATAGGCCAATACTTACATGATATCGTATTCTAGAAATCTTCTGATCAAAGATTTCCTATATGTATTATTTTTGAAATATTACCTATGGTGTAATACCTATGTGTTTTATCCTTCTTCATTAAGAGGGAGTGTTAATGTTATAATTTTGTCAGTCAAATTATATTATATCTATGAGATATATAATATATGACAAATATTATATATGGGATAATTAACTTATATTAAGAGTGATATGTATATATATATATATATATATATATATATATATATATATATATATATATATATATATATATATATATATATATATATACATATACATATACATATACATATACATATACATATACATATACATATACATATAACCATTATGATATGTTAAGGATATATTACTTGTGTTATAACTATAACTAATGTAAGTTAATATGTTAAAGAGACATGTCTCTTCACGAGACATGCCTCTTTATTTCACATATATATTCATTCATATAGTAACTTGGAAAACACAAAATTTCACAAGTGCTATTACAAGTTACAAATCCTATTTCACTAGTTATTCAAGGTCCAAATGTCCAATTCAAACTTTTCATCAAACAAAATGTCACGAGTACATTTGACACCATTTTTAGACCAAAAATTTTGACCATCTATTAAAATGTTTTAGATTGGTCGGAATATGGAACAAAAAATATGTTTTTTTTTTTTTAAATCCATGCCCGTGTTGGTTGAAATTTCGACCAACATGAGCCCATGTTGGTCAAAATTTTGACCAACACGAGCTTTAAATGTTAAAATTAAAAAGGGTTTCAAATATTTCATTATTTTGTTTAACGTGTGTGTGTAGGGGCTCTTTTGCAGCAATATGAGAGGCTATAGACCTGGTATTTTGATATTGGGTACACTTTGACTCATCAATTTGGAGGTGGGTGTTGGGTGCAAGAATTTTTTCCTGAGGGTTGTTGCAGGATTTAGAGCACCGCAATGTCTTCTCCAAGCAAGAGGCAAGAGATGGATGTTATGAAACTGTAAGTAATTATTATTATTTTTCTTGATGTTAGCTTTATGATCTTAATGTTGTTCCAATGGGCATCAACGTTTCAGACTGCATTCCATTTTCTAGGACGAGTAAACTAATTATTATTATTATTATTTGTGTTCTTCAGTGCTATCGATTATGCAGGATTTTATAATTTCCTACTTATTTTATTTTTGGGCTTGTTCTTGGCTCTTTGTATTGGTGGTGAACAAATTTTGGGTGCTCTTGGCCATTGTTTTGAATCTCAAGTTACCAGTGCAGATTAGGTTATTGAAAATTTGAAAGGTAGGATATATTTTGTTATTTTTTCCTCTTTTCTTGCTTTAGTGATTGCAAAAAATTGGGATGTAATTTTTAGGAGCATGCCCATGTGCTTTTAGTTGGCAAGATATTAAGGTAGAGTTCATTGGGGTAGGGGAAACCTTCTTGGGCGTTAAGAAGTGAAACTTTAGGGCCTCAGGGTTTACAAGGTTGTGATGATTCTCTCCAATTGGATTTATTTCATGGCTCACTAGAACCAACAGGCCAATTCTAATTGGGATGTATCCTTTGCTAGAGAAATTTAATGTCTTTGAGATTCAATCTTGGATCTCCTGAGAGTATGGGGAACATCTGATCCTTGAGCTTTAGTAGTCCACAATAAATGTTTCGTTATGCCAAAATACTCACGAACCAAACATTGGTTATATCCTCATAGAGGTTCTGATGTTTTGAAAAGAGCATAAATTGCCTAAGATTTAGATCCCATATTCATTGATGAATATATATTTAGGTATCTCATTGAGTCAGTGACTATTTTTGTAAGGAAAGCCCACTTACTGGTGTTATGCATCGGTGGTAGTATTGATACTTTATTGCTTGGATGGTAGGGTTAAACTTGCAATAAGCTGGAACCTCAAAATGTTGGGGTGATGCTGCTATAGACTGCATTTTTCATGTTATTGGGTTGCCTTCCATTGTCAATATGTGCATATCCCCCAATGAATGATTTTCTCTATGTTTGATCTTTGAAGTTGGTTTTTTGAACATCTATAATATAGTTAGTGCTTAGCAGCAAAACACCAAGCATTTGTAGCTCAAAAAAAATTTAAAAAATTTGTTTAGTTGTATCTATGTGAGCTGAGAGTTCTAAAATGTTTAAGCTAGGAAAATTTACCAAATCTATATTTGTGGACTTGACTTTTTGGGATAAAAATTCACTCAGCAATTTCAATAGTCATTAAGAAATGTTCCATATATTTAAAAAATTCTATAGATGATTCCCAGCCTGATGGTATTTGTTCTTGTTAGATGTGCATTATATTTCACAAGTGGTGGGCATTTGCTTGGAAGAAGCAGTTGTCACAAGTTCATATTCAAGTGCATTTATGATTGTACTTATTCTTCAGGAACAATTTTTTTGCACCTAGTTAATAATTTGCCAATTTTACATTTTTTATCCTTTCTTCTCTTAAAAACTAATCAAATACATTTCGATGATTGATCATGATTTTATTGGACAGATTTGCAAAGTATGTTATGATTTGGTAAAGAGTGGATATGGTCATTGAGCTTTAGTACATGTGTGTCAATTATGATCTTAGTTTGTGCTAAACTAGATAGATTGGTTTACTTCAAACAACTAGATCCAACTTTGAGAAAAGTGATTCATATTAAGGTGAGATTAATTGCTATCTGAAAGCACTATATCATTTTATATAGGGTTTCTTACCCAACTTTCACTCTTTATCTCTAATGATGGAATGATTCTAAGGTACAAGGTTAAGAAATATAGTCCTCATGATTGGTAAACAATTCCAAAATTCCAAAATTATACTATCCTGGATACATGATTCACATTGGTGGAATGCCATTCTTTCCTATTGTCAATTCTTTTACCCCAGAAAGGAATATTTGTGCTTGCTTTGTAGTGGATATTTTATTAGTGTTACTATATTATGCTCAACAATTTATGAACAAAGAGATTTAGGATTTTTCTAATACCAATTATTCTGGATATACTATGTATATTTTGATCTTTATTTTTGGAATGTCATAATTTCTCACTGTTATTACTTTATTTCATACCAAGGATTAATGCCTTGTTCGCTCTGCAGTGGACACATTCTACTCTGTACAACTTGGTATGCCTATATTAGGGTTAATGTCATACAAATGATAGTGACAAAAAATGAGATTTAGAGATTCATTGATTAGTGTATTGATAAATTTGACAAACATTAATCGTTCCTTTTTGATATTTCTTAATTATCATGTAACGTGGTTGAAACATTTGCAATTGATGACCATTAAATTTAATTTGCAATCAAAATAATATGTCTAATGCAGTCGAGGATATTTTTTTTTGTGAGCCCAGCCTTAGTTGGTGACCACTGACAATTATAAAGTGTTGTCCAAGATTTTTTAGCTTTATTTTTTGTGAACGGTAGGATTTATATAGAAGGTTGTGACTCTTAGTTCCTTGTTAGTGTTGCCTTAATTAATTTAGCCTTGATGTCATGCTATGTTCAGGAAGAACTCTCCTACAAGTCAATTCATCACCACTTAGAATTTTGTACACTTATATACTAGACTTGTTATGTAAAGTTTTACATTATGCAAAATTGAAATTAATCCATCTTAAGGGATGCATCATTTAGGTAATCTTGTTTATTGTTCTATGCCTATTCAATTATTTTCCATTAATAGAGTTTTCTTTTGTTAATGGTCATTAAGCATCTTTTTGCATATGTGGTTAAAATGTCTTAGCATTATTTCTAGTTCATGAAAATAGATAGAGAAGGTTATATTATAGGAGTATCAATAAACAATGTAAGTCTATAAGCTTACAAGCTATCAGGGAACACCAAGTATCCTAGACCAGACACAATCATGGACAAAATTGTAACAATTATTATCTACCAAACAGTGTCATGACTGCCATGAGGACTAGCAAGACCCTAAACAACCATGTTTATCTTAAGAGTGACATACACATCCAAAGTTTAATAGGCTTAAAATGTCCTTTAGTTATTGACTAAAGTAGATTAAGTTTTAACAATAGCATGACTTAGAAATATCAACATATAATATAAAATCTAGTACATCCATCAACTACAGTCATTTCTGATTATCATTAAGTCACGTCTTTTCTTTATTCTGCAATTTGTGCATTGCTTCTCCAAAAACAAAAGCTTCAATTTTTCTTCTATTGGGAGCTGCCATTTTTCTTACCTCAAACATTTTTCCCCTATAAAAATTCCTTAAGTAAAGCTATAATTCTTGATTAGAAGATTATTCTTTTATTTTTTTGGAGGTTGAAATTAGATGTTCAATGACAATGAGTATTATTAGGTATGATTGGAAACAAATTCCTAGATATGAATGAAAGCTAAAAGAGTGACACGGGATTTATTTGTCTTCCATGACTGAGAAGAATTTGCTATCTTATATAGTTTTTGAAAGCATACATAGTGCATTATGTAAATAATTTTTGGCCTCATTCAGAATATGAGATTTACTCCCCTAAGGCTATGGTGCATCATTGCTTCTACTTGCACTGGAAACTTTGTGATGATTTAAATCGAATTCTAATTAACAACTACTATCATATCTCGATGTGAATAAGTTACATACTTCTCCTACATTGGTTTGTACTAGTTTATTGCTAATATCAACCATGGTTTCATATTCTCATTGTAATGCATGACAAATCCACCATCTATCAGCTACATATCAATGCTTATGTAATAGGTTTATAAATATATCCTTGGTTGTATTTTCTCTATCATATGCTGAGAAATGTGGAAAATATTTTAACTAGTTTACCTTGTTGGAAATTGTAGAACTCTATGTGTTCTAGAAATTGCTTTTGCAAATTCTTTATGTGAATCATTCTAGGGATGATTTCAGCATTTTTTAATGTACTTTAGTTTTGAAGTTTGAACTACCTAGGGTAGAGAGAAAAGCATATAAATGGAAAGGCTTGCTTGATCCATATGCAAATGATTAATTTTATTGACATTTTTGGTATAGTTGTATTCAAGGTGAACACAAGCTCAATGTGATTGATTTGTGGTCAAAGTCATTTTTAATGATTTCTTATCATCAGCTCCATCCTCATGGTTATCCTATGTGTTTACTTTCTTCAAAATAGTAAAAATCATAAATGTTGAGATCTACTAATTAAGCATAATCTTCCAGTAAGTCAAGTTCTTTTTTATTTTTAATTTTTTATAGCTTGATAACCTCTTCATGAAAGATATTTAATGAACTCATGAAATATCTAGACGTTTTGGTTGCTTAGGATTCTAGGACTAAATCAAATGTCAATTTGAATCAGCCATCACTTTCTATGGTTGAATTTCTCGAAAACATTTTTCACCTTCAAGAGTATTGTAACTATGGCTAAACAAATTGAAGTTGCAAGATATTTCAAACTATATAAACTTTGACCATTCTAGGGTTAGGAGGGATTGGCAAATGCCAATGTTCTTGAATACTTCTCTTGTAAATTTTTGCATTGTAATTTAACTCTTTCCAAGATTTCTCCAGAGGTTTCTTATATTTTATGCCCACTCAATTAGCAAATCTAGAGTTTTCTTCGCTTCTACTAGCTTTAAGAAAGCGCATAGACAATAAAAGATACCCATTAATGTCTAGGAACTTTACAATTAGTAGAAATTAATTATAATGAAAATAGTTGTTGGTCTTCAGGATTTTCTTACAACTTTTCATTTAGCTTTCATATTTTTTATACCCAACTTACAACTTATGTGTTTACTTAGTTACTAATAACCTACTATTTGGTGCTTGTTATTTTCAACACTTCGTCTTTTTACCACTAACCACCTTTTTGTCATCTATGGATGTCAATAAAATTTCTTTCCTCTTTTCTTTCGAATAACTCCTTACAATGATACTGATCATGATGATATCACCAATTTTGAAGTCACATCTTCCCCATAACTAATGTCTCATCATTCTCCTTCCCTGAGAGTGCATACCTTAGTTTCAGTGCTTTGTTGTTACATCTTGTTTTACAGTCAAAAGGTTGTCAAGTTTTTTAGTCAATTCTTGCTTATCTACTCAATGGAAATATTGTCTGCGTCAATCACTATTTAACCTAAATAGATTTATATCTTGAATAATTTGCTTCTCGATTTGATTGTGTTTTATTTTTTTACATCAATGTTTCAAATCACACTCAACATTTCTAATCTCACTGCGTAATCCATCAGTAGGATGAAGAGAGAAAATGGAATATATTTATATGCTCAGCTTCTTCTAGCATAGGGCCATGCACTTTCTCACAATATGATCATATGGAACTTGATGCTCCTCTGATAACTTGATATTAAGAATGTAACATTCTCACTAAACTTGCTACATGCCTTATTCTTAGTTTCTAGGGGGGCTAAATCCTAATTAGTTTAGAGCCAGTTGACAAAACTTGAAGATAGAGAAAGAATTAGGATAGATGTAAGTATTAGGGTGAGCCATTGTCACTAGATAGTATAGGGGTCCTGATAGTTTTCCAAGCATTGGGAGTGTAGATCTAACCAATAGGGAAACAACATAACCTGATTGCCATCCTTGTCTATGTCTTTGTCATACAACCATACATTTACCTTAATAGATCTAAGGTGTGGTCAATTGTAATTTGACCCTTATCTCCATGTTCTCTCAAAAGTGAGTATAGAGTAGAAATCTCCAGCTGCTAGGCTTCATCAACATTGAAGAAACCATAAGAGTTCTGTTGTCAATCAGGATTTGTGCCTTTAACGAGATGTAGAATCAAGCTATCCTGTGAAACAATGGAAACTCTCTCAGGTGGTGGGTTGTCCTAAAACGAGAGAAGAATCTCCAGAAGCTAGGCTAGTTCCTAGGTTGTGATCACCTAATCCTAAATTGTACCTGAGATAAGCGTAAGAAATGAAAGAATGAATGATAAAAACTAATCTAAGTGAGGTGACACACCAATGGTTTTGAATTTAATTTTGATTACTTCAGCACAAACTACGAAAAGATAATTGATTCACAATATCAGACAATCATGTAATCACAAAAGTGTTTCTATGTAAGGATTGGGATCTCCTGCTTTGAAAGGAATACCTAAGTTTCACCAATTTTCTACAAGAAAACAATAATCACAAACATAGACCTACAATCACATGTATCACGATTCAAATCTGCAACTAGGAATGTAACTATAATGAAGACGAACACAACATTAAAGCAAGAAATTCATTAAATTGCACAAAAATCTATGATAAGGAACCACTGTATCTCTATAATCAATGCTGAAAAAATCTCTGTCACAAGTGCCCTTACAATCAACTCAAAATCTGCTATGTGCAAAAAATCTAAATTCGAAAGAAGGTCCTTCATAATGAGGTGAAAGTACAATATATAGAAGAATAACCCTAACTCATATTCTAAAAAACAAGCCTAGGAAAAATCACCAAAAAATGATGAAAATAATGAAGGAGCCTCTGAAAACTGCACTCAACCACCTACCCAACTAATGGATAACTCAAAACTGCCTCTAACTCTCCAAAATCATGCACAAAAAGCTCAGACTAGGATATACTGAATAACCCTCAAAAATAGCATGTGAAAATGCTCCAAATTATGCAATATATGCATAAAATAAGCCCTCAATCTGAATTGCATGCATAACTAATCTCAACTGCCCCATAGGATGCTAAAAATATCATCAAATAACTCATAAACCTACATGAGGAACTGGAATTAAACCTAGCCTCAACGAGTACCCCCTGTTAACTGAATGTCCCCTTGTTCCAAAAAAGCTTTCCAATTTTCTCCCCTTGCATTTAGGCATTAACACATATAATTCCCTTTAAATAATAAAATCAATGATTTTATAATTATAATCACTTGATTTATCATTTTTACAATTATTTCTTTTATTATATTTAATATTAATGTGTTTGTCCTTTATTTGTCAAACTTTAATTTACAAACACGTTAATATTAAGTATAATAAAGGGAATTAGTATTTTTGTTTTTATTAATATTAATATTTGTTGGTAAATTAAAATTTAAAACATATTAATAATAATAAAAATAGAAGAATATAATAGTCTATATAAAAAAAAAAACTTTATTAGTTTTATATGTATAAAATTATAATTGATATAACTTATCAATTTCATACATATAAAACTAAAAATGGAGTTTTATTAAAAACACATGCCTTTATTTTATAGCATGGACCTGAAATTCTATTAAAAATAGCAAAGGGAAAACTTGAAATACGTTTAAGGCATTTGTAAAAGGCATTTTTTGTGTTTTGTTTGCTCCTTGCGTGGGGGAAGAATGAAGGGTTTTCATCAAACCCTAGCTGCGTGACTGGTCTTTGCTGTATTTTTTCATTCTCTGTCATGGATGCCATTGATTTCATGATACCATGCTACCTTCTTCTCTCACATGAGCATTGTTCTTGCTGTTGGGCACAATTTTGGTTTTTTGGATGCCGCTTTTTGTTGTAATCTGGGCATATTTGTATTCGCTATGTGCTGATGGACGCCATATTATGCTTGTTGGGCGTTGGTATCTTGCTGTGAACCTATGATTTGAATGTTTGTGAGACACCATTCTATGAGCTTGGATGGCTTCATGCGCTTGCAAATTTTCTTCTTGGAGTTATCTTTGGACACCATATTCACTAGTATGAGCCTTTGTTGGGTCTACTTTCTGTTGTTACCAAAAAACATGTTCCATATAGCAGTATATTTTACTGTTTCTAGACTCGATTTTTTCTTTGAAATTTATGGGTTCTTGATCTGTATCATTTGATATACATTCGGTGGTGAAATTTCAACGGTTTGCATATAGAAAGTGATTTTCTTAACCCATTTGGTCATACATTTGATGTTGTGTATGAACTTGTTTTGTTGTTACCAAAACATGCTGTGAATACTCCATTTTGTGGCTTTTTACTAAAGATTCGAACCTTGTGCTGTACGTATTGTTGAAGATCTATAATCTAAAATTCTCTTATTGCTGTTACAATGTTCTGCATCTTTTTCTTTGTTATGCTTTGCCACATGTTCCTCAACAATGATACTGCTTGTTTCTTTAAGAGGAATTCCTATTTGATCCACCTCTCTATATGCATCTCCAAATATTACACCATGTGCTTGTAACCGCCTTGAGCTTGCAAATATTCTGAACATAATGACTGTAACACTTTACTTTTATGCTTGTTAGTATTAAAGGAATGTTTACTTCCACTTGACTCTTTAATCCCTTGTATAATAGTTATTACTTTTTTCACTTCTGAGTTGTTGTATCAGTGCCAATTCTTTTTAGCCCAATTTTTTCTGCCATTTGCATGCCAAGGTTGACTAAATCTGAATTTCAGTAAATGACTTGAAGGGAAAAAATAACTAAAATCTAGATCCTATTTCAGTTGACTAAAGACAGAATTGGGTTTTCTATCCACAAAGTTTGTTACACTCCATGTTTTCAGTATTATCATCTCCACAGCAATGCCATATGAAAAACAAACCATCTCTTTGTTAAAGCCTCTAGAAGATGTCTCCAACTTTTTCTAGTAACCAGGAGGTTAAACTTATAGATTTAAGAAACATTTTAGTGCAGAGAAATTGCTTATGTTGCTAAAATCAGAAATACAAATACTGTTTGAAAGTTGAAATAAGTAGGTTCCACAAAGCAGTACAGCTATTCTTTCCAAGAAATTCATGGGCTGGCGAGGACAACTTTCATTGTTTGTAACAGTCTCTTTGACCACCCTCTTGCCATTGCTAGAGATATTATAAGATTCAAGAGCTTTATTATCATGACTTGGCTCACTGTTTATGGCTTCATTTCTATAAATCTGACCATCTGTTGTTCCATCCTTTAGCATAATACTGGTTATGGATAAAAACGTGTAATTTTTGTTTTTGTTTATCTATAAATCTGATTATTACTTGAAGATCATGCAGAATGTGAATAAGATGAATACCATGAATTCATGCTTCTATATTTTGCTCATAGCGGTCTGATATGTCATATTAACAAAGGAATGCAGCATAAAAATAAAGTTCTTTTCCTTACAAACCTGTTTTCTGTTACCAAAATAAATCTCCCAGTCTGCTCAACACTATGAGTTAATGATTTTCTAATGTTGATACTCCTATTTTTCTTATTTATTTGGCACTGATAAGTAATTCTGATTTACCTTGTGACTAATTGCATATGTACCTTCTTGATATACGCTGAAATATGCTTGTAAAAATAATTGAAATTCCTTTAGCTTTAGATTTTGAAACCTTACATGTCCTTCATGATTTGACCAGAAGGTCCCATACTTGAACTTATGTATGCCCCCTCGACAGTCTCCTCTCGTCCTTTGCCTTTGCCGCTACATGATTCAACTAGAAATTTCCACGCTTGTAATGTACGTGTGTCCCTTCCATGATCCCCTCTAATCTTTTGGTCTTCGCCCCTCCTTGATTTGACTAGAAAGTTTTGTGCTTGTAACTTATGCACATCCTTTCTATGATCTCCTCAATGTCTTCAATCAGCTACATTGGTTTAACCAAAAGGTCCCATACTTGTAACTTATGTATGCCCCCTCAACAGCCTCCCCAATATCGTCTATCTTTACCCAAACAAACTTAGCCAAAAGGCTTCCTGCATGTAACTTACGCATGATCCTTCTATAGCTTCAAGTCTTCATGCCTATATCTGCACATGGAACAAACTCATTAGTAAAAAATAGGTTTTATCTTCTTCAGATTGTTCTTGCCTTCTTTCCTTTTAGCATAGTTATCTGGATAACCATGTTGTATAAATAGCAGAGTATAGATGATAGCAAAGTTTTCCATTGCTCAGTTCGTATGAACTGATCCATTTCTTTACTCATTTTTTGTAGGTTTTACTCTCAGATGGAGATGCGGGATCAGGCCTCTAGCGTTCAACGCAACAACTTTCCATTTAGGCAATGGATGCCTTTCCTTTCTATCTCTTTTTCAATACTTTTCTATTTGTACAATGTGTTTAATTTAGATATTTATGTTAGGAGCTGAGAGCACTAGTAATATCTGAATACATTGTATTCAAGTACTGTGTAAACATGAACACTTTGTAAAAAAATATTTCTGAATACTTGAGTAAAAAGTATTATTTTTGGTACTTGTATCCTAAAAAAGTGATCAATTCTCTTTCTTATGCTTCCTGTACTTTGTTTGTTGCATTCTTTTCATTGTGTACTATATACTCTCAACAGCTAAACACACTTAGTCAGCAGATAGAACATATTCAATTTAGCATAAAACATGACAATTTAAGAAGCATTTTAAATTGGTAACAAGTTCAAAAAATCAGCAAAACCTGGGAGTTATATATAGAAATTTGCATTATGGAGGTAATAGATGCTTATGCGAAGAGTTACATTCTATCTTCGAGGCAATTCTCTTGAGTTGGATTGTAAGAGTTCTTGCCACAGTATTTTGGGACCTTGTTTCACTTTGTTGTAATGTCTTAGTGGCTTTTGGGTTTCCTTGAGTATATATATTGAAGGCTCAAGCTAAAGGCATCATTATTATTTTCTGTGGGGTTCCATTGTTGATCATCTTTCATTTTGCCATCTGTCTCTTCTACTTTATCAAGTTTATTCTTCAGAACCTCTAAGGCTTCTTCCAAGAGTCTCTCCTTCCGTTCTATCACTTCTTTTTCCAATTCAGCATTGGTCACCATGATGATTTCTCTTACCAATTCACCTTCAAAATCAGACATACACAATGCCTAATCCCAAACCTTTAACTGGCTATGATACCAATTTGATGAAATTAAATCCAATCTTTCGAGTTAGGCCACTACGCCCAAACTAACCAATGGCTTCTATTGAGCCTATAGGGTTGCTTCCTAACCCTATTCCTAAGAGGATATCTCCCAACTATACCCTTTCTCATGATCTATTCACACCAATTGTTTGTATCAACTTCTATCACCCAAATCTTGAAATGAAGGCATTTCCCCTCTACTAGACAAAACTTGGCACAAACCCCAATGCAAAATCTAGGACTATTGTATGGTCCCCAACATGACATTTCCAAACTCCTCTAAGCATCCCAAGTCACCACTCACAAGCCCACTTCATGAAACTCTATTTCTTGCTTATGTGACCTAGTAGGTCTAGAGCCCCAATTAGGCCTCCTATTGAGTTTTTTGGGCTTTCTTTCTAAAAACTTCCAAAAAACCTACCAAAAAACCAATGGATTCTGATACCCTTTTCTCCATTTTGACAAATTCAAAAAGCTACAGTACCCCAATCTATCCGTACAACACTTTACTATAATCAAGTCTAAAAATGAGGTTTCAAGAGTGTGCATCAGCATTAGCGAAGGGTTTGGTTTTTCACCACTCAAAACTTCTCTTCTCACACATAGCTTCACAAAAAATTGCTCCTCCTAGTAGGATGGTAACGTAGACCCCTTCAATTCAACATGATCTGAAATCATGCACTTCTTCAGTCTGTTGGTCCCTAGCCAGTTACACTTCAGCTACCTAGGGCCTCAACAAAACCTCCTCATACCTGTAGTTAAAAATTTGAACAAAACATAAATACAAAGCCTTAAGTGTCTAGTAGCCATTTTTACAATTTATTTACATGGTCTACCATGTGGAACAAGAACTATATCCAAGTTTCTACGCCCAACCCTGTCCAAAATAGTTGACTGGCAAAAAAAAGAAGATTTTCTTAAACAAAGAAAAACTTCACTCCAACACCTCAAATTGAAAAATTTGATTCAAATTTTATTGTTTTAACTAATCACAAGGTGCATTTGGCTCTGTCAATTCATGATCAAGGAAAGAAAGCCATGTTTTCTTGAAATCTATTATCACAGTCACAAAAATTGCTCCTAAACATGTCACAGTCTGTGCAACTGACTGCTCCCAACCTATCCTTAGGATTGACAAGGTAGTTTCTCCCCTTTCACATGTGTTTAGGTCATTTTTAATTCTTTCCTAACACTTAGGTTATATGTTTTGCGGCTTGCCATTAGACACAAAGTTGTCATGACAACTTTTTCAGTTTTTGCCCTATGTTTGTTTTAAGACCTAAAACACCCCTAACACCTTAAGGAAAGTTATATTATAGTTAAATAAGACTATTTCAATCAATTCCATGAATTTTTTCCACCTTTGACCAACCTTTGACCAAGTTGGCCTACATAGGCAACTTTAGCTTAAATGCTCAAAAACACTCTAAATGACCTTGCTATCTTTACTAACCTATAAAACCACTAAAGACTACTAACCCAACACACATGGCGTCATATTCTAGACCTTAAGTCTTGGTGGTTGGCTAAAACCACCTACAAGCTAAAATTGGGCAAACTAACTAGGTGCTCCTGCACCAGTTTGCATTCTTGAAGCCAAGTTAGGCATATGTTTTATTCATGGGTGTTGTCATTTTTGGGCTATAGGTTCAGTTTGAAGAGATTGTTGACATGCAGAAATGCTTATATCTCCTAGCTAAAAAGAAATTATTTTTCTTGGGAGGTCATTGGTCCTACTATTACTCTAGGTAAGTATACTTAATGGTTAAAAATTAATTTTGATGGTAAGTGTCTGGATGTAGTTGAGAAAAATGTCTAAAGTGTACTTGTAGTTCTTCTTTTCATTAAAGTATCAAAGATACAAACAATCAATCTTTCTAACAAGTTTTAGAGTTATTTATCTGCAGGATTTTTGTAGAAACCTGATTGAAAGGAAAAGTTTTGTGTCATGAGTATTTTGTAAAGAAAATTCATCTTATTCTTAGGATTTTTTTTGTTTTGTTCCGGTATTAGATTACCTTTGTATCTTATAATTATCATACGGACTCAATTTGCTATGTTTTTTGCTTCCTAGGTTAGCTTTATATTTTTTGAGTTTACATGCTTTTGGTTGTATTCTATCAACATATTTTTCATTGTAGATATTATTATATATTCTTTCTTTCATCATTTTTAGTGAAGCATGGATGCCAAGCCATGTCTATTCCTTTGTCATTGTGGATTGGCTTCAAAATTTCTAAATGTTTTATCATGCACTCGTAACCTATTGTTTGAGGCAATGACTTGTCCAATGGAATTTTTCCATTACTTTTTGTGAGCATAATTTAGTGTTATCTTACC
Organism: Cupressus sempervirens; assembly: GCA_028749045.1. Classification (NCBI taxonomy): domain Eukaryota; kingdom Viridiplantae; phylum Streptophyta; class Pinopsida; order Cupressales; family Cupressaceae; genus Cupressus; species Cupressus sempervirens. Next base: position 637,794,407 of record CM053789.1, on the reverse strand, counting down.
AGTTCTTCATTTTGGGTTCACTTGCAAGTGAATAAGAAAAAGCAAGGCAATCCTGCAATTCATTAAAATTTGATATTAATTTATATTATCTTTGGTTGTTTTGTTTTATAATTTTTGTGCTTGCTAGTGTCTAATTATTTTAATTACGGGCGAAGACATCCCTTTGCAATGTGCATGCACATCTAAATAATTTAGTTGCTCTTAGACAAATAGAAAATAGGTAAACCCATCGCAAATATTTAGGTGCTGGTATCCAAATATGAGGTAAATTAAAATAGTAGTATTTTTCAAGTTGTTAAATGTATTTTTAATTATTTCTTCATTACTTCACCTTTGGAAACTTTCTTATTTGCTTGACAAATTTAGCAGTGTTCTTTGATGAACTAGACATTTCAACAATAATTCTCTATGAACATTGTCTCTTGAAGGCTATTGTGCAACTTATTGAAAGTTAAGTTCTTGATATCTTTGTCATAAAGCTATAGAAAATCTTCAGTTGAAGTTATTTTACTTCTAGAATATCTGTTAGTCTGATACAATTTGCATCATTTTAGAGATTGATAAATGTGATTTTTGTGATGGCAGTGGCTTATACATTCATGTGGGTTTTCCTAACTTTTGATGTTGGAGCATTGTTTGGAACACAAGAATATGGTAGCAGAGGGTAAGCCATTTGTGAAATACCATTGGCTTCAACTAGTTTTCTGACATCAGTGCTGGTACGAAGTAAAAAACACAAAATTTTAGTGCAAAGTAATTCCAATACATTTCATAATTATTTCCTCTCACTTTTGGGTCATATAGGTGATGTGCTTTCTACAAGGCACATTGTGTCAAGTTCAAGAACCCTCATCTGCTCAATATCTACATCTATAATAGAAACTTTCTCAAGGAGTTTGGGATTGTATTTTGATGCTCAAGAGAATAGCTTCTCTAATAACTCTAATGGTCATCTATTCAATATCATTGTCAATGATATTTGGAAGGTCAATTCATTCCTATCTAGGCCAGAAAAAGTTCATGCCACAGAGTTGTTTGGGGTTCACTTTATAGGAGGTGACAAACCATATCTGATTTCAGGTTCAGATGATCATACAACCAAGGTGCTCGTTACAAATTCCTTCCTGGTTGACATTTGTTACTTTTTGTATGGATCTTTTTGAATAATAGTCCACTGCTCATTTGCTTTGGTGTACTTGTATCAGGTGTGGGATTACCAAACAAAAAGTTGTATCCAAACTCTTGAAGGACATACCCATAATGTATCAGTAGTTTTCTTTCATCTTGAACTTCCTATCATTATCACTGGTTCTAAAGATGGTACTGTAGGCATTTGGCATTCAATGACATATAGGCAAATTTATTAAATTACTTTTTTCATTGGATTTTGTAAACATGCAATCTATTTCTAGATGATAGTGCCACTTGCATTTGGCATTTTTAGCACATCCAATGATGTATACTTGTTATTTTTAGTCCATTGCTGAAAATATTGGATAAAATCATAAATATATGGTCTCCTGTTTATGGTGTACTTGTATAGTCTCCTGTATGTGTGCTGCATAAGGGACATATTGTCATGGGACTTGTATTTTTGTTTATGAAAGCAAAGAATACGTTGATTAACTTTTGCAAGGATTATCATTATTGTACCTAACGAACATTTATCAATATTTAGATGTTATGGTTGAAATTGTTATGTGTTGACAACTATGATTAACTATTGAAGTATTCCTTTGTAGGCTAGAAAATACATTGAATTATGGGCTAGAACATGTATGAGCCATTGGCTATGCAAAAGGGTTAAACCAATGAGGATGTATTACTTCTATTTGCCTTCATATCCCTATCTAAATATCTACACTCTACATTTGTTCAACAAGCTAAAGAAAAAACATTCCGTATGACCAATTACAAGACCCATCAATCAAATTAATATTGGCAAAACAATTTTTTATTTCATCTCTTAATGTTTTATGGTCGTGTATTTTAACATATTTACAAACTCAGATTAAGAGTAATAGTTGAACAACGAGGTCTATCTAGCTAGTTTGTTGAGCAAAAAGTGAAACTATTGTTTTTTCCTTTAAATGAATTCTTATTACAGCCTAGATAATTATTTTTTTCAATTTTTTATTTACTTAAAAAAATACTCATGTTATTTTATTTATTTATTTTATAAAATATAAATTTACCTTTTTAAAATAAAACATATTTTTATTTATTTATTTTTAACTATCTATCATAATTTCCATTTCTTATGCTTTCTTTAAGTTGATTAATCTTGCTTTTTGCAAGGTTGCTATTGGTTATGATGAAGGAACAATCATGACCAAAATTGGTCGTGAGGAGCCAGTTGCTAGTATGGACAGTGGTGGGAAGATTATTTGGGCAAAGCACAATGAGATACAAATTGTAAATATTAAGGTAGTTGGGGCAGAAATTGAGGTTAGACCTCTTTTACATAGTCCTTGAGGTTTACTTTTGCATTCACAAAATTTATTTAGAAACTTATTATCTACAAATTCATATTTTTGTTGAATTTTGGTGTTCATAGGTGATAGATGAGGAGAGATTGCCCTTAGCTATCAAGGAATTGGGTAGTTGTGATTTATATCCACAAGCAAGGACCTTAAGATAGTAATTGATCATTGTCTTAACTATTAATGGGATTAGGACTATAAAATTTATTTAAAAACATAAATGTATGTGGGTATGTTTTTGTGTTTTAGACAAATGTATTCAAGATATCTATCCTAGTATGTATGCAACAATTTTCATTTGACTTTGAGAGCTCATGCATATTAGCTTTTTGCTAACATCTTTCATTGAGTAAAATAAAATCAACCATGGAAGTTCAACCTGGTCCACAAGATGACGAATAACTGGGGACTCATATTTAATTGTAGGAAAGAATTTCAAGTGATTGTTCATTTCTAACAGACATCTTCCCATACTATAAATGGTGAATATTCCTTGGCATGTGTATTTTAAATAGGTTGTATGTGGGCTCTTAAGTTAATCTTTACCAATTTTCTAATAAATGAGTGATTTGCAAACTCACAAGTTGCAACTTTCAAGATATGAAGGGTTGTGTGAGCTGAAATCTTTTTGAATAATGTCAAGCCTATAATATACTATCTTGAATACAATCAATCATTATACTTTTGTTCAGTTCATCTATGTTCTCTGTAGATTACTTAAGCAAAAATCTGTTCAATAGCAATATTAAAGTGAACTATTGATACAATATTGCCATTCCACACTGTCTGCAATGATTTTGTCAGTTTGGCCTACTCTTTATTAGTTTGTAATATTTTTTCCAATATAGTATATTGCTTCAAATGAATAAGTGCTAGGAGGGTCTAGTTCTATTAATTGTTGAGCCTAATTTTAGTTTATCTGGCTATGCCATAAATTAATTTCATAAATGTTTTCTTTTCTTAGTTGAAATTTGTTATTGGTTTGTGAGAAGGAAGATACCCATGTTTTGGGCCAATTCCTAATAGACAACATTTAATGGAGGTAGTCAATAAAATAGTTCAAACCCCTTACCTATGATTCCACATTTTGCATGCATGTCTACCAAGGCATATCCAGCAACCATGGCTTTTGATGACCACATTAGGTTCAGGCATCCTGTCAAACAGTTCACATGACTTATCTATGCTTCCATTTTGCAAGCATGTCTCCCAAGGCAAATGCTACTACTTTATCTACACCGTCTAACAGAATCCTTTATTCTTTGATGGATGCCTATAGCTTATCCCAAAGCTCTCATTCAATAGTTATGAGATGATCAATCAAGAGGAAACTATTGAGAGCTTAGAGTGACACAATTTTCAGATGATCATATGAAATGAAATGGGTGTGCGAGTAGAAAGAAACTAGAAAGACATTGTGTACAGATGAAGGCATGAAATGGATGGTTTTGGAGCACTTAGCACAAACATTTAGCATTTAGTACATATCATCATTCGAGACCAAATGGGTGTGTGGGATTATACGCATAGCGAATAATAAAGGAGGGAATTGAACCCTCCCTGAGGCTCACACTTGTTGAGGTCCACTTCAGCAATGGCCCTTCTTGTGAAATTGTTGTCTAAAACCTTTCTAATGAGATAATGTGTTATGATCTCTTCATCAATGGGATGGAACATGAATCCAGGAGGTAGTTGTGCATCACCCATATCATGACTGTAACTAAAGTTAAGAGCCTCTATTATTGAATTCTCTTCCCTATTTCCCATAGCAAAGGAAATGAATATGGGTGATAGGGAAGAGAATTCAATAATAGAGGTTCTTAACTTTAGTTACAGTCATGATATGGGTGATGCATAACTGCCTCCTGGATTCATGTTCCATCCCATTGATGAAGAGCTCATAACACATTATCTCATTAGAAAGGTTTTAGATAGCAATTTCACAGGAAGGGCCATTGGGTAAGTGGACCTCAACAAATGTGAGCCTCAAAATTTTTTTACCAATGCTTGATAGTTTTCTACCAAGCATTGGTCAAAATTTTTGACCAAGCATTGGTCAAAATTTCAACCAATGCTTGGTAGAATTTCTATCAACATGTTTGAAAGTTTTCGACCAATGTATTGGTCAAAATTTTGACCAACTAGTACAATGGTCAAAATTTTAACCAAAAAAATTTTGACCAATGGGTTGGTCAAATTTGGTCAAAGTTTGGTAGAAAATTGGGTCAAAAAATGACCTCAAATGCCCTAGTGTGTTCCCATCAAAACTGTTCATTCATCCAAGCTTTAAACTTTCCTACTTAGCAAGTTATTGTAAATCAACATGCAAGCATAACACATGAAGAATCAACACATAACACAGTGATTTACGTGGAAACACAATTTGAGAAAAACCACTAGTAACATGCTACTCAATTCTCACTCTTTTGAAGTGATGCCCTATGAAAGGCCTGCCTTGTTAAAGGCTACAACACATTGTTAAATGTGACCTTGTTAGAGGATTTATCCACCCTGTTAGAATTGGGCCTAGTTAGAGGACTTTAGTACATTCACTTGGAATGCCACCCTGTTAAAGGATTTACAAATGGCTATTACACCAACCTAAATCCATAGGATTTTACCCTTAACTGATACAATTTCTAAAGAGTAACAATAAGAGGTTTTGATCTGACTACAATTGACAACTTATCTTGCAGATCTTAGATCACTCTTCAGCTCTTTACATTGCCTGGCTTTCAATCTCTATAGCTCTAAAAACTTGTCCTCCTTTTCAAGCTCTATCTCCTGGAGTCTTCATGCTAAATGTACCAGTGCAATCATCTCTCTTTGACCACTTATAGAAGCAGAGTCTCAGTGCTCTATTCGTCCTTCTCCTTGACACCCTTCAACCACTTTGCAATTTGGCACACCAACAACTCTTGCTTCTTGGTTTGTGACTCCTTCAATAGAAGTTTGGAATTGTTTTCCCCGCTTGATTCTTCCCTTCTTTAATTTTGGTTCGAATGGATTAGGTAGTATTCATTGAATCTAACCCACATCTTGTTTCTTCTAGAAAAATCATGAAGAATCCTCTTGAATTATTTTTAAAATAGTTTGCATAGAATTCTATGCCACCAGCTCATCATCTTTATCTTCCAACTAGTTCACAAAATTCTAGGTAACAACTCTATCGGCTCAGATTTGGTGAATTTTCAACTTTTCCAATAATGTAGTAGCTCGACACTATTGAAATTTTGGTGCTCGACACACATTGTGTTAGTCAGCATCAACTACATTTTACTGATACTTGGCACCAACTATGGATTCACTCGGCATCCACTAAGTTTTTTGTTTGTTCAGCTCCTTCTATATCACTCGGCACTTGAACTTCACTTGGCACCTGAAGTTCACTCAACACAAACTAGATTTTGCATTTGCTCGGTTCTTATTGAAAATTTTCTCGGCTCTAACTAGCTTGCTCGACACTCACTAATGAACTTAGTTAAGCTTTGCAATCAACCTTGTTACAACTTATTCCTCCAAAGTTTCTAAGTATGACCAACATTTGTATCTTCCAGTATACTATCAATACATCATTTAACCATTTTCTTAATTGATCCTTGTACTTCATTACAAAATCATAACTCAACCTTTCCCTTAGGTGTTCTTATTACATCTTGTTGATTAAATCCTCTTCATCAATCAGCTAAGTGATAGTACTTGAATCTTATAAGCAATTGTCATTCTAGTAACTAGCAGGTTTGACATCAATGACAAAATAATGATTGAAAAAAATTCTTTATTAACCAACTTCCTTCCTCTCAACAATTTTCCTCTTTAATCTTCAACAATGATCTTTTCAATTAGAATTCCAACAATCTCCCTCTTTGGCATTGATGGCAAACCAAACTGATCCACCATTAGACCAAACTATTCAACCATATTATCAAAATGCTAACTAGGTTAGAATAGTAAGTCAAATGCCAAAAAGAAATAGTGTTACCATCATTTTTACTTCTTTGATCTACTATCCTTTACTTCTGTTTCTCCCTCTTAGTTGTTGTTTCCTTACACTTAGTTTTTATCCTGCTCCTGTCTTCCTATTACATTATTTCTCCCTCTATCTATTTGATCCTGTAGATTTGACTAGTTTCTTGTTGTTTCTCTTCTCTTCTCAAATGTTGTTGATTAGTTTCTACATATCTCTCCATCTTTCTCTTGATTTGACAATCTCCCCCTTTCTCTAGATTTGATCATTTTGTTGACAATCTCCCTCTTTGAGAACAATGCCAAAGACACATTACTTCAGCATCTTATCATGCAAATATAGCATTTTTTGGAACTTCCAATTTCTCCCTCTTGTAGGGCCCATTTGCCATTGCACCAAAAGCCATGACTTTTAGTGAACATGGAACACCACATAATTAACCACCTGTGGGTAGGGGAGCGCGTCGCATCACCCAACAATCTCCCCCTCGACGCGCATACCAGGTGCTTACGCGGGTCGGGAAGGCACCGAGGAGATTTGAACCCATGACCAAGCCAAAACCAGGCTCTGATACCACTTGTTAGGATAAACCATGGACAGAAATAAAAACTACATGCAAATATAACCAATAACAGAAAATAATAGAACACATAGAAATGAACACAAGGCACCAAGATTTAACGTGGTTCACCCAATCCCTGGGCTACGTCCACCAAATAGCAAGTCCGATCTTATTACAATCTAGTGATTACAACCTGATTACAATCCGTAATATTAAATGCCACCGATGGTGCCAAGCATAACTGAATGCTTCCGAGTGCCTTTCTGTCCAAAAGATCCCATTCAGCCTCTGACATAGTTCCCTGATTCTTGGCTTTTCCTTCCAACGGCTTCCATAAATCCTTCTGATATAAATAGTCTTCCATTTGCATCTTGCATAACTGGAAGTTTTTCCCATTAAACCTATCAACCCTCAGCTTACCCTCATCTGCCATTGCTCCCACTCAACCGTGAGACTTTCCTGCAAAGGATAACTGAAAAACAACTAGGCTCTGATACCAATTGTAGGGCCCATTTGCCGTTGCACCAAAAGCCATGACTTTTAGTGAACATGGAACACCACATAATTAACCACCTGTGGGTAGGGGAGCGCGTCGCATCACCCAACACCTCTGTCACCTTGTTTGTGACTATTTTGTAACTTCTGCACTTTCATTACTTCCAGCATGAATCCTAAAGTAAGTATCATCTACATCAATTCACAATATTTCAACAATCAACTCATTTGATGCAGGGCAATCCTTATTGTTACTTAAGTAGCCTTGGCTAGGGGTATCACCCCTAACTTACCTCTAAGATATTCAAATGTATCTTTAGGTAGTGCTTTTGTGAAGATGTCAACAATCTATTCCTTTCAACTGACATATTCCATCCTTATTTGTTTGCTTTTCACCAATTTTCTTACATAGTGATACTTAATTGCAATGTGCTTGGTTTTGGCATGCATTACAGGGTTCTTTGATATGTTGATGGCATTTGTATTGTCATAATAAAGTATCACAAGCTCATTCACTTCTTCCTTTATACCTTGTAACAGATGATTGATCCATACAATATTATTGCAATTGATAGCAACTGCAACATATTCAGCTTCTGTTGTTGACTATGAGGTGCAACTTTGCTTTTTGCTGGTCCATGTAATCAATCTTCTTCCTAAGAAAAGTTCTCCTCCACTGGTGCTTTTTCTATCATCAAGGTTACCTCCCCAATCTGCATCAATGTAGGTTCTTAGCTCAAAATTTTCACCCCTCTTGTAGTACAAACCAAAGTCGTCAGCTCCTTTTAGGTAGCTCAGTATTCTCTTTACTACCATCAGATGATTTTCTCTTGGATTTGCAAAAAATCTTGCCACTATTCCAACTATTAATGCAATGTCTGGTCTACTATGTACAACATACTGCAACTTTCCAATCATTGATCTATACATTGTCTGATTTACTTCTGCTGACTCATCATTCTTGGATAACTTATGTCTTGTTACCATTGGTGTGCTAAGTAGTTTTGAGTCTTCTAATCCAAATGTCTTGAGTATCTCCTTGATGTATTTGGATTTTGTCACAAATATGCCATGCTTTAGTTGATGTACTTGTAATCTAACAAAGAATTTGATTTTTCCAAACATTGACATCTCAAACTCATGTTTCATTTGATCAGCAAAATCTTTGCAAAGAACACCTTTTCCTCCAAATATTATATCATCAACAAATATTTCAAATATCAAGATATCTTTACCCTTTTCTACCTTGATATACAAGTTGTTATCATCTGTTCTCTCAAATCCTATCCTCACAAGATATTTGTGCAGTCTCTCATACCATGCTCTAGGTGCTTGCTTCAAACCATAGGGTGCCTTATGCAGTTTGTAGACCATATCCTTGTTATTTTTATCAACAAATCCCTCAAGTTATTCTATGTGGACTTCATCTTCTAGTATACCATTCAGAAAAGTAGACTTCACATCCATTTGGTAGACTTTGAAACCTTTGTAAGCAGCATATGCAAGTAGTTTTCTGACTCCTTCCATTCTTGCAACAAGGGAAAATGTTTCCCCATAATCCAATCATTCTTCTTGTGCATAGCCTTTGCAGACAAATCTAGCCTTGTTTCTTGTTATCTCACCATTCTCATCAAGTTTGTTCCTAAATACCCATTTTGTACCAATTACATTCTTATCAGACGGTCTAAGAACTAGGGTCCAAGTTTTATTCTTCTCAATCTGATCTATCTCCTCTCTCATAGCTTTATACCAGTCATCATCTTGTAGTGCATCTTTCACTATTTTGGGTTCAATCTTTCTTATTAGACATGATTCATTTCTTAATCTATTCCTTGTCATTGGTTTGGCATCCTTGTCGCCAATGATTTGATCTACAGGGTGATGTCTTCTTACATACTTGGCTAGTCTTGGTTCTATCCTTCTTTCCATGTTTGATCCTTTAGCTTCAGAGTCATTTTGCTCTTCTTCATTTGGTATTTCATCATCTCTTCCATGTGTACTAATTTCAAAGTCAGAATGTACATTATCTTCATTTTGCATCTTGGCTTCTAAATGTAGCTCGACATTCACTAGTTGTGACTCAGTTGATACTAAAATTTGTTTATGATTTCCAACTTGATTGGCAACATTATCTTTAACAATCATTCCTTCATAGAAATATACAAAGGATCTATAATATTTTGATTTCCTAGATTCATCATCTTGGACTTCTGCATGCTCATCAAAATTTACATTTGCACTCTCCACAATCTTGTTAGTGTTAGTATTCAAACACTTATATGCCTTACTTCTAGTGGAGTATCCAAAGAATATGCTTTCATCACTCTTTGCATCAAACTTGCCATTTCTAGTATCTTTAAGAATATAGCATTTATGTTAAAGTAAATAATTAATTATCTATTAATTATTTATTATATTTACTTAAGCTTACTTAGGTTAATGTATTTATTTAATATTTAGTAGTTAATAGTTGTAGTGATGAGTTTTTGACAACACGGAAGTTTGTTCCCTTCTAGCATGTTCCACCTTTTTGTGGAAGAGTGCTTAGTTGTCAACCTTATCTTCTACCTCCTTCTAGCTTGTTCTACAAGCTTTCATAAGGCCTTTATATTTGGTCTCTCTCTCATTGTAAATTCATCCATTCACATAGCAATTTCATTTTCCTATCATGAAATATTTTCTCTTGCATTGTTTGCTTCAAGCTCTTGCTCCTTTAGTTTCTCTTTAGCAAGCTATTTGCATACAGGTGATCTTGGCAAGCTTTGGAGTTAGATTTCATCAACTCCTACATGGTATTAGAGCCTCCCTATTGCTTCTTGTTCAAAAGATTTTTTTGAAGCCGCAATTCGGAGACACAAACCCTAGTTTTTTTGTGATTTTTCTTTCAATTGGGAGGAAGAGAATTTTTTCAGTATTTGGAGAAAAAGGAGAAAGAGGATTTGACATAACAGATTTGATATTTTTTGGGCTTTTTTCTTTATTTTTTGGAGGTGCGACAGTGGCGATTCAGAAAAATAACTATAGAGGTATTTTCAAACAGTGATATCTCCCTCATACAGACTCAATTTTTCAAGCAATTGTTTTTGTTTTGGGGTAGGATTTCATGATCTACACATTGGTGCAGGTGATTTAAGATCTCTATTTCTTAGTTTTTCTGCAACTCACAATTCCCAATTTTTGCCACTTCAAATACTTAGTATGGGCTCATCTGGACACATAATCAGGTTCTATTTTTTTGGAAGTGTATTTTTTTTTTCTACTTTCCATATTTGCAATTAGATTAGAAGTTCTGTAGACAGAAATACTACTTTTAGAAATAGGCCCTAAATTGGCTATTGTAATCGCACTAAGTAAAGAGTGCCCAATTTATACATTGTGGGGGGAGGGGAACATTTTCTTTTATGTAATTTAATTCAGAATAAGATCCTTCTACTACCATCTTCTTCTCTCTCAATGGCAAATCCATCTGTGAGCTGTCTCACACCACATAACTATCACACCTAGAAGGCACAAATGATAAGGCTTCTCATGTCAAGAGGCTTATGGTCGTGTCTGGATGAGAATCAACCTGTTCTCACACACCCTTTTGAGGTTCTTCAGCATAGGAACAAAATGTATGAGGCCATGGGATTGATTGCACTGAACATTTTAGATAGTCTGCTATTTCATTTGGATGGCTTGACCACTCCTCAGGCTTACTAGCTCAAATTTCAGACTTTGTTTGGCACAGTGCATGAATTCTAGGCATTGTAGCTTGATGTTGAGTTGACTGCTTTGACACCTGACAACTTTGCCATGATTGAGGACTTCTTGATGAAATTCAAATCTTTGTGTACACTTTTGCAGGGATGTGGAAAAACCAAGACAAATGATGAGTGTATCTTTTTGATACTCTGAAAGTTGAGGGGACAGTATCAAATCTTCTCTTCTACTTTCTACTGCACTATGGATGCCTTGGGTGAAAGACATAGGATGCCTTCATTTGAGATTTTTTTGATCAATTAACTCATGAATAGTCCAAAATCAATTAGATGGATTCACTTTCAGGTTCACAATTGTAGACATTGCTTGTCAAGGATACACAAGAGCATAAGTCGAAGTAGATATTAGATCCCTCTTCTATTGGTTCATCATCTTCTTAGAAGAAGGAGAAAAAGAAGATTGAGACTCCTACCTGTTCCTATTGTTGAAAAGGATCTCATGATGAGGCACATTGTTTTCAAAAGAGATTTGATGGCTATGCGAAACAAATTACAGATTTGCAAGCTCTTCTTCAAAAGAACACTATTTCTTCTCCATCCTCTTCTACCTCACAGGGGTCTGCCTTTCAGTCTTGTTCCACATCTTCACCATCTACATCAGATCTTGGAAAGGGTCATGCATTATAGGCTACCATTGCATCTCCTTCACAGGTTCCTTGGATACTGGATTCAGGTGCTTCTCGCCATATGACATCTTCTTAAGGTGTCTTCTCTACTCTTGAGGCTTCTCCTATTCCTCATATTCTCATGGGGAATAACGCTGCACTACCAGCCTATGGGAAAGGTTTAGTTCAGATCCAGGATGGTAAATTCAATGATGTATTGTATGTTCCATCTTTGTCTGCCAACCTTCTCTCAATTTCTTAGATTACACGTAGTGGATCATGGAAGACAGTTGAGTTCACTGTTGATTCAATCTTCATTCAGGATTGTGTAATAGGAGGTCTTATTTCTATAGGGGTTTTTGATCTTTCCACTCATCTCTACACTTTCTCGCACTTTGGTCCACCATCTCCGTTGTTCGAGCATACTACTTCTCTTTTGCAAGAGCATCATGTTTTGTAGTCAGGATACTTGAACCTTTATATTACCACACCACATCCAATTGAAGGCTTTTCTCCTTTGCAGGACTCTTCTTCCACTCTACCTGATCCTCTAGCCTCATTCATTGAGACTCTAGGTACACTTGTTGCAGATACTATAGAAAACATTCATGTCAATGTCATCACACCTACCTTGGGGATTCCATTTTTGGATCATCATACTTTTTCCTTTGGGCATTAGCTAGGCCTTCCAGTTTCCCCTCTCATTCAGGGGTTCCCTTGTTATGTGCCCTTGTTCCTTCTGCATTGGAGTTTCATTGGTTTGATCATTTCTATAGGAGCTCCATCATTTTTGGGGGGATTTGGTGACTATTCTCATGGGGGGCTAGTTCTACTTATGGTTTTGAGAGAGTCTCTTGAAACATTTCTAGTGGAAGTTATCCTTGGGGGGTTTTGTTGAGGCATTCCTTCCTTCCTTCACTTCATATTTTTTTGAGCATGTTTTTTACATCTTTTTGGGGGAGGGTTTTTCCCATGAGGTTTTCCCTCTTTCCCTATTTTTAGAGGTTATATTTCTTTGCATTGTACATGGGTACCTAACTGTTGGAAATATTCAAGATATGACAAGTTACTGAGAGGGGAGGGGTGAATCAGTAACTTCTAAAATCTCAAACAATAAAACTGTATACTGATATATTCACCATTCATCCAAGTAACCTACTGTAAGCATGAAACAAAATCATTTGCAACACTTGAACACACAGATTTGGTGACCCAGAAACCTTCCAAATAGAAAGTAAAACTGGGGTGGGGATGAAACCCACAAGCTTCGTTACTGCAGTATGAAGTTGGCCGATTAAGGCTTACAATGACCACTTCTGGTGATCTGCCCTGTTAGGAGCACAAAAGATTTCTAGATCCACCTTGTTAGAGGATTTCCAAACATACAATAAAGTATGCACTCTGTTAGGAGATTTACAAAAGACTGTTAAGTCTACCTTGTTAAAGGATTTACAAAAATTGATTCACCTGTTAGAATGAAACAGTGGATCTGATTACAACTGATTGCTGATAAGATCCGCTATGCTCTGATTCACCTTGATGTGATAGATAAAACTTTTCTGCTCCAAAAACTCGACCTGCTGAATATCTTCACAATTCAGCCCACATACTTTCGCACGCATGTATTTCTTTCACACTTTCACACTTTCACACTTTTACACTTTCACATTTCCATTCATTACCATTGCCATAACAACTATATTTGAATGATACAATACATTGCATATATATACCATCCATATAAACAATACATGCAAGGTCGGCTAAACAATACATGCAAGGTCGGCCAAAACAACAAGTGTAAATCTCTATACAAAGTCGGCCCAAGGTAAAAACTCGGGTTCACTGAACTGACTCGGTGTCCTTCTGATACTCGGCGTCCACTGTGTTACTCGGCATCGTCATGCACTCGGTAGAAGTGAAGGCATGGTCCATACTAAACACTTCGAGTAGTTCTAAACTCGGTAACCACTGGAGACTCGGTAGAAGAGATGTCACTCGGTGAATACTTCTATCTGAATTGTAGCTTGGTGATCAAAGGAAACACTTGATAGAACCTTGTGACTCGGTGATAGTTAGTTTCCTTGATATCCGTCTGAGCTCGTAAAAATTAATTTCCTTGATAACCTCAGGAGCTCGATTATCATGAAGTTCTCAGTTACATCTTAGTACATCTTCACTCGGTCAAAACTGATTCCTTTCTTTACCTTGAATACTCGGTAAACACTGGCTGCTTTGTTCACCTTGATCACTCGGTAAACACTGAATTCTTTGTTCACCTTGATTACTCGGTAAACACTGACTTCTTTGTTCACCTTGATTACTCGGTAAACACTGAGAACTAGGTAAAGCTTGGCTTCCGGTGAGAGCTCAGTAAGCATTCAGAATCCAATAAGTGTTGTAACTAATGACAAAAATGTATCATAATGCCAACACCTAACATGGCCTTGTTGCCAGGACCCATTCTACATTTTCTCTTAGTTTTTTGTGAGTTTAAGACATTCCCTTAAGTTGCACTTAAGGGGAGCGTGTTAGAGTAAATAATTAATTAATTATTATATTTACTTAATCTTACTTAGGTTAATGCATTTATTTAATATTTAGTAGTTAATAGTTGTAGTGATGAGTTGTTGACAACTTGGGAGTTTGTTCCCTTCTAGCATGTTCCACCTTTTTATGGAAGAGTGCTTAGTTGTCAACCTTATCTTCTACCTCCTTCTAGCTTGTTCTACAAGCTTCCATGAGGCCTTTGTATTTGGTGTCTCTCTCATTGTAAATTCATCCATTCACATAGCAATTTCATTTTCCTATCGTGAAATATTTTCTCTTGCATTTTTTGCTTCAAGCCCTTGCTCCTTCAGTTTCTCTTCAACAAGCTATTTGCATGCAGGTGATCTTGGTGAGCTGTGGAGTTGGACTTCATCAACTCCTACAATTTACAGCCAAATACTTTGAAATTTTTTACATTAGGTGAGTGACCATACCATAATTCAAAAGGTGTTGCATTTGTACCTTTCTTGACTTGAACTCTATTCAGGGTGTAAATAATAGTACTTACAATTTCTCTCCAATACTTTAGAGCAACATTATTCTCCATCATCAAGGTTCTAGCACAATCTATTACTGGTCTATTTCTTCTTTCAGCAATACCATTATGAGTTGGAGTTCTTGGTGTTGATATTTTTCTTTTGATACCTTTGTCATTGCAGAATATTTCAAATTCTTTTGATGTAAACTCTCCTCCTCTATTTGACCTTAGGCACTTTAGACTCTTTCCTGTTTCCTTCTCAACTCTGTCCAAATACCACTTAAACATTTGAAATGCATCAGATTTTTGCTTCAAAAACATGGCATTCATCATCTTGGAATAGTCATCTACAAATAGCATTATGTATCTATCTCCTAGGTAGCTTTGTACTTCTATTGGTCCACATAAATCGGTATGGACTAGCTCTAGTACTTCTTTGGAAGTATATGTTTTGCTTTTGAAACTAGATTTAGTCATCTTTCCTAGTTGCTACTATTTGCACATTGTATTTTTAGGTTTCTTCAATTTTGTCAAACCTTTGACTTTCTTCTTTTTGTTGATACTAAGTAGATTGTCAAAGTTAACACGACACAGCCTTTTATGCCATAACCACACATCATCAAGTCTAACAACAAGATAGGTTGCATCCTCCGTATCTAGGTAAAACAAGTTACTCCTAGTTTGTTCACCTTTTCCAATCAGATTTCCATCAGTGTCATAGATTTTGGCAGATTTGTTTCCAAATTCTACTTTCCAGCCTACATTTCCTAACTATGATATACTCAAAAAAATTTAGTTCAATCCATCAACATAGTATGCATTATCACATGAAATTTTCTCAGTAAGTTTAATTTAACCTTTTCCTTTGATTTGACATGGATCATCATTTTCAAATCTAACACTATTTCCATCATATTGAGTAAAGGTAATAAACTTACTTTTGTCTCGTGTCATGTGATGTGAGCATCCACTATCTATGATCCACTTGTCATTTTTGTTCACACATTTTACCAATGTTGTTGCTTTATCTTCATCTGATTCTTCCTTCAGGGCCACATAGACTACTTCATCATCATTCTCATCATAAACTTCTTCAACAATGTAGCATCATTTTCCTTTGTCCTTGTAATCTCTGTTATCATCTTCTCTTGTGTTCTTGTACTTGTTTCCTTCTTTATAGTTCTTCTTCTATGTACACCTTGCAAGCAATATGACCTACTTCATTGCAATTTAAAAAAATAATGGGCAGTTTACCTTTGAATTTACCTTTGCCTCTATGGAATCTTCTAGCCAATAATGCTTCCAACTAGTCCACATCTTCTTCATCTGTGTTGCTGTCACTGGATGCATGTTTTCCTTTTTTACTCTTCTTTGATTTCACCTCCTCAGTGTCTTTCAATGTCAGCTTGGCCTTGAAAGTAGATTCAAGGTTCTCAGGTCTATAGTTGTCAAAGTTGGATAACTCAAATGCAGTAAGTCTTCCCACTATACCTTCAAAGGTTAGTGTGTTTCCTTGTACATACCTTAGCTCTTGGATGGCTAAAACTCTAATAACATAGATGAGAAGTAGGGTCCTTAAGTATTTTCTATTGATAGTCTCTTCTTACAATTGACCACCTAGACTTCTTATTGCACTTACTACCTCTTTCATTCTAGACCCATATTGAGTAGCATTTTCTCCTTCCTCCATTTTCATGTCATCAAACTTTCCTCTAAGGATTTCTCTCTTTGCTCTCTAAACATTTTGATCTCTTGCATAGATATTTGTTAGGGCTTTCCACATTTTGAATGTAGTGTCACATCCTTTGATGTCATCAAATTCAGCATAGCTGAATGCAGAGGCTATCTCCAACATTCCTAATTGTGCTCCTTCCTTTTCCTCAAATCATTTGTAGAAAGGGGTCCAGCTGGGTCTACATGTTCCACACCAGTTGAGATTTTTGCATAATCACCTATTGGTCCAAGGTGCAATTTCATCAAACTCTACCATGCAACAAAGTTGTCTTTTTTGAGCTTTGGAACTTCTCTCTTGGACATCTTGATCTTCCTGCTTCTAGTACCTTTAAACTAAATCAGCAGTTGTCTCTGATACCAATTGTTAGAAATGTTTTAGAATAACTAAAAGGGGGGGTGAATTAGTTATTCAAGGTCCAAATGTCCAATTCAAACTTTTCATCAAATAAAATGGGTCCATCAAAACTATTCATTCATCCAAGCTTTAAACTTTCCTACTTAGCAAGTTACTATAAATCAACATGCAAGCATAACACATGAAGAATCAACACATAACACATTGATTTATGTGGAAACCTAATTTGGAAAAAACCACTAGTAACATGCTACTCAATTTTCACTCTTTTGAAGTGATGCCGTGTGAAAGGCATGCCCTATTAAAGACTACAACACACTATTAAATGTGGCTTTTTTAGAGGATTTATCCACCCTGTTAGAAGTGAGCCTAGTTAGAGGACTTTAGTACATTCACTTGGAATGCCACCCTGTTAAAGGATTTACAAATGGCTATTAAACCAACCTAAGTCCATAGGATTTTACCCTTAACTGATACAATTGCTAGAGAGTAACAAAAAGGGGTTTTGATCTAATTACAATTTAGAACTTATCTTACAAATTTTAAATCACTCTTTAGCTCTTTATATTGCCTAGCTTTCAATCTTTGCAGCTCTAACAGCTTGTCCTCCTTTTCAAGCTTTGTCTCCTTGAGTCATCATGCTTAATGTACTAGTGCAATCATCTCTCTCTGACCACTTATTGAAGAAGAGTGTTAGTGCTCTGTTCTTCCTTCTCCTTGACACCCTCCAACCACTTCACAATATGGCACACCAACAACTCTTGCTTCTTGGTCTATGACTCCTTAAATAGAAGTCTAGAATTGCTTTTCTTGATCAATTCTTCTCTCCTTTAATTTTAGTTTGAATGGACTAGGGAGTATTCATTGAATCTAACCCACATCTTGTTTCTTCTAGAAACATCATGAAGAATCCTCTTGAATTCACTTTAAAATGGTTTGCATAAAATTCTGTGCCACAAGCTCATCATCTTTATCTTCCAACTAGTTCACAAAATTCTAGGTAACAACTCTGTCAGCTCAAATTTGACAAATCTTTGACTTTTTCAATAATGCAGCAGCTTGACACTATTGAAATTCTGGTGCTTGGCACACACTGTGTTACTTAGCATAAACTACATTTTACTGATGCTCGACACCTATTGTGGATTCACTCGACATCCACTAAGTTTTCTATTTGCTTGGCTCCTTCTATATTAGTCAGCACTTGAACTTCACTCGACACCTGAACTTCACTCGGCATACACTAGATTTTGCATTTTCTCAGCTCTAACTAGCTTGCTCAGCACAAACTAATGAACTTAGTTAAGCTTTGCAGTCAACCTTTTTACAACTTATTCCTCCAAAGTTTCTAAGCATGACCAACATTTGTATCTTCCAGTATACTATCAATACATCATTTAACCATTTTCTTAACTAATCCTTGTACTTCATTACAAAACCATAACTCAACCTTTCCCTTAGGTGCTCTTGTTACATCTTGTTGATTAAATCCTCTTCATCAATCAACTAAGTGATAATACTTGGATCTTATAAGAAACTGTCATTCTAGTAAGTAGTAGGTTTGACATCAACGACAAAAAAAGATTGAAAAACATTCTTTATTAACCAACTTCCTTCCTCTCAACAATCTCCCTCTTTGATCTTTAGCAATGATCTTTTCAATCAGATTTCTAACATCATCAACATCAAGCCTCCACTTATGTATTCTAGGTCCTTTGACTCGATGAAGAGTTATACCAATGGAAATAAAATGGTTACTATACTGATATACCTTATTGTTAGGTTGATAATCAGTGAAATGAATCCCATTCTTAAGTACTCTATTTTGCTTTAAATATGTTCCCTGTACAACAATAGAACCTGCATACAAGTGAATCAAATAAGTCAATAAATTTGAATTTATAAAAAACATAGATGTGCATACATGCACATGATTAAAATATATACTAACATGTGGGGAACATAATTCCATCACTTATTTTAGTCTTTGTTAGCTTCTCTCTTTGTATGGTGAAACACAATATATAATAGCTAACACCTTACATGTTTTTAGATTCTGCCATGATTGCAAAAATATTGCCTACACAAAGTATATTTATATAAATTCCATGTGTCATGTGCATGAGTGTGTGTGTGTGTGCGTGTGTGTGTGTGTGTGTGTGTGTGTGTGTGTGTGTGTGTGTAATAAATTAACAAAAATTATGAAACAAATAAACTTGTATGTATATACGTACATACCAACTCTGATCAATCTTGAAATATGGTCATAATCACTAGAAATCAATGGAATATCATCATATTTTTCATCCTCAAACTCATTTTTATTGATAAAATCCAGTGGCACCAAAGTCTATTCACCCACATATCCACATTCTTGATTAATGCAACCATCATAGTTTTCATCAATGCAATCAGGACAAAAATATGAGTATTCTCTTGTGTACAATGACCGCACATTACTATCTATACTCATAACTGAATGTAAAGATTGTGTCTTCTCTACCCTCTTGCATGCATGCATTGATCTTCTATCGACACCTGAATGTAAGGTCCATACATACATATAAAAAATGAGTTTTAAACATGTGTATACCATAATTTAGTTATCACATAGCATATTAAATATAAAATTGATTTAATTATAATATTCAAATTAATTTATACCTGATATCTCCCAAAACACTTTGAATGGTATGACTCGATCAGTGTGTGATGAAGTGTTATCTGTATTTGTTGGCACCCTAAAATGTGTTTTGCACTACTCAACCACATCATGAGCATTATTAATGTGATATCATTTATAGTCCATTTGATACTTTCTTAAACCACATTTGATACAAGCTACTGCACCATCATCCTCACCCTTTCCATGTCCACTCTCAAAAAAAATCCAAATGTGTGGTATATTAAGGTATCGATGATATCTAGATAATGCATAAAATGGTCTAGTTGATTTAAATTGTGTTGCACATCCATCTTACCATTCAATTTTTTTTTCCATTTTTATGCCTTTATTTTTCAAATAATAAAATAATGTTCCACAAAAAAAATTTTGTATTCTTCGTCATCACTAATGTAATAGTGATACTCTTTTTTAAAGACTTGTTCTTGATCTGTACTTTCTACACCATCCAAATTAATTTGTGCATGTCAATAAGACACTTGAATCATAATAGTAACCTACTTTGCATAATAGTATTCCACTTGAAGTTCTTTTTGATAAATGGAGTAATTCTCTACAAAGTCAACAAAAAATAAAATTGTCCCAATTGGGAAAGTTTCTCTTAGTGTTTGAGACTTTCTTGCTTGCCACTTAACAAAAAAATCATGACATATATATGGTTGAATCAATTTACAAAAAATTGACATAAATTTTTCAGTAGGTATGTCATCCTCTACATATTCTAACCTTGTTGATTCTTTTCCAACTTTTGTTTCTAACTTTATGTACTTATATCTCTTACATTTTACTATCCTCATCATATCTATATCTTCATCTCTCAAAGGAAATTTGGTCAGGTTACCACATGTTTCACAAGTTCCTCTTATGCAATCTATTTCACCAATTGTACAATCATTTGGTTTGTCACATAAGATTGATATTATAAATTGGCTTGGTTGTTTATGAAAAGAATTTTGAGAACCACCACTTTCTTCTATCATATTTTTGAATGCTTGATAGTACAAATCAAATTCAACATGACATTGCCAAAAATATTTTTCAAACGATCTATTTATCTTCACAAAATAAGGTTTCAATCTTTCAAATATTGTTTGTCCAATCTTTGTGTCAGGATTTAAATTACAAAATGAGATATAATTCATGTTGCATGACATCCAACCAATATTTTTCATGTTGAAAATACTCCTTAGGCCCAATCCTCTACTTGATGATATCTCTTCTATTTGGTGAAGGACAAGTATTATCAATCTAAAATTGAATGACTAAGTTCTTGATTTTTTCCACAATTCTATCAGATCGAAGAACTCTACACATTAGTACCCAATTTCCTTCTAATGTAATATCATCCAAATTGTTTCTCCTTTTAAGATAATGTAATAACATCTTTTGACTATACCCAATATAAGATGATAGTGAAGAGGTCTATCTTTTTTGCCATAATTTCTTATTTAAAATAGATGTCAGTATCACTCTTCATGCAATGGATTTATCTATAGGTCTAGATTTTTTCCTAATGGAATGTAACCCTTCCTTAACACTTTCAACAATTTCTTTTTGTAGTTTAGAAGTCTTCCTCTTTTTTACACTTGTATCTATACCCAATAGTTTCAATGACTCTTTTAATTCATCTTTAAGAAATGAAATTGATAATAGTTGAGTCTTCTCCACTGTATCAAGATTTTCAAATTGTGCAATTATTTCTTTAGACTTTTTATTCAATTTCCTCTTCATAGTATGTGTAGGTTGACTAGCATATTCTCTCAAGTTTTTCCACATCCATTTCAATTAATTGATCTATGTTTCTATGATTAATTTTTCTCTTCAAACTTTGAGCTGGATTAATAATCCCATTTGTTGTTTGATCTTGGGCTGCAAGAAATACTAAAATAAAGACTTAAGATACAACTTCTCTTTAGGGTCTAAATATGTGTATATACATAACAAATGAACTATTAAATACAATTTTATCTAACCTTTAGATGATCCTTCTTCAATATCCATTTTTTCATCTTCAATTTCCTCATGTCCAACATTTTCATCATCTACTACTATATGTGCATGATATAACAAATAAAATCAAGCCAGTATGTAAGGGGGTTTGCCTCTAAAATTAAAAATCAAAGATATAAATTTTTCCTATAGACAAGTAGAAATCTAGAGAGAGATTGTACTTGTGAGAGATGTGTGAATACATACATGTTTGAACTTGGGATGAATCTTCTCCAAACTCAATAGGTTGCCCTATTTCACTATGTCCTAAATAAATTCATAATTTAAAACACAATAATTAAAATGTACCCTAATTCTAAATATTCATAATTTAAAGACCATAATATAATAAACCCTAGTTTTAAATATTCATTATTTAAAAACCATAATGTAATAAGCCCTAATCCTAAATATTCATAATTTAATAAAACCTAATCCTAAATATTCATAATTCAATAAATCCTTAATATTAAGTTAATAGTAACCCTAAGTTTATATTTTCCATATTCTTAATTGGATAAACTCTGATCCTAATTATATACATACAAAAAGTCTACAATACAATTGTACACTATATGAACTAAATATGCATTGGAAAAAATAGTGCACATGTACATACCTTGCCTCCTATAATATCCTGCTAAAAATTTTCAATGATATTCATCTTCTTGTTCGTCAGTTCTTCTTTGTGAATATTTACTTGCTCTTTTACCTTTATTGCCTATTTCACAATTTTTTCTTCCAAAATTTGAAAACATACAAGTCACAAAATATGTCCTCTCTCCCAATTGAAGTGTGAATTATCTAATTGGATCTGAATTTTACAATGGGAAAAAAAAAGTAATTTGTTTATATGACGATTTTTATTTTTTTTAAAAACCCTAAAGGTCGACCTTACTTTCGATCGACACTACATTAGGTAGTTTCGATGAAAAATACCTAATATAGTTTTGATCGAAAGTAAGGCCAACCCATTTAACCATACATGTTAAGCTTTCTTAGTTTTGATAGAAACTATACAATTATGTTTCTATCAAAACTAATGTTTTTAGTTTCAACAGAAACTTAGTTTCTATCGGAACTAGGTAATTACAGGTCTTCCCCAAGTGTAAGAAGATTTACTATATTTTCATGGCTTCTAGGCTCAATTACTAGGTTCAGATGGAGTATTGAAGTCATCATTTTGCCTAATAGAAGTACTCTGAATGAGCTTTCTAATGACTATGAATTTGCTACATTTTGAATTTTTTAGGTATACATTTTTGTACGTGAATTAAACAAAGGTTTGTTATACAAAATAAACCTATATATTGGATGCTCATGAAAAAAGAGTAACTAAGAGAACAATTTTTTTGAAAAATAACTACAATCTCCGTATTCAAGTCCTTTTTCAATCAAAAAAAGAAATTTTGAAATCAAGTAAATGTATAATAAGTTACATGTGTCAAAAGCCATGTATGTCCAAATTCATGTTAGGTCAACTTTAAACACTAATAAAATATGAAATACTAAGGATAAATACATCAGATCACCTCCATGGTTTTGGTGTGAATGTTAACAAACTAATTTTGAAAGGATCCCATTGATATCTATTGTAGGAAAAAAGTTATGTGTGTCAAAAATAGTGTCACTTTTTAAAAATCAGGTTTTTCATAACATACCAATTTTCGTGGAAGAAAAAATAATCCAATAAATCAATTTAAAAAATAAAATAAAAAATATATTTGGATTCTACACAAAAAATCCTAAAAGACTCTAATTTAATTCATCCTCAAATTCCTAACCGTTAAATGGAAATTTGCATCTAAAAGTGAAATTTTTCTTGAAAATTCATAGTTCAATTTCAGTTTAGTCAAAAAAGTGTAACCCACTATGGTGGGTTCATACATGTTTGAAATTGATCACCTTAGTACACACAGATATATTCTTTTATGCATCTTGATCATGGTTCCTTTACATGCAGTTCTTTTGGCCCACTTTTCCAGTTGCCTGTCACCTCACCCTTTTATGCATTAGGGGGGGTTCTTCTATTGTTTCTCATGCTTCCTTGGTTCAATGGAGTGAGCTATGTATTTAGTATTGTTCCTATGTACTAGGTGGATGCAATGGCTGGGTACCTATGCATTTGGGTGAGATGGACCATTGACCATATAGACATTCTTCTACTTGTTCCTACTTTGGGTGCAACCTTCCATGTTCAATTGATCAACTCTTTAGGCTTTGGTGTTTTATGTCATCTCTATCTTCAAGTTTAGTTGTTTACCTTTGTGTAATTCCTGATTTGAGTAGTGTCTTCTGAGAGCACTCATGCATATTATTGGTACCAAATTGCAACAACACTGCCATTGCAATTTGGTACCAAATGTATTAGTGTCTCTACCTGGTCAAGTTCTATTTTAGTGAAGGTTCTTTAGATCAATAATTACTTTTGGCAAAGCTTTGTAGCTTCTACATGCTTCAATGGCATTGTTCATGATAATCTTTTGTTCCTATCTTATCAGATATTCCCTAGTTTGGAGGCTTCTTCAGTCCTTCATTAATTTTTTCAGCATTATTTCCATCTCTTTTTGGAGTAGGATTTTTCCCATATGGTTTTCTCTATTCCTCGTCTTTGTAGAGATTTGGTTGTGCTTGGATACCTCATCAAGCCTTTGTTGGTGGCACCCAAATTTACTTTTAGTAGTAGTTTCTAGGTTTTTTGCTACTCCCTAAGTTTATATTAAGGGGGGGTTTTAGAATAATAAAGTTTTTTCTTATTAATTAAATCATATTGATTTAATTATTAAGTCATTATTATCTCTAGTTTACTTAAGCTAAACTTTGGGCATATAATAATTAATTCTTTTATTAATTATTATCATGCAACCTAGGTTTTGTCCATTAGGGTTTTGATCTCCTTTTATAAGGATTGATCTCTTTGTAATTCATTCATTCACTTTTGATAATAGAAATCTCTCTTTTTTCTCATAAAAAATGTCTCAACTATGGATCTAGGAATTCTAGCCTCCATAGGGTTTGCTTCTCTCTTTCTATGACAAGTGTTTGCATGCATGTGATTCTTGGGAGTTGTGGGGTTGAGCTTTCATCAACTTCAACATGTGGCAATAATTAAATATGGGCACAATAATATAGATATAAAGATAATATTTGAATCATAAATTATTAAAAATAATGGACGTAGACAAATCACAATATTTGATCTAAAAATTACTTCAAGTACACATGTGAGTAAATTCAATGAAAATGTAAAGAAGATTTAAATACAAATGTAAGTAGTTAGGGCTTAAAAGAAGTAAAACTAGAAATAATTTTACGTACAAATCTAACAAGGATGCAATTATAAAGTTGAATCTAACATTAGCAATAATACAAGAACAATAATTATATATTAAAAAAAACTTAGTCGAAATTCCAAAATAGGATAGTCAAGTAATAAAACTTTGATCATGCATTAGTGTATGTTGAATTTCAAGCAACATGTTGGACACCTTGTTATCAAATTCAACTGGAATTAGTTCCTCTACTAAGTGAATGCTAATAATAAAGAGGGAAATGAATGTTCAATTACATCTTCAATGCTTGTACAATCTCTATTATTTAAAATTAGACATTCAACCACACCACAATGCAATAGATTGGACAAAGTACTTGTATATGTTCTTGAGCATTCACAAGCCTTTAAATATATTGAGGTTGTTGACATTCTAGTCATGTTTGTTATTACTGACATACACTTATTCAGATTATAAGCTTCTACCAAGCTTATTGTATAGGTAACAGTATTAACCAAGCAGTTCAGTTGCTACCAAGTCCTTTGGATAGATTTTAGTTTGCATCGAGCAGTTACTACTAAGGTAATGATCAATAATGTAAATAGAGCATCTCAGTGTATGCCAAGTTTACCAGTGCAAACTGACTTGTGCAGTGCTTACCAAGTTCATAGTTGATGTGATGAGAGTCTAGTGTTAACCGAGCTACTTAGTGTTAACCAAGTGACTCAGTTTATGCTGAGCTCATAGTGATAGCATTGACCAAGCTATGCAGTGTGAATCAAGTGATTCAGTTTATATGCCAAGTTTCATAGTATTCACCAAGTCACCAATGTAGATTGAGTTCAAGACTACTTAAAAGTGATCAGTATGGACTGAGCTTCTACATCTACCAAGTGCATGCCGATGTCGAGCATTGACAGTGGATTCCAAGTATCAGAACCTCATTGAGTCAGTCTACAGAACCCAAGTTTCTACACTTTGGTTAGCTTTGTAATATTTGTGTAAACTTGTATTGTGGCCCACTTTGTAATTTTGTAATTGGATTGGTATATATGTAATGTATTGTATCTAATCCAAAGCATCAAATAGAAGTAATCAAATAAGAAGAGCAGAGAAGAAGAGAAAATTACAAAGGCTACATCAGTATAAGGAACAACAAAGATTTATCTATCACAACAAGGTGATTTGTACACTCAGAGGAATCTCATTCAGCAAACCAAGTTGCTGATCAAAGATCAACTATTGCTTCATCCTAACAAGTGGACCAATCAAATCCTTTAATAAGGTAGACCTAACAGTCTTGTGTAAATATCTTTACTGAGTGCATACTTCATTGTATATTTGTAAATCCTTTTGCAAGGTGGACCTAGCAGTCCTTATTGCTCCTAATGAGCCAGATCATCAGTAGTGATCATTGTAAGCCTTAATAGGCCAACTTTATACTACAGTACTAAATCTTGTGGTTGTTGTCCCCACCATAGTTTTAATTTCTATTTGGAAGGTCTTTGGGTCACCAAATTGTGTGTCAAAAGTGTTATGTATGTTTTAATTTTTTTAGTTTCTCATGCATGCAATTAGATTAGAACTCACATGAAGGATTAATTTCTAATTAAGGATAAAGTTCTATAAGTTACTGATTCACCCCTCCCCTCTCAGTAACTTAGCCTTTCATAATATTTCCAAAAGATGTGGTAAGATAAATAGTTACTACAAACTTCACTTTGTTGCATGTTCTTTAAATTAAAAATCCATGAGAAACTATTTGATGGGTTCAATATAAAATTGAAGGTTTTTTGTTCTCTACTTAGTTGCATGATCTCACACTTATCAAAGATTTCATGATCCATTGATAAGGTTTGATTTCATTGTTATTAAAAATCTTGAAAAGAACTTCTTTGTAATTTTAAGAGTACCAAAAAGGTCACCTACAACCCCTACAAAATATCCAAATGGTTGTCTTTAGGACTTTTAACCAATAAGTCAAAATTTGAAGATAAAAAAACTATACAAGTCATCTAATGATATTGACGTGGATATATTTTTTGTCACTAATTACTCAAAATTATCTAATAATAAATAACTAACATTCTAAGTTTTCCAATCCTTCAAAAACTTTATGACAAATTAAAACTCTATCATGAATGGTAGATTATTACTATATAAAACATGTAGAGCATAAAAAAGCACTATGTTTATAACCATCTCATTTAGGGGTCTTATTTATTTGTGAAAATATAGAGAAATTAGCACATGATACTTATTGGGCATAAAGTCCTTTTCCATTGAAATTGATGCAAGATCATCTTGTGTTCATTGAAAATCTTGCATCAACCAAAAAGATTTGATTTGTTTTCTATTTCTAGTTTTTAATCATGTGAATAATCTTGGTGTTCTTTCTTTGTTTCATCTTCTAGTGTAGTTTTTCAGATTGGACCTATCATATATATTTCACCTTTGATCATGGTTCTTAATGTTTCATCATTAGTGTGTTCTCATTCATCATTTGTTCGTGACATGTTCTTTGTTGACACCTTGTGTAGCATGTGGGAATTTTCTTAAGAAATTTTTTTGCATGTAGGCAATCTTTTTTGGCTTTGAATGTGGATTCTTGAATCTCATGTGGACCTATATCTAAGCTTTCCCCTCTTCATTTTCTTAGTTGTGTGGTCATTAATTCTTCTTTAGGGAATATGACCTATTTGTTGTAATATGTTTCGTTATTTTAGGAAATTGTAATCTTGTAGCTGACCTGTGAGTCATGATGGCTATATTATATAATTCAATAGGTATCTAGAGTTAGTTATGTAAGAAGACAAGATCTAGAGGTCAAGCTCTTGAGAAATTGAGCTTGCATGTTGGTTTTTTTTGTAGTTAGAAGGTTGCAATCGAGTAGGCCTTATGTCCAACATATTGTAATCAAATTACATTGGATTTTCATTAAATAAATTAGAGACTATTATATCGTATTTATTTGTATTGTGCTTCCATGTGCTTACTATAGTAGATTGGTTTGTAAATTCCTCCTTGAGGTTTCTCCTTTCCAACCTTACTTCTGAAACTCAAAACTCAAAATGGAAAAACTTGAACAAGAAAAATGATAGAAAATCTAGAGAATATATAGGGTTTCATATAACTCCTCCCATACTTTGACATTGGTTACTTTGAGATTTTTGGATACCCTAAAGCATCAATTTAGTTCAATATTCCTTATATAAGAGATGGTGTGCCTTTCGAGCTATGTTTCGAATCAATGCCTCTAGTCTTTGCAAAGAGTACCTAAAACACATCACCTAATGTCAATGCTCAAGGTAATCACTACAAAATTGAATCATATTTTTTCCCCTTATGAATTCCTAAAATGATTAATTGCTTAAGAAATGTTTAATTTATATCAAATGCAAATGATAGGCATTTTTATACCGACTTCTCAAAGTACTCTAACATCTTATGTATAATTTTCTTCTAGACATGATATTTTTCCTCTACATATTTGTATTGATTCCTCTTTATCTTACACATTTTTGGTACACTACAGAGCTTGCTAGATACTTGTGCTAATGTTAACATCACCCATCTCTCACAAATGTTACAAAGTTTGTTTTTGTAGAGTAGCTTTCCATAAGATTGGACTAAGCAATAAAAATAAGAAAAGAAAAGTGAACAATTATAAAGTTGATAAAGATTTTTTGGTTTCTAAGAATTTTAAAGTGTACCATTGAGTCTTAAATAGACTCCAACTAAAAAAAGAAGAAAAAACTCTCACTATGTACATGGTTGCAACAATTTAATTCAAAATTTTAATCTTAACTTGTAGATTGTATAAACTCAGAGCATAAGTAAAAGAAAAGAAAGATTCATATTGCATCTCTTCTTTATTGAATTGGTACCAATTCTTCTTATGATGTTCCCCCCAAACAGAGCCCCTAGTGTTGCACTATTTCTTTATCAAATAGGCCAATAATTCAATAACACCTCAATACATGCAAGGAGTTCACATTAAATTATTTTTCAATGAGTTCTAAAGTCATCCTCCCAAATATTTAATTCTCATTTTTCCATCTACCCATATCTAACCTGGGAAATGTCCTAATAAGAATGTTACTTTAGATCATATATCTCTAGTTCATAGAACTTTATTGAACTATTTTTTTAACTTGTATAGAAATTGTGTGTACCACATATTATGATGACTCTTGCGTAGTGATTTACTTCATAAATAGAATATTTATATCATTTTTCTTCATTAAGAAACTATTCAAATGTGAAATACTTAATCCTAGCATTTTATTTTTAATCTAGTGTATATTGTGCAAGACAACCTTATGTCAACATATTCATACATAGGATAGTTGAGACAATGATTAAGAACTCTAAAATGGAAAAGAGAATATAATTTTTCTTTCTTCACCATTATGATTCTTCCAATGACTAAACTGAGATTTTAATTACACTCAACACTATTGTATTACATTCTCAAAGTTACACTTTGACAAAGTTAAACTTTGACAACTAAATACTTCTTGATTAATTTATAATAGATATGGAACTTGGGACTCCACAAACCTAAAATAAAGAATAAATCATATGTAGAATACACATTTCATCTCTCATATTGTATTCAATAATAAGAAAATTCAAAAAAAGAAGTTATAACAGTAGTGTAGGATGGGATGGAAAGTTTGGTGTGGAGTGAATTTATATGGTTGATTTGCTACAACAATAGTGGAAGGGGGTAAGGAATTGAAATCATGGATAGGAAAAAGTGGGACATTAATGATGAGAATCCCAAGGATAGTAGAAGAAATAGATAAAGGTGCATCACGAGGGGATTTAATGCCTCAAATAATTAAACTATTGAAGTTTGGCACATATAATGCATATATTTTATCAAAATAAGGCAGTGTATACCATCAACTTAATATTATGGATCATCATCTAATTATATATGTATTCCATGAGTATTTATAATTAGTGGCCATTTCATTTACCTTTATATATATATGAGTCAAATTGTGTGTCACAATCAAAATCATCACCAATGAAGTGAATGAATTATTTTTCAATAAGAAAAAGATCTAAGGAGTTCATCATGATGAATGGATTCAACATAGGTATATGTCTAAGAGGAATAAAGATCTTGGAATTTCAATTAACATGTAAATCTAAGAAATAATGTATTACATGACAAATGATTAATCAATGAAACATATCAATCTAGAAATTTGAGAAAGAAAGGAAGGGTATCAACCTTTTCTTTTTCTATGATAATAAATAATATAGGTAAAACCTAATAATAAAGAATATAGATATAATATAATAATCAAAAAATAAAATACAACCAAATTCAACTCAGACTAAAACAATTGATCTAAAGAAGAGAATAGTTAGAATTATTAATGATATGAATAGTTTGATCTTTATGTGTTGACTCACTAATAAATTGTTATTGGTGATCAGGATTTAGAATCTAATATTGCATTTAGCATCAAGCACTTATGATAAATATATAATAAAATTATCATTAACTTAAGTATAGCTCTAGAGTGTGTGGCTTAAGGGATTCACCACTCAGTGTGTTGGTTAAGTGGTTGTGCTATTATCCCCGTCAAGATATAAATCTTTGTTAGGCCATTATGATTGTGGGATTGTTACCCCATTGATTCAATGTGCTTGTACATTTTGGCCTTAACTTTGTTGAGTGGAGATGAGGTTCCCTATTTTTGACATCATGGGTTCATATCTCTAGGTCAAAAGCATTTCACATGGGCTAAGAAGGTACGACATGCTTACACCACTAGTAAGGTTTGTTTATTTTTATCAAACACTTAAGATAAGTGTGTGACTTAGTCCCATATCATATTTTATTATGTAGATCCACCTTTGTTTGTGGAATCAATTAAAATTTATGGAAACTTTAAAAGATAGTGTTAAAAACATGGCTTGATCTCCTATTTTTTTAATCTTTTATAGATGCACATTCAATATGACATATGCTTTTTTAAAATAATAATCAAGTACTATCTATAAATGCATGTTCTTAGATGCTCAACCAACATTTAATCCCATGTTCATGATGTAGTGGTCACCTTCTAAATATGTTAGCTTAGGAGAAAGTGATTTAAATGTTCAATTGTGAGTTTTACTAAGGTACATTGTGCAACCTAACCCAACTATAAAGCATGTGATGTAACCCAATTTAGATATACTATTGCATTATGAAACTTGGTCTAAGCTACTTATGAACCTATGGCAACATATATGTCTAATGCAATTGATAAGAAAAATTAGTTGGAAAATTTATAGATAAAGTGTAAAAATGTAACATATGCACATTTATCTCTTGGAATATCTAATTCTATACTTACTATAATTTTCTTTATAATTGTTGAGAAATAAAAACACATCATTCAAAATGTATCTTGAGGTTAATATAAATAAATAAATTGATTAAGTATAAATAACAATTTTATTCTTGATGGTAGGGCTAAGAGAGTCCATAAATTTCACTTTGTTTTCCTAAATCATTTTAGGCACAAAGATATGAGTTCCTTTCCATTTTTTCTAAAGTACTCTCCACTTCAAAACCTATATGCACATAGGAAGAAATATTCCCATCTTGTGCTTCATGAAGATTTAATTTTACTTATTGAAAATTTTTGTAAAAGTAAGGCTATTAAAACTTCTCCAATACTAGAGAAGAGGAAAGGCCCTGGTAATGATCCCCACTCTAAGAGAATAAAGGTGGAAGAAGGGACTAGTGATAGCAAGAAGGTTTTCAAATGGGAGAGGACTAAGAAACATGTTGAGGAAATTTCAAAATCTGAGAATTTGCATAATGATGAGAAAATGGAAATGTGGGAACTTAGTTCTAACATGGATGGTTACTCTAGGAGCAAAGGGGTGTCAATTGGTAAAGAAAATGTGAAGGGAAGTAAGGATAAAAATATTGATTCAAATGTTGGGTTAGAAGCCCTTGGGGAGGATGATGAAAAATAGAGTGATCACCCTTCTCATAATACCAGTGAGGAGAAAATGGAGGAGGATACAGGTAAGGAGATTGAAGATAAAGGCCATGTGGGTAAGAACAACAACTAGAGTAAAGAAGAAAATGAGGAGAGGATGGAGAATCTAGATATTAATATCAATACTCAAATCAAAATTGTGACTACTGCGGTTGGTTCTGAGCCCAGGGATGTGGTTGACGGGAGGGGATGACTCTCAGGATACAAAACTTTCCTTTCTTCACACTACCAAGCTTAAAGTGGAGAGTTCTCTTCAGGGCGATTCTTGGTTGTATAATGAAATAATGGTCATCAAGAAGAAAATGGGGGTTATGCAGAAAGAATTGGATGTTGAATGCACTAAGAGAACTTAGATGGAAGTGTGAATTGGTAACATCCCTAAAAATCTTAAAGAATATGAGCAGGAGCTCTGTTACATAATAAAGGAAAGTGGTCAAAAAATGGAATAGGTCACTTCTAGTTTGTGTGTTATGGCGGCTAGTCTGGGTAAGAAGAGTGATGAGGCGATAATGTCTCCTGGTAATGCAAGGCTGGGGAGTCTAGGAGGACCTAGTAAGAGAACTAGGCAGAGCACAAGGAAAAAGGTTGATGAGGCTCTTGAGGCTCCTATTCTTACTCAGCTAACATAATACAAAGTACTATAGAAGTAGGTAAAGAGGTGGCAAACATTATCAAGGAGTTGATGTAGGTTTTGGCTATGGAGTGGGTGTGCTGGTTGCTAGTCTGGGTAGTTTTTCTGGTTATTTCTTTTTGCTTTCCAACTTATTTAAACTCTAGGTTCCAGGTCCTTGTAAAACCTGGACACTTTTTATGGTTTAAACTCTTGGTTTCAAGTCCCTATAAAACCTGGTTTCGTTGTTTTAAACTTTAGGTTTTAGGTCCTTGTAAAATCTAGTGGTGCTTTAATGTCTATCTTTAGTTTTTTTGCAAAGGGTTTTGGGTCCCTTCAAAACCTTCTTTTACCATAATCTAAAACAATATTGTTGATATGCTAATGGAGGCTTTGTCTCTTGTTGTATTGTTGGGTCAGTCACCCAATTTTGGCTTCTTTTAATTTTTAAAAAAAAGATAGAGATACACAATATATTATATGAAAAAATAAAAACCAAAAAATCAAGAATGAAAGTGTTTAGCTCATTCATTTAATTAATATTAGCAGTTGTATGCTTTTGTGTATACAACGATGTGTCCCTAGGATCAAATAATTAAATTAAAATAAAATTTGATGACTATTGTTAAATTGTCACATGTTCATTAACTTTATCTATCGTGAATAATTTATTTCTATAAATTTTATTCCTTAGAATATGATCATATAGAAGTTCAATTTTCTAAAACTTAATTCCATATGGATCAGATAATGAGATGTATTATGATAAAATAAAATAGTTGATTGAAATCATCAAAAACCCTCTTGAAAAATTAAAAAAAATCTTTTGTTTGAGAATAAAATAATGTATCTTTCAAATCAAAATCATTTATGCTTAGTTTACTTTGCAATTAAAATAAAGAATTATTTTTCAATTTTCTACTATTTTAGTGTCTATTTAACATTTGCTTCCTTTTAATCTAATTGTTCAGTTTAATGAATTAATAGATATATGCTAATGAAAGTAGGAGCAAAAAAAATCACAAAACCATTGTTTCACAAATTAAGCAAGTTAAGAAACCTATAGATACTTGCATATTAATCAATTAATTTGTGTAATTTAAATTGTCTAATATATTAATAAAGATGTACAACATTTACATTAAGATAAATAATCAAAATGAGTCATTTCAATTGCAACTATTAAAAAACTTAAAAAATAAATTATAATAATGTGAATCCAAGAATAGATTAAATAAATATATCACCACAAGAAGAAAAGAGTTGTATCATGCAACTTTGGCCATTACCTATTTAATATTATAAGTTCAAAGCATGGATAAGAATATGAGAGTAATAAGGTAAGTTTTTGTTTTTAATTTCATAATTTTTAATTTTTAAGTTAAAAACAGAAGAAAAAAAATATAAGGTAAGTTTTTATTTCTAATTTCAAAATTTATAAATTTCAAAAGACAAAAAGAGAAGTCAAAAAAGATAAACTATTCCAAAGAGTTCACTACAAGTCATTTCTGGAGTGAAGCTCCACAATAGAGTAATAAATATAAAAACAAGTCCTCTCCCTAGCTATTTTCCCCTCACTTTCATTTAATGAACATTTAAGAGGATTTACAATAGAAAATAGAAATATCTATTTTAGAGCCTCACATGCCAAAGATTTGAAGACTTCTTCATGCTCTTGTTGAAATATTAGCACTTTTAGAAATCAAACGCTAAACCTTTATAATAGACAAATAAATTTTAAAAAGAAAGTCTTGTCATTCGTATGACACCTTCTATAAAAAGATAAACCACATAGTCAAATGAGCATGAGCATAGATAGAAGAGAGAAATTTGAAATAAAACCAAATATAATAGTAATACATCTTATCCATGAGATTGCTCAGTTCCTCAACACATGCACAAGTAATGCCCACAAGGATTGGAGTTTTTATACTTGGATTTAAGATATGTGCAACTAGACACTTTGACATATCATCATTGTATGTTCTTGTATTTTACACATGAGATATATTATCAAATAATTTTTTTAATATAGAAAATAAAGGATACTGAGGGTTTCCTGAATTACACTATCATTTAAAGCCTTGCACTCATAGATATGCCCATACAAAGATTACTTATTCACACTCTATCAGTGTCAAGATTCATTCAATGAGCATGATATACTCCAACCAATGAAAATGACTGACCAAGGAAAGGAGTATGTTCATGGCTAGATTGAGATCCACGTATGAAATGTTTTCATAATGCCACACAAAGGTCATAAGAACAAGAACACAAGCATGGGCAGGAAGTGTTCGGATTAACCTCAAATAGAAATAACAGTTACATGCAAATATAACTAATACAAGAAAATAGTAGATCTCATAAAAGAGAACACAAGACACCAAGATTTAACATGATTCACCCAATCTCTAGGCTACATTCACCAATAAAAAGTCCAATATTATCATGATCCAATGATTAAAACCTGATTAAAATCTGTAATTCCTTACAACTCAATATCATTGCAAGAACCAATTTTTGCATCACACCTTATGAAAATCCCTAACCCTAAGCCTTTTTATACAAGTTTTTTTCTTCTTACAAAACTAGGGCTAGAATAATAGAAAAATATTAGGGAACATCTTTTACAATATAAGTTCATTTTTGGCTTTAGGGGTGCTGCCCCCAAGAACCCTTGTGGGGGTGTTGCCCCTCGACCCCACCATGTACTACAATAGGAGCGCACCTAGGGCATTGCCCCAAGACCCCGTCTTGGGGGCACTACTCCCAAACCCCTGTAGAAATAATATGAGGAGAAAACCACATCGAATAAACCTCCAAGTTTGATTAGGCTCCACATCACAACAATCTCCCACTTGGAGACTGATTAGATTCCACAACAATAACCTCCCACTTGGAGACTGATCATAGCACGACTAAACCTGTAGCTCCCATTGGAATGTCAAACCACCTTGGACTCTGTTGTTCTTGTATCTTGTTTAGTCTAGAAAA
Organism: Cupressus sempervirens; assembly: GCA_028749045.1. Classification (NCBI taxonomy): domain Eukaryota; kingdom Viridiplantae; phylum Streptophyta; class Pinopsida; order Cupressales; family Cupressaceae; genus Cupressus; species Cupressus sempervirens. The sequence continues at coordinate 637,758,844 of CM053789.1, read as the reverse complement.
CCAACTGAAGCTGAAGAGGAATTCAACTTCTCTCTTGTCACTACCTTTGTAAACATATCCGTTGGATTTTCATTTGTATGTATCTTCTCCATATTTAACTGTCCATCATCCAAAACTGACCGAATGAAATGGTACCACAATTGTATGTGTTTTGCCTTTGAATGCAAAGTGGAATTTTTTGCAAGATAAATGACACTCTGACTATCTATAAATAAATAATTATCCTTTTGAGGGCGTCCCAATTCTTTAAGGAAGAATTGAAGCCATATCATCTCCTTGGTTGCCTTTGTAGCGGCAACATACTATGCCTCTATATTGGATAAAGAATTAACCTTTTGTAACCTAGAAACCCAACTCACGGCTGCCCCACCAACTAATAAATAAATAACTTGTAGTACTTCGCTTGGTATCAATATCCCCTACCAAATCTAAGTCAACATAGCCTTGTAAATTAGCAGTAGAGCCCCCAAAGTGTAAACACTTATTGGATGTACCTCTCAAATATCTGAGAATCCATTTGACTGCATTCCAATGCTCAATTCCTGGATGACTCATATACCTACTAACAACTCCCACTTCATGTGCAATATCTAGCCTAGTACATACCATAACATACATCAAGCTTCCTACAACTGAAGCATAAGGTACCTTATACATATTATTATCCTCTTCTTGTGTCTTTGGACACATCTCCATAGTCAACTTCAAATGACTAGGTAAAGGTGTGCTAACAGCTTTAGCATTCTCCATAGAGAAACATTACAACACCTTCTCAATATAATCAACCTGAGATAATGTCAATTTCCTATTCTTCCTATCTCTACACATCTTCATACTAAAGATTTGTTTTCCTACCCCCAAATCCTTCATAGAAAATGCATGTGCTAACTAGCATTTTAGCCCCTTAATATGATCCATGTTAGAACCAGCTACAAGCATATCATCAACATATAAACATAAAATAATGTAGATGTCATCATCCAACCTCTTAAAATAAATACCATGATCTAAATGACACCTACTATATCCATGCTCATGCATAAACATGTCAAATTTCAAATACTATTGTTGAGGTGCTTACTTCAAGCCATATAAACTTTTCTTCAATCTACACACTAAGTTCTCCTTACCTTTGACCTCAAATCCCTATGGTTGTGCCACATATATATCTCTTCATCCAAATCACCATGAAGAAAGGTTGTTTTAACATCAAGCTGCTACAAATGTAAATTTTCATTAGCCACAATATTTAAAATAGTGCGAATAGAAGTCATTTTTACAAAAAGAGATAATATCTCATCAAAATCAATGCCCTTTTTCTAGTGAAAATCCTTTTACAACTAACCTAGCTTTAAATCATTTCTTACCTCTGTTCTCTTCTTTCAACCTATAAAACCACTTATTCTATAAAGACCTTTTACTTGCAAGAAACTTGCATAAATATCATGTCTTATTTTTCAGCAAAGATTCCATTTCTTCATTCATTATAAACTCCCACTGAGTCTTACTATCCACCTACACAGCTTCATCACAACATTCAGGTTCACTAGTATTAGTAAGTAAAATAGAATACAAGGAAGGAGAAAATCTTTCTGGAGGTCTACTTAGCCTTGTTGACCATCTAACATTCATTGGGGTGTGTGGTATTTGTTGTTGTAGTTGTTGCACATCATGAGGAATTTCTGGAACATCATCTTTTATAGTATCATCCAAACTACAGAATCATTTTCTTTCTTCTCATGTTGTTGCACAGATCTTTGTATAACACTTTCTCATTGAATATGACATCCTTGCTTCTTACAATTTTACAATTTTCAAAATCTCAAAGCCTATAACAAAAGTCATTAATGCCATATCCAACAAATACACATTTCTTTTACTTAGCTTCCAGCTTGGTTCTATATTCAGAATCTATATAAACAAATGCTCCACAACCAAATGTTTTCAGAAAAGAATAACTCACCTTCTTTCCAGTCCATGCTTCCTTTGGAATACCACAACCCAAAGGAGTAGAGGGACCTCTATTAATCAAATATATGACAGTATTGATAGCCTCCACCCACATGTTTAAGGGCAACCCAACATGCAACCTCATGCTTCTTGCACGCTCCATTATAGTCATGTTCATGCATTCAACTACTCCATTTTCCCATGGAGTCCTTGGAAAAAATTTCCCTCTACGAATACCATAAGTGGAGCAATAATCTTCAAATTCATGACTGAAGTACTCACCACCATTATCAGATCTAAGACATTTTAATTTCTTCCCAATTTCATTTTCAACCAAGCATTTCCATTTCTTAAAAGTTTGAAATACATCAAATTTCTGTCTAAGGAAACAAACCCATACTTTTCTAGTTGCATCATCAATAAATGTAACATAATAATGAGATCCACCAAGGGAAGATACCTGATCTATGTTGGAAATCTCATTGTTGTTGAAGATCCAAGAGGGAGATTGTTGTAAAAGAATATTTTTAATTATTGTTTTGTCATTGATGTCAAACTTGCTATTTGTAGGGATGATATTTGCTTATAAGATCCAAGTACTATCACTTAGTTGATTGATGAAGAGGATTTGATCAATAAGATGTAACAAGAGCACCTAAGGGAAAGGTTGAGTTATGATGTTGTAAAGATGTACAAGGATCAGTTAAGACAATGGTTAAGTAATGTATCAATGACATACTCACAGATACAGAGGTTGGTCACACTTAAAATTATTGGAAGAAGAAGTTGTAACAAGGTTGACTTCAAAGCTTAAACTAAGATCATTAGTAGGTGCCAAGAAAGTTAGTTGAAGCCGAGCAAATTTTCAATAGAAGTCGAGTAACAAAAATTTCTAGTGTATGCCAAGTGATCTTCATGTGCTGAGTGAAGATTAGGTGTCGCACATCAGAAAAAATTTAGTTGCTGCCAAGTGATCTTCAGGTGCCGAGCATCAGGAAAAACACAGTTGATGCCGAGTAACACAGTGGGTGTCAAGCACCAGTATTTCAATAGTGTCGAGCTACTCCATTATTTCAAAAGATGAAGAATTGCCAAATCTAAGCAGACATAGTGGTTACATTGAATTTTTTGAATGAGTTGGAAGATAAGGATGCTGAGTTGTTGGCATAGAATCCTATGTAAGCCATTTTTGGGCGAGTTCTAAAGGATTATTCAAGAAGTTTCTAGAGGAAACAGAATATGGGTTAGATGCAATGAATCCTACCTAATCCATATGAATTGAAATTGAAGAATGGAAGAATCGAGCGAGAAATGGAACTCAAAGACTTCTATTTAAGAAGTCAGAGACCAAGAAGAAAAGAGTTGTTGATACTATTGCTGTTGAAGAGTCAAATTTGTAAAGTGGTTAGAAGGATGTCAAGGAGGAGACATCTAGAAGAAGGAAGAGCATAGAGGCTCTGCTTCTATGATTGGTCATAAAGAGATGATTGCACTAGTACATTGAGTATGGAGACTCAAGGTAACAAAGCTTGAAAGGAGGGAAAGTTGTCAAGAGTTGCAGAGATTGAAGACCAAGCAAGGGTATGAGCTGAGTAGTGATCTGAGATCTACAAGATAAGTTGTATTAGTCAGGTCAAGATTTTCTAATACTCTCTATCAATTGTATTAGATCAAAAAATCCTATGGACTTAGGTTAGCCTAACAGCCATTTGTAAATGCTTTAAGAGGGTGGCATTCCAAGTGAATGTTCTAAATTCCTTTAACTAGGCCACTTTTAACAGGGTGGTTAAATCCTCTAACAAGGTCACATTTAACAGTGTGTTGTAAGCCTTTAACAGGGCAGACTTTTCACAGGGCATCACTTCAAAAGGATGAAAATAACGTAGCATGTTATTGGTGGTTTTTCCCAAATTGGGTTTCCGCATAAATCATTGTGTCATGTGTTGATTTCTAATGTGTTATACTTGCATGTTGATTTACAGTAACTTGCTAACTAGATAAGCTAAAGCTTGGTTGAATGATTGGTTGAATTGGACATTTAGACCTTGAATAACTGATTCACAACCCCCCCCCCCGCCCCCAAATCTTAGTTATTCTAAAGAAATTCTAACAATTGGTATCAAAGCCATCTATTGATTTAGTTTCAAGGTACTAGAAGTAGGAAGATCAAGATGTCCAAGAGAGAAGTTCCCAAGCTCAACAAAGACAACTTTGTTGCATGGTAGAGTCTGATGAAATTGCACCTTGGATCAATAGGTGATTAAGCACAAACCTTAATTGGAATAGAACATGTAACTCTAGTAGGACCTCTTACTACAAATGATTTGAACAAAATGAAGGAGCATAACCAAGCAATATTGGAGATTGCCTCTGCACTCAGCTATGCAGAATATGATCACATCAAAGATTGTGACACTGCATTCAAAATGTGGAAAACCTTATTAGAAATCTATGGAGGAGATTAGAATGTCCAAAGAGCAAAGAGAGAAAGCCTAAGAGGAAAGTTTGATGACATGAAGATGGAGGAAGGTGAAAATGTTGCTTAGTATGTTGCAAGAATGAAAGAAGTGGTGAGTGCAATAAGAAGTCTAGGTGGACAATTGGAAGAAGAAACAGCTATCAACAAATACTTAAGAACTTTGCTTCCTATCTATGCTATAAGAGTTTCAGCCATCCAAGAGCTGAGGTTTGTACAAGGGAACACACTAACCTTTGAAGGAATAGTTGGAAGACTTACTACATTTGAGCTATCTAATTTTGATAACTATAGACCTGAGAACCTTGAATCTACTTTCAAGGCCAAGATGACAATAAAAGATACTGAAGAGGACACATCAAGCAAGAAAATAAGAAAAGGAAAACATGCATCTAGTGATAGCAGCACAGATGAGGAAGATGTGGAATAGTTAGAAGCACTACTGGCTAGGAGATTCCATAGAGGTAAAGGCAGATTCAAATGTAAGTTCCCTATCATATGTTTCAATTGCAATGAAGTAGGTCATATAGTTACAAGATGTCCACAGAAGAAGAATTACAAAGAAGGAAACAAGTTCAGGAACAAAAGAGAAGACGATAGCAAAGAAAAAGGCAAGAGATGCTACATTTTTGAGGAAGACTTCGATGAGAATGATGATGAAGTAGTCTATGTAGCCATGAAGGATGAATCTAACAAAGATGAAGATGAAGCAACAACATTGGTTACATGTGTGAACAAGAATGACAAGTGGATCATAGATAGTGGATGCTCACATCACATGACAGGAGATAAAAGTAAGTTCATTACCTTTACTCAATATGATGGAAATAGTGTTAGATTTGGTAATGATGCCCCATGTCAAATCAAAGGAAAAATCTCTATTAAACTTATAGAGAAAATTTCATGTGATAATGCATACTATGTTGAAGGATTGAACTACAACCGGTTGAGTGTATCATAGTTAGGCAATGTAGGTTGCAAAGTTGAATTTGGAAACAAAACTACCAAGATCTATGATATTGATGGAAATTTGATAGGAAAGGGTGAACAAACTAGGAGTAACCTATTTTACCTAGATATGGAAGATGCAACATGTCTTGTTGTTAGACTTGATGATGTGTGGTTGTGGCATAAAAGGTTGTGTCATGTTAACTTTGATAATATGATTAGCATTAGCAAGAAAAAGAAAGTCAGAGGATTGCCCAAGTTGAAGAAACCTGAAAACACAATGTGCAAACAATGTCAACTAGGAAAGATGACTAAGTCTAGTTTCAAAAGCAAAATATACACTTCCAATGAAGTACTAGAGTTAGTCCATACAGACTTATGTGGTCCAATAGAAGTACAAAGCTACCTAGGAGATAGATAAATAATGTTATTTGTAAATGACTATTCCAAGATGATACATGGATAAGTAAAAAGAAAAGATGCACCTCACAGTCTACTATTGAAGCTTACTATGTGGCAGCTACTATAAACTGCACCAATATTGTATGGATCAAAAATTTGGTGCAAGGTATGAAGGAAGAAGTAATTGAACCTGTAACACTTCATTTTGATAATATGAGTTCTATAAACATATCAAAGAATCCAATAATGCATGCTAAAACCAAGCATGTTGCAATCAAGTATCACTATGTAAGAGAACTAGTGGAAGACAAACAAGTGAAGATGGAATATGTTAGCTATGGAATATGGAAGATGGAAGATGGAATATGGAAGATGGAATATGTTCATTATCCAAGTACTATCACTTAGTTGATTGATGAAGAGGATTTGATCAATAAGATGTAACAAGAGCACCTAAGGGAAAGGTTGAGTTATGATGTTGTAATGATGTGCAAGGATTAGTTAAGACAATGGTTAAGTAATGTATCAATGACATACTCACAGATACAGAGGTTGGTCACACTTAAAATTATTGGAGGAAGAAGTTGTAACAAGGTTGACTTCAAAGCTTAAACTAAGATCATTAGTAGGTGTTGAGCAAGTTAGTTAAAGCTGAGAAAATTTTCAGTAGAAGCTGAGTAACAAAAATTTATAGTGTGTGTCGAGTGATCTTCACGTGCTAAGTGAAGATCAAGTGCTGAGCATCACAAAATTTTCAGTTGGTGTTGAGTGATCTTCAAGTGTCGAGCATCAAGAAAAACATAGTTGATGCCGAGTAACATAGTATGTGTCGAGCACTAGTATTTCAATAGTGTTGAGCTGCTGCATTATTTCAAAAGATGAAGAATTGCCAAATCTAAGCCGACATAGTGGTTACACTGAATTTTTTGAATGAGTTGGAAGATAAGGATGATGAGTTGTTGGCACAGAATCCTATGTAAGCCATTTTTGGGTGAGCTCTAAAGGATTATTCAAGAAGTTTCTAGAGGAAATAGAATATGGGTTAGATGCAATGAATCCTACCTATTCCATGTGAATTGAGATTGAAAAATGGAAGACTCAAGCGGGAAATGGAACTCCAAGACTTCTATTTAAGAATTCATAGACCAAGAAGCAAAGAGCTTCTGATACTATTGCTATTGAAGAGCCAAATCTGCAAAGTGGTTAGAAGGGTGTAAAGGAGGAGACATCTAGAAGAAGGAAGAGCACAAAGGTTCTGCTTCTATGAGTGGTCATAAAGAGATGATTGCACCGGTACATTGAGTATGGAGACTCAAGGTGACAAAGCTTGAAAGGAGGGCAAGCTGTCAAGAATTGCAGAGATTGAAGGCCAGTCAAGGGTATGAGCTGAGAAGTGATCTAAGATCTGCAAGATAAGTTGTATGTTGTAGTCAGGTCAAGATTTTCTAATACTCTCTAGCAAATGTATTAGATTAGAAAATCCTATGGACTTAGGTTGGCCAAACAGCCATTTGTAAATCCTTTAACAGGGTGGCATTCCAAGTAAATGTTCTAAAGTCCTTTAACCAGGCCCACTTCTAACAGGGTGGTTAAATTCTCTAACAAGGTCACATTTAACAGTGTGTTGTAAACCTTTAACAGGGAAAGCCTTTCATAGGGCATCACTTCAGAAGGGTGAAAATTGAGTTGCATGTTATTGGTGGTTTTTCCCATATTGGGTTTCCACAAAAATCAGTGTCATGTGTTGATTTCTTATGTGTTATACTTGCATGTTGATTTACAGTAACTTGCTGACTAGATAAGTTAAAGCCTGGTTGAATGATTGTTTGAATTGGACATTTGGACCTTGAATAACTAATTCACCACCCCCCCCCCCCCACCCTTGTTACTCTAAAGCAATTCTAAAAAGATGGTCCCCATACATCTATATGCACAAGCTCTAATCTCTCACTTTTCTTTTCCTTCCCAGTCTTCACAAAACTCACTCTCTTTTATTTTCTATACACACAACTTTCACAGATATCCATATTAACACATTTCAAACCTAGTAAAATTTTTTTTGAATGAAATACTTTCATATCTTTCTCACTCATGTGCCCAAGTTTGTTGTGCCACAACGTTGTATCAAAATCTATAGCATCTATTTTTTCTCCCTACTCAACTACAATTATTGTTCCTAAATATTCATCTTTCTCTGAAATAATCAAAGTAGAAGGAACAATATGACTTGTACAAAGATATAAGGTACCTACTTTCACACCTTTTTCTACTACAAGGGAACCTTTTGAAACTTTGCAATTTTTATCATTAAAAGTAACTACACAACCTTCGTCACCGAGTTTCACTGTTGAAATTAAATTCCTACTAAGTCTTGGAACATTTCTTACCTATTTAGTAGCCAATGATTTCCATTCTGCAACTTAATCTTAACTTTTCCCTTCCAACAATCTGACAAGGTTCATTATCCCCCAAATAAACAAGTCCAAAATTCCATTGGAAATAATCAATAAAATAACCTCTATGAGGTGTAGCATGAAATGAAGCACTAGAATCTAAAACCCATGAATCATCAACACTTTCTAAAGATAGAAGCAAAGCATCCTCTTTGGATTTGTTACTTACCACATTTTCCTTCGTGTTCCCTTCTGGTTTATCTCCTTTATTATTCTTTTGAGTCCAGCAATCTTTCTTCTTATGCTCTAGTTTACCATAGCACTAGCAATCTCTTGGTCCTCTAGATTGAGACCTCTTGCCCTTTGACTTTCCTCTTGATGTCCCATGATTTCTGAAATTATTTCCTCTCTCAGTCATTCTGCCTCTTCTTTGTGTTTTCAAAGCACTTCCTAATGTAGATCCACCTAAGGATTTCCTACGAGTTTCCTCACTCAAAATAATGTTGATCACATGATCATATTTTAGGGTAGCAGATACAAAAACAAAATTACTCACAGCCATTACCAAGCCATTCCACCTTTCAAGCAAAGAACACAAAATCAAGATAGCCCTAATTTATTCATCAAAATTAATCCTCACAGAAGATAACTGACTAGTAACAGTAGTAAACTCATTTAAATGATCTGCAATAGATTCACCTTTTGTCATCTTCATATTAAATAAACACTTCATAAGAAATACCTCGTTTGAAGCGGAGGGCTTTTCATACAGTTTTGCTAGGGTTTCCATCAACTCTTCTATCATCTTCACTTTTGTAATATTAAATGCCACCGATGGTGCCAAGTATAATCTAATACTTCCAAGTGCCTTTCTATCTAAAAGATCTCAGTCGTCATTTGTCATAGATCCCTAATTCTTGGTTTTTCCTGCCAATGACTTCCATAAATCCTTTTGATAAAGATAGTCTTCCATTTGCATCTTCCATAACTAAAAGTTCTACCCATTAAACTTGTCAACCCTCAACTTACCCTCGTCTTCCATTGCTCCCACTCAACTGTAAGACTTTTTTATAGAGGATTGCTAAAAAAAATGATGACTAACTAGCCTCTGATACCACTTGTTAGGATTAACCTTAGACAAAAATAACAGTTACATGCAAATATAACCAATACTAGAAAATAGTAGATCGCATAAAAGAGAACACAAGACACCAAGATTTAACATGGTTCACCCAATCTCTAGGCTACATCCACCAACAAAAAGTCCAATATTATTATGATCCAGTGATTACAACCTAATTACAATCCATAATCCCTTATAGCTCAATACCACCGCAAGAACCAATGTTTGCATCACACCTTATGAAAATCCCTAACCCTAATCCTTTTTATAAAAGCTTTTTGCCATTTACAAAATTAGGGCTAGAATAATAGAAAAATAGTAGTCAATGCCTTTTACAATATAAGTTCATTTTTGGCTTTGGGGGCACTGCCCCTGAAAACCCTCACGGGGGTGTTGTTGCTCGACTCCACCCTGTACTGTGACAAGGAGCGCACTTGGGGCACTACCCCAAGACCCTATCTTGGGGGCACTGACCCAGGACCCTATCTTGGGGGCACTACCCTCAAATCCCTATAGAAATAATATGGGGAGAGAACCATGTCGAATAAACCTCCAAGTCTGATTAGGCTTCACATCACAATAGGAAGACAAGTTCATAAGGCGATATGTCAAAGATCTAACAAAGTACCTTTAAATTGTAGTCTACACACATATATTTCCACTTAGAAATATTCATGGAATCAACATGATAGAATCACTTATGAGGTAAAGAAGGGAAATCTTTACAACGTTGACATAACCTTTTCCTCCCTTATATTGCCATATTGTTGGTATAGAGCCTTGAATCTGTAACTTATCTTTCTCGTGCTTTTGTGGGCCTACTACACACCTTCGTAAAAAAATTTTATACAACTAGAACAAATAAACTTAAATACACATAAATTTATTCCTGGAGTAATAAACACAAATTATTTTTTTATTGATTCAAATAAATAAGAGAAAATTCTTGATCGCATGGTTAAAAATTATTGTATCAAAACAACCAAAAACAAATAACTCATTATAAAATTAAATAAATATTCATTTTATGCAAATCTTGCTTCATATATTTAACGAACAAAAAAATAAAAATAGTTGCAAAGAAAACAACATATATATGGAAAAATTAATTGATTTTTAGAAATTTCTCGCAATAGTTTTCTCAACTTACGAGAAAATTAATGAAAAAAAAAACACAACATTTCAGTCAAAATTTTAAATTCTACAAATAGTCTATTTGCTACAATATTTTTTTTTTTTTAAATCTAAAAATTGTTGTGTATAAAAAATCTACTGTAAAATCCAAAAACTATTGAGGCTCACTGGAGAATTGTAAAATAGGAGAGAAAAACTCCCACAAATAAACCTATTGACTTAATTAGTTTGTTTCCTATTTAGATTGCAAACTTATTAAACACAAATTTTAAAAACTTAAAATTAATTGCTTTAGAAGTGAAATGATAAAATCTAAACTAATGTATCCTCATCATTCAATAAACAAGAGCTCTAATAGAGCTTGAGTCCTTGCCTTGTGCAAGGGTTAAAAGGTCTGATAGATAATGCTACATAACATTATAAAAGGAATACTAATTAAATTTAAAAAAATACAAATGTGTGCGTTAATATAGATTATTCTTCTAAACAAAAATATAAAATCTCTTTATGCTTAAAATAATTTAAAAGGGAAATTAGATTTTAATTTATATTTAGTAATTATATTATGAGTTTCTTCTTTGTTTGGGACATTGTTTGGGGACCCCATTTTAGAAAAGATTTGGAAAGAGAAAGCTTGTGACTAGATCATAGTTTGTATAGGGGTCTTCTTTAGTTTTTTATTGTCCGCAGATTTACTACCCACAAAGTAATGACAACTTTTATTAAGAAACATAGGGTTTCACAGTAGAAGTTTAGACTTTTATAATTCAATCAATGAATCAAGCTTTTAGCTTCATAGATATCACTTATATGCATGATTTGGTTTTTACAAGTTTTTTATTTAAACTATTTTTACAAGTTTTTTATTTGAAAAATAATTGGCATATATATTTAAAAGTAATGGTTGGTTATCATTTATGTTTTAGGTAATTATAGGTAATTATAGGATTAATCTTTGTTCTATACTTTGGACCTTATATGTAGGGTCATTTTTATTTCAAAAAAAACATATTTTTTTAGTTTCTTTTAGTAGATTTTTTTTTTATATCGGTTCTATGTTTTAAAGTTCTTTTCTAAGTTCATTTAAATAAGGTCATTTTTTGAAATGTTTCTAAATATGTTTTTTATTAAATTGTTTTTTATTGACAAAAATTGACATATATATATCTATATATATAGTCTATGTTTTAAAGTTCTTTTCTAAGTTCATTTAAATAAGGTCATTTTTTGAAATGTTTCTAAATATGTTTTTTATTAAATTGTTTTTTATTGACAACAATATATATATATATATATATATTTCAAGTTACATAAAAGATACTTTAATTTATAAAAAAATTACACTAGTTGTAATTACAATCATAGTCTATAATTTATTTTTTAAACCATCCCATCAATTTTAATATAGATAGAAAAATTTAAAACAATTTATATAGAAAGGAAGGAACAACATTTATTTAGCACAAAATAGATTTGACTATATTAATTCAAGTTACAAGGTAATAAAAGTGTAAATGATTGTAAATGTTAAATATTAGTATCACTACATTCATAACATAAGGCGATGCCTTGCAACGAAGATCTTTTATTATTCTAAAGTTTGGACTCCACCTCAAATATAGCTTGTTTAACCAAGTATAAAAAAATTGAAAAATCTTCTGATAACCATTTATGGTCACCCTATAGTATCGATTGAAAAAGGCATACATGCAAATTATATACGTTCAAAACATTTCACAACTTTAGTCAACAAATATTGCCTATAATTTCATAAACATTATGTGATTTAAAGTAAGTTTATAATATATTTGATGCTTTCTGCATTCTGAAGTTAATATACAATATTCATAAGGATGGCTAACCTATAATATTTCTAATAGGGATTACAACAGTAACAAACCTACATTGTTGGAAAACCCCAATCACATTCTCCTGCACATACATGGTCTTCATTTGTACACACATCGTAGCATTATTTTGCCTTATTTAAAAAAAAAATCCAAAATACCCATACAAACCTTTTGCATATTGTTGATGGAGTGCTAACACTAAGGTTGTTGCGAAAAAAAGACAAGTAATTAAAACTGTAATCACTGATTTTAGTTGGAATGGATCCGTGAAATCGATTTTCTAAGAGTTCCAACAAAACCAGCGGAGGAGGAGGAAGTGAAAGTGAGCCTTGTAATTTATTGTGATGCAAGTTTGGAACCTTCAATTTTTTGGGCCTCATTATCTTAGATGGTAAAGTGGCTATAAAATTGTTATAAGACAGCTAGTTGAACCGTTGAAGGGTAAGGGAATCCCATATCCATGTAGGAATATTGCCCCATAATCTGATGTCAGACAAATCCAAATTTGAAATGTTGTATTGAGTTTCAATTATTAGGAAGGCTGGCAACTTTCCCTCCATGTTGCATGATCTTAGTTTCAATGTTGTGAAAGAGTTTTGGGGAACCCAATTAGTAGGGCTGGCATTCACAGTATAAACATTGTTTGAAATGTCAAGAGATACTAGACTAGACAAATTATGAGGGTAGGAATTTGAAAAGATTCCACTCAACCGATTAGAGGATAGGGGAAAAACCTTCAGTTCAGATAAAACAAATAGATTTGAAATGTTCTTAGGTATGGCATTTGTCAACAAGTTGCTGCTTAAATCAAGCATCTTTAGGAAAAGTAATTGACCAACGGAATCTACACTTATTCTCACCCCTGCTATAAGATATTTTCAATCCAAAATAGACAAGTAAAAGTGATCTCTAGACAAGAAGAGAAAGGATTTGTTATCAAGTCCTTTTCTGAGTAGAAGAAGAAGAAGGGAGTTACCTAGACTAAAAAGAGCATAGATGTAGTAACTTTTCAAAAATAAAACTGAACAACTATAATAAAAATTCATCAATTCTGTGGAATCTTGCAGTTTCTTTAGGACTTCAACTTGTTGGATAGAAGTTGATTTAGGGATAGAATTAGTTACTATACCCATATTTCCATGTGACTATAGTTAAATGTACTATAGATGTGCTCTTTTTGGTGTTCATTTGTGCATGTTTCAATAATAAGTTTTAGCATCCCATGTTCCCTTAACTTCATATTAGCATTATTTCTTCTAGTTAAAATTTAACAACTACCTCTATTTTCATGTTATCCTTTTATTTTTGTAGTTACTAAGCATAGACTCTGGAGGCACATGTATAGATCCAATGGAAGGAATTTCCCTAAGTTGACTTCAATTGGCAAGTATTAGAGAGAAAATAATGTATACTGCATATTTTCTAAAAATGTTGTTCCGATTTCAAATTGATTGTTCTTAATTAACATTTTTTTGTATTACATGGCCTTTTGATTTTGAAAACCAGTTCTCTCTGATCACAAAAGGTGAGGCAAAATTCACACTAGAATTACCCGTGGACTATGGTGAAGGCATCATTGAACCAATCTCATTTACCAATGATGAAAAATAGAGGTGGAGGGAAATGTTATAGAATGCATTGAAATGAATTTCTACATAGATTTAAATTCTATATAGATAGTACCAAACCATCATTTTTTTGCCCCTGGACTGATATTTTGAAACATTGAAAATAACACTTATTCTTTTGACTATATTTCTTATGTTTCTTCAGCTAGAAAAGTTCTCATTGAAGATAACATCTTTGGTACGAATTAACTTTTTGTAAGAGAATCTTTCAGTGTATTTGGAGTGAGTGAGTTAAAAAAAAATGAAATTCATAGTATCAAGGCATTCAAGACAGAATATGAGTCCATGCCGATACAATCTCTCTAGTGAGTTGCTTTGCCATTTCCTCTAACCAACCTTAATCAATGTTCATGCTAATAGATCAAAGGCAAACACTTAGAATTTTTTTAAATAAATTATTCAACTCAAATAACCTAATAGCTAATAATAACAATGTGAAAAAAGTTTTTACTATTTGGTAAGGTGATTCATATGCCAGTAATTACTTGTATAGTTTGGCTGGACCCAAATCAACATAAACCAATTCTCCATATTAACAGCAGAGACTGAAGCTTCATTGTTGTTAATATAAGTGCAAGAGAGCATACACTTATTCTTTGAATAGTAGTTGGGAGTAGTGCACAATCCAAATGGTAGAATAGAGTAGATTCCCTAAGGATAGGTAAATGTTGTATTCTCTTGATGTACAATCCTAATTTGATTGTAGCTACTAAAGTCAAAATTGAAAAAAACTACTTGCCTCCTAAGTTATAAAAGTGGTATATTATTCATACAACTTAACTTAAGATTAAAATACTAATATTCAATTCCTTGTATTTATTGGTAAATAAATAACTAAGAAAACTCCATTCTTATACATTGTGGAGCATCGCAAGAAAAATATAAGTTCTTTAGTTTTAAACCTATGTTCTATTGCAATGAGATACTAATTCTGTAATGAGAGAAGTTGACTATGGGATGTAAAATCTAATCATATTTTTTTAAAAATTCATTCAAAAAATACACAATTAAATTATTAAACTTACTTGTCTACATTTAAATAAATCTTTACATTTTCCTACAAGACAAGCATAATACATATTCCTTCAAGACTAGTATAACAAAATTGTGTTTCTAGACAAAGATTAAAGAAAACACAATTAGTTCAATACAAGCATAATACATATTCCTTCAAGACTGGTATAACAAAATTGTGTTTGTAGACAAAGATTATAGAAAACACAATTAGTTCAATACAA
Organism: Cupressus sempervirens; assembly: GCA_028749045.1. Lineage (NCBI taxonomy): Eukaryota > Viridiplantae > Streptophyta > Pinopsida > Cupressales > Cupressaceae > Cupressus > Cupressus sempervirens. The sequence continues at coordinate 637,743,702 of CM053789.1, read as the reverse complement.
ATATATTGTAATAATAGAGAAAGATTTAAGAAAATACAATAATTTCAATACAAATATTGTAATTAAAAATTATATGACCAAGATACAATGTAGGAAAAAAGGCCTCAAACGATATTTGACTATCAATAATAATGTTTCCAATAACTTTATCAACTTTTCTCTAATTATGTTCTCAGAACAAATTTTATTACATGTACTAAATATTTAGGGTATAAGATATGTTATTTTCCTGTGTGATCATTGTAGTATTTGAGTGATCATTGTAGGGTATAAGATATGTTATAGCGCATATTTTGTATGTAACTCCTACCATATTAAAAGACATCTTATATGATTTTTCTTAAAAAAATCAAATCTATGATTTTCTTTAAGTTCAAAATTATGTACAGTCTAGAATCTTTGAAATATCTACTTTAATTATGTCTTCCCAAGAATTATTACAAACATGGCTATGAAGGCCAAAGAAAAGCAATGTTGACTTATTGCAATGACAATCACGTAAGTGCAACAATTCTGATCGAGAAGACATACTTGATTCTATTAACTCTAAAAAAACATATTTTTATTATGATAGGGCCTTCACAAAACCCACCATGTATTTTCACTTCATTTTATTTAGAACAACATGAACTAAAACTTACCATTACAATAATACAAGTCCTAGTTAATGTGTTTGTAAAGGTCTAAAAGAATAAATAGTAGCAGAATTTAGCCATGCTCGAAAAGAATAATAAAATGTAAGGTACTACCTTCAAGAAGTAGTTTCTATGCAGGCTCATCGGGATCCATACATTCCTTTAGCATTGTGACTGGTGCCCTACTATTTCCTTTAAATTTTGCATGGTTTTGCAAATAGGCGAGGGAACTAAAACCATGCTACCAGACTTTAGCTCTACTCATTTTCGATGTCTTTATCGTAACACAAATGTACACAAACATTAGATTATATTTTTCCTAGCCAAAAAGATTTGACTAGAACTTGTTTATCTCTATGAAAGAAATCCAAGAACCAAAGAATCCCATCAGGTATCATTTCCCACCTCCATCCCTACATGTATGTCAAATGTCAAAGTACATATGCTCCACATGAACTATTTTCCCAATGCCACATGGACTGTTTTTCCAATGCCATTTGAGATTGACATGCAATATTCACCCAATTTGTTGACTGACAAAATTAAAATACCACCAACAAAAAGAGCTCACACTAATCAAAATAAAAATAACATATTAAAAAATTATATAATTAATTGAATGATTAAAAGCATAGGTTAAAAAAATTTGAGGCACTATTTTTAAGGTAGATTAATTGGAAGGAAGCAACTGAAAACTTTAGTCTAGGGACTAATAAAAGCAAGTTTCAATGAATAAAGGCAAGTATGGTAGCAATTTTATCAATAGTGGTGATATTGTGTCCTTCCCTTCCTAAATAAAATGTGTCTTTGCTATTGACAATAAAGTGTTCCCTTGGTATATATTTGAGAAAGGAAAATATAGGTGGTACTAAGCAAATACTTATTATGAAAATTGAAATTTACACTTTTTTTTGGGTCTTAAATTGACCTTTTGAGCTGTTGCTCGAATTGATACCAAATGATAATATTTTTAATGCAAGATAATACGCAAGGTCTAGAAGAATCAGCTTTGAAAAAAATAATTTTTTAATTTTTTGCAAGAGTAGGAAGTAATCTCACCTAAGATTTGATGTGGGCTGAAAAACAAAGTATGGAGTGTTACGCCTAGAAAGAGATAGTTTAGGTCAAATTTGGAGTGCAGCTCATTCATTTTAAGGTGGGGCCATGAAAAGATCAAATTAAGCAATATTAAAACGTGAAGCCATTCACTTTCCCTTCCACGTTCCTTCGCTGGGAAGAGAAAAAAGGTAACTTGTGTTTTGGACAATGGAATAAGCTGTCTTCACAACTATAGAAAACGATGGGACTCCTAACAAAATAAAATAATATTAGCAACTTTCCATTTTATATTTTAGACAAATAGAAAAGTATAAGAGTTGTCATTGTTTACGTTTATTCTAGTTAAGAATTAGAATTAGAGTAAAGGGATAGAATATATGTTTGAAATTGAGGGTAAAGGAGTTGCAAAGATTGAGAAAATAATAAAGTTTTAGGGAATTAAAATTAGGTTGTAGGAGTATATGGTTGAAAGTGTTATTTTTAAATAAAGATAATAGTGTCTTAACTTTATATGAATGCTTTTATTTGTAAAAGTTTCATTGAAGGTGTGAAAGTGTTTATTGTTTGTATTGGTGTTTTAAAAGGTGTATGTGTTATATTTGCATAAGTTTCTTTTATGCCTTTTAAGGGTGAATACGCAACTTGTAGTTATGGAGAAAGGGACTAATTATGAGCTTTTGAAGGATCCAATTAGTTAGATCCTAGGGCTTATTTAATAACATCATTTGAACAAGATACAAATTTATGAGAGTTACGTGCAAATAAAAGGTGTATATGAAAATGATGGAGTTCTAATTTGAATTGTTTTGGGTGTCCATGAGAATCAATTAAGTGTTTGTGGTTGAGGTGTTAATGTCTTCTCCAATGACATTAAAAGCTCCGTTAATAGAGATGTTTAGGAATCTATTGTATTGTGAGTGTCATGTTCTTCTCAATTAGACTTCAGTTGCGTTGATTCAAAAGATGAAACATAGGTAGAGGACAACAAGAATACGAACAATAGACCTAAACTAATGTATGTAATGTGACTCTCTCATAATTGTTATAAGACAATTCTTCCATAACTCTCCTAGATAACTTCAAAATGATTAAATGATTAAATGTCTAAATTGACAACAAAATTTTAAAATAATCTAAATTGTATCCACGCTCATAATTTTGATCAAGAGAGATAGAATAAAATATTTAAAAATCATAGTCTAAATTTTAAAATAACATAACATAAATCAAATTTATTCAAAATGATACCTTTTCATAAACAAATTAGTGCATTTTATAGATTCTAATCGAAGACAATGTTCATCATGCCGCATACCTACATATGCTTGGCTTGTTTATAGTATTTTAGAGCGATGTGATTGGTGAATTTGTTCTTAGCGAAAAAGGTGTCTGATGCCTCTCGTGTAGATATGGGCAATCACCACCTCCTTACAATTTACGATTACACTGATAAATCCACCCGCTACAAGTTTGTGAACATTTATATTGTTTTTGTTTTTATTTATAATCGAGCATACCTGTATGCAATTATGGAATTGTAACATGGCCCCACATTTGGAGAGACTAGAAGTAACCCATGTAATTCATGTCAGCTGAATGAAAAATAGATAAATATTTATAAATTAGTTTACAAAGTTGATAATATTAATTTGTATAAAATATGAGGAGAATGTATGTAGAAAATAAATATAACTAATCTAATTAGTGAAAATTATTACAAAATAGCTATATATTTGAATTTGATGTATCTTAAAGATTTGAAATAGTAGATATTAATTTTGTAAAATTTATAAGAATTAAATAATCTAATTAGAATCATATTAGAATGAATCTATCATTTTTTTATTTTTTTTGGTAAATGTGGTCGGGGCCACAAACTATATATTAAAATAGCTAGTTTGATAACTCTATGGGGAAAGAACTAGAAAGAAAACTCCATTTCCTCGTTGAAATACAAAAGAAATAAGCAGAGGAAAAGCAGTCCACAAAAGATTTTCCCTACGACAACACGAACTACAAGGGGCTGAAATTGTAGACATCAATTTGAATTCTTGATAAAAAGTTCTGCTAGAACAGGAAAGGCAAACATAATAATTGGATGAGAACTAAGATTGGGATGTGAAGCCAAGGCAACAAACTCTACATGTTGATCATCACATCCCATATTTGCTAAATAGTCAGCCACAGAATTACCTTCCCTATATATATGAGATATCTGATACTCTCGAAACGAATCCAATAACCCCCAAATCTGTTTTAGGATATAAGTAATTTTCCAATTGACAGAGTTTTTTGAGAGACATACTTTAATTATAATCATTGAGTCACCCTCAATATGAATTGAATGAAAACCATTTCTTCTTGCTAGTATTAAGCCATCTTGCAAAGTGTGTGCCTCTGCCATATTATTTGTCCCTAGAGGTAAAGGTTGAGATTTAATTGCTAAATCTCTTCCACATTCATCCCTAATGCAAGCTCCAATTCCTGATTTGCTTGGGTTTCCACATGATGCACCATCAAAGTTAATCTTAACAAAACCAGATAACAGAGGAGTCCATACAATATTTGATCTATTAACTTTGCTGGATAATTTTGGATTTGAATGATTACCCATTTGAATGTGAATAGCTTTCCAATTCTGAATGATACTACTATCCCAAGTTGATAAATAGTGATTAAAACTAATAGAAGCAATTGAAGAATTAACGCTTTAAGATATAGATTTCTTAATCTAATCTTGCACCTTGCTCACATGTGAAGAAACATGGCGAAAGATACGCTTGTTTTTTTCCCACCAACGTGCACAAACAATAGTTGAAGGAGCACACTTCCAAATACCATGAAACATTGACTTAGGATAAAGCAAGGGCCATGATTGAAAAAGATTCCACAAGCTATTCAAAAGTGGCATCTCATAATTAAGTTTCTTGAGCACATGTAACCAGTACTGTTGCACATAAGGACAATGTAATAGTATGTGATTTGCAATCTCCCATGTTTCTTCACATAAAACACACTTAAATGGCTGAGCTATTGAGAGTCCAGACAATTTATCACTAGTTAAAATCCTTTTTTTTAAAGCAAGCCAAGTGAAACAGCCTGCTTTGGGGAGCACAACATTATTCCAACAAATATTGAAAGTGCGATGTGGGGGCCTAATTTTAGCCAAATTTTGTAATACCTTATAACCTTCTTCAACATAGTACCTACCATCTTTAGAAGGAGCCCATCTTACTACATCCTTATCTCGGGAAAAATAAATATGTCTTTCCTTAAAAACTCCCAATAAAAAGGAACACTGATTATTGTCCAGTGGTAAGGATGTTGAATCCTTCCAAATACCCTTGCCCAAGTGTAACTCAATTGCATCTACAAAATAATTCAATTTTGAGCCCCAATGTTGGTTAGTGATATGCATGATCTCCAAAGCTTGGGGAGAGTTTACAAGAGGTAGGAAGAATGAATCTATAATTGCAAGCTTGTTTTACACTTACAAACTTGTCTTGTGTAATCTATAGAATTATATCATTCTAGTTTTTCTTCACTCTTGATTTCTTCTCTACATTTGTCAAATGTTTTAGGACTTTAACAATATCCTAAAAATATGTTGTAGGATTACAATTAGTTCAAAGTCAATAATCACCTAGCTTAGTTCTCCAAATTGAATGATACCAAAAACAACAATCATTAATCATGCAAATGCCTCTAGAATGATTGTGCAAAGCTAAATTCCTTCTAGAGCACCAATTAAAGCATATAGATTGCAATTATATGTTAATTATTTTCTTATTCCTCCTATGTTTAGAATGATTTCATTTAATGTCTTCAAGTGCATGGACAAACAAACTTGTGTATAGTTGACCCTAGATAAGAAGGAAAAAAGTGAGAATTCAATCAAATTTTGAATTTTAAATCTAATTTCTAAGTTTAGGTTAGATGAGTCTATGACCATATGGATGAACTCACTATTGTGAACTAGTGCTTGAACAAAAAGTAAGTAGGTCATAGTAAATGGCTTGTGTACATAAAAAAGGTGTCAACATTAAAGTGATAAATAATTAGATGTGACAAATGTATAAATGTGTCTGATCATATAGCAAGGATAAGTGGTATGTGTATGAAAATGTGTGATAGAGTAGGTGGACAACATAAGGTAAGTGACTTGATTTTGCACAAAATTATGTCATTTGTAATTAATTCTAACATCTTGAACAATATTTTCATCTTCAAGGTCTAGCAGCTAGCCAACCATTGCATTTGAATTTATTTTAATTTCAATGTAGTTCAACATTTATTGTTTTCTATCCCAACTTAATTGTCTACTTTGGTTGTCTATCATTGATTACATTTCGTAATGAGCTTAGATATTTTATGTATGTATGTGATTCATGGGACACCTTTACCATCATACATTTAAAAGCAATACACTATAAATCATAATTGTAAGGAGAAGCAAGTATTTGTTGGAGTAATCATGATATTTTAATTACTAAATTTGCTTTGGCTAAACGTAGGTTCATTATTATATTAGGATAATAACAACTCTTAATTTGTCTCATTTATCATGATTCACGCTTGACACTAACTAATATAATATTTCATTAGGGTTTTGTATCTAGAATTTCATCATTATGCCTTGATAGGCATTTTACATTTCTTTTGTAATTCATTTTGAATCTTTTTCTTTTAAGAAAATATATTAATATACTTCTTGATGTTCTAGTATGTAGAAGAAGTTCTTTGTTTCTTGTATGATCTTACAAGCACTTTTATTGAAATATTATGGATTTAACACACATCTTCTCAATATTTGAGGGTTTCCTTTCTTGGAAGCTTTATAGGGTCACTAGATATAGCCTCTTGTATGCATTTGGAAGTGGGTGGTTTTTTAGGTGAGCATAATGGAGCAAAATGGACCTCACTATAGACTTTGGAGTATCCTAAAACCTACAAATCAAAATTTGTTTCATTAAAATTTGAGTTGTTGAGTTTTTTGGATCAATACGAGTGATGTCTTAGGCTCCCCAATTAAGATGTACAAGGAATTTATGGAGAATTTGTTTGGTCTTTCTTTTAGGAGGACATGCATAGATAATGAGGGGACCTTGTTAATAAGGATTTAAAATTTTTACACCAAGCATGATATTATATTGTTGGCAGCGTGCCAACTTCCCTCATGGGGTTCATGACATGGTTTAACCACCTTCTATGGATTCTATAAGTATACTTGTTGTATCAGGCATTATAACACAATCTTTTGGTGCAATGGCAATCATTATTTCTAAAAAGTGGTATCAAAGCTTGGTCACAAGTTTCAATCGATGTAGGTTGCAATAGGTGACACTGGGAGGGGGATGTTGGTAGTTTCTCAGCATCCCTCTCAAGGTTTTTGATATAGTTAAATTACTTCATATGGATTCTATGAGTATAATGCTTGTATTGGGCATTGAAAAGTCAAACTTTTGGTGCAATGACAATCACTACTTCTAACACTTATGTCATGTGACATTTCCATATTATCCTTAAAAAATAGTGTTATTTGAAGAAAGAGAAGAATGCTACTAGAAGTGGATAGTTGAGTGTTTTGGTCTTGGAATATAAATGTTTCTTTTTTTAGCAAGAGTAATTTATGCTAATTACATTCAAAATTGCATGTCATTTAAGACATTGCCAAAGTTGACTCCTGAAGGGGTTTTGTTCCATGTCACACTTGATGTATCTTCTTTCATAGTTTGTGCATAAGGATTGAGAATTTATACAAAATGCTAAAAGGAAAGCCATGAATAAGAAAATCTAAGCATTCATGTTTATTGGGTTTATAGTTTTGTTTGATCTTGCTTCTAAAGAGTCCTTGTTTTATCAAGATGTCTAATGTGATGAGTGTTATCCTCTTACCTATTCTTCACATCATGATTTTTTATGAATTCATACTTCATTTCTTGAGATTTTTTTTTTCAAATTTATTTTGAGGATGAGGATGTTGTTAGAAAGTAAAGTCCACCAAGCTTATTGAGAGGGGGGTGTGAATCAATTATCAGACCAATACAACTTTTATCAACCTTATTAAACCATTAACATGTGTTCAATAATAACAGTAACCATAAGAAGATACACATACACAATAACACAAGATATGTTAAGTAGGGGAACCCTTGATTAGAGGGAAAACCCTGGTGGGGATGGTACCCACAAAATGATGTACTAATATATAAGTTCCTTGTGAGTGGATGGACTATGTTAGGAGCCAATGCAATACATTCAGTACATATTAGTCACTATTATGAGACTTTGAATCCCTATTAGGATATTCCAACCCTGTTAGGAGTTGTAGAAGGCAAAAGGACCCACTATCCAAACAAGTTTAGGAGTAAGACCACTAAACTCACTGTCCAATTGGCCTCTATATTATTATGAAATTATTCATTTCAGAGTAATAGAAATGCAACTAATCTCAAAAAATCAAACTCTTGCTCCATCCTCTTACTCTTCCACTAACACACTAAAACACTTCTCATATCTCAATACTAGATATGCAAACTCACATCACAATGATCCCTTTGGTTGCTTAATCACATTTACCAATCTTGTTCACTTACATATACTTGCTCTAATCCATACAACATTACAAGAAACAATAACTTTCCTTTATACAAAGTCCTAAAATTAATTCATTGAGCTGGCCTTGAGGCTTTCCCAATTAATTTCAATAGGACTTCATTAAGATAATATAATACATTATATTTTTTCACAATTACAAAATATTACTAGCTCACAATAATAACCAATTTTCACATGTGTGCCCTCAGACATTGTGCACTCACTGGTGTCATATTCTGATTATCTTCTATCTATGTCTAACTGCACTCATCCAAATTCTATCCCTGTTAGGAGATATAATCTAATCACCAGAAACAACTTCTCAAGAACTCTGGACCTGCAAATTGTCTTTTGTAAATCTCAAATAACTACTACTATTCTTCAACTTTGGCATGCACACTCAACCATGTCATCGAGACATATTGTAGAACATGTCCCCAACTATGCTTGGCCTCATTTTCAATACTTGATCCATATGAGCTCAATCTCTATCTGCTACTCTGCCAATCTTCATAGTATGTTGACATCAATGACAAACATAGTCATGAGTGAAACACATATTCATGTTGTCAATCTCTCCAATTCTAGGATACTTCCCCATAGGAATATCATCAACATTCATGCTAACAATCTCCTCCTTTGGAATTGATGGCAACATAGATAAAAAAATATTTAAGCTCCAAGAATACCAAATCCAACTCTGCTACTGTTGTTGTTGCTCTCATCTTTTCAAATCCTCTTCATCAATCAAATTTGAAACTCTTAGGAACAACTCTTTATCATTGTTGATCCCCCATTGATGTATCTCTCTCCCTTATTGACATCAATATTTTCTTCATAACTCTCTCCCAATCACAAGAGATTCTCCCATATGCAGTCACTACTCCCCCATTCATAGGAGATATTTTTCATGTGCTCATTCTCCCCCATTGACATGAATGCCAAAGGTATCATTATGTTAATCTACTACTCAAATGTATTCAACCAACTCAAGTGTCCAAAGACACTATTCAATACTAGCTACCAAGAGTCCTTTATGAATCAACTTAAACATGGGCAATCCTCCATATAGGAAACCTCAGCATGACTAATGCACTCTCTGCATCATCTAATCTAAAACAGGAAGGGGCTAACCCCAAGCATACCTCACAAATACTCAAATGTATCCTTAGGAAAAGGCTTTATAAATGTATTTGCAATCTTCTCTTTCATATTAGTATACTCCAATATGATCTCTTTCTCTGCAACTTTCTCTCTCAAGACATGATACTTAATTGATTGTGTTTTGTCTTAGAATGTAACATAAGATTCTAAGAAATACTCATTGTACTTGTGTTATCACATTATATGATGATAGGTTATAAAAACTCTATCCCAATATCCTTCAACATTTGTTTCATCCAAATTATTTGATTGCAATTATTTGTTGTTGCTACATACTTTGTTTATGTTGTACTTTGTGAAATATAGTCTTGTTTCTTTCTTAGCCAAGAAACCAATCTTCCTCCAAGGAAAAATGCTCCACCACTTGTACTCTTTTTATCATCCATACTGCCTGCCCAATCCACATCAATATAGCACATAGAGTAAAGTCATCTAATATATCATACTACAACCCAAAATCAGGTGTACCCTTCAAATATCTAAACATCCTTTTTATTGTTGCATAATGTGATTCCTTAGGATCAACTTGAAATCTTGCTACTATACCAACTATATTTGCTATATTTGGTCTTGTATGAGTCAGATATTGCAAACCTCCAATCATGGATCTGTACTTCTTCCACTCAACTGTAGGTGTCTCATATTTGCTAGATAACCTATGACTACTTGTCAAGGTGTACCAATAGACTTACAACTTTCCAACCAAATCTCTATAACAAGTCTTTCAAATACTTAGTTTGTGATAAGAAAATACCATCAGTATTTTGCATAATTTGTATACCTAATAAATATTTCATCTCACTAATCTTGCTCATCTCAAATTCATTCTTCATTTCATCAGCAAATTTTTCACTTGCTTCATCATTACCTCCAAAGATTATATCATCCACAAATATCACAATAATCAATAAAACATTCTCAATTTCTGTCAAATATAAGTTACTATGTACAATACCTTTAGCAAATTCCAATTTTGCCAAATATGTATCCAACCTCACTTACCAAGTTCTAGGTGCTTGCTTTAATCTATACATTTCTTTTTCGAACTTGCATATTATATCTCCTTTTTTGTCAAAGGAAATCCTTCAGGCTAATCAATGTAGAATTCTTCTTTAAGTTCTCCATTCGAAAATACTAAAAGTAAAGTCCACCAAGATAGCCGAGAGGCAAAGGGGGGGTGAATCAGTTATTAGATCAGTACAATTTTTATCAACCCTATTGCACCTTAAACATGTGATCAATAACAACAATAACCATAAGAAGATACACATACATAGTAACACTATATATGTTAATTAGAGAAACCCTTGATGAAAGGGAAAACCTCGATGGGGATGGTACCCACAAAATAATGTAATAATATATAAGTTCCTTGTAAGAGGATGGACTGTATTAGGATCCAATGCAATACATTCAATACAATCAATCCCTACTAGGAGATTCCAACCTTCTTAGAAGTTGTGCCAACCTTGGTAGGAGTTGTAGAATGGAAGGACCCACAATTCAAATATCTTTAGGCAAAAGACCACTAAACTCACTGTCCAACTAGAATCTGTAGTATTCCTTTTAGAATAATAGAAATACAACTCAAACTCTTGATCCATGCTCTTACTATGCCACTACCACTCAAAAATACTTCTCAGATCTTAGTACCATATTTGCAAACTTGCATCACAATGATCCCTTTGGTTGCTTACTAACATTTACCAATCTTCTTCACTTATTGCATATACTTGCTCTAATCCATACAACATCATAAGAAAAAATAACTTTCCTTTATACCAAGTCCTCAAATTAATTCATTGAGTTGACCTTGAGGCTTTCCCAATTAATAAAACTAGGACCTCATTAAGATAATACAATACATTACATCTTTTCATAATTACAAAATACTATCAGGTCATAGTAATAAAAACTTTTCACACATGCACCCTCAGTCTTTGTGCACTCATTAATGTCATCATCTAACTATCTTCTATCTCTGTTTGACTACAATCTTCTAGATTCTATCCTTGTTAGGAGATATAATCCAATCACTAGAAATCACTTCGTAGGAACTCTATTTGCAAACTATCTTTTGTAAATATTGAACAATTACTACGAGTCTTCAACTTTTGGCATGCACAATTAACCATGTCATTAGGACATACTATAGAACATTCCCCCAACTGCACTTGACCTCATCTTCAATACTTGATCCATATGACCTTAATCTCTGTATGCTACTCTGTCAATCTTCATAGTATGTTGACATCAACGACAAACCTAGTCATGTTGTCAATCTCTCCAATTCTAGGATACTCCCCCATAGGAATATCATCAACATTCACACTAACAGATGTTTTTCTAGATCACAATTCACCACCACCTCCACTTTCCAAGTGGTCCTATGGTGTTGTTGATGCAATTGGATTTTGGGAAGATGACCCTTCAAATTTTTACCAAAATCATTCACATTTTTGTGGGGTTTCTCTTTTGAATCATGCCATTTTGGTTGATTCTTATAATGTATCCACTTTGACTTATATTCTTGAGTGAGATAGGGTAGAGGGGTACTCGGTCTTATTTCTCTTTACAAGGGAAGAAATTTAGTGTGGTGCAAATGGGTGTAAAATGTATGAAGTATGTTACAAATGATCACAATAAAAATTATAGGGCTTTTCTTATTGCTAATGGCTTTGTATAGGTAAAGGGAATTGATTATTTTGAAATATTTTCTCTTGTTTGTAAGATGGATTCTATTCACCTTTTACTTTTTGAACTTTGCTAAAAGCACAAACCTGTGTCACCCTTTTATAAAGGAAAATGCTAACAAAAGTATAACTATTCATCTTCAATGACATAAAATTGGTATTATTATTTATAATTTGAAAATGAAGTAAACTAATGAAATGTGCAGAAATGGATGTATTATAGGATTATCATTTTTAAGGATTATTTGGAACAAGAATTGATATATTTTCCTAATTTTTAAGAATGATTTTTTAGTTTTTGTATGTTAATGTTTTTTAGCTTCTTTTGGATAAAACTTATTGTACATACATACATTCATACATACATACATGCATATATTTAGAGAGAGAGAGAAGTTATTATCACATTCTCTAAGTAAACATGTATTATTGATAACTAATGAGAGTTGAAGAGATGTGTCTCTATGGAGACACGCCTCTTGAATATCATATACATATGCCTTGAGAATGTAATTTGAAAAACACAAAAATTACAAATAGTGTTAGTACATTTACATTCTTCGAGAAAATCAACATGGTATTAAGGCAAGGTTAGATCAAGTTGATGGTCTCTTTTATTGAAGGGTCGAAGTCAAATCTTCTCTCATTGGATGTTTGTCAGGAAATCTTGTAGATCAAGACTGATAGTGAAGAAGAATTTGGGGTTCATTTTATTAGGACATCATTTGACAGATTATCCCTAAGTTGAGGCTTGTGAGACTTGTCATGTATCTGATGACCTCATTGCTACTTTGTTGGTCATTGATAGGATACGACTAAAACATTCATAATTTGCAACCGATAACCTACAATTATGGAAGTCATCTACACATAATTTACAACTTAAACCAGTATAGCAGAATAGTGTAGAGTACAAGGAACATGCAGGTCGTGTGTGTGTGTGTATGTGTGTGTGTATTTACCACAAGCTCCGCATGTGCCCAAGTTTCAAAATGGTAGATTCAACAAACACTAAGGATTCTCTTTAGGGTCGCCACTTGAAGTGTATAAAGAAATCTACATGAATGACTACATAAAAATATTTATTGCCCATGGGAACGTCACACAGACACTCTATAACATTTGGGGTCAAATTACGACGATAATTTGTGATGATGGTATAATTTGTGTTGATTTTTATTTTCTTTTGTAAATATCCCTGATGTCGTCGCAATATTGATGTCTATGTCATAATTGTGATGCATGCGTGAGTATAAACAAAAAAGAAGAAGAAAACATGACATAAATCATTCCTAACTTGTTTTGATTATGGTGGAGAGTTTCACATGAAAGAGGGTGGAGAGCTCCGAATGAGGGTGAAGCAATCTAAATGTTTTTGTGCCATTGTCATTGGTGTGTTTCATTATTGTGATCTTTGCATTTCATTATCGTGCCCTTGGTTTGTAATTTCATTGTTGCATATCTCTACATTTATTTATTGTGCCCTTGCTATATGATTTAGTCATCATGCCCTTTTGATCTCTCCATTTCATTGCCATGCCCTTGCTCTGCGATTTCATTACCGTGCCCTTGATCTGCAATTTTATTGCCATGACGTGCCCTTTCTCTACGATTTCATTATCATGTCCTAGCTTTGCAATTTTCTTCAAGGGAGCTATGTAAATGTTGGTCTCTTTTTCTTCTAAATAGGTATCTCTTTGCATTTCCTTCTAACCATGTATATTTAGAGATCTTTTTAAAGGTGTGTATTACATCTTAGCACAACATAAAAATTCATCTAGTTGCATATGTTGGTCTAATTTTTCACAGTATAGAAAAACTCTAAAAATTTGGGTGAAAAATCATTTAAGTCTTTTAATTAAGTAGATTAGGGTTTTCATTCCTCATATTTTTCAAATTTTTAGGTTACCCTAGTCGTGCCCTGTTTCATGTGTTGTCTTTCCCTTTTTAAATTCTCAAGGTTTGTCTCTCAGCTCAGCCATTAAAATACCCTAAGTGTGAAAAATCCTAGGTTTCTTTTTAAAATTTCAAAAGGATTTGTAGAGCGCTTAAAATTTTCCCTTTACGGTCTTACGGTATAGGGTTGAGTGGGTGAGCACAAAGGGTTTGAAAAGGCATTCCCAAGCATACGCTTAAGGTGATTTGCGAGTAAGCGTAAGGGTTTTCAAGGAAGATGTTATATTGCTTTACGGGGATACGAGTAAACGGTTGAACGAAAGAGCGGAGAGGTATTGAGTTATGATTTGCGCATATACATTTCAATGGATAGCGTAAGGGCGTAATACCCTGGCATGGCGTAAAGCATGATCTAAAAAGGGTGCATGAGAAGGTTTTACAGTTCTATGGATAAAAGGATTCCATAAGAATGGAAGTAAAGTTCAAATGTGATTACGAGCATACATTTTTGATCTCACGAAAAATCATAAAGCCCTATTTTAGTAGTAAAAGTGTTGAGTGGGACCTGCTGAATTGTCAGATGGGCCCTAGTGCAAGCAAATCAGATGAAGACATGACATCCACGTCAGATGGGCTCAGCCCGCATGGCATACAACTTAAGGAATGAATTTTGCATGTGCACAAAATCAACGACTATGTTATTTTTAATTTTCTAAGATCAAATATAGGTCGTTGATACTTGAAAAGGGGAGTTCTGTCATTACACCATTACGCTTGCAAGCTAGGCATATGAACGAGGAGCCTTTTTATCCTTTTTCTGTGGTTACGAGTTGAGTTTCAGTGTATAGGCATAAAAAGGTAGAGAAAGGAGATGAAGAGAAGGTTTTACGCTTCTATGAGAAAGGGTAAACGTAAGAGCAAAATATCATTTGAGAAGGCTCTTTGAGGTTACGAGGTAAAGGCAACTCATAAGGGCGCAAAGGAGAAATAAAAAGGATAAAAGGAAAGCCTTAGCAAGGGTCTTATGCTCATATGAGTAATGGTTGAATCATGAGATCGAATGTGTCAGTAAGAAGGTTTCTGATGTTGTGGTGTAAAGGGTTGTGTATAGGCATAAAGGGTGAAGAAGGCTATGATAAGGATTTTATGCTTATACAACGAAAGTCTAAATCATAAAAATGGAAGTGTCAAGTAAAAAGGTTTGAGGTCATACGAGGTAAAGGGCATGGGAAGTGATGGTGCAGAGGATTGTGTGTATGGTTCCCTCTTTCTGATGGCATGTGATATACAGGACCCTTTCCACCACAAGGAGTATGATTATGTAGCCTTCATCATTGACAGTATGCATATGCAAATATTTGATGCAAAGAAGGGAGAGATGAAAGATTTCAAGTTCCACCATTATTCACTGCTGATGCACCTTATCCTATATAACAAAATTGGATACATCAACAGGGATTTCGTTGATCAAACTTCTGATGAATTTGGTGAGTTACCTGTGCAACTCTAGAGTTGTATTTGGCATAAGGATTTCTATTATTCAAATGCCCTTGTGTTTTTTAATTTATTCAGTTCTGTTATCATGAGGCAATTAGATCATACTTTCTTTAGGGCACCAAATGTTTTGAAGACTTTTCTTAGGCCCTCATTCTTAGATAAAAAAACCAAATTAGATCATAACTAGGGGAGTATCTTTTTCTTTAAGGAGTGTACTTTAATGAGAGTGTTTGCATGCCCACAACCTCCTCATCTTCTACCTAAATATTTACCCCCTAGATTGGCCATTATTGAATTCTTTTTGCAATTTTTATTGATGAATAAAGAAATGATCCCTCCCTCTCTGCACAAGCCTACTTTTGTTTGTAGAACCTTTAAAGTAGGAGATTTTGAAATAGGCAAGAATGCATTTGAGGAATTAAGTGAGTATTTAGGACAGTACAAATTTGCTACTAGGCCCTATAGGATGTATGACCCTGACAATTACATTACAAATGAGGTCAAGGCCATTAGGGGATACATTATGCCTCCAAGCAAGCCAATCCCTATAGAGGACTTAATTGCCAACATAGTAGCAATAGTGGAGGTTGATGAGTTATTAAGGAAATATGAGGAGACAAGGAGAGTAGAGGAGGCTTTGAAGAGGATTTTAAGGGTTTCTATATAGAGATTCCATATCCTAATAACTTGAGAAGAATGGTGGATAATTTTGACTATATTATGTCACAAATGCCGCATAGGCCAAAGGGAAAGGAAGCCATTGTAAATAGAGAATCCCCTGAGCCATATACACAATTGGAAATTGAGTTAGAAGAGGAGCAACCATCATCTTCGACTTGGGTGCCAAAAGGAAATAAGAGACAAAAGACAATGCACATCCCAGAATAGGTGGTAAGCGAAGCCCTACAAGTAATGTCGGGGAATAGTGAGTATTTTGTTGATATTAGGCAAAATTATTTACACCAAAGGGCTACAGAAGTAGGGAAGGCCTCTACTGATCTTCAAGTTGCAGCATCAAGATTGGATGACAGGCTCATTCAATCTGAAAAGTTCATGGAAGATGATGATTTCATTAAATCACCAGAGTTTGAAAGTTTTCTTTATAAAATCAAACAAAATGAGCTCACATTGAGTCTCATGCCAAGAGAGGATCCTAAGAAGAATAAGGAATTAGTTGAAAAACTATTGGCTTATGATTCTGAGACTGAAACAATGACCCCTGCTGAGGCTAGGGAGTTAGTACATAGGAGTGGTATGATTTTGATACCTAATTGGGATATTGAGAGAGCTTTTTTCCTTGATCAGATGAGAAGATAGGACAAAGCTATTAGCTATGAGGCTAGTGGTAGTGAGGGATTGAAGAGGGGGTCAGGTTTTAATGTAGATACAAAAATCCTAGTAGTTTGGAGCATTGCCCCTGATACAAAGAAGCCAAAAATGATGGATATACAGGAAACTGCCCAAGGTAATATGATTGCTTGGACATTGGACAATACTTCTGGAAGAGAAATTTCTAGCCTGGTCAAACATTTTGCACTCATGAATGAGGCCAAAGTTGAGCAAATTGAAGACAGGTTAGTTGCTATGTACGATGAATGTATAGATGTCTGAAAGTTGTATGAGGAGGAGCTTAAAATAAAGCATGTACAGAAGCAAAATATAGAAGAGTTGGAGGGGAAGATACAAAATTTAGAAGCAAAAATAGTATCCCTCAAGGAACAACTCAAGGCAGCTTTAGAAGTAGAACATGCACCAAGGCAGGAAATAGAAGGAAGGCACACTGTAGAAGCAGAGGCCCAAATAGAGGAGATACCTATAGGGGTAACAATGCCAATGCTTGTGATTAGTGTGGAAACAAGAGTTTCCCAATATGACAGTGCCACTAAGAAAAATGCTTTGATAAATGTATTAAATCATAGAATAAGCATTTTGAAAATAATATCTCAAGATGCTTATAATGCATTCATCAATCTACAATCTGCAGAGTAGGTATGCAAGGATGCAATTGGATGGCTTGAGCCTATTTTTCAACAATGGGGGCCACATATACAATTCTTTGACAAGTTGATACCCTTGTTAGCCAAGAAAGAAGATCTTCTAGATAAAGTTATTACTATGAAGGAAGGTATGGATAAAGTGAAAGACTTATTGCAAATTTTCACAAGGAAGTTGACAGTAATTCAAAGCAAAATGAAAGTGCAGACAAATGGTTTCTATTCTTTAATTCTTTTTGTTAGTAATTCTGATGACAAAATAAAGGATTTTAATGAGTGGTCTAGTTCTTTTGATCACATTGTAGACTTGCCACAAGTGGTATCCATTTTCCAAGATGGTATTGATGAATGTCTTTTCAATGAACTAATTGATACCCTATTCAAGGTTGAAACTGGAATGAATAGGTTTGCCATAGAAGGAAGGGTGATTAGTGATGCCAAGTGGCAGAAAACTGTTGATGAACTAATAACAGTCAAGGAATGTGAATGGCCCACCAAAAGAGAAGTATTTTTCTAGGAAGTGATCACAGAAATCAAAGCTATACCAATAGGGAGTAGTTAAAGAAAAAGACAAAATTAGAGATCTTATGCTCCAGCTATCATCTACAACTATTTTTTGTTTCTTTTTAAATTAAGGTGTCTAGATATTTTTGAAAAAGGTTGATGTACTCATTTTTTGTAAAAGGACACCTATCAATCACATTTTCCCTTTGCTTGTTGCAACTCATGTTATATAAATGAGTTTTCAAGGCAATGCGATGGTCCAAATTTTGTATAATTTTTAGTCTTTTAAGAGAATACAGTCAGTCCAATAGTGCATAGTCATTTTGAGTTTATTTCCAGTTGTACTTTTTGATGATATATTGAAATGACAGAATCAACAAGGTATTCTGGGCTTTTCATTCTATTGGTCATTGTATTAGTCACATAAAAGGATAATACAAAAGGGTATTTGCACTATATCTGTGTCATCAATTTCTGTCTCCACTTTATTATGTGTTTATCTGCTTTGAAGTCATTTAAATAAGGTTTAAATTGACTGAATGCAAGCTGGATGGGTTGTATATTGATTTCATTATTGCTTTTAATTCAAGGAACTATAGAAATGCTTCAGTAAATCAGTAGGGCTTATGAATTTATGAAAGGGATACTTCATAAGAATGGGAATGGGTGATTACAATTGATTAATTCATTTACAAGTTATTTGAATTAGATCTCCCGCCAATAGTCAATTTTATGCCCAATGGATAAGGCACTGGTCACATAAGTCAGAATTGAACAAGGATGAATTCTTCTACTGTTACATATCAAACAAATTATAAAATCAAAATCATTTTTCGTTCCATTTTGTTCAAAGTTATAAATGCTGGTCACTACTCATTTATATCTATTCTCTGAGTCTTAGGTAGCTGCTATTTCCAGGAATATTTGTAAATCATAGGAGAATTATGACTAGAGCTACTAATAAAGGATGCATACAAGTTTGAGAACATTAAAGGAAGTGAAGTAAACTACTCATGTGTTAGTGGGTAATAGATGAGAATTAGAATGAAACTAAAAGAATCTCTACATAGTAGTTTGCATTAGAATCATCCCTAGGTATACCCGCCTTGGTTTAGCAGAGCCAAAAGAGTAGGAAACCATCCTTTGGTTTTTTTGAAGTTGGTTCATAGTGGTTTATTCATGTAATTGCTATTAGGATCTGGCTAATCCTTAGATTGTATGAGTATTTTCATTGTGATATTGAGCATTTCGTTGTTCAGTAGTTTGAAACACCAACATCATACATATTGTAGAATCCAAATAATAAAACAATAAAACTCACTCAACCCGTGCTAAGTGACTTACCTCAAGATCCTCCACAAAAATAATGCAGACTAGGAAAAATGGGTAGAGTTTGCAAGAAATTTTACAAAAACATATCATAACAGATATTTTTAGAAAGAAACTAGCCATAACCCAATTAAATGGGTCTAGTTGCTGATTAGCTGGGTTGATTACAAATTCCTATAGAACTATCATTAGATTAGGTCAACACCCTCACTTGGAGACCTCTCATGTCAAGCACTTTCTATACTATTTCAACACCATGTTCTTGCTTTTGAGCTAATAGTTCTTCACGTGCATTTTTTGTAAAACATTAATTTTGTTGAACAATCGTAAACTCTTAGAAAGTGCATTGTTGTTTTCATGTATGTATGTACATATAATAATGTTTTCATGTATGTCAAAATAATAACTAACATTACCATTGGATCATATAGTAATGAAGTAATCAACCTAGCTAATCAACAACTAGACCAATTTAACTAGTGTTTCCAATGTCATAGTACCTACCACAATACTTTCTTGGATTTTATCCCTTACCTTCCATAATATTCTCTATGTTGTCTAGCTATTATTTCTATCGTGAAGTCTCTTTTTAAAGTCGCTCATTCTACTTCTCTTTCTAAAGTCGCTCCTTCTCCTTTGCTCTTGTGCCTTAAATTTGGATTATCAAACTTTTTAATAGCTACCTCTACCTTATCTAAAATCAACTTCACAGTGTGTTGTAACTCTGGCATAGGTGTTTGATCATCGATAGCTTCCATTTTAGCATTCAAGTTTTCAAGACTGGTCAACACCCTCACTTGTAGACCTCTAATGTCAAGCACTTTCTATACTGTTTCAACACCATGTTCTTGCTTCTGAGCTAATAGTTCTTTAGGTGCATCATCTTGTAAAGCATTAATTTTTTTGAACAATTGTAAACTCTAAGAAAGTGCATTGTTGTTTTCATATATATATATATATATATATATATATATATATATATATATATATATATATATATATATATATATATATATATATATATATATATATATATATATATATATATATATATATATATATATATATATGTATGTATATATGTATGTATATAAACAAAGAGACTTGTGGATTGTAGATTATAGATTATAAACAAAAAAAGAAGAAAACACAACATTAATCATTCCTCATTTGTTTTGATTGATTGTAGAGAGCTATGCGCAAAAGAGGGCAGAGAGCTCTGAACAATGGTGGAGATCAGTGGAGATCCAGGATTTTGTTGAAGTTCCCTTGTGATTGTTGCATTTTGTTTCCATGTTGTGCCCTTGTGATATCCATGCCCTTACTCTACGATTTTCTTCAAGGGGAGAAATGGTACCAATGTGAATGTTCTTTTTTTTCCTTCTAAACATGTATCTCTTGTTCATATATAATAGCTTTGGTCAGATTCAAGGATAACTGATTATGATGATTGTATATATATATATATATATATATATATATATATATATATATATATATATATATATATCAATTTACTATGTGAATTTCTTTACATGCATACATACACACTTGCATAGTACTTGTGTTAAATCAAATTAATCATTCATGTCTTGAACACACAAGCAATTATCCTTGCATTCAATCAAAATTATTCATACTAGACTAAGTATGCAGAAATCTATACTTACAGATTATGTTATCTCTTGGTGATTGAGTCACTTTTGTAGGTCTAGAACCTTTTTTGTACTTTACATATGATGTCACTTTTGCAGGTCTATAACTTTTTTTTTGTACTTTAAAGATTGATCATTTCTTAAATATTTTAGATGTTAATGGGGAATTTAGATATTGTGGGGGTGGGGGAGGGGGTGGGGCCAAATGATCTTCCACCTTCACGTGGTTGGTCCTGCTTAGTAGAGAATATTAAACTATTCTCAAAACTAAGTGAAGCTCAACATTAACTTATGATTGTATGACAACTAAGTGTGTGAATCTATTGGTTTTAGGGCAATGTAGAAGGACACCATAGTTCAATATGCAATCTCAATTCATATGCATACGACGTCAAGTGGAGCTGACAAGAACCAACAAGTTTTTATTTTTGTTAGAGGTTTGCATAGACCTATTAAATAAATTTAAACCTGTCAGGTTCTTTTAGCTCCTTCTATTGTCCATGCATACAGAACGCAACTGCACGTGCATTCTTGATTGGAGTGGCAGAATCTTATATTGGATGCGACAAAAAAATGACATGCACTAGAAGATGGGAAAATGATGTCACTTTTGTAGGTCTAGAACCTTTTTTTGTACTTTAAAGATTGGTCATTTCTTAAAGATTTCAGATGTTAATGGGGAATTTAGATGTCGGTGGGGGGGGGGGGGTTGATGGTGGGGCCAAATGAACTTCCACCTTCACATGGTTGACCCTGATTAGTAGAGAATATTAAACTATTCACGAAACCAAATGAAGCTCAATATTAACCTATGATTGCAAAATAACTAACTGTGTGAATCTCTTGGTTTCAGGCAATGCAAAAGGACACCATAGTCAAACTCATTAATTTATGAAATTTAGTTGCAGTGTATGAAGTTGGCAATTTTTGTTTGATTAAGTACTATATAGCTAAGATTATTTCAACTTTTATTAAGGCTTCAATGGAGTAGATCTTCGTAACATTTGTATAGAAGCTAGTGTGGCAACTATCCATGCAGAGCATGATTGTGTAATCCATGTTGAGCTTTGCAAATAATTATATATACTTTTTGATAATATATCAATCCATCACAATTGTGAGAACATGTTTGATGGGTAGTCATCGCTCTAACAACATTATCATCGCATGTCATCACCATTGCGATGACAACCATCAATGGATGGACGTCACTCCAACACCATTGTCATCACACACCATCATTGTTGCAATGCCCCTTTGGCCGAATGCCTGTTAGGTCAACAACAATGTCGTTGGACCTACGATGATCAATTGAAAATGTAGGCCATCATAGTTGAAATGGTATACTGTCAAACATCTGTTGACGTAAAGAGGAACTCTTCACTTCACTTTTTTCCAAATTGTGACAGAAGCCCATGCCGTCACAATTTGTGACTCCAAAAGTTTGATGCTCATCTGACAGGGGCCAATTTCTATTGTTGTCGTACATCTGATGGATGCCTATCTTAATTATGATGACCTGCCGTCATAATTGGAGTCCAAATGTAGTAGTGGAACCTGGCCTACGTCACTGAGTAGTGTGCCCAAGGAGTGGCTATGAAAACTCTAAAAAGCATCCAAAAGAAGGTCTCTATCCTACATTTAAATATCTTGTAGATCATGATCTAAAACTAAAATCCAAGATAATTAACAATTATAAAGCTAATTTCTATGTTCATGCCAACTTCTATTCACCAATGCATCTTGCGAATTCATGGTCAAACTTGCATAATAAATATTGAGGAACATGCTTTGTGTTTGTGATAATACAAGAACACAACATCGTGTGATTATCTGATCAATCTTAGTTTGGAATTGTCCAAGCCCTTGACTCTGTTTCTTTATCCATTTTTGGTTCATTCACACAAATAACTCCCAAAGTGCCAAACCATGTGAAGACATTATCCTTAGATTCTTAGAGTCAATAATATGGGTTAAATCTACATGAAAAGGCTTGAAGGGAATATATGGTAAGACAATGGTTAAATGTGCCTAAGCACTCCAAAACACTTCATTTTGTGTCGAAGACCATACAAAGAACGTGGATCAAAGGGATATATGTGGGAGCTAGGTGACTTGGAGCATAGGTTGACCATGCAAAAGGAAATGAAACAAGTGATAAATAAGGGAGAGGTACTCCATAAAGTGGAGTATTATAGAAGCAACCAAAAATGTAAAAGAGGAATAATAAGCGAGTAAATAATTGTCCCATGGGTAATTAAGAGGGTAAGGTAAGTATATAAGATTCCTTTTATATTAATATAAAATATATTATTTATTTTTAAATGGTAGATTATTTAAGGTTCTTATTCAAATACATGGTAGATATGTAAATAAATACATGCGGCGATTCATGAGAATATTTTTTAAAGGAATATTATTTACTAACCTGATAATATGAATCAAGTGGTATAAAAAATATTAAATATTGAAAAGTACAATGAGCAGTAAATGAATGGGTGTGTTAAGTGAGATATGTATTATATTTGTAGTTAATCTCTTATTCATATTTCTATACATGCTATAAGAGTTATGTGCCTTGATCTCTTCCTCTGAGAATGTTATTCTAGGAATAGGGAGATTGTGTTTCAGAGGGAGCCTGCCATTTCATTAGAGGCAACCTTGAAAGAGAGGGAACAAACAGAGGATATGATTCTGTCAACCTTTGGTGATCTCTATCATATTGATTTAGAGGGAGTAAACAATGTTGAGATGGATTCTCCAGTGATTAATAAATTGTAGCAATCAAGAGGATTGTGATTCATGAATATACCTTGTGACAATGTGATTTTAATGGGCCTACCCCCTGTGTACATCATGAGAAAGTGATGACTTCCAAATGATGTCACTTATATTTGCAAAAGTTATTGAAAGGTGATGATCTTACAATAACTTGTATTATGAGATCAAACAAATTGAGTATATGATGAATCTCTTGCATCTCAACATTCGGGGAGGCCATTACTTTAGGAGTACTTGGTGAATATCATTGATATTTTGGGAGGCCAATACTCTTGATATCATATGTGATATCAAACCTTATTTTGAGTAATTGGTGAATATCATATGATATTCTAGGAGACCAATACTCATGATATCAGATGTGATATCACACCTTATTTAAGTAATTGGTGAATATCGTATGATATTTTAGGAGACCAATACTCATAATATTAGATGTGATAGCACACCTTATTTGGGTACTTGGTGAATATCATATATCAATATTCTGGGAGGCCAATACTCTTGATATCAGATGTGATATCAAACTTTACTGAGTACTTGGTGAATATTATATGTTGATATTCTAGAAGCCTAATACTCGTGATATAAAATGTGATATAAAAATGTTGACTATCTTCTTATGGAAGATATCCTTATATTACTATGAGGTAATATGTGTTTATCCTCTATAACTAAGAGGGAGTGTTAATATTTTGTAGCTTCTTTTGGGTAAAACTTATTGAATATATATGTATGTATGTATGTATGTATGTACATATAAGAGTTTTTATCACATTCTTAATCTAAGTAAACATACATTATTGATAACTAATGAGAGTTGAAGAGACATGTCTCTATGGAGACATGCCTCTTAAATATCATATACATATGCCTTGAGAATGTAATTTGAAAAACAAATAAATTACAAATAGTGTTAGTACATTTACATTCTTCAGGCAAATCAACACTAAAAATGCTGAAAATGAGGGGTCTAGTTCTCACCACAAAACTATATGGAAATAAACCTTTTTCCATTTGATCTCAAATTATGTTATAGATGACATATATAGCTAGATCAATCAAAAATAAAAATTGGCTTGTGACCTATATTTTCTCTATTATAACAATTCAAATTTCAACTCACCTAAAATTGATAGTTTTCATCTCCCACCACATTTTTAAAAATAAATATATTCTAACCAATAGAAAAATTATGCATTTTTGAAGAGGATTCTCTCCTCTAAAAGGTTATATGCTTTTTAAATTTTTTTTGATAAGATTTAATATTTATTTCTTTTTCAAAATCAACATCTTCTCGAGTGTTAAAATACGTACTTGTAGTATTTTTTAATTACAATAGACTATATCTAAGTAAAACACTATAAACTCTATATGAAATTATTCTTAACTTTGAACTCTATAAAATGGTGTTTATATGCTATTTAAAAAAAAATCATTAAAAAGTGCAAGAGTTACTGAAATGTAAGTTTTATGAAATAATTTTATTTCTTTAGTAATTGGACACAAACTAGTATAAAACATGTATTTAATAGACATTTTCAATTAGAAAAGTGTGAGAACATATATAAATTAGAAAGAATGAATTTATCTAGATCATGTGTTCGAACAAAATTGATGTTTAGAAAGAAATACTCAAATTTAGTTGTTCTAATAAGTCAACCCAAAATGTGACACAACATTGCATCTTCACAAGAATGGTTAGTATATCAAATGGATATAAAGAATGCCTTCTTACATGGTGAACATCATGATGAGATGCATATGGAGCAAAAATAGATGTTTGTGTAGGAATCTTCACTTGTTTACATGCTTTGTCATTCATTGTTTACTTTCGAGTAGGCCCCTTAGGTTTTGTATTATAAGATGGACACTAGTATGCTATCTTCTAGTTTCACAAATTTCTATTATGAACCCATAATTTATACTCAATGACATGGAGGGATGTATCAATTTTGCATGTGGATGATTTGATTCTTACAAAAAATTTCCTCCCATGATTTTGAGCATTCAATGAGCATTGACAGAGAAATTGAACATGATAGATCTTGGTCTTTTGCATTATTTCCTCAGTCTTCAAGGTATTTTTGATGTTCATATGAGATTTTTGTTTGTTAGCAGCAATATGCTCTTAACATGCTTCAAATATTATTCATAATTGATTGGAAGCCTTTCCTTGTAGAATTTTAGTTACAGGTTGTGTTTTCTTCTCTATTTCTCTCTCTTTTATTCCATGCCACATTATGTAGACAATTGGTAGGTATTCGTTAGTACCTGAATACACTTGTCTTGATTTTTTTTGGCAATTAGTCTAGTATCTCACTTCTCTAACAATCCACATGAGAGCATAAGCATATTCCAAAATGCATCTTGAGGTGTATCTAATGCACATCTCATTTTACCATTCATTATTCATGAGAAGTTTCTTGATTCATTGTCTACATTGGCTCAAATTGAGTTGGTGATGTTGATGATTTGAGTCCACTTTTGCATTTGTATTTTGTCTTGGTTGTAGTCCTAAACCATTGAATTATTATCTACAATGGTTAAGTATGGAGCAATTGTTCTTGTTATCTTTGACATGATAATCAAAGGTCTATTCACATTTCTCACAATGTGAAGAGCATCAATGGACTAAGAATATTGAGATCCATATACACTTGATTTGGCAGTTGACTAAAGATGGTATTCTCACCTTAGATTACATACCTACTAAGGAGTAGGCTGTATACATCTATATTAAACCTTTTACCTTTAATTGTGTTCAATGCTTGAAATAAAAAACCTAGTGAAGCTCATATCTAGGATACCCAACTCTTGCTTAAAATTTTCAATGAGTTGGCAACACATCCCCCACAAACAAAAATCCTCTTCAGTAACAACCACCTTTTTCCTAGTCTCATCCATAGCTTGTATACTTTTGTCCCACAAGTGAGGAGGTGAGGTAGCAGTCACACAGAGGAAGAGTTTTTACTACCTCACACTTTAGCCTTAAGGAGAGCATCCAGAGTGTTGTCTTTGACACTAGCCGAGACATGGGTGGAATTGTTAATGTTGTCCTTTCATTTTCAACACCTTCCTCCTCTTCTTCCGCATGCTTATTTCATTTGTTAACTAAAATAGATTTTAAATATATAATGCACCGTTATGATTATTTATGAGACTAACACTACAAGGACTATATAATATAGAAAGAGATATCTTCCATCACTTAAACAAAATTAACATAATCAATAACACTTCCTTCGATTGACATGCGTAAATATAGAATATTTTAAATGATACAAATACCCATTTCTCATCTTTGGACGCTTCTCAATATCTATTATGCATCTATACCGCATTAATTACATTATCTCATTTTCCATAATGCTAAAGTCATACATTAGGTTACATTTTAATTATTAAAAAAACTCCATATGCATACACATGCCAAGCTATTATGTAAGACGTTAATCTCCAAATTCCATAAATTTAAGAGTAGGTGCTAGTGGGTGTGCCAGACCAAAAAATTAAAAATAAATAGGAAACTACACATCTTGACATCTATACAAAGTGAGAGATTAAAGATGCATAATATGCACTTTTTCCCCCTTGCACTATCAAGTGAATGTAGTATTTTATTTGAAAACTATAAATCTAAAACAATATACAATTTGTTGTTATTCTTAATTTTTGATAATATTGGAACAAGTCATACATATCATTAATGAAATAGAATAACTTTTAATATCCATGACCCACTTGATTGAAAAGGACATAGTTTTGATATGGTGGCACAATACTTTTTCCAGCGGGTAAGGACGTGAAAAGTTGTGGCCAGCGGTCACATGGGGATTGGAGGGCCGCAAAAGGATAAGTAAGGGGGGCTAAGGACACCGTGAGCATTCCCCCCACGCCAGCGCCACGTGTACATCAGATATGGTCAAACACCTACCCTTCGATCAAGGCTACGTGTCATTTCTGCCGCAATCATTGCGCAATCTCTATCTCTATACGCGTCGTCAGATAATTGGATAGCGGGTTTGGTGCGACAGTCCGTAAATGATTGCCGGCGGGAAGAGCACCGGCACCGGCAAATGTGTTTCGTGCCGGTAAAGTGTCAAAGTAAAATCGGGAAATTTATGGAGCTTCTCTGAAGTATCGATAGACCACCGACATGGCGAAGTAATTAAGTGGGAATTTAGGGATAATCATTATTATGGCCTTGAGCCAATCGATTTTGTGTTGAAAAGACAGGAAGTGGGTCGGATGGGCTATATATGGAGGCTGGGGGAGATGAGGGAAGATCCAATCTAATCTATTTTCTTCAGGTGAGGTGAGAGTCGAGAGTGAATCGTTTCCCCCCTTGTTCTCTGCCTCCCCGCTTCTTACAATCCCTTTCTTCATGCGTTTGAATTGCATTCTGTGAATGATTTTGTTGCATTTCTGAAGAATACGTTTCATTCTGTGAATGATGCATTTCTGAAGAATCTTTTTCGTTCTGTGAATGATCTTGTGCCTTTTTTTTTTTGGTTACTTCATTAGGTTTTCTTAGTTGTTTAATTAGGTTTTGGGTTGTGGGCATCGTGTTCGTGGGTTGTTTTTCTGTCCCATCTGATGCTCTGCACAATCTTCTTGTAATTTGCCGCAGGCAGATCATTGCTTGTGACAAGTAGGTCGGTAAATAGGTCTGCCGGGAAAGAAGGCGTTTTGAAAATCCTTCTGGATCTGGTTTAGGGCAACGGTTGAGGTTGTTTTTTGAAAACCTCACCTGCACTTAGTTCTTCTTTTTCTGTTACTTCTAGAATTTGTTTCCTTTGGTAGGTAATGCTAGATATAGGCAATTTCCGCATTAAAATTTAGGCATTTGAGGTTTTGGTTTTGCATTTGTTTGTTTGGATTTCTCTATTTTCTGGTGCACACAATAGGAGAAAGAGAGCTGTTTTGTTAGAAATGGCAGGAGCTACTCAGTCTCAGTTTCCATCTCATGTTCCGAGCATGAAGGGTCGGGCTTTCACCATAGATCCTCTCAGCGAGGAACTCATGAAGGCCCTAGAACCCTATGCGGAGATCGGAATGAGGAGCTCGAGAGCGGAATTAGGACAGAACGATGAGCCTGCGGCTGACACTTTGTCTGGCTCTTCATGTCTAGAGCAAGAACAGACACTGATGTTCCAGTCCGGGATTCCGGACGTCTGTGTTAATTCCGTTCAAAGGGTCTCAGATTCCGGTTCTCAATTTCTCATGAGTGGAAACAGTAATGCCGGAGATTCGACCTGGTGCCCGAGTTTTGAAGGGTTTCCAGGCCCTAGCAATCAACGGCAGTACGTGGATACGAGTTTGCAATCTATGCCTGGATCTCTACCGGGTTGGGCATCTTCTCCGACAAATCTATCCTTTCAAGATCAACAACAACAACAACCGTTGGGCATTTCAGAAATCTTTGAGCAGATTCAGGCCAACTTACAGAGAAAGCAGCAGATGGAACGTTTGCAATTGCAGTTAGCTATGGCGGTGCAGCAGCAACAAGTATTGGGGATTTCAAATTATCACAAGCAACAACAGCTGAGAAATCATCAGAATCCTCTGGCTCCAAGAGGGCAACCGATGAAAGTTTCCGACAAGATTGGAATGGCCAAGCCCGGGAAGCTGTACAGAGGAGTAAGGCAGAGGCACTGGGGAAAGTGGGTAGCAGAAATAAGGCTGCCTCGGAATAGAACAAGGCTATGGCTTGGCACGTTTGACACTGCAGAAGAAGCCGCATTTGCATATGATAGAGCAGCCTATAACCTAAGAGGTGAATACGCCAGGCTCAATTTCCCGGACTTGCGGCATGTTTTGACTGCCAATTGGGGAGATGGGTCTTCAAATGGGAGTGCTCTCTCAATGTTGCATTCTTCCGTAGATGCCAAGGTCCAAGCCATTCGCCAACGTCTCTCCCAACAGAATCATAATCAGAGTCAGAATCAGCGTGAAGTTGAAGGACCTGCAGTCAGTAATTGCTCCTCTATAACAGATGTGGCGGCATCGCCATGCAAGAGTGAAGCTGATTCAATGCCTTTGCAGAGTGCTCCTTCCTTCTCAATCTTCAATGATCTGGATGATTGCCTCACCAAAATGCCTTCTTTGGATCCACAAGTCATTCAGGACGTCATAATGGCCTCTTGATTCTTCTTGCTTTTCATTTGTATGCTACTCTACAACCAAGATGCACGTTTTGTAATTGCATTGGAGGTTATTATTATATACATGTAGAGCAATAGTATGTTTGTAGATTAGCCTAGTAGCCTGTAGGCTTATGTAGAGCAGAATAATTGCAGCTCTTACTCTGAAAGAGTTGCCATGCAAGTTTTTAGCGCATGCATTTGTACATGCTGCAAATATCCATGTATGTAACGTGTCATTGTATATCTCGCACTGTGAGAAATACATATATAAATTATATTCTACTTGGTGCATCATTCATGTATGTTTGGAATTTCAACCTTGTGTAAGCTGTTTGTTATCTACTGGTAATAATGATTGAGAAAACAGTGCAATGAACGGAAATCATCATAATAGACAAGCACTTGATATTTGTCTCTAATAGTAATGTTGGATAAAAAGAATATAACCCACATGCAATTTGCAGTAGTAGGGACCTCATACTCAAATTTTATATTGATTCTTACTGGAAGCTTCAGATTTTCCACAATTAATTTTGCTGTTGTCCCGCACTACCAAAAAATATATTTTATAGGAAAGGGTAATGTACACTTCAGTCACTCCCCATTCTGCGGATAGTCAAGTGAACCAAATCAAAGATCACACTACATTTTTTATTCTTCTTAGATATGAAATCTGATAGAACTGTTTTCTTTTCTGTTTTAAAATGATTTAAGATGTTCCCAATATAATATGAGATCTTGACTATTCTTCTGAGATATGAAATCTGATAGAACTGTATTCTTTTCTGTTTTAAAATGATTTAAGATGTTTCCAATATGATATGAGATCTTGACTATTTGCAATGGTGTTGAATGGTGTTGAACATGCACACTACAAAATTCATGAAGTATGAATCAATAAGTTTGACTTATAATCAAAATTATAATATTATTTCTAATTTTAATTGTGTTAGTTTTCCTAAATGATATTTAATTGAGCAACTGTAAGAATCCATGATCAAGATAACTCTATGTTGCTGGTCAAGAAATAAATTTAGATGAGATTGTTTCTGGTTATTATAATTATAATAGTTCTTGAAGTAGAGTTTGGATAATTCAGTGCTCTTGAAGTATAGTTTGGATTATTCAGCGCTCTTGTATTAAATTCATTTTTTTCTTGATGATAATTACACTGCTATCAAATTTGCACAATTTATTATAATTATCATAAAAGCTTTGTAGATTTTATCTTGTGTGTATATTTAGCATCAATATTTCTATCACCAAAATGAAAGTGAATCTGATGATGATTCACATAATTATAATGTTGCTGAAAGATTACAAAGTATGTTCTATTGACAAAAATGGTACATTTGAATTAAAAAATAATTAGATTAGATTGTTGCAGGTATAGTACCAATAAATATTTATATGATATTAATTTATAAATTATGTTTAGGATCACACACTATCAAGATTACATGTAAGATTTTAAATACTATTTCTGATAATTCAGTGTTCTTTCATGAAGATCATGAGATCATATTTTCTCCTTGATGATTATGACATAATTCTGATGGAAGATCACACTTTATTTTTAAACAGTGTTTATAATAATTCAGTGGTCTGTTGTTAAGGTTATATTTTCTTCTAGATGAGCATGAAATATTTATGATGAAGGATCACAAGTGCAATCCATTGAGAAAAACTAATATAATTGAAATAGAATTTTTTTAAAGAGTTGTTTTTGGTATCACTGTTGAGTTTTTAAATGATATTAGTTTATAAATATTGTTTCAGATAACTCAGTGGTTTCTTCTTGATGATTATCATGCATCTTGATGACAGATCAGAGTGTGATCCACAAAGAAAACTAACAGAATTGAAATGAAAAATAATCAGAGAGATTGTTTCTAGTTTGCACTGAGTGAATTTTTAAATGGTGGTTAAGATAAGTAGTGGTTCACTATCAAAATCACTTCTTCTTGATGATGAATCATGCAATTTTGATGATTGATCACTTAGTGTGATCCATTGAAAAACTCACACAAAATTCATGTCTGGGCCAAAATATTCAAATAAGACTGTTTTGTGTCAGCTTTTCCAATGACGATTATGATCACAATTAAATTTTAAAATGATATTTAAGATCATGATTGACCACTTAGTGTGATCCATTGAAAAACTAACACAAAATTCATTTTTGGGTCAAAAAAACCAGATAAGACTATCTGTGTCCGCTTTTTAAATGAGGATTATGATCATAATTAAATTTTAAAATAATATTTAAGATCATGATTGACCACTTAGTGTGATCCATTGAAAAACTAACACAGAATTCATTTTTGGGCCAAAAAACCAGATAAGACTATCTGTGTCAACTTTTTAGATGACGATTATGATCACAATTAAATTTTAAAATAATAGTTAAGATCATGATTGACCACTTAGTGTGATCCATTGAAAAGCTAACACAAATTTCATGTCTGGGACAACAAAATCAGACAAGACTGTTTGTGTGAACTTTTTAAATGACCTGTACCAGCACAATTAAATTTTAAAATGATATTTAAGATCATTATGTCACTTTTTAAATGACTTTTAGAATCACTCAATGATCCATGATCAAAGATCATACTTTCATTATGCTTAAAAGTAGATCACATGATTCTAAGGACATGACATTGAAAATGAGTCATTTGAAATCTAGCAACACAATTGAATTCAACACTCTTCTAAAATCTGAATGCACTGTGGACAACTCACACCAAAGAAAATAAGTGCTTTCACATATGAAAAATGTCCATGGTAGAGCTACTAAAGATGGTGAAATATTGGCATTTCTCCACTGGGCAATTGGGAATTCTCCAGTGAGTAAAAGGGGTACAAATGAGAGAGATAAAATTTGATGGTATCCAGAGGTACAATTCTATTTACACGTAGAAAGTGAGCAAGTTGAAGGGGCTAAATGCGTCATGGGTGATGTCAGACCAGCAACTTTGGCATCTTTTGTTCAGTGCTTCATCCAACTTAATGAATTGACGCTTTTGTAGAATTTAAAAGAAGAAGCAATGCATGCCGCTTTATCTAAGAGATGAGATAAAATATGACAATATATGCAGTGAAAAGCAGACAGCAAGATACCAAAGCTTGTGAGTGTTCACAAGGAGAAGAAAAAGGTTGTTTGCCGTGTCTTTCATGTGAAGGAAAGGATTTATATTCTTTCTTTCTCCTTTTCCTCGTCAATGAAATTTGATCATCATCTAAGGAAATGGATGAACATAGAAAATGAAGTGGCACTAACCATGGTTAGGCCTTGCAATTAGCTTAGCTGTAAAGTTTGGGTTTATTATTCCTAACTAGTTATTGACTCTGTTGCTTCTAATATTTTTTATTAGACAAAAAAATATTTTATTTGTTTAGTTAGTATGCACTTTATACTCTTTGGTATGAAAAGACACGATATTACCTCCTTTTCTAATATGTAATTTTCCAAGTAAGTTACATAAAGTAGTTCAGTTTACAAAAAAATTTAATAGGCTGAAAGTGATATTTGATATGCAAAGTCTATGAAGATAAATATAGGTATAAAATTCGGAAAATAATGATAAGGATTTTCTTCTAATCATAATGGTTTAAAAATGTTTGTATTTGTCACACTTTGACAAATCACAAAATTATGTCATTTCTTTGACAAATCATAATATTATGTCATTCTTTAGGTTTAGATTTTAGTTCTCGTCAAGAGCAGGTAACTATTGGAATTATCAAATGGCAATTTATTTTGGAGAGTCAATCAAATTTATAGATTTTTTAAGTTTACTTATCTTTTCTAAAGTTTTAAAATTTTAACTTGTTTTTGAAGTTTCAATAATCTCATTTATTTAGAATTTTATTCACTACAGGTAAAAAAAAGGCAATGAAAAAAATTAATTACATTTTTAAAAAATCAATAATTTAATACACTTTGACATAAATATATTTGCACTTGGTAAATGTGCTTAAAATGGATTACAGAACTAAGCATTAATGTTGGATAGACATATTTGTCATATTGTCTCTCAATCAATGAATGTTATAATAGTGCTCTTGATCTACCTCTATGTTCTCATAGTCTTATCATTACTTTGGTATTTCTAAATATTAGTTCTTACTATTAAAAAAATTGAGTTCTCTCAACCTAGATATGGCTACTCTAGACATAACGTCAAAGTCTCTTTAATCATTCTTTTATAGAATGAAAAATAATTTGTTTAACCATATTTTGGGGGCATTATTCTCAATAACTTGACATCTCTTAAACATCCTCGTGGCATTAATTTTTAGTCTTTACTGACACCACTATAACTTCATTATAATGAATTTGATTGGTAATGTCTATTCCTTAAACCCAATAGCACTGTCATTGATAACTTACATAGGTGTGTTGTGTGGATTTCACTTGTTTCCTTCTTCATGGTCACTCTTTTGCATTTACTATCAAGCCAACAATAGAGATCTCCTCCTCTCATCTTTCTACCATCATAATGATCTTTGCTTCCGTGATTGATACATTTTTCTCTAGTATGCTTCCCAAGGAGACACTTCATTTATTATGTAGAGAAAAATATTGATCTTAATCACTTCCTTTTACTATTTCTATATTACCTAATTTACTATCACAATCCATTATCATAATGAAATCACTATTCTTTTCCATGATATTGTACACTTAAATAGTGTTCCAAGTTGTCTCTTCAACTGAGAATGATCTCTTTATCCATCTCTTTCATTTATAACATCAATATTCACTAATTTCATGCCTTCAAGTCACTGCAATGATTGCTCCAAACTAGACCACTATGATAACATTTAGATCATATTTTCAATCTTTTGAGTCACTATTATCCTGAACAAATATCACTCCCTTTGAATTTTTATATCACTTTCATGACCTTCTTTGCTGCATTCTAATAGTGAACTTGTATTGAACTTTTTGTTTTCACGATGTCTGTCATTATATCTATTGATCACTATACTATCATGATTATGTTCTTTATTGAATTACAAGGCACATGTTTATTATTAGAGATCATTGTTATAACTATTTTTAAATTAGTGCCTTTGACTTTCAACAAATCTCTTTTAAAGTTCCATTAACATTGGCACTAACAGTCACTATCTTCTTTCCTTGTAATTTTCATAGACGTCTCCATTGCTGTACTTCATGGTAATTGCATTTCCTTTATAGAACTATCACAAACTTCTAAGAATTAGTGAAGGACACTTCTTGGAGGGATACATTCCACTTCTCCATGTACAACCCATATACGTGTCTTAACATTTTATTCATGCTAACTTAATAAGATTCTTTAAACTTTACTTATATACAATAATATCATTGTTTTATCCCAATATTGCCTTCATAATGAATATTTGTGTTTCATATTGTGACACATGATAGTCATAAATTGTATCCCTTTATTAATCTTTCATTTTCAATTATTTTTCTCCTCTATTTCTTGGTTATTGCTTCTTACAGCTATCTTTGATATTCTCGGCACATCATACATGTACAATTTCTCTATTGTCTTCAAATAAAACCCTTAAAGTGACATGACAGTTAACATGTTCTCTTAAAAATAATGATAATGAATCCTTAAACAAGAAAATCAACATTGCAAATAGGGAATTTCTTTAGAATAATGATAATGAATCCTAAATAGATCTCGTCTTGAAATATTTATTATGGGTTTTATTAGCTCAATCGTAATAGGCTTCATCCTAAGATCTATCTTATATCAATAAAAGAGGGTTCAAATTTTGTTGGTTGAAGTAGTTTCTCATCAAAATCCTTGATATTTTTTATCTTGGCATGTAAAAGAGTTAAATATAGATAACTAAGGTAGTTGTAATTCTTTAAGGTGCAATAAGTCACACACATGCAACTAATCTCAAAAGATATGGATAAAAGAATACTTAGCGATGTTGTTGAAGGTGATATTGAAAATGTTCTTACTCAGAATGCTCATTCTCTATCAGCTATTAATACATCATCTGATTCTACTACTTCAAGAAATATCAAATATAAACTAAAATATGTACAAGAAAGGTTTCCTTATATATAAAAAAAATATTGATTTTGTAGAGAAAGGAATACAAGAGCTACCTAGAAACTAGAAACAACAAGATAGGAAAATAATATATGCTATGACCTAGAAATACATTGAACAAAACCTTATCCAAAGTGATTGAATGCAATTTTATCTTTGGTATTCTTGTCATTGTGGAGGAGAAGCATCCCCTGTAAATCATCAAATAGCTTATGATTATTACAATGATAATGAAATAATTTTTGTGCTAGGGCAATAAGAATCAATTTTTGTGTGTACTAGGGCAATAGATCTTGTTGTTTACCTTTCATTGGATCCAAATCTAATAGAAGCAGAGGTCTATTGTAGAGGAAAGGATATAAAACATTGTAAGCTTGATACTAACCATATACAATTTGGTGTAAAGAACATTCAGGTGCATGGACAACATTCCCCATCAATTCTCCTCATTTGTGGAATTACATTTAGATTAGATTTTGGTTTATATTTTATATCCACCCAAACTTTTAAGTAAAAATTATTTAATAAATTTAAAAAATTCATTTAATTTTAATTTTAAATTAAATAATTTTTATTCTTAATTATTTATTTCTTTATTTGTAAGTTAAAAAAGAAAAAAAAGTAATCAGTATAGAGTATAAAAATAATCTATTTAGTGATGTGTAGTTAGCAAATATTTTTGTCTTTATTTTTAATATAAGATAATTAAAATAAATTTAATTTCAAATTTAAGATATTAAAATAATAATATATATTTTGAAGATAAAATATTAGTTTTTCTTTGAACTTTCAAGCTTTCAAAGTTTTTTTAAAACACTTTGGCTCTTACAAATATGCATATGTATCTCCATAAAGCTAATTGAAAATTTTGACACAATTTAATCTAGAAATATACACAATAAAAGAACTTATCATTTGCTTCAATAAATTACCTTCACTTCTTCCTTCAAGCAATAATTCTATGTTATCTAACCCTCGCAACATTGTTTTGCGCTCAAATCTCTCGAACTTCTAAAATTAGTTAATACACTCTTCAATTAACTTGTTATTTCAGATATTCTACATATTTAATAATTGGACCACTTTGACTTGGTGCATCGATTCGTCAGTCTTCAAACCCTTTCCTAGTCATTTTTAAGCACCCTTGTCTTCTACTCTAGCTCACATACGTGGTAGCTCGATATTCTAAATATTTAATAATTGGACCACTCGGACCTGGTGCATCGATTCGTCAATCTTTAAACCCTTTCCTAGTCGTTTTTAAGTACCCTTGCCTTCTACTCTAGCTCACGTATGTGGTAGCTTTGGTACTTTTTAATAGGCTGAAAGTGATATTTAATATGCAAAGTCTATGAAGATAAATAAAGGTATAAAGTTTGAAAAATAATGATAAGGATTTTCTTCTAATCATAATGGTTTAAAAATATCTATATTTGTCACATTTTGACAAAACACAAAATTATGTCATTTCTTTGACAAATCATAATATTATGTCATTCTTTAGGTTTAGTTTTTAGTTCTTGTCAAGAGCAGGTAACTATTGGAATTATGAGATGTCAATTTATTTTGGAAAGTCAATCAGATTTATAGATTTTTTAAGTTTACTTATCTTTCCTAAAGTTTTATAATTTTTAACTTATTTTTGAAGTTTCAATAATCTTATTTATTTAGAATTTTATTCACTATAGGTAAAAAAAGACAATGAAAAAAAATTTACATTTTTAAAAAATCAATAAAATCAAAATCGAAGACAACTGTTACATCATTAATCTTGTAATTTAGCTGATACACTATTTGTGGGTTTGAATTTAAATAAATAATCTTTATTAATCTATTTAAAAGATTTTAGTAAATATTATGTTATTTAAATTGAAAATTATAATAATCTAATTTGTTCACATAAGATTATATTTAAAATTTCAATGATCTCCACATTAGCTCTATTTATTTAGCTTTTGATTTTTGAAATTGATTTAGGTTTTAGTTTTTAAATTATTTAAATTACAATTTTAATATGTTTTTTAAATTTTTTTAAAAAAAGTTTCTATAACTCATTTAGTCAATAGAATATTTGTTAGAGATACTATTTTTCATATTATTATTTATTTCTCTTATTAATTTTTCATAATAGATTTTTTGATGGAGTTTTTTTAAATGATTATTATTTTCATATTTGATAAATTGAATTTAAATAAATAATATTTTTAAAATTATTTAAAAGATTTTAGTAAATATTATGTTATTTAAATTAAAAATTATTAATAATCTAATTTGTTCACATAATATTATATTTTAAAAAATAATTTTATTTTTTTGATCAATAAGAAGCCTAAGCCAAGATTTTATTATGTGTTGTGATTTATTATTATTATTATTTATTAAGCACAAGTTGATTTGAACCCAAAACTTCTTTGATAAGAGACTCACAATTTACGGTTGTGTTGTAGGCTCTTGCCTATTTTAAAAAATAATTTTATTATCAAGCACCTATCGATTGCAAGCACAAAAGCATGCAACTGCTAGTTAATAAATATGTACAACTATTCCTCCTATCTTATCCATTTCAAAAATATCCAAAATTAATTGCATTTATAAGGTCTACGATCACTTCTCAATTTAACATTATAATTATTGAGGATTAGTTGAAGCTTATATTGATTATTTTATAATACTTATATATCTAAAACATAGATTTTGGCATTGTTTCCCTCTTTTTTATTAAACATGTAATTACTATTTATTATTTATTTATATTAGAATCATATTTTACGTCAAATGTTTTTTTTTTACCTATTAATGGATTATAAATAAGGTTGTAAAAAGATTTCTTACTTTTTAATTTATAAATCATGTAAATTATTAGTTGCTTAGATTTTAAGATAAATCATATGTACTCACATTTATTGATGACTTATCCAAGCATTTATGAGTGTATTTTCTTAAGTTCAAGTCTGATGTCTTTGATTCCATTCAAATCTTTAAGACATTTATTGAGAAGTAGTATGAACTTTCTATTAGGAGGATACACATAGATAATAGTGGGGAGTATGTGAATCAAGATTCCATAGATTTTTTTGTCTAAATATTGATTTTTTACATCAATGGAAAATACATACACTCCTCAAGAAAATGGTGTTGCTAAGAGAAAGAGCATAACATTATGAGAGATGGCCAATTATATGATATTGTCTTGAGATATGCATTATTCTTTGTGAATTGTGCTAACTATATGTTAGAATGATTAGAACAACTAGAGGGGCAAGAGGAAGGGGGGGGGTTGGGGTGGGGGTGAATTAGGTATCCTTAGGTGCAGATGTACCAATTCAACTTATAACAACTTCAAACAACTTATTAAAACTCATAAATCTACTAAGTCAATATAGCAACTCATCACCAATTCAACTTATTCAACTTAGTATATGTTGAATAACAAAAATAAATAACAATAAATAACATGCATTATGAAAATAACATTCACACATATATGACACTAGGATTTAATGTGGAAATCCAATTTGGAAAAAACCACCGAGTAACATGCTACCACTTTTCACTCTTCTAAAGTAAGCTTGGTTAAGAACCAACTTTGTTGAAAGTTACAAAACACATTGTTAGGTGTGACCCTATTAAAGGATTTAATCACCCTATTAGGAGTGACCTTTTTAGAGGTCTTCAGATCATTCCATTAGAATGTCACCTTGTTTAAAGGATTTATAATATGATTATTAGGTCAACCTTGATTAAAATATTTATTGCCACAATGGTTAAAAATTTATAGCTAGGTTTGATATGATAAGATACAACTCACTTTTCTTTTTTAGATCTCCATTCATCTCATTACTAGTTCATTAATTAGACTTTATCATATTGTCCATCTTTGATCTACTTGGAAAATCTTCAAGCAGTCACACTTCACCAATCTTCTCACTTTTCCTCTACTACTCTTTTCTTCACAAACTCCCCAATCAACAATGAACCAATTATTTTAACATCTCCTGTCCCTCCTTAAATAGGGAACTTTAACCTTTTTCCTCTTAAACATCACCGTAGATTTTAGGTTTTGGTCAAATTCAATGAATATGTCAATTGTTTTGTCCTTCTACTCCTTTCTTGAAACTTCTAGAAACCTCTCCTTGAATCCTTATCTTTGATTGCTTAACAAACTCAAATCATGCATTAAATAGGCAAAATCATCAATCCTTATCTTTCACATGGTTTTACCAATTTGAAAAATTCAACTATGTCAGCCTTAAATCTCAATTCTTTCATGAACTATCAATTTTTTGACACTCGGTCATCGTTGCGTTCTTTTTCTCAAGCAACACTGGGTAGCTTGCTCTCTACTATTCTATGTCACTCAACTTACACTGACTCACTCATTCTTCATTATACTCAACCACTACTACATTTTCCTTCTTTACTTTTCTCAGGCATAACTATTACTCGACTAATACAATTTTCTCCACTATCTCTTAAGTTCCTTAATCTCCTGCTTCAACTTCTTCATTGACCTTGTAAACTGGTACTCGACCAAGCTTATGTTTTACTCAACTTCATGATTTGTTTTAATCATTCCTTCTACAATTCAACTCATTTGACTTTTCCACTTCATATGATGACCAAAAAATACATTATCTTGTCAACTACTAACTGATTAAGTGCCCATTGTAATTCCAACATACTTACTCTTTATACAACAACTTCACTAGTTCATCTAGTTATCTCTCTTTTCAAATCCTCTTCATCAATAAACTGATATGACACTCTACACTATTAGTAAATGTCTAAAACCCTTGAAGAAAAGCACAACGACCAATCTAAAAGTGAGAAAAAAGTAACCTCTGAGCTTGATTAGGCTCCACATCACAACATTCAAAACCACAATTTTGTTTTGAGAGGCCAAAAATGGCTCATATTCATGCAAAATGAGGGCATATTTTTTCTTTAAAATGCCCATATTTGTTCTTCACAAATCACAAAATTGATCAAGGAAGGGTCATTTTTGAGTTTTGATGCATATAAATGCATTTGGAGATCACATTTCTTCCATTCTTTTCCAAAAACGTTTCATGTTCTTGCAAAACAAAGGCATATTTTTTCCAAAATACAAGAGATTACCAAAAATGTTTTGCATATTAAAGGATTGAGATCACGGGGGATTTGGAAATTTTCATATAAAAATACCTCATTCATTGATAATTCAAGGCTATCATTTTCAAGCATTGAAAAGGTGAAGGAGTTGTTTGGAAATTCAAAATTGGAGGAAAGCCACACATTCAAACCTCAATTTTTCATGTTTGGCTCTTTGATCTCCAAGTAAGTAGAAGTTTTCAAACCTTTTCTATTTTGTTGCATATTTTGGTTTATCATTGTGCTCTTTTTCAAAGATATTCCATGTATTTTAAAAATTCTTATAAATAAGATGAAAAATTCCATTTTCATATGCTTGGAATTTCTCCAAATTCTAATTTTGAAATTTCATATAGGAGAGCAACTTGATATTTTTGTCATTTTTGAGTCTAATACCAAAGGCGTGTTTTTGTTTTGGACATAGCTTTTTGTTGTTTTTTTCAATTTCTTTTTTTCAAAAAGGCCAAGGATTCTTTCCCAAGAATGTGAGAGAATTTCACACCATTTAACATTTCACCTCTTCATGCAAGTACATGACATATCTTCACCAACACATGCCAAAGCATATTGCATCAAATTTTGAATATATGCAATTACATCTATTTTCATTTGCATGTAATTCCATCCTCTATATGCACTTACATGTAATTGCATCCTCTAAACCTAATTATATGTAAATCACTTTATATGTAATTACATCTAGATAACCCAATTTTGGTAAATGGTCACACTTTTAAACACTAAGGTTGCTATTTGCACATATGCATATACACCCAAATTTGAATTCTTGTCCATACCCACAAAATTCTATCTTTGACCACATGCAATTAACCCATAAGAGTTCAATTTTGTCCCTCTTCACCCAAATACATATGCTTTTTGGTTCAGATTTCTAGTCATAATATTTGTTTCATAAGTATCTAATCTATACTTCAAACACTCATTTCTCACATATTTTCCATTGTAATTTATATCCTAAATTTTTCATGGATCAAAACTCATTGAAAGATGTTTTCATCTTCATGTTGTGGCACACTTTTGAAGATACGTTAGAACTTAATCAAAGAACATAGGAATCAT
Organism: Cupressus sempervirens; assembly: GCA_028749045.1. NCBI lineage: Eukaryota > Viridiplantae > Streptophyta > Pinopsida > Cupressales > Cupressaceae > Cupressus > Cupressus sempervirens. Next base: position 637,701,468 of record CM053789.1, on the reverse strand, counting down.
GTTGAGAAGAGATACTTCAAATACAATGAAGCAATAATTTATTTGGTCTCCACTTTTTTAGTGGCTAACCTAAAACCCGAATTTGTGTGGCAATGTACTAAACACTTAGCTCCAAAAAAAATAAAAAATAAAAAGAGAGAGTTAAAGGTGTTAATAGAAAGTTGTTCCAAGTTTACATTCAGACACCATCAAGAAGGTTTTCAAAGTGCCAGAGACTCTAGAATCTGCCAATCTACAAAAAAGAATTCATGCCAACTCAAACAAGAAAAAGCTTTATAACATCTAGTTTTAATTGACAACTAGAAACTCATCAAAGAGAATGTAGTAGTGCAAACTACATGAATCCATGATCATGCAATCATCACAAAGTATAAGGATCTTTCTAATAATCTATAGGACTGATTCATTCAGAATCAACAATTTCAACATTTTCTTCGAGTTTTTTCTAGCATTATAGATGCAAAAGATGGATTGGATGTAATTGAATCACATGTAACTCAAATTCATGTAATGCAATTGCATATAATCCAATTACATATAATTATTCTCACCTAGTTTGAATAGGTGAAGGTGGTTGAGTTCCTTCCACCTTTTTCTCACTCCTTTTTCTATACAAGGAGCCCCTACCCCACACTCCCCCCCCCCCCCCTCCACCTCCAAATTGTAAAGAAGACTTTTCTTTTTGTATACAAGAAATCTTTGCCAAACTTGTGCAAGCATAACTTTGATTATGTAGTACAAATTTGGGATTATATTCAAATCTTTGACTGGAAGCAATTGTGGTAGAGAAAATTAGAAGTTTTGACTATAGTTTGTGTCTATTGTCCTTGATTGATATTATTTTTGTGCGTTTAATAATAAAGAATATTGAGTTAAGAAGAAATTAGAGCCAAAGTTTTGATTGTGAGTGATTGTGGTGATACATACACTACAAGCTTTGATTGCATCTTGTATTACCATCTCAAACTCAAAAAAAATAGTTAGATTTCCCCTACTCTTGGAATTATTTATGTCCCAATGGTAGAGGTCTATACTCTAGAATATATTAAAACTAAATATAAGTTATAGAATAGAAATCATCTACTTCCAAAAGTCTTTGTGCCCTAATGATAGTGATTTTCTCATAAATTAGACAAATAGGATGTAGAGCCAAACTGGTACACTTTCAATCAACCTTTGAGTTAATGTTGGTTTATCGATATCACCATTTAAACTATCAGATAAAAGTGTAGTTTAGAGATTTAATCTTTCCCATTACTCACTCTCCATGTAAGTGAATTCTTTCTTAATCGTGAAGACAAAATAATATTGGTAACACCTCTTACAAGAATCTCCCAACTTCTTGCTTACCTTTAGTTGATCCAAGCAACATTGAGAAGGGGGAGCCTTCACTTTAGGGTAGGAGAGACTTTGTCTCATATTTTGAGGTTGTTCTACCTATTTTGTGATTGAATTTGAACAAAATATCAGTTGAAAAATAACCACCAATAGTTTTTAGTGACTCTTCTAGAGATCTAACATACATTTGAGAGCCACATTCTTTTATTTGAAGCATACCCATGTCCTTTTTCATTGTAGTTTTATTCATTGTAATTTTTTCATGCATTTACCAAGGATATGTAAATGGACCAAGGCAATTGGGGAAATGCATTTGTACCATTGAATCTAGCTCCACCTCTATATGATATTCCTAATGGCTCACAAAAGAACTTTCCCAAGTTTTCTGGTGATGAACAATAGTATCTTGATGAACATATTACTGCTTTCTATATTAAAAATGGTGTTCATATTATTGAATATCAGGACATATCTTTAAGGTTATTCATAGAAAATTTACAAGTTGTGGATGTTGATTTGTTTTAAAATTTACCACCAAGTATTATCACAAATTGGGCTACTCTAATAGTCGAGTTTGAGGAAAGGTTCAAGCCTCAAGAAGATGATTGTAAATTGTTGGACCAACTTGCTCAACTGAAGAAGTCATCTCACATGCCTATGTGTGAATATGTTTCCCATTTCAACAAATTAACACAAAGAATTCCAATTGCTACTCAACCTACAATTGCAAATTTGAAGTGTTTCTTTATCAGTGCTCAAATTCTCAAATTCAAATTTTTACTAACGGGAGAAGCCCTGACTACTCTTGCAACTACATAGATATTGATGATTGAAATTGAAAATGATCTTATTCTTGTTGAGAAGATAAGAATCAAAGAAAATGGGTTTGAAGAAAGTCATCATTCTTCTAATTTATTTTCTTCTGGCACAAGGATAGATCATGTAGTGCAAAGGTTACCAAATGAGTACTTTCTCTCAAAAATAAAATAGTTGGAGGAATGTTATAAATATGTACAAAGTAGGCCTTTTTCAACTATTCCTCATAGTTTTATTGTTGGGAATCAATAAAAGTTACTTTCATCATCAAAGAAACTCACAATTGATGAACTATTAGAAAAGACAATAGTTAAGAATCATGTATTCAAAGCTAGTGATTTTTCTATTCTCTTGCAAGAAAAATAACAATACATAGATTAAGCTCTCATATCTAGTGTGTGTAGTCTCAAAAGGCTAGTGATGAAAAGATGAGGAAGGAAAAAATTTCTTCCAATGTTCAAAATAATCATGTCAAAAGGGACATGCAAACAAGTTCTAATCAAGCTGAAAATGATGTATTTATGTCTCAAGGTCATGAACTTTGGAACACTTTACATAAATTTTCTACCTCGAAGCTTGAGAAAGAACTTCTCATAAACAATAAAGACTTTCTCAATTCAGATGGTTGTGAGTAGTATGTTGATCTATGTGGAGGCATCTGATTACTAAATTAATATGAGCAAGATCTTCTTGATCGTCCTAAGGTTTTGGTAATTGATGAACCAATCAAGCAAGTCATGGTTGATAGGAAGGGTCTAGAGTTTGTTCAATAAAGGGGATGCCCAATTCAACATCTTGCATGGTTGGAGGCTAATGGAAGGCTATAGATTTTACATGTACCTAAACTTAAAAACGCTATTGAAGAGGAAGTAAAATAATCATCACTACTAAATTTAGACCCATTTTGTGATGGTAGACCATCACAATTGTGATGTCTACCTATCGCCCTACTGACAAAACCATGAATTGGCTCTTGTTGGACTTTTGCTGTTGTAAATTCCAATGATGAGGGAAACTGTCATAATGTTGATGGCTAACATTGTCATAACTTGGAAGAAGAGAGGGAAAAGAGTTCATGTTCACGATGTCACAATTGTAATAGTACACCATCATAATTATGATGGTTTAAACTTCTAGTTAGTTATCATAATTGTGATGTGTATGTGACAACGATGCTATATAAGTGACATTTATCTATCAAACCTTGATGTCACAATTGTGATGTTGTTGTGACGACTATGCTATGCAAGGAATGACTAGCCATTAGAATAGACCATCACAATTGTAACAACTTATCAAATTATTACCAAAAAAAATTAGCTTTTGTGCCATAACACCAAAAGTTACTTGTTTTTAGATCATAATTGTTGAATGGGAAAGCATGTGTTTCCTTTAATGCTGTTTATGGTTTATTTTGATGATGCTACTTCATATTCTAATTTGTTCTTTAAAGATTATAGAGTCCCAAGAACAATGGATGTGATACAACATAGTATGGACATCTTGAAGACTTAGAAAAACTTATAGCATGCTTAAACCCCAAAAAAGCTATATGTTGATAGACACTTACCATAGAGAGTTTTTGAAGTTTCTGAAATGGTGTTCTTGAGTTTTTAAGGCACAATAGATGGTTAGAGTGCCAATACATGCATGGTTACATCCTTGGCTTCAATGGTGGGCCATCGTATGGAGCTTTTATATCCAACCATTCATTATAAGTTGGGGAATGCACTTCATACCTAGTATGCAAGTGATGCATCTGCATATGCAATTTTATCACCTTGGAAAACTATATTTGATCCTGCTAGCTAGGGACAACTGATTGTTCATTTAATTGTACCAAATTTGCTGACAATTCTATAGGAATTTGTAATCAACCCAACTAATCAACAACTAGACCAATTCAGCTGGGTTATGGATTGGGCATTTTCTATTCCCATTTATCATATGGTTGCAATGTTGGAGGCATCATTTTTTCCAAAGTGGCAATAGGTTTTGTATCATTGGCTTTGTTCAAGTCCTAATTTTAATGAAGTAACACATTGGTTTTTAGGGTGAAAAGGACTATTTCCTCCTGATCTTCTTACTAATGAGAGGATAAGAAGTTAGCTAAATATAGCCCTTGAAGTGATGCATAAAGCTCTAGAGGGTATGCCTATGGATCAACCTGGGGTTAGAGAGAATGTAAGAGATCTTAGGGTGATAAAGCAATACCAATTTGAGGAAATTTAGTTGCAACAAAAAGCAACAACATATGCTCAACAAAAAACCTCAACTTCCATGGGTAGTGGGATTCACCTGAATAATTCCATGGGTGCACCTCATTTGATTTTGAAGGAAGTGATTGAAACATATGCACAAGAACATGACATCCAATTTTTCCTTGAAGTGTCAGTATCTTCTGGTTTATGGCTTTGGAACTATTAGTATCTATCTAGATTCAATAAAACAACAAGTGCTTACACAATCTAGAGATAGATGGGTGATTTCATCATTGGAGTAGCTAGTTGAGATGCACCAAAATCGAACTAGAGGAAATCATTGATAAACCAAACATATAATAAAGAGGAAACTTGGAAACTTGAATGTTGAAATGCTGAAATGAAATTTATCGAGGATCAAACACCTATGCTAGAGTTACAACACAATGTGAAGTTGATTTTAGTTATGGTAGAGGTAGATATTCAAAAGTTTGTTCAGAATTTAAGGCATGAGAAAGAGTCAAATTATTAAAAATAAATATTGCTTTTGTGTCATTGCAAGACCAATGGATAGCAATGACACCAAAAGTTGCATGTTTTTAGATCATAGTTGTACATAGATGCAACTGTACACAAGTTCATACACTACTATGCTAATATTAAAGCAACATAGCAAAATACACTACCATGTCAATGTTTCAGTCAAAAAATAATAATATCAACATTGATAATATATGACCATAGATGTGAAAAGGATTTCATGAGTTGGAAGGGTTTTATACACAATTTTTTTCACTAGGAAATCCTCCATATCTATTCTCTAGAGCTTGTGGAAGGTCCCAATGAAATAGAGTCACAAAAGGCTTTATATTTGCAAACATGATTTGGTTATGGGTTGCATAACATTATGGAGATTTCTATGTCCATAATAGAAAATAGGATTAATTTTTACCATGTTTTAAGAGTTCATTGATAAGGTTTTTCTAGTAGGCCACTCCAACTTTGCTAATTCCACCTTTGATTGTGCCATCTGTTCTCATCAAAACCTAGAAACTTTTTAAAGAAAGGCACTACTTATTGCTAGTCACTTTTGTTTAATTGTTAAAGAATTAGCTCACATTGTAATATCCATGACTAGGCTATGGAAAACCTATATGCATCCAAGCCCATGCCTTTCATTAGTTTCACATCTTCCTACAAATCATACAGTCCAAGATAAAAATAGTAAATTCATTAGGAGGCTAAAAACATAAAAAAGGAGTATATTCATGGTCTTCCATGTATAGTCCATGGATGATCCCTCAAAACTCCCACATTTTCTATTATATAAATATTCATTTAGGTAATCAGCACATGTCCCTTAGAGCTCCCACTTTTTCCTACATATTAATATTCATTTGGGGGTCATTTGAATGGCACTTTCTCTCTAATAGAACCCATTTAAATTTTTATTCCTACAGTCATTTTAAAATTATGAAAATAAATGATGTATATCAAGAGATTGTTTGTCTCTCCCATATCACATCAAATGATAAAACTATACATGAAAAAAGAAATCAAATAATACAACATTGATAAGTTAGTTCTTCTAGAGCATACATCTCTAAGAATTTCTACATCATCCATGAAAAAAAATACTCTAGAACATGTACCTTGTAACACATGTCCTTTGGTGTAGTGGGCTATCTCAACTATCCAAGGACTACAAGATTATCAATGGAGAAAATACACCTATTTCAACTTGAAATATGAAGAAAATAATGTTTTAAAATGATATATGTGATAAAATATTCATATTCATGTGGATACGTGTGAAAAAATATAACAAAAAAATGTTCTAGACCTGCAAAAGTGACATCATTTTCTCATCTTCTAGTGTATGTCATTTTTCTATCATATCCGAAATAAGATTTTGCCACTTTGAATTGACAATAGGTGGAGCTGAAAAAATGCACCATGTTTACATTTATTTAATAGTCTTATTAAGTTTGTAAAATTATAGACCATCATGAACATTAGAACTCTAGTTGTTATGACCGAGAGAATGTCCTCAGCAAGCTAGCACATAGAAAAGTCTTGATTTTCTTGCATGTTGAGGACATTACCCTTTCCTATAAGAGTCAAAGTTACAATGTTTGTGATGGTCTATATCTTTAAATACCTAATTAAAGACCTCTAACAAAAATGCAAACCTATTTCATTTTTCAGCTCCACCTGGTGTGGTATGCATATGAATTGAGATTGCATATTGAACTATGGCCTCCTTCTGCATTTTTCGAAACCAAGAGATTCACATAGTTTGTTGTCATGCAATCATAGGTTAATTTTGAGCTTCACTTGGTTTCAATATTAGTTTAATATTCTCTACTAATTAGGGTCAACCATGTGAAGTTTGAAGCTCATTTGGCCCCACCCCCTCTCCCCCTAACATCTAGATTCCCCATTAATATCTAACATCTTTAAAGTACTTGGAAGTTGGGCCACTCTCAAGGTAAGTTTGTCTTCATTGCTCACAAATTTTTTATCACAATTCTTTAGTGTTCTTTTACATCTAACACGGGTATATATAAGAATGTCCTCATCTCCACTTACATAAAATGAATCCATATTACAAAATTCCCCCTAAGAAATAATAGTTAGTGTGAAATAGACACAAGAAAAATGAGAGAGAAAAAGAGGAATCTAATTATCAATAAGCATTGTCATCACATCTATGGTTATGCTACATTTTGCCGACATTGTAGTCGGCATTACCTTTGGTTATGTTCCTTGTAGTGGGAGACATAGTGAACATAGGATCAATGCTAGGAGATGAAAAATAAGATTCTTAGAGCACAAAAAAAAAAGATTGTTAGAGCTATTAGAAAAAAATATTATTCGAGCAAAAGACAAGTGTAGGATAGAACATGCAATGTACTTGAACCACCTGAAGTATCATCATTTGGGGCATGGCCCTTTAACTTATTCAACATCCTTTGTAAAAATAACACATATGCATTTTATTTAATGACATAAATAAAAGAATATATTATAAATTTTTTTTTGAACTTTTGCTATCTTATTGGATAAGTCTCAACTAGGTGCATCATCTCATCCTCTCTCTATTGTATTCAAGAAGTTTGAGGTTGAAATGATGCCAATTGATTTAATGCTCTTGATAGTGCATGAAGGACCTTTTGCAACATGTAGCCATATGATAAATGACTAACAAAAAATCAAGTTCACTATTATTCCTTTTCAACATCCCACCTTTGCATTTTATCCCTACTCATCACATGTCTCACATCCCCATTTATATCTCCATCTACCACATCAACACAACTCCGATGTCATATTGATTACTTATTTGGACTTTATTTCTCCCATTGATAAGTTTTGATAGTGGTAAAGAACTAATTATCTTAGTTGTTGATGAGAACCAATAGATATTATTGTCTATCTTAGGGACATAAAGAGAAGATATGGGTGCAATGAAGGAAATGTCATAATTTGTGTTACATTTATGCCTCTTCAATTTGATTTTTTTCTAGGGGAGCCCATCAATGCTAATTAAAAACAACAATGAACTTTCTAAGAGTTTATAATTGTTCAAAAAAATTAATTTTTTACAAGGAAAAACACCTTAAGAACTATTAGCTTAGAAGAAAGAATATGGTGTTGAAACAATACTAAAAGTGCTTGACATGAGAGGTTCACATGTGAGGGTGTTAACCAATCTTAAAAACTTGAATGCTAAAATGAAAGATATTGAGGATCAAACACCTATGCTAGAGTTACAACACAATGTGAAGTTGATTTTAGAAATGGTAGAGGTAGACATTCAAAAGTTTGATTAAAATTTAAGGCACAAGCGAGAGTTTGTGACAATATACCAAAAGGAGAAAGAGTGACTTTAGAAAGAGACTGCACAATAGAAATAACAACTAGACAACATATAGGATATTATGGGAGTACTAGATAGAATCCAAGAAATTATTGTAGCAGGTACTATGACACTAAAATCACTTGCAAATGTCTTTGAGAATTTACAGTCCAAATATTGGGAGGACTACAAGTTGTGCATTTTGTCATCTATTTCATCTGCATTTTCTTTGCCATTGCTTATAAGAGTGTTTTAATGTTGGGAACCACTTCAACATCTTTGCATAGTTTAGATGTAATTCCATTGTGACAAAGGCTTCTGTAAGGGAATGAGCTTCATGATTATGACATTTACATAGAAGCAAAACTTGCTTCTTCATCTCCTTACACTCAACTCTTCACTGAAGTTATTCTTCCAGTAGTGAGAATAGCTACTAAAAATTATTAGGAGCCAAATGACCCTAAACCTATGCTACATTTTCTTGAGACATGAGAGAAGTTGCTACCAGATTCAATACTTCATAACATTCTAGATCATATAGTGATGCCCAAATTAACAACAATAATAGATACTTGGGATCTTCGTAGGGAGACTATGCCAATAAATGCATGGCTACATCTTTGGATTCCATTGTTGGGCTAGCATATGGAGCCTTTATATCCAACCATTTGTTATAAGTTGGGGAATGTGCTTCATGCCTGGCATGCAAGTGATGCATCTGTATATGCAATTTTATCACGTTGGAAAACTGTATTTGATCTTGCTAGTTGGGAACAACTAATTTTTTATTTTATCGTACCTAATCTGATGACAGTTCTACAAGAATTTGTAATCAACCCAACTAATAAAAAACTAGACCAATTTAACTATGTTATGGCTTGGGTGTCTGCTATTCCCATTTATCATATGGTTGCAATGTTGGAGGCAACATGTTTTCCAAGGTGGTAGCAGGTTTTGTATCATTGGCTTTGTTCAAATTTTGATTTTAACAAAGTAACACATTGGTTTTTAGGGTGGAAAAGACTATTTTTCCTCAAGATTATTTCTAATGAGAGGATACGAAGTTAACTAAACGTAGCCCTTGAAATGATGAATCAAGTTGTAGAGGGTATGACAGTGGAACAACCTAGGGCTAGAGAGAATGTAAGCTATTTGCGGGTGATAGAGTAGTGCCAATTTTAGGTACTTTAGCAACAATAAGAAGCAACAACATATTCTTAACAATAAGCCTCAACTTCTATGGGCAGTGGGATTCACTTGAATAATTCCATGGGTGCACCCCAACTGATTTTGAAGGAAGTGATTGAAACATATGCACAAGAATAGGACATCCAAATTTTCCCTAAAGTGGGACACACACATGATGGTCTTCAGGTTTATGGATTTGGAACTTTTAGTATCTATCTAGATTCTATTAAACAACAAGCGCTTGCACAATCTAGAGATAGATGGGTGATTGCATCATTGGAGAAGCTAGTTGAGATGCACCATAATCAAACTGGAGGAAATCATTGATAAACCAAACATATAATGAAGAGGAAACTTGAAAACTTGAATGTTGAAATGAAAGCTATCGAGGATCAAACACCTATGCTAGAGTTACAACACAATGTGAAGTTGATTTTAGATATGGTAGAGGTAGATATTCAAAAATTTGATCAAAATTGAAGGCACAAAAGAGAGTTTGTGGCAATATACCAAAAGGAGAAGGAACATCTTTAGAAAGAGACTGCATGACATAAACAATAGCTAGACAACATAGAGGCTATTATGGGAGAACTAGAAAGAATCCAAGAAAGTGTTGTAGTAGGTACTATGACATTGGAATCATTTGCAAGTGTCTTTGAGAATTTACAATCCAAATATCAAGAGGACTACAAGTTGTGCAATTTGTCATGTATTGCATTTGCATTTTCTTTGCCATTGCTTATAAGAGTGTTTCAAGGTTGGGAGCCACTTCAACATCCACTGCATGGTTTAGAAGTAATGTCATTGTAGTAGAGGCTTTGGCAAGGGAATGCACCTCATGATTATGAAATTTACACATAAGCAGAACTTGCTTCTTCAACTCCTTACACTCAACTCTTCACTGAAGTTATTCTTCCGATAGTGAGAATAAATGCTACAAATTCCTAGGATCCAAGGGACCCTAAACCTATGCTACATTTTTTGGAGACATGGGAGAAGTTACTACCATATTTAGTACTTCATAATATTTTGGATCATATACTGATGCCCAAATTAACAACACTAGTAGATACCTGTGTCAATACATGCATGGTTACATCCTTGGCTTCCATTGTTAGGTCAACGTATGGAGACTTTATATCTAACCATTCGTTATAGGTTGGAGAATGAGCTTCATGCATGGCATGCAAGTGAGGCATCTGCATATGCAATTTTATCACATTGGAAAATTGTATTTGATCCTATTAACTTGGAACAGCTGATTGTTCATTTTATTGTACCTAATTTGATGACAGTTTTATAGGAATTTGTAATCAACCTAGCTAATTAGCAACTAGACCAATTTAACTGGGTTATAGCTTGTTTCTTTTTAAAAATATCTGCTATGATATGTTTTTGTAAAATTTCTTGCAAACTTTGCCCTTTCTTCCTGGTCTACATTATTTTTGTGTAGGATCTTGAGGTAAGTCACTTAGCACAGGTTGAGTAAGTCTTATTGTTTTATTATTTGGATTTTGGAATATGTATGCAGTTGTAATGACCCCCTCTTGACAAAATAAGATTTAATAATTAATAGTAAATAAATAATAAGATATAAAAAAATGAATATACAATAATAAATATATTATTATTATAATATGATATATTATATAAGTATAATATAGACATAATAAAATACTTTACTAAATTATATATATTATAATTGAATTTGAAATACAAAATACAAAATAATACTTTACAATGAAAGCACAAAATAAATGGAACCCTAGACTTTACAACACTTGGATCAATTTTTCTGTTGTGATAAAATGTAATAAGAATCTTAAAAAATATATCTATATATACATATATACATAGACACACATAGTGTATGTATGTACACACACACACACACACACACACACACACACACACACACACACACACACACACACACACACACACACACACACACACACAGATATACATACATACATATATGTGTTTGTATGTATACATGTATGAAATGTATATCTATGTATGTGTTTATATTAAATTTATTTTAATTAAGTTTTATATCATATTTCTGAGATCCCCTAACATTAATTAAAAATATAAAAGAAAAATGATATTACACTTTCCTTCTAAAACTCAATCTTTATATACATTTGTAAAAAAGTCAATCCATCCTTAATTTACATAAGCTTATACATTTCATTTTCTCCACAGCTTATATAGAAAGAAGGACAATCAAAACATTCTTGAGAAGACCCTAATTCATGTTTGAATATGTTCAACCACTATTCCACATAAAAAAAAATGACCTTCAAAAGCTTGAGAAATAAAATAAATGGTAGGATGATTGTTTATGTAATGCAGGAGCATCCTAGCTTTCAAGTCATCAATCTTGCGGAGGCAAAAGCTCTAAAAATGCGCTCTTGGAATTTATGAAGAATTTTAATTTCTTGATGTAAATAATTGTGTTCTCAATGTTGATGAATAATTTCTAGAGAGGATGAGTCATAGGTCTAGATGGATAGAGTTGGTTGTAATGAATTTATCAAGTTATACACTTGTGAGATTCTAGGACTCAATCATAGTAAGATCTAAATAGGATTAGTTAGAGATAGTTTAGTATCTAAAAAAAATATGTTTTGTTTCTAAATTAGTTATATATAGTCAATGTAAGCCTAAGTAGGAGAGCCATAGAGAGGCCGAGTAACAATATGATGCAGAGAAAGTGACAAAAAAATGGAAGGGAAAAAAGAGAAAAGGGCCATTTTGTTTACTAAGATCTTCTATTGGAAGCTTTCTCAAATTGTAAGAAGTTAGAGTTATCTCATCTTGAAGAATTTGTAAGGATTTTCAAGTATTAATGTATGCTTTGTAAAACATTTTCTCTTCTTTTTATCTCCACGTTGTTATGTTTTTGGTTATGAGTTGGTAAAGGTGGTGTTACCCTTTGTCATAGCATGCAAGTTGCCAAGACAAAATATAATGTATCAAACAAAATATCATTCAATGAATGAGAAGTAAGTGCAATGAAAATATTTTGAAGGAAACACCATTTATATTTTTTCTACTTACTTTATTCTACATTCTCTATCTCTCCATGATTTGATATTAGAGCCAAAGTTTCATATTTTTAGAGAATAGGTGAAAGACATTTATTAGATGCATGAGATGAGTGGTATTATTGTTGGTTGATGTGGAGGTAAATTGCCAAGGAAATCGCCTTAGGGATCAACTTGTATGATGTTTTTGGTATTGAATGCATATGATATTACTAGTATGTAAGCATTCAAAATTTGATAATTTCAAATGTATATTAATGGTTTGATGATACACCCAGATTGGATTCATTATAACTAGTACGAATTTAAAGTGTTAGTTATAAGTATTAGCTGAGTACATTGCTACATTGGATGCATGTGTTCCAAATGTAGAACAACGTTGAACATGAAGATTAATTGAAAGTTTAGAGTTTTTTCTTTGAAGAGATAAATTAGTATGGTAAGACATAATGAAGGTGAATTAGCATCACCATGTGCTAAGGGAAATAGTTGAATTGTAGCTAGAAATCATATTCTATATTTTAAGAACTCCAAATTATTGTTATGAATATGCTTTAAGATGAATCATAGATGAAACCCTTTAAAGGAATAATATGCCAATATAAAATTAACTAGGTAACTCATTAAGTATTTGAGTGAGTTGTATGTGGAGATATATTCTTTTGGGTGTGCCAGTGCAGAAGTAGAATATTCAAAATATTGATATTTTGATGAGAATAAATCTAAGTCACTAGAATATTGAAGATGAGGTATATGGGTTTAGTTATAATTTTTTGAATCATGTGGTTGTACATTTATTGTGATGATATTGAGATGCTATTGGTTTTGGATTAGTGAAGTTAGTTTTATTCATAAAATGATTTAGAATCCACCATAAGATGTGTTAGTATAAGTAACAAAATATAAGTGCCACTTGTGTTTCAAATATGAAGTTAAGTGTTTTTTTTGGTAGAAGGTTGGATCTAATCAAACAAATGACTAAATGTTTAGGAGGTTACATTTATATTATATTAATATTAGGATGACACCAAGAACAATACAATCCCAGAATGGTCTCAATCTAATCAAGGTGAGTTTTTACCCACACCACTGTATACAATTTCTAAGAGTACAATGTCAAACCTCAAGAATGTTTCTTTAGATTCAAAGAAGTATAACGTTTAATTCAGCCTTGGTATTTACTCCATCTAATGGAACTTCAAAACAACTTTGAATTCTTGTTGTTTAGGAATTGGCATCTCAAAACCTTGGAAGCCTTCCTCAAAGATAAAACAGATCGAAGAAAGAGCATCCAAATGCCTCTACTCCTCATCATTTGAGCATTCCTATGTTTGATATGGATATTTTCTAGGGAGAATTAGATATGTGTAGGCAAAAGTAATTAGAAAAACTTGGCATGGCATGTTAGGAGTGGGGATTTTTTCAAGTGGGTACCTTCAAAAGTGACTATAAATTATATTGTAGAGTAGGGATCATGTTCCATATTATTTCTACTCTTCAAAATTTCTTTCTTAGCTAATATGATATGTATATCTCTATTACAAGCTGTGACTCATAGAATTCCTCCTTTTCTGATGGACAAAATGAAGAGAATTGTATGGGATTTCATTCAATTGCCCCTACAAGAAAACCTCAAACACAAAAAACAAGATCTTGAAGGCTATGGGTAGACTTTTGTAATCTCCAATGAACAAGTACTAGACTAGGTGGATATGATGTCCTTGACTACTCTACCTCTAGAGGATAGAAAAATGGACTTCTAGCCAACAAAGCCAATGAATTTTAGGTACCTAAATCTTTGTTAATTCATATTGATAAAAATATCATGTAAAATATATTTTTGCCTCTTCCTCTATACCAGGTCTCTAATGGTTGTAGGTATGAAAAGCCAATCTACATTAGTAAGCTTCTATAGTCCATTTCAAAAATAATTTCTTGGTGTATTAGCTATGTTCCTGTTCATATGATTTTCATCATTTTCATTTTTTATCAAATCATGTTGCCCATTTGTTGGAGAGATATTGTGGATGAATATGCTCTGGGAACTCAAAGACTTAGCAATAAAATTATTTGCCTCCTATCTAAAAATCTTGGGCTAACACTAGACTATTTCCTTGACATGTGTGAAAAAATGAGACAAATAATGAGAATGAATTACTACCCACCCTACCCACAATGAGAGAGTGTTGTGGGTAGAAACTCATCTTGACTTGATTTATTTTGGAGGGGTGTTTGAATATTATATTAGGATTAGGATGATACCAAGAAGATTGATGTTGAGGATGGAATCCTCAATCTCCCTACCAACAAAATCCCCAAGGGAATAGTGGCTCTAGAAAAAATCGTTGACTTAGGACCCCAAGTGAAAGAAAATCTTCTCTAATCACCTGCTAGGGGAAATATAAAGAGATACAATTTAGAAGGAAAATAAAAGAAAATTTAAATAGATACCTCTTCTCTATTGTGATGTGTATCCTAATTAGACTTGAGGATTTATTTGACATGGTTTCTCCCCAGATTATTTCTATAGGGGTTTGGGGGCAATGCCCCCAACATGGGGTCAAGAGGCAGTGCCCTGTGGGGTTCTAGGGTAGCACCCTAAGTGCTCTCCCTATCTTAGTATAGGGTGGAGTCGAGGGGCAATGCCTTTATAGGGCTTTTAGGGGCAACATCCCCAAAGCCAAAAATGACCTTCTATTGTAAAAGTTGTTAGCTGCTATTTTTTCTATTATTCTAGCCCTAATTTTGTAAGTGGTAAAAGATTGTATAAAAAGGCTTAGGGTTAGGGATTTCATAATGTAATGGTCATATTGTAGCTTCTTGTGGAGGTATTGAGCTATAAGGGATTATGGATTATAACCACTAGATAATAATAATATTGAACTTGATGTTGGTGGACGTAGCCCATGGATTGGGTGAACCACGTTAAATCTTGGTGTCTTGTGTTCTCTTCTGTGCAATCTATTATTTTCTAATATTGGTTATACTTTCATGTAGCTGTTTGAGGTTAATCCTAACAAGTGGTATCAAATCTAGACTATTGTTATTTTTTTTAGCCAAACCATTGTCATTTTTCAATAGTGATTCTCTGTAGGAATATCTCACGATTAAGTGGGAGTCTCACGGTTGAGTGGGAGTAATGGCAGATGATGGTAATCTAAAGGTTGAAAAGTTTGATGGGAATAATTTTTAGTTATGGAAGATGCAAATGGGGGACTATCTTTATCAGAAGGACTTATGGAAGCCTTTGGAAGGAAAATCCAAGAAACAGGGAGCTATGATGGATGAGGACTGAGATATTTTAGATAGAAAGGAACTTGGAAGCATTTGATTATGCTTGGAACCATCAATGACAGTTAACATTACAAAAGTGAAGATGAAGGAAGAGTTAATATAAAATCTAACAAAATTGTATGAACAACCCTCTGCTTCAAACAAGGTATTTCTCATGAAGTGTTTATTTAATATGAAGACAATAGAAGGTGTATCTATTACAAATCATTTAAATGAGTTTAATATTGTTAACAGTTAGTTATCTTTTGTGGGGATTAATTTTGATAAAAAATCAGGGCTCTCTTGATTTTGTGTTCTTTGCCTAAAAGCTGGAATGACTATGAGTAATTTTGTTTCTTGATTTAATACCTTAAAATTTGATGATGCAATTAGTGTTATTCTGAGTGAGGAAACTAATAGGAAAACCTTAGGTGGATCTATATTAGAAAGTTCTTTAAATGCACAAAGTAGAGGCAAAATGACTAAGAGATGAAATAATTCCAAAGATCATGGGAAATCAAGAGGAAAGTTGAAGGGAAAGAGGTATCAATATAGAGGACCAAGAGATTGTTTGTACTATGGTAAACTAGGGCATAAGAAGAAGGATTGTTGGAATTGAAAGAAAAATGAAGGAGATAAACCAGATGGTAGCAAGGAGGAAAATATGGTAACAAATCCAAAGAGGATGCTTTGATTCTATGTTTAGAAAGTGTTGATGATTCATGGGTTTTAGATTATTGTGCTTCATTTCATGCTACACCCCATAAAGGTTATTTTATTGATTATGTCCAAAGGGATTTTGGGCTTGTTTATTTGGGGGATAATGAACTCTGTCATATTGTTGGAAAGGGAAAAGTTAAGATTAAGTTGTAGAATGGGAATCATTGGCTACTACATGAGGTAAGACATGTTCCAAGGCTGAGTAGAAAAATAATTTTAGCAGGACAATTTGGTGACTAGGGTTGTGTAGTTACTTTTAACGATAAAAATTGGAAGGTTCCAAAAGGTTCCCTTGTAGTAGCAAAAGGTGTGAAAGTAGGCACCTTAGATCTTTGTACAAGTCATATTGTTCCTTCTACTTTAATTGTTTCGAAGAAAAAAAATGTTTAGGAACAACTGTTGTAGTTGAGCATGGAGAACAAACAAATGTTATAGATTCTGATACAACACTATGACAACACATGCTTAGGCACATGAGTGAGAAAGGTATGAAATTAATTCATTCAAAGAAAGTTTTAATAGGTCTAAAATCTGTTAATATGGATTTCTGTGAAATTTGTGTGTATGGAAAACAAAAAAGAGTGAGTTTTGTGGAGACTAGGAAGGAAAAGAAAATGAGAAATTAGAGCTTGTGCATATAGATGTATGGGGACTAGCTTAGGTACCTTTCCTTGGTGGCTCTCATTATTATGTTACATTCATTGATGATGTAACTAGAAAAGTATGAGTTTATTACCTTAGATAGAAATCTGATGTATTTCAAACTTTTAAGAAATGGAAATGCTTATTTAAAAATGAGACTTGTAAAATATTAAAATGTCTCAAATCTAATAATGGTGGTGAGTATTGCAACACAAAATTTGAAGATTATTTCTCCACTAATAGTATTTGTAGAAAAATAAAAATTCCAAGGACTCCATAGGAAAATGGAGTGGCTTGTGATGCCCCCCCAAGGGATCCAAAAGAAATAACCTAAAGTTTGACTAAGTTTGGTAGCATTTTTTTTTTTTAAAAGTAAGAAAGTATAACATACACATCAAACACATAGTAGCGGAAGCAATAACATACATAACAGGTTACATTCCTTAAAGATCTCATGATGTTGAATCACATTTAAATCTAATCTAAAACTAAGTCCATCAATTACAACATCCATATGAAAGAATAATGAAAAGTCCAATGTCCATTTAATATACATTTGTTTCGAATTCCTTTTGGCAAATTAATTCGAAATGCTCATTCATCCACTGTACAAGTCACAGGGTATGAAAGGCTTAAAAGAATATACATAAGTAAAGATAGATATAGATCATCCTCTTCGGATCCATGATACACGTGCAATAAAACAAATGAAACCATCCACCATCCATAATGCATCCATACATCAAAAGATATAACATCCATCATAAAATGATACAACATCTAACATAAAATATAACCATCTATCATAATGATCCATGAACAGAATGAAGGTATATGCCAACAAGAATACTCCAGTCACGATGTCTTAGACGAATCTCAATGGTAAGAGTAAAAAGCACTACCACTTGATCGCGTGGAACCTAAATGGTCCACTCCCACCGCGGTGAGGATATAGTCTCAAGTCCCAAATAGGATATCAAATCACATAATATAGATACTCTCTAGGTCCAGGAAATCCTAAAAGTATGCTAACTCAAAGGTTCCTAAAATAGATTGACATCTAAACCTAGAGGCACCACAAAGACATGTAGGTATCTACTATGTAAGCGGGAAAGTGTCATCACACAAATCACGTTCGGAGTTACCCGAGCAGTCCCTTCGGACTCTCGGGTCCCTAGTGATCCCTGCGGCCACAAGTATCCTCTCGTATTGACAAGGCATACTACGAAATGCAAGGTCATAACCAATCATTCTCTCTACTCCCATCCTAGTCTGTATTAGCACTCATGGCATGGTGAGAACATATAATTATCTCTTATTAGGTTCATTTAAGTTAGTAATAAGTGTAAAGTTATCACTTATTAAACAACTTACAATGGGTTACCCCTAGGACCACTTAGGGTCCCTGACCCCCATTGCAAGCCACTTCTCGACACTGCATAAAGATAACCTACCCTAAGCTCATTAAATCACAATCACATAATCATAATAAAATCACCCCAGTCTTATACAAGTGACTGGGAATCATCATAAAGATAATCATAGTAATCACATCAATTCTCTACGAGCAATAGGAAAGCAACAAGATAAATCATAATATCCATCGGTTCTCAATGAGCAATCAGAAGTAATCCAACAATACTGATCAATGACTCAGAATGGTTAATTAGGTATCTCATAGCATACATCCTTCTATTTCACAAAGACACTGAAACATAGTAACCAACAAAATAAACATACTCATTATGAGCATACCATCACATACATGGTTGAGCAATAATGATCGAGATTGAGTCAACATGATACCACACTCACAGAACCCCGAGCCTCTATTAGACGTCCTATAACTGGTCAACAATCTAGTTAACCCAAAAATCCCAAACATAAATAGCATAAGGAAAACAAGAATACAAGCACATGTTTTCAACTTATTGAAAGCACATAGTTAAGTTGAATGTGGGGTTTCAATTTCTATTTCAGAGTTCGCTAACAAGTGGAGAAATATTTTCATTGTCTTTCTTATAATAAATTCAAGTATTAGCTTAAGTAAAACAATTATTTACCCCATGATCCATTTCAAAAATTTACTAAGGTAAATATTATTATATCTGCTTTTAAGTTGCTGATGGTAAGATTGCCGTTGATCTACATTGACCAAGACTTGAATTAAATATTCATGTAATTTAAAACAATTAATGAATTTAATAATATAATTTATTTAAACATAATTTTTAATTCATTATAAATAAATAAAAAACTCATCATTATATAAAAGTATAAAGTCTAATTAACACATTTTAATTAATATCAAATAATTATTAAATAACATATATATATATATATATATATATATATATATATATATATATATAACTTAATAACAAATATATATACATATTTATTATTTAATAATATTCTATTTACAAACTTATTCATATAAAACTTATATAAACTTTTTTTTAAAATTTAAAATAACTAAATGAAAACTGCAATTTAATATATAACAAGCTTATTAAAGTTGTGCGGCCCTGCCCTCCATCGCAGGGCTTGTGATGGCAGTCGCAGGGCCTGCGACAGCGGGTACGACTGCCGCCGACAGTGATGAGGGGGATGGGGTGGGGTAAAACCCCCCTTCCAAAAAAAAATTGTTTTCTATATATGTTTTTTAAGATTTTAAAACCAACGTTTTTTACATTCCTTGTCAATATAAATTCTCTTCTAATAATTTAGAGAAAATGAATTTGGTTTTAATTAAATTTACTTTAAATGAATATATATTTATTGTATATATACATATATTCTTGTTTTACCAAAATTCAGAAATAAATCTGATGAACGAATACTAGGTACCTCCCATTCTTTATTTCCTTAACATTATTTTTAAGAAGATTTAAAAAAAATAAAATTCAACCCTTTCAGGTAAGTTTTCTCAAACTATAATCTACTGGAGAGAAATTATATTGAACAAATAAAACATTCCATGTACAGAATAATTTCCCAATATCCAAAATTCACAACATGATATATACTCTTTACCAAAATTATTCAGACAATCATCTAGCAAACACAAAGAAGACAGGAACTGAAAGAACGTATTTAAATTATGCAAATTTTCACAAGTGTCTACCTGGATACTGATGCTAATTTGCTACACTCCAGAAATCTATAGAGAACAATTCCCCCTTCAGAACTTTCTCCTTCTTTGAAAATTTTCTTCCTTTCAAAATTCCCAGCGCCTTGAAAAATGAACCCCCAAATTGTAAAAAGGAGTTCTCTCCCTAAAATTGAGGCACTAATTGTGCGTTCACCCTAGAGAACTCTTTTCTCACACCTTTTTAACTCTTTATTAACTTTTATTTGTCTTTCTTTTATCTTTTCCATGCACATACAATAATCCATTAAATTACTTTATTTAATTTTTACTTGACCTCATTTAAATTGATTTATTTAATTTACTCTCATGCACGTATTATGCAATCATAAAACTTTTAATAAATTAATTTTCTTTTCCCACTTCTAAATTTATTTTTGAACAATAATTTTGATAACTATCCATTAATTTAAATAATAATATTATTTAGCATTTATTTAAAAATGCACTCCAAATATATATATTATTATTAAATTAACTAAATATTATCATGTTCAAATTTAAACTTATAGATTTATTCTCAAATTTAATTCTTTTATTTGACTCTTTTATATAATTAATTTCTCAATTAATTAAATAAAATATTAACATAACATATAATTTTCCATTAAATTAAATCACTAATTAATTCTTTTTAATTAGACTTAATTAACAAAAAATTCACCAAAAACTCATAAAGTAAAAATACAAAAACCCATCATAGTAAAACACATACAAAACTCAACTAAGGGTTTAAAAATCACGAATTAATGTCATCCGATGCATTTGAAAGGTACATGACTCACATACTTATCCTAATTGTCAACTAGGACAAATGGCTCAAAGGTTTAGGTTTTGGACTTAAGAATTTATCTCTTCTCTCTTACCACTAAGATAATGCGATAGGGTATGCTCATCCTAGAAATTTAAGGAAGTCGATACCCAGTACCTGCAACCTGCATAAAATCCACGCATGTACATACACAATATATATTAAGCTAAACAGGCAATGGCAGGAAGTGGTGCATTGTGTAGATCCCGACTAGCAGGTGACTATGACTCCCTTCCTTAACCACATCATAAACACCATACATAAAGAAAACAAACACACACACCATACACATGCAGTATGGGGTAAGTATCCATAAGAAAACACATATGATAATCCATCTAACTAAACATCATCAATAATTTAAAAGCATTGTAATAATCATCATGCACACATGAAGTATAGAGTACCAAGTAATCTCATCATATATCAATTGAGTCTGAAATAATATCTAATAATCTCAAGATAATGCTACTAATAATCAAACATAAAACTGGCCTAAAAGAGTTTGGCAATGCAATGTAAACTAGGAAAAAGTAGACTAGGGTCAGGCACTACATGGTTGAATGCATGAACAAGACAATAATGGAGTATACAAAGAGTATGAGGTTGCATTCTAGGCTGCCCTTAAACACGTGGGAAGAGGCTATTAATATTGTTGTATACTTGATTAATAGAGGTCCCTCTACTTCTTTGTGTTGTGATATTCTAGAGGAAGCATGGACTGGTAAGAAGGTGAGTTATTCTTTTCTCATAACATTTGGTTGTGAAGCATTTACACATGTTGATTCTTAAAATAGAGCCAAGCTAGAAGCTAAGTCAAAAAAAATGTGTATTTTTTGGATATGGCATTGATGAATTTGGTTATAGGCTTTGGGATTTTGAAAATCATAAAATTGTAAGAAGCAGGGATGTCATACTCAATGAGAAAGTGTTGTACAAAGATCTGTTGCAGAAACATGAGAAGAAAGAAAATGATTAAGTAGTGTTAGATGATATACCAAAAGATGATGTTTTAGTAGTTCCTTAGGGTATACAACAACTGCAACAACAAATACCACACACCCCAATGAATGTTAGATGGTCAACAAGGCTAAGTAGGCCTCTAGAAAGATTTGCTCCTTCTTTGTACTCTATTTTACTAACAGATGTTAGTGAACTTGAATGTTATAATGAACCTGTGCAAGTGGATACTAAGATTTAGTGGGAGTTTGCAATGGCAGATGAAATGGACTCTTTGTTGAAAAATAAATCTTGAGATTTATGAAAGTTGCTTGTAGGTAAAAGGGTTTAACAAAATAATTGAGTTTATAGGTTGAAAGAAGAGGATGGAGGTAATAAAATATTTAAAGATAGGTTAGTTGTTAAAGGATTTACATAGAAAAAGGGCATTGATTTTGATGATATATTCTCTCCTATTGTAAAAATTACTTCTACTTGCACCATTTTAAGTATTGTGGCTATTGAAGATTTTCACTTGGAGCATCTTGACGTTAAAACAACCTTTCTTTATGGCAATTTGGATGAAGAGATATATATGGCACAACCACATGGATTTGAGGTCAAAGGTAAGGAGAGCTTACTATGCAGATTGAAGAAAAGTTTACATGGCTTGAAGCAAGCACATCAATGGTATCTGAAATTTGACAATTTTATGCATGAGCATGGATACAGTAGGTTTCATTTAGATCACTGTGTTTATTTTAAGAGGTTGGATGATGACAACTACATTATTTTATATTTATATGTTGATGATATTCTTGTAGGTGGGTCTAACATATATCATGTTAAGGGGTTGAAATGCCAATTAGAACATTCCTTTGCAATGAAGGATTTAGGGCCAGCAAAACAAATCCTTGGCATGAAAATTTGTAGAGATAGGAAGCACAAAAAATTGAAATTATCTTAGGCTAATTATATTGAGAAGGTGTTGCAATGTTTATCTATGGAGAATGTAAAAACTGTCAGCACACCTTTACTTGGTCATTTGAAGTTGACAAAGGAGATGTGTCCAAAGACAAAAATAGGAGGATAAGATGTCCAAGGTACCCTATTCTCTATCTGTAGGAAGCTTGATGTATACTATGGTATATACTAGGCTAGATATTGCACATGCAGTAGGAGTTTTTAGCAGTTATATGAGTCACCTAGGGCTTGAGCATTGGAATGCAGTCAAATGGATTCTCATATATTTGAGAGGAACTTCCAATAAGTGTTTACATTTTAGGGGCTTTACTACTAATTTACATGGCTATGTTGACTCAAATTTGGCAGGAGATATTTGTATCAGGAAAAGTACTATAGGTTATGTATTTACTATTGGTGAGACAACAACGATTGGGATTTCTCAGTTGTAGAAGGTTAATGCTTTATCCACTATAGATGAAGAGTATGTTGCTACTACATAGGAAACCAAGGAGACAATATGGCTTCAATTCTTCATGGAAGAATTGGGACACCCTTAGTGGGATAATTATTTATTCATAGATAGCCAGAGTGCCATTCATCTTGCAAAGAATTCTTCTCTACATTCAAAGACAAAACAAACACAATTGTGATACTAGTTCATTTGGTCAATTTTAGATGATGGATAGTTAAAGCTAGAGAAGATACATACAGATGATAATCCAGTAGATATGTTTACTAAGTTAGTAACAAGGGAGCAGCTAAATTCCTCTTCAATTTCAGTTGGTCTTCTAGACTAAACATAATAAAAGAACAATAGAGTTTAGGGTGGTTAGATATTCCAGTGGGAGCTATAGTTTTAGTGATGCTATGATCAGTCTCCAAGTGGGAGGTTATTATTGTGGAGTTTGATTAGTCTCCAAGTGTGAGATTATTGTGATGTGGAGCCTAATAAGACTCAAAGGTTTATTTAGCATGGTGTCTCCCTAAATTATTTCTATGGGGGTTTGGGGATAGCACCCTAGGTGTGCTTCCTATCATAGTACGGGGTGAGATCAAAGGGTAACACATCCATGGGGGTTTTTCAAAGGTAGCACCCCCAAAGCCAAAAATGACCTTATATTGTAAAAGGCATCAGCTACTATTTTTCTATTGTTCTAGCCCTAATTTTGTAAGCGGCAAAAGCTTGTACAAAAAGGCTTAGGGTTAGGGATTTCATAATGTAATGGTGATATTATAGCTTCTTGTGACAATATTGAGCTATAAGGGATTGTGGATTGTAATCAATAGATAATAATAATATTGGACTTGTTGTTGGTGGACATAGCCTAGGGATTGGGTGAACCATGTTAAATCTTGGTGTCTTGTGTTCTCTTCTGTGTGATCTACTATTTTTTGATATTGGTTATATTTTCATGTAACTATTATTTCTATTTGAGGTTAATCCTAACATTCCCCCCTTGAAGAAAATCATAGAGTAAGGGCACATAGATCACAAAGGCTTGACACAATAATGAAATCATAGAGAAAGGGCACAAAGATCACAAGGGTATGACAAAGAAATGTAGAGATCACAAGGGCAATGCATAAAAATCCTCTTTTTGGGAGCTCCACCAATGTTTAGAGCTCTCCACCCTCATTTGGAGGTCTCCACACTATTTTGCACACAACTAACTCCATAATTGATCAAACGGGGGAGTGATTAATGTCATGTTTTATTTTTTTTGTTTATATTCATGTAGACATTACAATTAGGAAAATAACTATAGAGCCTCTGCCATTCGACTTCTGTAAGTCATCCTGATGGATACAACCTTGTTGATCTTTTGTTGTGATGGATCATGATTGTGACCATGAGTGGTCTACACCATCAAGGTGTTTGGATTTATGTTTTTGTATTAGTTTCTTTGATTATGCTTTTGACTGATCTATGAGATTATGATATGATTTATGGTTCACTAAGGTTTGTGCCAGTGCTTACTAGGATCGATGTGGTATCATGAGGATGTTCCATGATTACCCTGAGATGTGTGCAGAGATTGCATTGTGTACTATTACCATGCTACAATGGACTAGGTTCCTATAGCAGTGGATAGTCATGTTTATGTCTATGTTCACTTATGTCTTTTAAGTGCCTTTAAGTGTTGTTTAAACAATCATTATTAAATTCTTAAGTAATTAGAAATGGATTATTCATGTTGGATTATTTGGTTATGTGTTGCAAACATTTACCTTGTTATTTTTTGATCTGAGAGACATCTGTTACTTATGTGATGTTTTATATTTGAGAGGACTTGAGGGTCAGATGTTATACCTTGATTTCAATATCATAGATTTTAGATTACTATGCTATTCAATTGATCATATTGCATGACGATGCAACTTTGAGATGACAGTGTGTTTTATGATGATATCTGCTTATCTGGCATTTGGAAATACCTCTAATTATGTTAGGTGATGGATTTAATGCTATGGTTATTTACTTCATTCCTGCATTGTTATGCTTTATGAAAATGTGAGTGATGTAAATAGATTACTTTAATATAATTAAATAAATGGTTAAATTAGGTGATTTAATGCATTTATTGCTTTGGCTATGTTACTATATGTAATTGCACTTGATCGTGTTGTTTAGTGTGCAGGATTTATATCCCTGGTAGTGGCACATGGAGTTAGTGATTCAACCATTCATATTTTACCAATTTCATCCTTGTATGGTCGACGTATCCTTATTTTAATTATTTAATTAAACCTTTTGGTGATTATTAAATCTGAACTCATTTGCATTATGTGATTAGACTAGTAAGTGTGTCTGTGCATTTAGAAGTTCACATTGTTGCGAAAGTTGTTAATGAAATTTATGTGGTTTTTTAGGTTTTCGAGCTTTTTAATTAATTTATTTTAGTTTTTGGTAGATTTTCCATAGATGAATTCCTATTTATAGGAATAGCCTATTTTTGTTTGGGTCGATTCAGGGTTTAACTAGGTTGGCTAGTTATTTGCCCTAATCGATTATTAGCTCGAAAAGTGAATAAATATCCAAAAAGGAATTTAATTCCTCATTTCTCACTTTTGAATTAGAAAGTTGGAGAGTAAAACTCAAAATCCTCTTCATGAAGATTTACTATTTTGTTCATTGTGAGAGCTACGGGGGTGAGATCGTCGTGAGGTTGGGCTCATTGGATCCAGCTCAAGGAAACCTTGGATTGCAGTGATTTTTAGCTACTTCTGCGAGCTATTTACTTTATGGTTCAGATTCCCATTTTTCCCTTTTGGTTGTAGGGTAGGGCTTTCCTATTTTATTATTTTTCCTCTGTTTCTACTTCTGTTTTTGGTAGTTGTTTGTTTGGAGGCTAAGAACTAGTGTTCCCCTCCGTTTTTGTATGCTAGTTCTACCCGGTTTGGCAAGTATGAACATTTCCCTATTTTTGGGATGAGGATTTGAGGTTTTGTGCTGTTATGCTGGCTGTTTTTGCATATGGTGTTCGAACTTGATTATATTTGGATTTTGGGAGTTTTTGTGCCCAAAGGCCAAATGGGTTTTAATTTTGAAGTTTTCCAAAATTTTGGAGTTTTTACCTCATTTTGCATGCCGCTCTTTTTTCAAGTTTTCTTGGCACAATGTGGGTTTTGGACCTTGATGATCTGTTTGAATATTAGTCAGACCACTATTGCACTTTTATGTTGCATTGGGATGCATGCCGCATCTGTACTCCTAACACTGTGGTTGGTTGAGTGATTTTATACTTGGTTTTATTGTTTCTTTTAGACTTTTGTTAATTTTTTGTGGACACTAAGATTCGTGTAGAATCTATGCTCTTGGATTGAGGCTAGTTGAGCAAGTTCATGATGTTTGGTCTTGTTGCATCATTGGGATTTGTGTAGAATCCACACTCCTGGATGGAGGCCGGTTGAGTGATTTTAGGATGTATGGTTTTATTGGCTCTGGGATTCATGTAGAATCCATCCTTCTTGTGTTGCTTTTAGTTGGGTGTTATCTTTTGCATTATGTTCTCATCCTGTCCTTGTGTTTTGATCTTCATGATGGTGCTGCGCCAAACACGAGTACATTCACGTACATTTGTCGATGACTTTTGAGGCCCAATCTTCCATGGTACTTCTAGATGTTATGATCACTGGGGTTGGGATGGGAGTATGCATGCCCATGGGCACTTGTCATAGGATGAGTATGGGTAGGGTAGGGTAGCATATGGACGGGGTTTCTATCTCGCAACTTGATGATCATGGCACCATGGGTTGGTGGAGGAAGCTTTATATAAGTGATAACTAAATAAAATGTGTGAATGGTAATAAAACTTAAGATAATTAAAAAGGAATTGTGTGCCTTCTGTTGGGAAGTTGATGATGCCAATACTAGCTTGGGCTTGTCGATGCTAAGCAACTCTCTATGATGTCAATCCCTACATAGTAGCCCATTGAGATGTCTAACCAGGACCTATAGTTATGCATTATATTAGGTTCTTGGTTACAACCATCATACTATCTGGCGTGAGTATCAGCCATGGATGTTGTATTTTATGTGTGTATTATCTCCATCAGCATGGTGGGTGTAGACCTATGGGTGCCACATGGTTGGGAGGTGTAGCTACCTTCACCATTGCTAGGGACTGGTGTATAGAGATGGTCTCTTATCCTAGTGCGACCATTGCTGGATGTTTTCACTTGATGCTTCGGGTTCTAGAGTATGCTTTCTTTTGATTTATGCTTTCATTGGAATGCTTGGATATCATGTTTAGCTGATGTTAGTTTATTTGATGCATTCCCATATTATGATGTTTAGCATATGACTAGATGATGTGAATTGTTGTATTGGATTATCTATCACTTATTGTTTAGCATGTTAGATTTCCTTATTATGCTGATTAGCATGTGATAGGTAATGTTATCTACTTGTAAGTTTATCTTTGTTGTACTACTAGCATGTTAGATTTCTTTATGCTTTTGGTTATTAGCATGTTTAGTAGTGACTTCCCTATTACGACAGTACCGACGATTTGATCGGTGGCTTGGGATGTTACGCATAGGGGATGGCTAGGGCCCATGATGGTCTTATGATGCTGTTGACGATTGGGAAGAATCACGTACTTAGTTTGGTTGTTCAATTATTGTGATGTTATTTCTATACATTGTGATGTTGCTTATGTTCACTGTGATGTTGTGTTCAGTATGTTCTATTATTTCTATGGTTTAGTTGGATAGATGTTCTTCTTTCTTGTTCCTTGGCATATTGTTGATTATGCTCTTGAGTGTTTGCTCCTTGATCTATGTGGATCCGGTACTCCTCAGTGTGGAGGTTCTAAACTCAAATTTTCTTTGATTTTTCCCTTTTGTGTTTTTCTTAAGTGTTTTTGTGTTTTTATGGGTGACATTTTATCAACATGGTGTGACATAAAAATGTATCGCATGCCCATTGAAACTTTTTCATGCATCCCTTGATTCTATCACACGCCCATTGGAGAAATATCATGCAATATTGGAAAGTATCACACCTCCTTGTGAGAAATGTCATGCAACACCCTTAAAGTATTGCACGCCTTTGGGAGAAGTATCACCCAGTCCCTAAAAGTGTTGCCCTCCTTCTTTAGAAATGTCATGCAAAACTTTTTTATGCTGTATTAAAGTATTGCCAGGATTTTTGTAAAAACTAGCGCAGGTGGGCAATAGGCACTTTTTGGTTTGGTTCAAACTTTTTGAGAGTTAACTTGGATACCCTCTTTGGTGTTCTTCAACCCTATGGTATTGCTTTTTGATTTCTGTTGTGGGTGTTTCAGTAGTCTATCAGTTGGGTTTTAAAATATATCATTTAAGTATAAGTTGACATATATTTAATTCCTTACACTTAAGACATATTTCAATATATGTGACAAATCTTTTGAGATATGTTTTAGACCTCTCAGAGATAAGATGGAGATTCTAGGAAATTTCAGGGCTCCAAAAATCTAGACTTCGCCAATTTTTAGGGCTTTAGGATTTTAGACTTAGCCAAATTTCAGGATTTTACATTCTACCCCAGCTTGGTGTTTTGTTGAGGTGTGGTTTTTCTTCGATCCCTCATCTTGTGCATGGTTGTTGTTGGATCTTGGTTGCGTGTTGCAGTTTGGTAGTGGCATTCAGAGATCTGTTGGTTGCCGAGATTGTGGTGAAGTCTTCCATTGCAATCTTTGTGATCCCTGTATGATGTTGTCATGTGCATTCATACTTGTAAAAAAAAAAAATATCTTCGCTTATATTGAATCCTTGTTCCAAGGATCTCTAGGTGGGGCATTACAATAACATTGGTATAATGATGACATTGAGACACTTGTAAAAAATACCATAAAAATCACACGAACAACACAAATTGCTATCATAATTTGACCCAAAATATTGTAGTGCATGTTTAGTTCTACATGAACAATTTTAGTTCATGGACCTATCTTGGAGTAAAAATACACATGATTCATCTAAAAAAGGTGAAATCTTCCATCTCTTTCAAGAGGTATTATATAAAACCTTGAAATCATTTCTCTCGTTGTTCTTTTTGCATTTACATGCAAGGTACTACAAGCTACTGAAAAAGGTAGCTATTTGGTAGAACTTGTAAATGGTTTCATCTAAAAATTTTCATTTTTAGCTAGCTTTAATTAGGTAGATTTTTCTTTATTTTTTATAAGTATGTTTGCACATTTTCATTTTATTTTAACTACATTTTCTTTTCTTTAGCCACTTTAGATCTTTTTTTTTGGGTCACCTAACTCTATAGACCAATGGAATATATGAAGGCACCTAGAGAATTGTATTCTATGCCACTCTTTGTTTCCAAGAACAAATGAGTAATATTCCCAAACATAGGCATTTGTTGTCCTGCATTTTGTCACCACAAAATGTAAGTAACAGTATGAAACTTTTTCAACTTAATTTCACATTTCTCTGAGTTACTTCGTTATTTAATTAACTAATATTGATCAATCAATCGATCCCAATTGGTATAATGAACCATTTTATTGAAGGCTTTAATCAAGTCCTTTTCATTTTTCAATTTATTAATCCTATGATTGATGTTTAAAGCCATCAATGTCATTTTTTGAATTTTTGAGTGTGTCTTTGTTTTCTTTTGGTCTCTTGGTTCTGTTCAAACCCTTACTTTTGGTTTTCCCTTTGATTCAATATTGTTAGATAGTAAAGTCCACCAAGATAATTGAGAGGAGGGGGGGTGAATGAGTTATCCAATTATTAGAACATTTATCAACCTTATTAATCCTTAATCTTGTGAGAAATATGATCAACAAACATAAGAAGATACTCATACAAAATAATACCGTATATGTTAAATATGGAAACCCTTGATCTTAAGGAAAACCCTGGTGGGGATGATACCCACAAAATGATGTACAAATATAAAATCTCCTTGTTAGAGGATTGAATTTTTTAGGAGCCAATGAAATACATTTAGTATATATTAGTCCATAATAGGAGAATTTGAATCCTATTAGGAAATTCCAACCCTGTTAGGAGTTGTAGAAGGAAAATGGACCCACTATCCAAACAAATTTAGTGGAAATAACACCGAACTCACTACCCAACCAATCTCCATATTATTCCTTGTAGAATAATAGAAATTAATATCTCCTTCTATATCCTTTGACTAAACTTCTCTTCTTCTAATCTTGATACCAGATCACCAACTTCGCATCCAATAATCCCTTGGATCACTTACTCGCATTTACAAAATAATTTACATATCACTCTTCACTCACATCATGATCATACACTTCATAACAAGTAAAATATCATTCCCTTAAACCATATCTTCAAAATAATTCCTTGAGTCGACCTTGAAGCTTTCCCAATTAACTATAATAGGATTGTATATGTGAAATGCGAGCCTCAGATCCTCACACACACTTCAACATGGTCATTATCTGAAAGATTGTCCCAAAATGAATATGATATTATTCATCCAAGTAATCCAACAGTTTGACCTGTTGCCTTCTAACAAGAAGGATTTTGCCTTTTCTCTTAGAATGAGAAGTGGGCAATCAGACCTCTAGAACAAAGGATTTTGAGCTTAAATTGACAAATGCAAGATTAATCTAGATGAGAATGCATTATTAATCTAAGAAATAAAGAAATATATTATGCTAAATGGATGCATATTAAACTAGAATGAAATAGATATGCAAGAATTACACTAAGAATGCAAGAGAAAATTAAGTAGATATTTTAGCATAATTTCGATGCAAATTCCAATCCACTTCTTAATGAGGAATGGAGAGCTTCTTTTATAGAATCCAAGAGGTGATCGACAGTTGAGATTAATCAAAATGGATAATCAAGATTGAAGATGAGACCTAGTCACAAAGGAAACTTCCTCATGAAAAGGGAGTTACCTGGTTTCCTTTGAGTGATAAAAGGAGTTAATTGACTGCCTTTTGAGTGATAAAATGAGTGAACTGATCACCATTTGAGTGATAAAAGGAGTTAACTGACTACCTTTTGAGTGATAATCAGAGTTAACTAATCACCTTTTGAGTGATAAAAGGAGTTGACTGATCACCTTTTGAGTGATAAAAGGAGTTAATCCCTTTTCAAGAATATTTAATTTAATAAAATAGAATATGACCTTATAAATGGATAACTTTAACTAATTGAATAATTAAATTCAATAATAAAAAAGAGGAGATATCTTATAAAATTAAATGTATTTAATTCCTTTGTACATTAGCTTAAAGAGGTAATTTTAATTTAATTAAAGTAGAACACTTATAATTAAATTAAATGAAAATAAATCAATAGGTTTATGTAGCTAATTTGAGTCGATACTTAGGAATTAAATAAATAGTGTGATTAATGCAAATTAGGGTTTTCTACATTTGACACCTAGGTCAAGTAGTGATTATCAGAATTAAAATTGCCTAGTAAAATAGGACTTAGGAATAATTAAATAAACCAAATTTGGTTAATATGGAAATATGCCAGGGTATTACATTTTCCCCTTTTTGAATGAATGTGTGAGCAGCACATTCATTTCAAAGAAATTAGAAGTATGAAGCATAAATCAAGAAATGAGATTGGTTTCAAAATTGATAATATGGGGACCAATTGATAAGCTTTTTAAGATTATCCTCATAATGAAGCTTAACCTTAGAGGATCCAAATAGAACACCTAGATACTAAGATCAATAAGCTTTTAAAGGTTAGCCCCAGAATGAAGCTCAACCTTAAGAGATCTAGATAGAACACCTGGATACCAAGATTGATAGCATAGAGATTGTCAAATTTCATAGAATTGTTCCCATAATGAGACTCAACTCTTAGAAGTTAGGGTTTAGACTGTCCTAATACTTATCCATTAAAAGATGACAAGATTAATCATAATTCATAGAATTATCCCCAGAACAAGGCTTAATTCTTAGCAAAAGTTAGGATTATCTCTAGAACGAAGCTTAATCCTTAGTAAGAATTTAGAATTATCTCTAGAATGGAACTTAATTCCCTAAAGTCTAGATAGAACACCTGAATACTGGTCCATAAAAGATAGTAAGATCCAATCATGAGTCATAGAATCATCCTCAAAACAAGATTTGATCATTAGGAGTTAGGGTTTAGACTGTCCCGATGCCTGTCCATCAAACTCTGATCATAAATATTATAAGATGTGATAAGCTAATCAAAAGATACGATAGATGACATAGATTCCAGATAGATGGGAGCAAGATGCCCCAAGTGATAAGATGTCCCAAGTAATGAAGACATGAGATTCAAATTGAGTTGAATTTTAGATTCAATAGATTCAATGATGTAATCATACTACCCCTCAGGAGTGAAATCGAATGATGACACACCCAAAATATGATGTAGCACAGTATGGTAAAAGATATTGAAGAAATCTAAGATTCAAAAGAATATAGAAGAGATCAAAATGATTAGATGAAATTTTGAAGCATATTTTAAGTGATTTTGAGGTCTACAAGACCAAGTTTGACCAAAGTTGACCAAGTTTGACCAAAGTTGACTTTTTCCATAATTTTATTGGAAAATTTGGTGAAAATGTGATTTGAAATGATTCCAAGATTTATAAAGTATCAAAAAAATGTACTACAGAAGCGTTCGATCTCATCATTCCTAAAATTTCAAAATGTGATTTTGAGTTGTTTAAGTGTGTCGAATTTTGAATTTGATCTTGAAAATGGATTTAGAATAGTCAAATTAGCAAGGGGGTGATTTTCACACAAATTAGAGCACTTTGCGAAATTAGGTAAAAACCTATAAAAGGGTCCAAACGGTCATTTTCAAATCATTTGCACTTTTGTCTTTACTGAAGAAGAGAGCTATGAGGCAAAAATGGTGGTCCCCATGTCTTCTCATAGATTCAAGTGCTCTTGATGAAATAGATGATTAACAAAGTATGAACCTCCAGTGAGTGTTTGATAACCTTACTTTACATTAAGTTTTTCATGCATTTCAAGATATTTTTAGCATGTTTTAGGGCTTTTAACGTTTTTCTCTGTTAGAATTCACGCGAGGATGTCTCTGCTCACATGAGACCAATCTCTTTCCACATGAAGAAATACCAACCTGGTACTTCATTGCATGGGTCAATGGGTTACATCATGTGGTAGATACCCATGATTCATAGGAAAGCCCTAATTTTTTGTCATTTTTTGCTAGTTGTTTGGTCTCTTTCTGTGTGAATAGTTATGTTCTCATGCGAAGATGTGAAATCTGGCATGAAAACTTACAATTTAGCACATAAATTTGGTGTTAATTACAAGTTTGGAAGTTTGAAAGTTAATGTTTTGTTGCAATTTTGCACTTTGTTTCATCATGTTTGTTTAGTAGAGACTAATTTTTTTCCTATTGTGTTTGTATACGTAGGTTACATTTCTAGATATTGGATTCTGGTCACACTATTGGCCTTATGAGACTCTATTATGATAGCTTGATGATGCCAACATAGCTTACATAGATAGACTAGGTCTATCATATCTGTGTCGAATTCCACCAGTGTTGGTGAATCATGGCCTACTTAACATTAGTGAAGCATTTTCATTCACAGACAAACACTTTCCACTTGCCCGAGGGGGAGATGACAGTGACACTGAAGGACATCTACATGATTCTTTGCATACCATTCCACAGACTGAGAGTGGTTTATGAAATAGTTTTGCAAGTAGGTACAATGGCACTAAGGGAGATTTTCTAGTAGGACTTGATTATGGATAGAGAGATCATGTGGGATGACCTCATGCATACCTATGGTCCCACTCATAGGTTGGCATTAGTTTTGGGCATATTTATTAGCTGCTTCTTGATGCCAAATAGAGGCCAGCATGGATTAGAGTGTGGATGGGAAAGATGCTCCATATGATGTTAGAGATCCCAGAGAGATATGGGTGGGGTCAGTGCATGCTCACACATATGTATCATGAGACACACGAGATAGTCTACCACAAGAAGAAGAGCATGGCTGCCAAAGTATACATTCTATAGATTTGGGCATGGGAGCATCTGCTAGTCACAAGGCCCATCTTTGAGGATGAGAGGGAGCCTATGGAGCCATATATATGCAAATACAAAGGACAACTTACTTAGATAGCTCTGGAGAAGATTGATCAATGGAGAGCCCATGTCAGTTACTTGGTGTCCGTAGTATGGTGGCCCTAGAGAGAGGTTGAGGACTAGGATGATGTACCCTAGGAGATGAGCCATATGTTCACTTCATAACCACTAATAGGTCAATCTGTGAAGACAATAGAGATATTTTCTTTAACATGAGTGTGGCGACAACATGGGAGGCTAGAAGATATCTCACAGGAGCACTACTCTTATCCACAACTAGGTACATATTTGGAGCATGGATGGTCTGTGAGATTAGATCTAGGGAGATCCATGATAGATGTGCATAACTTGGTTGTGACATAGTGGGACTACTTTCTAGTAGTTGTAGATGGTGGGATGACACCAGCTTACTAGGCATATTTTGCGAGTCATCCCTTCTGATGCTTTACAAATCTAGTGAGGATGGTAGCTCCTAGACCACATAAACCACCATAAGGACTACCACAATAGCCAAAGTAGCCATAGTAGGTGAGACACGGGATTAGGAAGGTGCAGATCCCTCCTAGGTAGATGGGATTAGATCTAGGTGCTAGTGGGAGTGAGATAGGTTAGATGCGATGAAAAAGAGCTCGCACAAAGGGGCAACAACCAATTGAGTAGCAGGCTGAGTAGTTAGATGAGGAGATGCAGGACCAACCTATTGCAGGGACCTAGGAGGCCTCAAGGAGGGCCAAAGAGAGGATACAATAGGCCTCGCAAAAATTAGTAGAGCTACAAATATAGGTAGTTGTTAGAGATATGTAGATAGCTAAGAGAGATCGTGAGATCCACAGGCTATGAGAGCAGCTAGAGATAGCAAAGAGGAGATTAGAGAAGCAATAGGATGAGATCCATCTGTGATTAGCCTGAGCAGCTTATTAGTTTGTAGCATATGTGGCAGTAGTGCCAGATGAGGCTAAGTAGGTGCCTCAATTTTCCTAGTATGCTCAATAGTCAGGAGGTGTGCGCCCTGTAGCTAGAATAGATATGCCACCTCCACTGCCACCTCCTCCTCCTCCTCTAGGAGGTGAGGGAGCAGGAGAGAGTTAGTTTGATTTTCTCCAATTTTTGATCTGGCTATGTATTGATTGGTGTGCCAATACCATTTTGTATCATTTTGATATTGATAGTGCTTGAGTAGCGTTCATTTTTTTGCCCTAGATGAACAATTTATGAAGGATTTGATCAATACAAATCCACAAAGCCTTCGAATACCTGCATGCAAAAACCTGTCATAGAAGAAAAAGACAAGAGGAGGCAAAGGGTTTTGCTCTGAAAAATATGCTAATGTATTTTCAGAAATGGAAAAGATTAACCAAATACAAAGGAGATCAATCCTTATAAATGGAGATCAAAACCCGAAAAAGGGTAACCTAGAAAGGTAAAGCCATTTAATAATTACTAATTAATTATTAAATAGAGATGCAAAAGGTGTATAAAGTAAAATCTTAAGAAGGGAGTAAAGAGAATTTAATAAATGAAATTAAATCAATGCTTTACTCGAACATGCCCCCTTAAGATGAGCAAAAATGCAAAAAAAGTAAGGAAACTACAATGCAAAGCTTAAAGCAAACTTGGGTCCTAGCAAAAAGACTTGATGAGGTACCTAATAACAACTAAATCTCTATGAAACGAAGAAATAGAGAAAACCTAGTGGGAAAAACTCTACTCCAAAAAGAGATAGCAGTAAAAATAAGGAAGGAACGACTCATCACTGAGACCCCCCAAGGAAAAATTCCTTCACCCCAAACATAGAATGTAGCTGAAGATACCGCGGGGATGAAAAAGGTTTAGTGAGGATGTCTGCAACTTGCTCAGCAGTAGGAATGTACTCCAAGCTCAAAGCACCATCATGAATGAGATACCTGATGAAGTGCATGTGAAGCTCAATGTGCTTTGTCTACTGATGCTCAACAGGGTTGTGTGAAATGTGTATAGCACTCTGACTATCACACCATAGAAAGGTGGGACTATCAAGAGGAGATCCAAACTCTATCATTAATTGTCGAAGCCAAAAAACCTCCTAACTAGCTAATACAGCTACCCTGTATTCTACCTCTGTAGATGATAATGCGTGAGCATGCTGCTTTTTGAAAGACCATGTGATAGGACCAAAACCAAGACAAAATACAAAACCAGAAGTAGACTTGTGATCATCAGTGTCACCAGCCCAGTCTAAATCTGTGAAACCAACAATGTGAGGATCCCTTGATGTGTAGTGAATTCCATAACATGTTGTACCTCTAATATACCTTAAGATACATTTGATGCTTGCTAATGACTCTCATGAGGATCATGGGAGAATCAAGAGACAAGTCCAACCACAAAGGAATTATCAGGACGTGTGTGTGTCAAGTACAAAAAACTACCCACAAGCTTTCTATATAGAGTGGAATCCACTGTAAGAGTAGAGCAAGTGGTAGATAAAACAACACCTAACTGAAAAGGTTTGGGGGCAGGCTTGCAATCAAGCATGCCGAATCTCTAAAGCATATCATGAGCATACTTTTGTTGGAGTATGGCTATCCCGTCTGAAGACTAAACAACTTGTAGGCCCAAAAAATAGCGCAAAAGGCCAAGATCTATCATCTCAAACTGCTCTCTCAATGCTTGTTGAACACCCTATATCATGGAGACTGAGCTTCCTGTGATGATGAGGTCATCAACATAAAGCACAAGTATCAATAAGTTAGCCCCATGATGCTGATTGTAAACTGTAGGATCAAAATGATACCGTGTGAAGTGGGAAGCAAGCAAGAAGGAATCCATCTTCTCATACCAAGCCCTAGGGGCCTGTTTGAGACCATATAAAGACCTTCAAAGCTGGCATACCAATGAAGAGTCCTACACAAAACCATGAGGCTACTCCATATAGATCCCCTCATGTAGGTCTCCATGCAAAAAGGAACTCTTCACATCCATTTGAAAAATTGTCCATCCCTGTGAAGCTGCTAGAGAGAGTACAAGGTGAATAGAGTTCATCTTGGCAACATGGGCAAAGGTTTCACAGTAATCAATACCCTCAACCTGTGTGAAACCCTTTGCAACAAGACGTGCCTTGTACCTATCAATAGAACCATCTGTAGCATACTTGGTACGGTACACCCAATGACATTGAACTAACTTTCTTCCTTTCAAAAGAGGACACAGATCCCATGTGTGGTTCTTCATCAAAGAAAAGTACTCCTCATCGATAGCCCTATCCCACTCTAATTGTCTTGTCGCCTGTGAAAATAGGATCATCAAAAATGGCATGACTCAAAAGGCCACTACCTACAATCTAAGAACAAGTACGATGAACATCTGTAGGATCACCTACTAGAGGTCCAGCTGCATCAATAGTATCATGAGCCCACTTGGGCACTCATGGAACATATGGTGGAGGAGGCAAAGGGGGATCAATCTCAAGATCTTCCTCAGAGGAGGCATAATCCTGTAGAGAATCAAATGAAGAACTGGGTAGTAAAGAAGAAGTTGAAGATGGAGGATCCATAGAACAATAACGCTCATCAAACTGAACATTTTGTCGAAACAAGACATATCTGGAATCAAGATCAAACAACCTATACACTTTCACATCCTCACAGTAGCCAACAAAAATGAGTGGTTGGTTCTTCTTCTCCATGGCTTTTTGCTGAGCATCTCGAATAAATGCCCAAGCCTCACTACCAAAAATGTAAAAAGTAGAAACATCAAGCTTGACATGAGTCCAAGCCTCGTCAGGAATCATGTGTTGCAATGCCTTATGAGGCATTTGATTCTAAATATAGTTGGCATAATTGATAGCCTCAGCCAAAAATGAAGAACTCATAGCACGAAGCTGTATCATACAATTGACCATCTCTCGTAATGTCCAGTTCTTTCTCTCAGCAACCCCATTCTATTGAGGTGTATGGGGAACAGAGAACTGGTGCTATAAACCATGCTCAGTGCAAAAATCTCTGAAAGACTGATTCACATCTTCCCCCCATTGTCAATGCAAATACACCTGACTAAAAGACTAGATTGCTTCTCCACAAAGGTCTTAAAGATTCGAAATGAATCAAAGATATCAGACTTGTACTTCAAAAAGTACACCCAAGTGCATCTAGAGAAGTCATCAATGAAGGTGAACACATATCGAGCACCTAAAAAAGATGGAGTGGGAAATGACATAAGATCACTATGTATCAACTCCAATGGTGTTTTAGCACGTGTGGAGTGACCTGCTGGAAAAGGATCTCTGTGATGTTTACCAAGTGCACAACCGTGACACACACCATCAGTACAAGAGATTTGAGGTAATCCAATCACTAGCTCATGTGTACTCATCTACTGTAAGTATCTGTAGTTGACATGGCCAAAATGCTCATGCTAAAGTTTGCTCACTATGTCTGCATGAGCAATGAGAGAAACACCTGTAGAATCGAAGCTCTCAAAGCCATCGAACTGATATAAGTGAGACTGAAGATCAACACTCCCTATAGTAGTAACCAAATTAGGATCATGGACGTCTCAAATAACCACATCATGTGGTGAGAACTCAATTTTCTTTCCCGAGCCTAAATGAAAAATTTGAAAGATAGACAGGAGGTTCGTAGAAATGGCTAGAACTAAGAGAACATCCTATAGTGAACCACCCTCTAAAGAGATAGTTCCTGAACCTGTGAGTTAAAGCTAAGAAGAGTCACCAACTGCAATCTATGTAGTAACACTCTGAGAAAGTAAGGTAACCAAATCAGGTGAGTGTGTCATATGATGGGAAGCTCTAGAATCAAGAATCCAAGAAGTTGGAAAAGACAATGCGCATGCAGAAAGAGCATGTCCTTTCCCTGTAGGTGGAGGTGGAGGCTTCAGAGAAGCAACAATAGAATGCTACATGGCCTCCTCTAATGCCTCAAGATGTTTCCAACACCTGGAAATTGGATGTCCTTCCTTGCGACAAAAATTGCAAGGTTCACTTGTATACTTCTTAGTCTTGGAGGAAGACTCACTAGACTTAGAAGTATTACCTTTCTGAGAGGGTTTTCAGGCATCTGATTTGGGAGGAGGCTTGGAAGAACTCTCACTACCTACTAAATCTATCTTATGCTTTGGTTTCTGCTTTGGTTTTCCTATAGATGTCTGAGCTACCAATGCCTTTGTCTTAGAACCAGTCATAGTATCCAACTGTGTGAGTTTTGACTGCTCTCTAGTGAAGCGATCACAAAAGACCTCAAAAGAAGGCATAAAAAATTGATTCCCCAAAGCATCTTTGGTGGAATAGAATGCAGAAGCAAATATCTAAAAATTCCCTCAA
Source organism: Cupressus sempervirens (assembly GCA_028749045.1). NCBI lineage: Eukaryota > Viridiplantae > Streptophyta > Pinopsida > Cupressales > Cupressaceae > Cupressus > Cupressus sempervirens. The sequence continues at coordinate 637,661,632 of CM053789.1, read as the reverse complement.
AGCTTTGAGAGAATTAAATAGATGCACTCAGTATCAGTCTTCGTCTTTCCACAACTCTGCAACAAGGATCTCTGTTGAGTAAACTTCATCAAGAAGTCATCAATAGTCAAAAAGGAATCTGGTGCAAGTGATGTAAGTTTTGTTTCTATCTGAAGTGCCCCAAACTCATTTACAATACCAAACAAGCCCTGAAGCTTGGTCCACATAGCCAGAGGAGTATTACACCCATCCAGATGAAACTATAAACTATCTGATACCTATAATGCAATCAATTTGATTGCCTCATCCATTTTTTTAAATGCTGCATAATCTCAAAAGGCCTCTAAAAAACAAGCTGAACTGCATCCAAGCATGACCACAACCCTTTTGATTGGAGAAGCCAAGTCATTGAGGTCTTCTAGGTGTGATAATTATGAGGGGTCAAAATTTCTAGAGAAGAAGTGGTCTCAACCATTGTTTTAGAAAGGTTTTTTTTTTGTTTTCTGATATACTGATATAATAATAGAAAATAACATAAAAACGCCCCCCACAATGCAATAAACCGAACCCCAACTTACAAATAGATTGCGTAAATGAAATAAGAGAAAAAAAGCTTCAGATATGAATAAAAAATACTAGGTACCAAATATTGGTGAAAAGACTGAGAATCTGGAAAGTTCTCAAAAAGAGTTTTCCAACGCTTTTTTTGGATCAAAAAATGGAGCTATAATGAAGAAGTTATGCCCCTTGAAATATAGAAGTCATCAATAGACTTCAAACACCAAAATAGGTATCAATCTGGAAAATAAAGTCCAAAAATTCCTTCTCCATTATGTTTGTCTCAGAATCAACTTTCTGATGCTTTTTTTGGAATTGAAAAAGACCCCCATATGCGAGAGTTATCGCAAAAAAAGACAAGGCCCCCCATTGGCAATAAAAATTATTATTATTATTAAAATTTTTTTTTAAAAAAAAAATGTGCCACCACTGGTGGCGGCAAAGTGGAGCTCGAGTGGCTCAACGTTGTGGCAAAGTGGAGCTCAGCCCATAGTGGAGGTCAGCCCTGAGCTGAGTGGAGGTGGTGAAGAGTGGCTGCCAGAAAAAAAAAATGACGCTGGAAAAATGATGCCGCTTGTTACCACGCTGGGAAAGGTCGCTTGCACTGGGAAATAGGTCGCCATGCTGGGAAATAGCTTCCCCTATCAAAAAATGGGTCCGCGGGCCAAAAATTGGCCTACGGCCCTTTTTTTTGATTTTTTAAAAAATCACCTTGAACTGCATGTACAAGGTTGTACGACCTTGCTGGGAAAATTTTTTTTGCCTCTCGGAGCAGTGTTGTCCAAATCAGACAAACTTTATATGGAAATAGGGGTTTTGACACCTTTTGGATCCATCCGTGATGTTTGTTTCGCCTCAACCTACTCCAAAAATCAGTGACCCCCTGTTTTCTCAAAAAATACCCAAAAAATATTATGCCAAACCCTCATTCTCTTTTTTCTCCAAATAACGAACAAGATGCAACAGATTTGGATCTGATACCATGAAGGATTTGATCAATACAAATTCACAAAGCCTTCGAATACCTGCATGCAAAAACCTATCACAGAAGAAAAAGACAAGAGGAGGCAAAGGGTTTTGCTCTGAAAAATATGCTAATGTATTTTCAGAAATGGAAAAGATTAACCAAATACAAAGGAGATCAATCCTTATAAAAGGAGATAAAAACCCGAAAAAGGGTAACCTAAAAAGGAAAAGCTATTTAATAATTACTAGTTAATTATAAAATAGAGATGCAAAAGGTGCATAAAGTAAAATCTTAAGAAGGGAGTAAAGTGAATTTAATAAATGAAATTAAATCAACACTTTACTCTAACTATATATATATATATATATATATATATATGAGATTTTGATTCAAGTACCATTGCATGTGTCACTTTCTGTCTTTATAGTTCATTGTACGTGAGATGTTTATGCTTATGATTATGAATACCAATATGATGTGATGTATGAATTTAGTGTAGATAAGATGAGTTATAATAGTATGTATGAAATGAAAAATGTAAATGAACTTAAAATCTCATGCAATGTTCTATTTTTGTTGTAAGCAATAGGTATCCCATGAAGATCGATAGGACAAACCAAAGATCGAATGCTTGTGTAGCTATGAAGAAATATGATACTTTAAAGAAGCCAAAAATTCCTCATCATGGAAGATGTAAGTAAATCAATGATTGAACTTATGCAAGCAAACTAGTAATGTAGCCCTATTGTAGATGCAAAATTAAACTAAATATAACCCTAGGTCTGGTTACCAAGCTTCAAAAACTATCATCATTGAGCATATAGTGAAACCCCATACATCATACAATTTCCACTGACATTGAAATCATGGAAATATGAATAGGACATGTGTTCTCTTTTTTTAGGATTAAATGTAAGCATTTGACGCACAAGAAGCCAAAATGACTAGAACATTTGTCCCTTTTAATATAGCAAGCGAACATAAGCATCAAAGCATAAATGCTAGGATGACCAGTATGTTTCTTGCGTGAAGACACACTAGACACACGAGAGATCCTTCTTATGCTAAGTAATTAGTAAGTATTTTATCTACAATGACGCTTGTGTCCATAACTTGAGACAAAAGTTTTCCATATATACTTGCAGTGACCCTTACATTCACTTCATAGGATGAGTATCAGTATTTACTATAGCATAGAGAATTCACTCAAACAAGCAAGGAGAAGAACCAACCTCACTAATTTATCCATATAAAAGGAGTTGAGGTACACATGGCCATCGAATACAAGATGAAGGCTCTTATAGTAGACAACCCTCTTTATATGGCCGCTTTATATCATTAGAACTAAACCACAAACAAAAAAAGAAGAAAAGATCATGCCCCTAGTCCTCGTTTCTCTAGTCAAACGTGACATCATTGAGTTGCTCAAAGCAACACAATAAAGAAAAAAGAAAAACAAACAAACAAAAGCTCAACATATTCCAAATACATTCATCATTTTGAGTTCAATTTTTGTGTTATAGGATTGATGTCAAGTGTCAATGTTCAAAACATGTTTGAAAGAAATTTCTTTAGTAGGGTGACAACAGTAGACAAACACAGTTAGAACAACTAGTGACTAAAGTCAAAGAGGAATCTTCAGTAAGAAGAACCTTGGTAGGAACTAAGAAATAATAGACAGACATTGTTAGAACAACTGGTGATTGACACAAGAGAGATCTTCCATGAGAGGAATATTAGAAAGTGATAGAAGTGACAATAGGTAGACACAATTAGAACAACTAGTGACTAACGTGAGAGAGATCTTCCATGAGAGGAATCTCAAAAGTGACATGAACAATAGTAGGCAGACATAGTTAGAACAATTGATGATTGATGTGAGAGAGATCTTTCATGAGAGGGATCTCAAAAAGTGACACTAGCAATAATAGGAAAACGTAGTTAGAACAACTAGTGACTGACGTAAGAGAGATCTTCCATGAGAGGAATCTCAAAAGTGACATGAGCAACAATAGACAAACATAGTTAGAACAATCGGTGACTACTGTGAGAGAGATCTTCCATGAGAGAAATCTCAAAAGTGACATTAGTGATAGTAGGTAGATGCAATTAGAATAACTAGTGACTATCATGAGAGATTCCTATGACACTATAGGGTGTTGTCCCCGAGTTATGATAAGATTCAATCCATGGATACATGAGAAAAAGTAGGAAATCAACTATACATAAGCCAAAAGATGCGCTGTGATATATTCTTCATAGAGATTCTTTTTTTGCTACCATGATACCCATTTCTAGGTTTTCACCAATGACACTTTTTTGGTTTTCAATTTTTTTTTTCTCTTTTCCTCTTTTTTGTATTTTTTAATTTTCCATTTTTTTTGGTTTTACCAAGGCACCCATTGCTAGGTTTTCACCAAGGTAACAATTTTTTCTAGACTTTTTGCAATTTTTAAAAATTTTTCAAGATATTTAAGTATATATAGAGAGATTTTGAGATCAAATCAGCTATAGAACCACTTCAGGTGGAGAGTGTTGATGAGCTCCTTGAGCATCTCTCCCTTGGCTATAGAAAGTTGGTAAGCACTAGATTCGAACACTATAGTGATTATGCATGGACCAAGGCAGTTGTGTTCAAACTTCCCTTTTTGTACTCATTGTTGCTGATTCTTAGGGTATTCTCTTAGAACAAGATCACCTAGTTAGAAGTCACGTGGCTTAACTTTCTTTTTGTAACTTCTAGACATACACTACTGATAAGCTTAAAGATGGTCGCACAACACTTGCCGACATTCATCTAACAATTCTAGCTCTTGAAGCTGAGATATTCTATAGTCTTCATCAGTAATGAGGCCTTTCATGGAGATTCTCAAAGTAGGAATCTCAACCTTAATTGGAAGCACAACATCTACTCCATTTACTAAAGCAAAGAGCATTGTACTTGTTGGATTTTTGATACTTGTTATTAATCTAAAGATGCTAGTCCCTTCTAAACTTACTAAGTGTGCAATGAAAAATCTTAAGGATCACCTTATTGGATGTTTTTGCTTGACCATTAACCTAGGGGTAACAAATAGAGGACCAATGTTGCATGATTCTAAACTTTTTACACAACTCCTTAAGATTCTTATTTTTAAACTGTCATCCATTGTCAGTAATGATAGAGGAAGGTACACCATACCTACATAAGATGTAATTCATAGTGAACAAAGCTAAAGTTTTTCCATTTTCTATGGAAAGAGGGACTTCCTTTACCCACTTAGTGAAGTAGTCTATAGCGGCAATGATAAACTTATGTCCATTTGAAGAGGATGGGTGAATCTGACCCATGAGATCAAAGGCCTATTGTTGAAATGGCCATAGTATAACAAATGAAATTAGATCTCTAGTTGGGAATGAATCATATTCCCATGGATTTGACATTGTTTGTAGGATTTAGCATATTTGATCACCTCTTGCTCCATATTTGGCCAATAGTAACCAGCTCTAATAAGTTTATGAGCTAGTGTCAAGCCATTTGAGTGAGATCTGCAAATGCCCTCATGTACATCTATTAATGCATGTTTTGACTCATTGGGTTCTAGACACCTAAGAAGTGTTTCATTGAGACCTCTCCTAAACAAGTCATCAACACTAATAACATATCATGAAGCATTACGGATAAAATGACATTTTTTTATTTTGGGTTAGATTGTCTAGAATGGTTTGGTCATGCAAGTAAGAGTATATGTGGTGGTAGTGGGATGAGTCATGTCTTACAATAGAACAAATCAATCATCCTAGATTTGATAGAGTCATAGGTAGGGTAGAGTAACATTTCCACTAGGAACTCATGTTGAAGATCATTTTTTGCATCTGTAAGAAGGAAGCCAGAGTAGCCATGGCATCAATTGCTTTTTTTCTACCCAAGGAATCTATTGGAAAGTGATATGAGAAAAGTATTTCTTTAAGTCATCCACCATGCACTTATAAGGAATCAATTTTGCATCCTTTGTCTGATATACATCGTTGACCTAATTGATTATAAGCTGTGAATCACCAAAGATGTTCAATTGATCCACTCTCCATTCAATTACAATCTTCATGCCATTAATGAGAGCTTCATAGTCTACCATATTATTTGTACAAGGAAACAAAATCTTGTATGCCTTAGGTAGTGAATACCTCTGTGGTGTGATGAACAAGAGTCCAACACCCAATCCTTGTTGTGTGAAGGAACCATCAAAGAACATCACCCAAGTCTAACGTGCAGTTGTTAGAATTGATTCATTAGGAAAATCAATGTTGAGTGGAAGAAGACTCTCCATTGGTGCTTTTACTAACTAATCAGCAATTTCTTGTCCTTTGATAGCCTTTTGTTCAACATACTGAATGCCAAACTCATTTAGTAGCATGACCCACTTAGCCAATCTTCCTATTAGAGTTGCTTTGCAAAGTAAGTACTTTAGTGGATCAATTTTAGCAACTAGTTGCATAGTATGAGTGAGCATGTAGTGTCTCAATTTTTGAGAAGCAAAGAAAACTACCAAGAAAGCCTTCTGAATGATACTATAATTCATTTCATAATTAATCAACCTATGACTCAGATAGTAGATAGCTCTTTCCTTGTTATCATTTTCTTCTTGTGCTAGTAAGATACCCAAAGATGATTCTGTTGCTGAAATGTACAAGATAAAAGGCTTCTTGTGAATAGGAGGCATCAAGATTGGTGGATTAGGAAGGTATTATTTTATTAATGTTATTCTCTACTCGCAATCTTTATTGCAATTGTATTTCACACCTTTATGTAGTGTCTTGCTAAAAGGTTAAGACCTATCTACCATCTATGAGATGAATTAGCAAATGAATTGAAGTCTTCCTTGCAAGCCCCTCATCTAACTAATATTATGAGGTAGAGACATGTCCATGATTGCTTGAACTTTCTCTAAATCAACCTTGATTCCTTTTGCAGACACAATGTTGCCAAGTAGTTTCCTAGATGTTACACCAAATGCACAGTTCTTGGGGTTAAGTCTTAGATTGAATTTTTCCATGCGATCTAGGATAGGTCCCAAATCTTGAAGGTGAGTATTGCATTTTTTGCTCTTAGCTAGGGTATCATCAACATAGTCCTCCATTTTTTAATGCATCATGTCATGAAAAATTGTAGTAACTACCCTTTGATATGTAGCACCAACATTTTTCAAACCAAATTGCATCACATTCCAACAGAAAGTTCCCTATGCACAAGTGAAAGTAGTCTTTTCTTGATCTTTGGGTACAATTTTGATCTAATTATAACTATAAATCCATCCATGAGTGAGTACATTTCATATCCTACCATCCTATCCACTATCATATCAATGTTGGGGAGTAGAAAATCATCCTGTGGACATGGTAAGTTTAGATCTTGGAAATTTGTACAGACTCTGATAGTTTTTTCATGCTTGGAGACTAGAATGATGTTTGATCCATTCAGCGTAATCAATAGCTTGGATGAAACTAGCTTTCAAAAGCTTTTCCAATTCAACTTTGACAAGTAATGCAACATGAAGATGCATTTTTCTAAGTTTTTGTTTGACTAGTTTAACTCTTGGTGCAATGGACAAGTGATGCATTATGAGATCAGGATCTAATCTTGGCATGTTTGAGTATGTCCATGCAAATTTTATCTTTTTCTCTTGGAAGAAGGCAATGAATTCCTCCTTTTCTTCTAGAGATAGTGACTGTGCAAGATGTATCATGTGAAGATGTTCTTCTATTCCCAAGTTGATCAGTTGCATTGGCTCTATCAACACTAATGATCTTTCTTGGAAATGACTAGGAAGTGCATCAAATATCTCATCCCCAAGCACCTCAAAGAGGTTTTCACCCTTGGATATGTCTTTTGTTTTTACTTTTTAAGGTTTCAAAATTGCTACAATGTGGTTTTCACCCTCATACCTTTTATTTCTTTTCTTCTTGATTGTATGACTAAGATATTTGATATTAGCTTCAGTCATGTTGACACTTTGTTTACTGGTGGAAGATGTCATAGGTTCAACAATGTTTAAGTAATAGGAAAGAGCATAGTCATTCTGGAATGTATGGACTTCACTAGATGCATTAGAATTCTATTCTATGAGCTCAAGATAGGTGAGTGAAAGAGAAGAAATGAGTTCAATAGCATTCACAATATAATCATCAAATGCTTGGACAAGCAATTTGAGACCTAGAGAAACTTCATCCACAAGTGTATTCCAACACCTTTGAGTTCTAACATCATTAATCGAAGAATCGATGACACTAGTTGGATAAGACTCATCTAACCTAACCCTACACACTTCACCTACTTTGAGGAGGTTTTCATAGACATGAACTTGATCTATATCTTTGTATGTAGTTGCTTCTAAGAGAGAGTCAAATTCATATTTTTTAGAATCTATGATACATGGTGACAAACTATAAAATTCCCCAATAGTGATAGGGACAAACTCTCCATCATCATCTAGATTTTTACAAAGATACTCAATGTGTAAAGCATAACTAGACTCTTCTTGTTCTTGTTGGGTATGATGTGAGTCAGGAGTATCATTAGAAGAAACACTATCACCATCCATGGTGCTAACAAATGGTACAAAATCACTAGGTTCAACAAAGAAACTAGCAAGATCATTAGGAATGGGATAAGGATAAGGATCCTCATCATCAACATTGTCTTCATGATCATTAGACTCAACTTGTGACTCATTTTTAGATGAAATTTTAGGTTTTGGTACAAATTTGTTTATTCCTAGATGGAAGGGAATCTTCTTGAAGCCTAGACCAGATGTATCTCAATTCCTCCTAGCTATCACTTTGATTGGATCAATTAGACCATTTTTATTGCATCCAATAGGACTAGTTCTCTTCTAGCCAAACTGTTTCATGAGTTTAAGAACTGGACCATACTTCTCTTGAGTAATTTCACTAGACTATTATGTGAGGTCAACTACAGTTTCCTCTTTGTAGATCCATGCAACAATAGCTCTATTTTCACTTTCCTCCTCAAGAGGGACTATAGCTTTGACAAATGTACCATTATACTTGGTTTGAGGTGTCAACACAAAAGGTCTCTTCACTTCAAACGGTCTCCCATAATGATGGGGAGATTTAGGAAGAAATGTCAAAGATAGAATAGGTTCCATTTGATATTCACCCATTCCAATTTCTTTCAGCTTTAGTGCTTGATTTGCTTCAGCTTGTTATCATGGTAATCTATAGACTCTCTATTAGCAGGTATGAAGTTTGTAGTAGATTTCAACATGTTACAAGTATAGCTAGTACTTGCAGGTATAATGACTTCAAAGCCATGAAATGGGAACTTTACACATTGATGATAAGTGGAAGGTATAGCCCACATCTCATGTATCCATGGTCTTCCTAGTAGAATATTGTAAGATAAGGGAATGTCCAAGACTTGATAAGTGACATCCCTTTTGATAGGACCAACCCGAAGAGGTAACACAACAAGACCCAAATACTTACACTCGACTTCATCATATGCTTTGATAGTTATCTTATGATGAGGGTCAATGGACTCTTTAGAGTATTCTAATTGTCTAAGAAAATTAACAGAGACAATATTCAGACCAGCTCCATTATCGATAAGCATGCATTAGACACACATTTCTGGTGTATCATGACCTCAATGTGTAGAGGTTGATTATGTGGGTGATTTAGTGAATTGTTGTCTTCCTCAGAGAAGGTAATATAGTAAGGTGAAGTCAAATGACCTATCATAGATTAGAACCTCTCAAGATCAAGATCTTAAGGGACACTTGCCTTAGTGAGGGCTTTGTCGAGAATCTATCTATGAGCAAGTGAGATTTTGAGTAGTTCAAAGATCATGATTTGAGCATTTGCTCATTGTAATTGATCAAGTATACTATAACTAGCAAGTTTTGTTCCTTTACTAGACAAACCAGCATGAGGTTTTTCTGTGTTGTTCTATCTTAGGAGTAGAAGGTGCCAAGCATTTGAGTACTACTTGGCATGAGAATGTGTAACAATGTTGGCACAAGTTTGTGATGACTCACTACCAGATGTGTTGGAAGTAGGACCTCTTAAAACAAATGGTGTCTTAGGTTTAGTTTTATCTTGTTTACCCTTGATGGTGATAACATACAATACTCAACGCCAACTAGTTCAACCATATAGACTATCTCATCATCATTGTTAGAGTATGTATATTTGACCTTGTTGTTAGGTTTTGGTTTCGAGTTTGTTGTTAGGCCTTGTGATCCAAGTTCTTGTTATGTCCATCCACAACAATGTGACCATCATTGATTAAGTCTTAGATTTTGTGACACAAGTTGATAGAGTTACTAGTTTTGTGACCTTTTTTTTGGTGGTATTCACAAAATGAAGTTTAATTCCATGATGATAGCCATGGTTGTGGATCATAAGAATGAGAATTGTCCAATGGAGAAATGAGTTTGTTTTGTAACAAGGTCTTTTAAACCACATCCAAAGGTTCACTAAGAGGTGAAAAATCTCATTTAGGGCATGTAGCCCATGAGTTCCTTGGTTTTTTCTTAGATGTCTTATTTTTAGGAGGAGGTTTCTCAACATTCTTGGATGCTCTGAGATTATCTATAAGATTGAACGCTACCTTACCAGGTTTAGGAGTAATGTTGTCAACAACTCTATCATGTATAACCTCTTAGTTTTTGTTAACATATTTGGACTTATCTTTATTAGAGGTTTATCCTTGTTTAGTGTCCTTTTGAAGGGTTATTTCACCCTTTTTTACCATTAATTCCTCTATCTAGATAGCTTGTGTGACCATGTCTTTGAAGGTACGTGGACCTTGAAGTTGAACTCTATACCCAAAATCAGGTAGGAGCTTATCCATAAAGATGTCAAGTTTCTCTATTTCTTGGATTTTGCATGAGTATTTGTTGTAAAGTTGTCTCCATCTTTGAATGAATGTGATGAAAAGTTCCCCAAATCTTTTTTTAAGGTTGCACAAGTCTTTAATATTAACTAGGTGTTGTATGTTGTAAGAGTAATGTTGGATAAAAAAGTTAGAAATCTCATCAAATGTTTTGATACCAATAGGAAAGTGTGAGAACCACTACATAGCCTAACCACCTATAATTCTTGGGAATAAACACATGAGATATGTCTAATTATGCATAAATTCCATAGACAAGGCACCAAATTCCTGTAAATGATCTTGGGGATTAGTGGTTCCAAAGTATTTATCATACTTAGGCAACTCAACTCCTCTTGGAAAAGGAGGCATGTCTATACTCTTGTCAAAAGGAAATGGACAAAGAGCATCTAAGGTGTACATTTTTGTAGGTTTGTCTCTATCACACATCATTAAGGCTAACTATTCTTGCATGATTTTTAGTTGCTTTTGCAATTTGGAAGTCTCAGTTTCCTCTTCATGTGTGATGATACTTTCAATGTTAAAGTGATGAGGTAGCTTGGCTTCCTCTTGGGCAAGATCGAGAAAGTATTTCTCTTTCTCTTTGTTAAGCAAGATTTCCATGACCTTTTGGAAGCTTTTGTCCTTAAGACATTTCTCGATATGATCAAGGAGTACTTCTACCTATTCTTCATTCTCATCAGTAAAGAGAGGCTCCTTATGTAATTCATTCCTATTTTGATCTTGGTCTCTACTTTGTTCTCCATGTTTGGTTTCTTGATAAGCCATTGTAGGAATGTAACAATTTTCATAAGATTTCAGCTCTATTGTTTGGAGACATATGACCTTTGCTAGTTTTAGTATCCTCTTGATACAAGGGGTTCATAGTTTGTTGTAAGTTTAAAGAGAACATTCTCTAAACACGAGATGATCTAATAGGTGAGGGGGATCGTGAAGATTCCTCACTAGATGAACTAGAGATAGACCATGTATGAAATGAAGTGTGAGCTCTACCATGATTAGTACCCCTAGCTCTACCTCATCTAGGTCTTTGGTGATAAAACATGTTTCCACTTCTTGTTGCCATAGTCATAGATAAGGACAAAAAGTGAAAGCTTAAACATGGACCAGACTAGAATGTAGTCTCAAAAAGCAAGATAAGTGTACTATATACTAAGGTACAAGTTGTCTGAGTAATGGCCAGAATAACCAAAGATTATGACTATCATAACACAAAATATGACAAGCACAAAAGACCAAGGATAAAATAAACAAGAGACAAGACTAGTTCATAGGCAAGATTCCAACGAGGATTCCCAAGGAACCATGCAAAAAGGCACAGAGAGCCAAGGGAAGATTCAAAATAGTAGATTTTACAAAATTTTCTCATGTGAAGACTTGTGAAGAGCCACACAAGGATATGCTACACTGACAAAAGTATAGGGTTCTGAAAATAGGAAAAATCTACAAGATCTTGTGCAGAGATTCTCACAGGGCAGCACAAAAACTTGGAGGGCTACATGAAGCAATGCAAAAAAAAAGGATTTTGCACAAAATTTTAGAAAATTGGGTGCAAAAATAAGGACCAAATTGACAAATGAGACTAAATTTTGAAGAGATTTTGCAAGTTTCAGGCAATTCTGGATAGATTTTTGGTTGGTTTGACAAATTTCAAACAAGTAGTAAGATCATTTTCAAGTTTTGGACAGCATTTTGGTTTTTTTAAACAAGACATTTGGTTTTTAGATAAACACAAGAAGCAAGCAATAGTTTCAAACAACCCAACCAAGGGGAAAGAAACTCATAGGGGTGGGGGAGTCTTGAATTTTAGTTTGTTTGATAGGTTTGGACAATGTTTAAAGACTCAATAAGAAACACACTTTTATCCTTAAAACAAAAAAATTGGCAGAGAATGCAAAACCTTTTTCCCACAACTTATGTGCATGCATGCACCTCCAACAACCATGTCACCCCCTAGAGGGCACCTATGTTTTCAGTGTATTCTAAGGGCTCAATAACATATACACTAAATGGACACCCTTGTGGTAGGGTCAAGTGTGTATACCACCTTCCAAAACCTAAGTACATGCTTATGGTGAGTTCTACAGGAGAGATTCTTCCCCCTCCTTGCACAAAGATTATGCCTCCTTTTAATGGTGAACCAGGTAGCAATTAACCAAGAAGTTTTTACTTGGCTCCTGTCCATATTAATATTGATGGCTTAATAAGTGAAGTTGAGGCCAACAACCCACACTAGCATTTGTAAGTGCACACACTTGACTAGCAACACTAGGGTCAGCACTGACCAGTGCAATTTATAGAGCCTCTTGTTGATATGTGATATCAGAATGGAGAATAGGAAATTAATATGGCTTTGTAGTCTTTCTCTCAACAAAGCTTCTTTATTGGAGTGAGGTGGAATCTCCAGTGAAAAGAGTGTTTTCACTTGGGTCATTCTCGGAGGTTGGATCACTCTGGTAGGCCCTCTAAAGGATGACTCAAACTAGTGGTTCGGATCTAAGGGTCCAAGTTTCTAATTTCCCTCAAGGGGAAAGAGCATACTCCTCTACCTTATTTCCTTTCCCAAACATGAGAGATATGTTAAACATCAAGTTAGCTTAATTGATCCCACCTTGGCCTGTTCCAAGACTTTGATCCCCTAAAAGGAAATCATCATCTCTTCATTAAAGGCTTCACTTGGTTGAACCACTAACTTGCTTGACTCCCTCAGATGCTATCTTTTAGAGGCTTCTAGGTTATTGATTTACCATTGGTCATGACCTCCAAGTGGTAAAGAGAATACTCCCCTATTCCCCTGTCTTACACCCTATGAAGTTCAGAAGCCCTATTTATACTATGTATGAAAAGCAATAAAAGAAGACACAATGTTTAAGTGGGTTTGAAATAAGTCTTTGTCATGTGTATCTTTCACAAGCATCCTACATTCACACAGTCAGAATGAGTTTGAAATGTTTGGATAAAAAGTATCTTCATCAACCACCCCGCAAACCATGGCTATGTTGCAAAAAAACAAAAAATTGAAAGATAGGCTTCAAAGAAGAATTGTAAGTCAAACATCATTAAAAACTATAACCTTTAAAATTGTGTTGTTGCAAAATTTTGTACAAAATCTTGCATAGGCCCACACAAAGAAATGGGGTGCACCACATGAGAAACCTAGTGCTTATTACTTTTTTGTGTGAGAAAGTGTAGAGGAGGACACAAAATATTTAGGACTTCATGCGAAAATGACATTTCTCGTGAAAAAATATAGAAACCTATATAGATGAAAGTGATAGAATAATTTAAAAATACCTAAAAAAAAGAAAAATGAGGCCAGAAAAATTGATTTTTCAAGCCCTATGGTGGGTTCCATAAATGTATATGTGAAATGCGGACCTCAGATCCTGACACACACTTCAACATGGTCATTATTTGAAAGATTGTCCTGAAATAAATATGAGATTATTCATCCATGTAATCCAATAGTTAAATCTATTGCCTTCTAACTAGAAGGATTTTTCCTTTGCTCTCAAAATGAGAAGTGGGCAACCATGTAAGAATTTGCCTTAGGGTAAAATCACCCAAGAACAAGAAGCTCAACAACTAGCACAAAATAGACCAATAGAGTATGATCAGAATAGCAATATGAAATTCAATTGATGTTGATTAATTTTTTATTAATTAGTACACTAGGAGAGCTTATATATAAAGGCATCTAGAATGCTACTAGAATGTCTAGGAGTTCGCAATATGATAAACCTCACAACTAAGAACATATCCACCATGAGTGGATTATCCTCCATTAAGCACAAGAGTTAGTGCAATGATGAAAGGATAAGCCTACAAAGGTGTGTCACATAAAATTATGTTGTAGACACCATGTGCTTAATTAAGAGTGCGAACAACTGTGTTGTCAACTTGAAAACTCAGTTGATTATGAAAACTCCAATGTTGTAGACACCATGTGTTAAAATAGAGTTGCTAACTTTTGTGTTGTCAACATGAAAACTCATATGAGTATGCAAACTCCTAAGTGTCAAACCTAATAAACAATAAAAAAATGGATTTATCCTAAGTAAACTTAAGTAAAGTGTAAATAATTATTATTTATACTAACACCCCCCCCTTAAGTGCAACTTAGGGGAATGCACTTAAGCTCACAAAAGCTATGATGAAATGCATAATGGGTCTTGGCTACTAAGCCATGTTGGGTACCCAAGTATAAATGCAATAAAATGCAATGCAATTAAATCTCTCTAAAAATAGAGAAAGAGGGAAAACCTCATGGGAAAACCCCTCCTCCAAAAAGAGAGATATGTACAATATAGAAAGATGCATGTATGGATGGAGTAATCAATACCCCCCCATTATGAAATACATCATGCATATACAATAGAGAATCCATCCATGAAATCCCCCCTTAGTGAAGGATCACCTGATAATGAGTGCTTGAAGACAAAAGAGAATCCAATGCCTACAAACAACATATCTCCCTTTAGGAAGAAGATACACTAGGTATAGTTGCAATTATGCTTCCCACTATGGATAGGATGATGGAAGAGGGATTCAGATGTAGTATGCTATGGATATAGCCTCTAAAGTCTGCTTATATGTTGAAAAGTCTTGGATGAATGAAGATGCCACAAACCAATCTGGTGGATGCCCAAAAGGTGGCAAACAAGGTAGTTCATGTCCATGTATGAGATTGAATCAACCTCCAAAGATGATGAAGCATCCTAATAGGAAGATAGGGGAAGAGAAGCAACATCACCTCCCTTCAATGATGTAGGCATAGCCATGATAGAAGATCCTTGATGACTGAAGAAGATGCACCATGAAAGATGAATGATTGTCCTCCTTGTAGGAAGACATGGTGCCATAGGTGTAGTAGAGAATGCTCCCCAATTAGTAGGAAGAATCCTTAGAAGATATGATGTCTGAGGAAACTAGAATACAATCTCCAAAGATTGAATTGTCTCCTTTGAAGTAAAAGATTCCTTCTCCATCTGCTATAAAGAAGTATCCAAAATTATGTCAGTCTCAAAAGAAAGCTCAAATGGTTGAGGGTCAGAGTGATTCCTCACAACAAGTGAAGAAGAAGTATCCTCAACAAAGAGAAGATTGATGTCATCAATGATGTCTCCCACATCTTTAATGCAAGACTCCACAAATAGCCATGCAATATTTGGAAGGAAGTCATCCCATGAAGCTAAAGTAGGAAGACATGGTAATTCTTGTTGTATTGAGTCAGAAGTAGCTATGGCCGAAATTGGATTAGTAGAATCAATAGGAACGATGTATGATCTCATCTAGAGCGACTAAAGATAGAATGTCTTCTGAAAATGTAGGAACTATGGGATCTCCATATGCTTTCCAAAGTCACATCCAAATGTCATAAGGTTCAATTGCCTTTCCAATGATAGCTAAACCATTAGCATTGAGATTGAAACAAATGACATCTAAAATTATTTTAACAGGTGTTAGATCATCAGAGGGTAGTTCTTTGGAATATAGATAAGGAAATACTTCCTTATGCTCTCTTCTTAGATGAACAATGATCAAGGCACTCCATTTATAATAGTTCCTTTTTGTCAACCTTGGTCTAACACCAAACTAAAATATGAAAAAAAACTCCATGAGATCAATGTATGTGTGCAACCCCCAAAATGCAAAAAAAATCAATCAACCCCCCAAATGTATGATTTGCCACTTTATACTTAATACAATTACAATAGGTCACTTGCTAATTTTGGCCTTAGTGGACTTCGAATTTTGTTGTTTACATCCTCCTCTTGGAGTTCAAATCTAGTAAAAAGCACTGTAGCTCAAATGTACAACAATTCTAAAGTTTTAACAAGGCATTACAATGCAAAAAATGACCTATTTTTGAAAGTGGTATTTCTTTCCACACAAGCCTATAATCTGATTGCAAATTTGGGAAGTAGATGAAAAAATATGCACTTTCAAAAAAGTGGGACCTAATTATGTGTCCAGATGAGCCCAAACTAAGCCTTTGAGGTTGCAAAAAATGGGATTTGCAATTTGTAGAAAAATTTAGGAACAAAGATATCAAACATCCTGCACCAATGTGTAGATCATGAAATTGTATCCCAAAACAAAACAAAAATTGCTCATAAAAAGGAGTTTGTATAAGGGAGATATCACTATTTGAAAATCACCTTTGTAATTATATTCCTTGAATCACCATTGTTGCACCTTCAAAAATCAATTGACTCTAAATTTCACCTCCAATGTCCAATTTTGATGAAACAAAAGTCAATTTTGGGGATTTTTGACCTTTTGAATATGACACCAATAACTGATTTGTACTCGCAAGCTCCAATCTTGTCCTGCAAAAAATCTCTCCTCTAAATGTCTGATGGCCAATTTTTTTTGAACAAAATACACAGATTTGAAAAACAATGCAAAAAAATTGCAGAGACTAAAATAATAAAATATGCAAATCTAAAAATTAAATTCAGAGATCTAAAATGATCATACCAAATTTTGCAAATCAGTCATTTGCGTGTCGGTTTGCAAAATTTTTTTCCCTCAATTTTGACTATTGACCAACATAGGCAAATTTATAGACAAAATTCACCAAATCGATCCTCTAGATGCAATGGTAAGGTTCGCTTTGGCTCTAGATGCTCCCAATAGCTATAGAATGTTAGATCTGAATTGGTGGCCCTACAAGAGGTGAAGCAAGAATGTTCTTCAATGGCTATGAAATGGTGCTCCTATGGCTCTAATACCATGTAAGAATTTTGTATAGCTATGATACCATGAAGAATTTTGTATAGCTCTGATACCATGTAAGAATTTTCCTTAGGGAAAAATCACCCAAGACCAAGAAGCTCAAAAACTAGCACAAAATAAACTAATAGAGTATGATTAGAATAACAATATGAAATTCAATTTGTGTTGATTAATTTTTTATTTATTAGTACACTAGGAGAGCCTATATATAAAGGCCTCTAGAATGTCTAGGAGTTAGCAATATGATAAGACTCACAACTAAGCACATGTCCACCAAGAGTAGATTATCCTCCATTAAGCACAAGAGTTAGAGTGATGATGAGAGGATAAGCCTACAAAGGTGTGCCATGTAAAATTATGTTGTAGACACCATGTGCTTAATTAGAGTGCGAACAATTGTGTTGTCAACATGATAATTCAATTGATTATAAAAATTCTAGTGTTGTAGACACCATGTGGTAAAATAGAGTTGCTAACTCTTGTGTTGTCAACATGACAACTCATATGAGTATGCAAACTCCTAAGTGTCAAACCTAATAAATAATAAAATAATGCATTTCTCCTAAGTAAACTTAAGTAAATCATAAATAATAATTATTCACACTAATAAACCAGACCTCTAGAACGAAGGATTTTGAGCTTAAATGAGAAATGAAAGATTAATCTAGATGAGAATGCATTGTTAATCTAAGAAATGAAGAAATATATTATGCTAAATGGATGCATATTAAACTAGAATGAAATAGATATGCAAGAATTAAGCTAAGAATGCAAGAGCAAATTGAGTATATATTTCAACATAAGTTTGATGGAAATTCCAATCCACTTCTATAATGAGGAATGGAGAGCTTCTTTTATAGAATTCAAGAGGTGATCGACGGTTGAGATTAATTGGAATGGATGATCATGATTGAAGATGAGACCTAGTCATAAAGTAACTTTCTTATGAAAAGGGAGCTAACTAGTTGCCTTTGAGTGGTAAAAGGAGTTAACTGATTGCCTTTTGAGTGATGAAAGGAGTTAATTGATCACCTTTTGAGTGATAAAAGGAGTTAATTGACTGCCTTTTGAGTGATAAAAGGAAATAACTGATCACCTTTTGAGTGATAAAAGGAGTTAACTGATCACCTTTTGAGTGATAAAAGGAGTTAATCCCTTTTCGAGAATATTTAATTTAATAAAATAGAATATGACCTCATAAATGGATAACTTTAACTAATTGAATAATTAAATTCAATAATAAAAAAGAGGAGATATCTTATTAAATGAAATGTATTTAATTCCTTTATACATTAGCTTAAAGAAGTAATTTTAATTTAATTAAAGTAGAACACTTATAATTAAATTAAAATAAATCAATAGGTTTATGTAGCTAATTTGAGTTGATACTTAGGAATTAAATAAATAGTGTTATTAATGCAAATTAGGGTTTTTTGCATTTGACACCTAGGTCAAGTAGTGATTATCGGAATTAGAATTGCCTAGTAAAATAGGACTTAGGAATAATTGATAAACCAAAGTTGGTTAATATGGAAATGTGCCAATTTTGGGGTATTACAAGGACCTCTTTAAGATAATTAATTAGTTTATAATCACACAACACTATCAGCTCACAATCTTTACAACTTCTCACATGTGCAACCTCATACCTTGTGCACTCACTGATGTCATCGCCATGCTCTCTATTGTCACTATCTAACTTTACGTATCATGATTCTATCTCTATTAGGAGATATAATCCATACATCAAAAACTACTTCTCAGGTACTCCGTCTATATGATATTCTCTATTAATCAAACATATCTTTTGCATGTCTTTGACTCTTTTTATGTGCACTTAACCACTTTGTTAGGACACAATGTAGAATACACCCTTAATTGTGCTTGGCTTGATCATTAATATATAGTTCCTATGACCTCATTCTCTATCTACTACTATGCTAGTCTTCATAGAAATAATGCTATGTTGGCATTTATATTGTTAGAAAATGGAAGCACTTCCATTTAGGACTGGTTTAGCTCTCTGAGTAAGTGGTTTGGGGTCATGTAAAACACCTTGAATGGGTCTTTGACTTGGATGTGGATTTTTCCCCGTTCTTACCCCTTTTCCACTTTCTTTTTGCACTTTTCTAGCATTTTGGACTGAAATCTTGAATTCTTGACTTTTGGGTCAAGAATGATCTCAGGATCAATCATGACCTTTTAGGTCAATGTCAACCTTGACCCTAATCTAGGTCAAGGAAAATCTTGACCCTGACCTAGGGAAGGGTTGACCTCATCCTTGACCCTAGGTCCAAATATTAAGGTTCCATGATTTTGGGATGTCGAGTTTTAGAAAGAATTATTTTCTCACTTTTGGATTAGCTATTTTGGTCTCTGAAATGGTAAAATCTTAAATAGCATTTGATCTAGGTCTATTTCTAGGAGTAAGTGCCCAATGAAAATTTATTTCTCATATGTCAGCCTCTCTACGAGTTTGTGCCCTAGATCTCTATATAAGGAAGCCTTCCTCTCTCATTTGATCCATCTTCTATCTACTATCTACCATCCATTATCTCACAACTCATTAAAAAGAATCCCCTTTCATGATTGATCTCTCAAGTACAAGAAAGCACTCAAAAATTCAAGCCTTGAAGAGTTCAAGCATTCAATTCATCAAGGAGATCCATTAGTAGCCATTGAAAGATTCAAGCTCTATGGAGCCCTCTTGTTGAAGATTCATCCATTTCCATTCAAGCCTCTTTCTAATCAAAGATCCATTCAAGATTAGCATTGAAGATCTAAGACAATTTATTTGAGACATCCTGCATCATATTCTACACTCATTTGGAGTATCCATTCTTATGGATTCAAGGATTCAAATCCTTCACAAGGGTTTCAACATAAGCAAGGTGGATAGTTTCATTTAATTTGTTTATTCCAGCAATTTCAATTCAATTCCAAGATTAAATCCAAATTGGGATTTGAAAAAGGAAAACCCCCCATCCAAACAAAAATACCTTTTTTCTTGCAGGTATAGGTGTGGAACAAGGAATTAAAGTGTATATTTGGATACCCTTTTTGTCAAACTTGCAGGATCCATGAATAGAATTTTTGTCGAAGTAGTGTAGATCAAGGTCAACATTTTTAGTCAAGGTCAACTTTCTGGGGTCAAGGTTGACTTTTTAGGTTAAGGTCAACTTTCTAGGTTAAGGTTGACTTTTTGGGGTCAAGGTCAACTTGGCACCCTTGGTCAAGGTTGACCTACCCTCAAAAAAGAAAAAGATTTATGGGTTTTGTAAATCTTGTAGTTTCAATTAAAGCATGAAGAACTCAACAACTTTTAAGACTGCCTTAGGGTTTTTAGCCGATTCTTTTATGGAGGTAAGTATCTTTATTTCTTCACTTCAATATTAGTCTTTTATGTTTATGTCCCATATCATAATGATCTATATGTATCTGTAAAATGTGGATTTAGGGTCTCTTTCATGTGCATTATTCTAAACCCTATTCATCATCCATATTTTAACCTATACATTTTGGTGAACCCAACAAGCTTACCCCCTCTTGTTTCTATAATTAGATGCCCTATTATGTTTTTGGTGTTAGATTTCCCTTCATACTATCTTATGTGTTCACCTTCATATTACATTTTGGTGAACCTGTGATAGACAACTCTTTCTTTTTAGTGTTAGATTTGCATTTTATGTTAGATATTACATGCATATAAAATTAGATTTATTTTATGTTCTTTCATTTTTCAAAAATTAAAAAACATTTACATTCTTTTATGATTTGTGGCATTAGATGCCCTCTTCTATTTATGGTGTTTGATTTCCTTTTTATGTTTATAAATTTTGAATGTGAATGTATCTAGATCTAATTTTTATGCATTTCTTTATTCGTTATCATGTTATAAAAGCTATTTCAAATGTTTTCCAAATGTTCTTCTTCTATAATTACACAACATCCTCCTTTTACCTTACCATCATATGGTGTTATACCTAGAAAGACTTTGTTTAGTGTGTGTAATGATGCTTTTTCCTCTTTTGAATTACCTTGTAAGGATATCTTAGAGCATGAAGATTACCTTAATCTATATCTCCATCATATTTCTCTTTGTGGAGATGATTTGAGGATTGATGTTAATTCTTCTCCTAATATGTCTCCTTTCTATGAGCCTACTTTTGAATCTAATTTTCCTTCTTTCCCCTTTAGGGATCAAGCTTTAGTGATATATGGTGCTCCTAGAATATGCTTTATTAATAGGGATGATAATCCTCCTATTTGGGATGAACCTTTAGATTTGGATGTTGATTACTCTCTTCCTCATGAAACCATTGTGGATGATCCTATGGATAGAGAAATTTATTTATCCCCTCCTCATGAAGAATCTTTGATACAAGAGGGTGATTTATTAATGGATGACATATTCATACATGATAATTATTTTTCTAAAACACACTCCCCTTTTGTAGACATTTTAGTGAAAGACAATGATGTTAGATGCTTTACATCTATTTGAGTTTCCTCCTAGTGATGAGGCATTAGTAGAGAATGATATGACTTCCCTTAATTATCTCTCTCTTAGTGATGATCTTATGAAAAATCAAGATTATACTTCATCTTCTCCTAGGATGTCTTTCTTTTCTTCCTTCTTATGAATTTGTTCGTAGCATTGAGACAACTAACATGGTTTATCCAGAACCTTTATCACTAGTACATTTGAGACCATTTTTCAACCATTATTGGTCAAAATTTCAACCCAGTTTTCGACCAAACTTCGACCAAAATCGACCAACCCATTGGTCGAAATTTTTTTGATCAAAATTTTGACCAACCAGAAGGTTGGTCAAAATTTTGACCAATACATTGGTCGAAAAAATCCAATAGCCTTGGTGCAAGTTTTGCCAAGAATTGGTTGAAATTTCGACCAATGAAGGTAGAAAATTTTGACCAATAAAGGTAGAAATTTTGACCAATGAATGTAGAAAAATTCGAACAATAAAGGTAGAAATTTTGACCAATGAAGGTAGAAAATTTTGACCAATGAAGGTGGAAATTTTGGCCAATGAAGGTCAAAAATTTTGACCAATAAAGGTAGAAATTTCGACCAATGAAGGTAGAAATTTTGACCAATGAAGGTCAAAAATTTTGACCAATAAAGGTAGAAATTTTGACCAATGAAGGTAGAAATTTCTACCAATGCCTTGGGGTAAATTTTTTTTCAGGCATTCTATAAAATAGTTCACATGCCTTGCATATGATATGACATTTTGCATGGATCCTGCACTCTCTCATCCGGCTGATGATTGATTAGGAAGAGTGATCTGAAATGATGATGCTAAAATACAAATGGATTGCAGAAATTTGATATTGTTAATTTTGCATGCATGTCTACCAGGACAATCACAACTTAAACATATATGTTTAAGTTGTGATTGTCCTGGTAGACATGCATGCAAAATTAACAATATCAAATTTCTGCAATCCATTTGTAATCCAAGTTCATTTTGGATTTGATTGTGTGTGTTTTTTAGCATCATCATTTCATATCACTCTTCGTAATCCATCATCAGTAGGATGAGAGAGTGCAGGATGCATGCAAAATGTCATATCATATGCAAGGCATGTGAACTATTTTATAAAATGCCTGAAAAACATCAACAGTAACTAATCGAACTGTCGTAAACACCAATAGTAACTAATATGCCTGATACAATGAGCAAACTTGGCAACTATGCACAACAAGTTATACGCTAAAAGGAAATCATTTAGGAGATACAGAATTTGAACAACCGTATGTTAAGATTCAAAAACCTCATGCCAAACAGATATTGGTACTGATCAAATAGCTAGAAAGAAGGAGAAAGGGAAACATCATGCCTTATCAGGATGCCACTATCACTTTTCATTGATGATCTCAGAGGATCTGTCAACAAACAATGAACTCAACTTGCCTCTATTCAAAATGCTTTCAAGCTTAATAGCACAGAATTTGGGCACACGTAGACAAGGAGATGGAAGATATGGAGTGGCTAGGTTCAATTTTTTAATCCTGCCTACGAGCCTAATAGAAATAAACTATCTTGAAATAAGGAAAATAAACTCAGCAATTACTGCTAGAGAAAAGGAAAACTACACCAAACTTCAAAATCATAAGTGTCTTAGTAACTTACACATTCTCCCACATGCCATAATGAAAAAAATACTTTGTTACATAAACTCAGAAGACACTTTTGAATATCATGATCACACAAGCTAGAAGGAAAATAAGTCAAGTCTACTTACTCAAATTTTGTTCACATCTAAATGGCTGATAGCAAAATGAGTCTTTATACGCTAGTGTGACTTTTGACTAATGTCCAGGTAAGATGTACACCAGATCATCACAGTCACTTGTCTATATTCAAAGACATGAATATTTTGAACAAATAATACTCCTAATAATCACCTTGAATAAAATTAATGGCATTACCAGTTTGGCAAACAATATTATTGTACATTTACTTTGGAAACAATTGAGAAAAAGAAATGAAAACTAGAAGAGAAAGAATTACATGACAATAATTTATTATTTGAACTGCTCTATTTGAACCATTATCAATTAGAATTTAGCACTATTGTAAAATAACATTTAGCATCTGGCATATTCTGCAGCATGCCACTTCAAGGATTTTAGACATAAACAAAAACTTGGTAAAATATTCATATGAGAAGAGTAACTGATAAAATGATAAACTTAGTCAGAGAAGCAGTGATTAAAATAAAATAAAAACATTATGATTGTAGATAAAATTCATGATAATGGAGGACTTTGTTTGAAAACACAAATTGGGTCTACTTTGATCTTTTCTTAATTTGCTGAGTATATTTATTCGCAACTTTTAAAAGTGAAAACTCCAAGCAGAGTCTGGATTACCTTGTGAGGTTCTAGTAGAAATTCATGTGTTCTTTTTGCAGTGTTTGCTGTCACAAGTTTTGGAGATCTAGAGTGCCATGAAGATTTCTCTTTAGTTCTATTCAAAAAATTGGTAGTGGGATCTGATTTATGCATGGAAATTGAGTCATCATTAATGTCAAAATCATCTTTTTTAGAAACGGTGCAACTTGAAGCCCTTTCCTTATTTTGAGAAGAACTAATCGCAGTTTGAGGAGACATTTCCATTGCACCATTAGACATGGAAGTGCTATGACCCTGAAGTTCATCTTCTGGAATTGTAGCATTATACTCATCTGGCTCCTGATTTAGAAAACAATGATTTAAACAAAATGAAAAAACATTACAATCGAAGATAAAATCCATGACAATGAAGGACATTGTTTTAGAACAAAATGGTTCTACTTTGATCTTTTTGTAATTTGCCAACTATACTTATTCAAAAATTATAACAATGAACACTTCAAGTAGAATCTGAGTTACCTTGGCATGTTTTACTAAAAAATCATGTGTTCTTTTTGGAGTATTTTCTGTCACATGTTTTTGAGATCTAGAATTCCATGTAGATTTCTTTTCAGTTATATTCAGACCATTGGCAGTGGGATCCTGATTATGCATAATAATTGAGTCATCATCAATGTTGAAATCATCTTTATTAGAAATGGTGCAACCTGAAGCCCTTTTTTTATTTTGAGAGGAACAAACAACAGTTTGAGGAGACATTTCTTTTGTGCTATTAGATATAGAAGTGCTTGAACTTTGGAGTTCATCTTCTAAATTTTTTGTATTGGATTCATTTGGCTCCTGACTTTGGAACTTAATGAAATTCAATAATGAGCTAGAACCAGGATCATCGATTAGCAAAGCTCCTTCTGAACCTAAGCTAGTAGAAATTTGAAGAAACGGGACATTGATGCTCGAAATGGCAGAACTAAAGATACTAATATCATGGAGAGAAGATGGTATTAACACCATTGGAGGAGCACAAGACAACTTGGAAGGTGTCAGCAAGCATTGGCATCTTTGAGAGGGAAAGGTTCCTAAGAAAAGAGGAACATGGTGAAGCAATGGAAGATGTTTTGATGAAGAAGGATGATGCTTTGAAGCAAACAACTAATGAGAATGAGGTTGAGGAAAAGAACCTAGAAAAGGATGATATGAAGAAAAGTTGTCCATTTGGAGGACAAATAACAAATGAGCAGTAGTCAAGTGTTGAAGAGCAAGGAGAACCTAACACCAAAAGGGTTCAAAAGGTTGTAGCAGAGGTAAAGAGAAGAGATGCTGATGAAGATAGAAAAAGATTAGGTCTTGAAGGGCTAAAGGAGATGATTGGAACAAAGATGAAAAGTGCAAATGCTGATGTAAATAGCAAAGAAACAAGGCTTGGAGAAGCAGATATGATATTGATTGGTTCTATATGGTGTCCATTGAAAGTTGGACAAAGAAAATTCACAAAGACAATGATGACTGAATCTGATAGAACAGCCATCAACAAGGAGTTGGTATACCAAGGAAAATGGCAAGGGTGTGAAGACATTTTGCAGACAGTAGTAGAGGTCTCAAGGTGCAAAGAGACTAAGGATGAGAAGACAATGGAGATGAAGAGCCAAGGGAAGGCTAAACAAGGTGATTATATTCCAAGCATGGAGAAGTATGAAAATATGAGTTATTTTTGGTTTGTTATTTTGATTTTGTTGCAGGCATATGAGAATATGATGGAGATTCCTAGTGTGGGGAAGATAGCAATAATTGGTAAGAGTTATGTTGTAGAAGGAGCTTGTTATTTCTTCTTGTTTCTACTTATTGGGTTGATGACTACTAAGCCCAAAAAGAAGAAGAGAAGGAGCAAGAAGAATGGGCATGTTACAGCTCACAAAGGGATGTGGGAGCAGATGAATCAGCATATGAAGAAGGAAAGGATAGTCTTGAAGAGTTTTAGGACACAAGAGGACACAAGGTGTCTAAAAGACACATGCAAGTGCATGAAGAAGAGGAACACATTGCAAAGACATTGAGATATGTTTTCTAATGTTTATTTTGCAGGTACATAGTTTCCCATAGATTGGGAAACATTTGAAGTCAGGGAGTTTGGTGCAGGGGCACCCAACGGACATAGGAAACTACAGGGTACACCAAGATCTATGAAGGAGACCATGAAGGTACCAAGGGAAACCCATGCCTAATGAAGACATATCAAGTCAATTGATGAGGAATCATGTCTATTGAAGCCATTAAATGTAAGAAATATAATAAAGATGTCAAAATGTAATGCCTTGGCAAGAATGGGCAAATTAGCATAAATAAGGAGTCAAGAGTCATAAAGGGTCATTTAGGTGTTATTAAATGTTTCCAAGGTCATGAATAATGTAATAGGCTATTAAAGCCTCTAAATGATGTAAAATGCACTCAAAGTGCAAGATGTGGTAAAATTGTTAACATTGACAATGTAAGCCAAATGCGGCACCTTAGAGGAAATTAAGGATAAAGGTGGAGTCTTTAGGTGACTTAGGTGTCATAAAGTCATTTAGGCACAATAATAAATGTTCCCAAGATCTTAAGCGAAGAAAGTGGCAAAGGGAAACCAAATAAGTAATGACTGTCATTTAAAAGTTATAAAAAATGCTTGTTTATTGTCATGTGACAGTTATATGGGAGTTTGGTTGATAGGAGTCAGTTTTAGGGTAGTTAGAGGGCAAGAGGTCTTTAAAAAGAATGCATTTTGAATGTAAGAGATAGTGGTGGTCGAGGAGGAAGCAATTTGAAAGAAAGAAAGAATAAAATCTCTGTCATTTCAGTATTTTTTTCTGACTGTTATAACAGTGTTGTCCATTATTGTTTGATTTCAAAGTATTTACAAGTTTCTTGGCATGTAAAGTTGGTGTTTTGTAAGATTTAAGGTTGATTGAAGAATATCAACGATTTGTTAAAAGTCTCTTTAATATTGGAGTCAAATATATTGTAAAAGTTTATTGGAACAGTGCTAAATAAATTACTATCTAACATAAGCACGTGACACTCACCTTGCTATTTTGTAAACAAACAACTTGTCCACAAAAAATTATTGGCAACGAACAAGATCCTTCTCCATTAACTGATTGTCATTGGATAAAAAATGCAAAATTACCCACCACCCGCTGCCCGCTTCTAGTTCAAAATTGCAGCATGTTCAATGGGTTGGCTAA
This sequence comes from Cupressus sempervirens, assembly GCA_028749045.1. NCBI lineage: Eukaryota > Viridiplantae > Streptophyta > Pinopsida > Cupressales > Cupressaceae > Cupressus > Cupressus sempervirens. The sequence goes on along the minus strand of CM053789.1, from coordinate 637,634,390 downwards.
GATTTGGACAAGAAAAACCTTTCTACAATTTGGATTGTCCAGTGTGGTTATATGGATTGTGGAAAACATCCATCATCCATTTGCTCCGAGCTATAAGAGGATTGTAACTATTCAAATTGGTCATATGATAACAACCCCCGTAGTTTTAAAATGACACTTCATTACATCTCTTCTTTTAAACCTTCGTCGGGAATTCAAGATTAAGTGATCAAATTTTTTTAACTAAAGAATTGAAGCAAGAAGAAAGTGGCTTATCTGCATCAGTAAATGAGGATACATAAAGTTTTGATTTGTCAACATACTCCTGTATTTGACATAACAGTCCATGTTGTTCAGACATCCCCAGTGGTTTCAATAAGCCCAAAATAATGTTTATATCTGAACATAGTGGATTAAACATATTGAGATGATGTTGAATACCAATGTTGGTATTGCTAGAACATGATGAAGTAACAATTTGGGTATTTGAAACATGTGAAGGAAATGTAGAGGGGCTTGTTCTTGACATAGAAGCCCGAAGCATGTCATTGTCCAATTCAACCATGTCTGGATGTATTCTTGAGTCAGAGGAATTCATAAAATTACCATTTTGATCTATTTTAGTCTAAAATGGCATGCCTGCACCATTTTTTGAAAGTGGAGCATGCAATGTTGGTAGCTCAGCATTGAGTGTTCCCCATTTTATGTAATTGCCTATAGCTTGAAGGTTATAAGAGTTATGTATCTCAAGGAGTTGGTTTTCTACTTTTAGCTTCTTTTTTGAATTTGTTATGTTCACTTTTGAAGCTTTCAGACTTACTTCCATTGACTCATCTTTATTATCTACTGTAAAAGAAACAGGAAGATGTTGCTGAGTATTTTGCGCTATCAGCTTCAGCACATGCTTGAAACTGGCAAACTGGCTTACAGCTGAAGACAGATCTAATGAAGATGGATTGTCATCTAGACTTGTGTGATTGTCCGTAGCACATGTCCCTGTTTGTGTGGAATGACACTACACATCGAGCTCTCTCTTGTTCTTTGTCATCTCTCTCTCTACTTTACTTATGTACTTTTGGCTTAAAATAGTCCCATCTGCATGCCTTATATTTTTCAGGCATGCAAAATTCGATAATTTTGTGTTCGTGGTTGTTACCTTCAATCGCGAATTTATTTTTTCTTGCGTCTATTAGGTATAAGCCTTTCTAGAACTATTTATTTGTCCAACAAAAATTCTATATTCAGTTATGATGAAAAGTTCAGAGGAATTGATCTTTAAGGGTGAAATACAAGTAAATGTAGACTATATATGAAAAGAATCAATAAGAGAAGCTAAGTGAGAGCCCTAAATTAAAGTTCTTGAATAGGAGTTCAAATAAAGTGCTAGCAGTAAAAAGTGATAACAAATTCTATCTGAGTAACCATACTACTATATAATCATAAAAAATATGCAGCACAAAATTATAATCCATCAATGAAGTGAACCATGCAATCAATATATCAATGCATTTAACTTCTCCAAAAATAGACATGCAATAAAACTACACAATCTATTTTCTTAGAACAAATCAAGTTGCTATACATAACAAATAGAGAGTAAAGATAAAATATTGAATAAAAGCATCATAAGGTCTGACCCAATTATAACTCATAGAAAGACAAAAACAGTTGGTTCATAGGCAATACCTACCTCAAGCCTGAAAGCTATGTTTGGATATCTTTCCCTGCTATATGGTGTCCATGTGCACAAATGTCAGCACAAATACTGTCAAATACATTTACCAGATGTAATGAATCATATTTGCAGTATTGTCAAAGGCAAATTGATTAATTGAATTTTCCAGACATAAAAGAAACATTAGAAAACTCATAAGATAAGTATAGTGCATAAGAGTACTCTAAAATAAATGCATAAGAATATCAATAATCTTCCAAAAAAAGAAACTGTGACCATACCTCCCTCATAACTCTGATTCAGTCAAAAATGAATGAGAGTTTCTTTTAAATATCTAACCATCATCAAATCATATAATAAAAAATGTAGATTGACATATACTTTTCAAGAATAAATCATATTTGATGATTAATCTTACTGTTGTTTCTAAAAGAATGCAATCAACAATTATCCTCATGTCAACCAAACCTTTCAACAGTCTTTTTCATAAAGTATCTTCTTCATTGATCAATTTTCATGTGCACACATAATTCTTCTTTCATGACTCAATCTTATTGTTTTGTCTGAGTTGTTCAATACAATTCAATTCTTAATCTACTCTTGCATTATATCTTTCAACATGCTCTTCTTTTTAAAGAAAAATGAAATCTGCATCATAGAAAAATGTGAGCCATCTTTCTTGTTTCAATCAATATTATCACCTCTTATTATTTTGTGCCAATGTATGAAGCTTCCTCTATATAATCCCAATCTTTACCATGCCTTTTTCTTCTTTTACTTTCAAATCAGTTATGAAAACCAAATTCTTTTAAAACCGATAACTATCTTTTTTTAAAAAAACTTGGCAAAGATCTTTATGACATAATAAATCCGTTTTCCTTGAAATAACATTCTTCAATCATTGTAAACAGGTTTTCTTAGACAAGTGTTTGAAGTGAACTAAGTAAAGATTAGTTGAAATTGTTGAACCATACTTCATCATTTCTCATTAAATTGATTGTGCTTGTCCAGCTAACCAAGCATAACAGAGTTAGAAGTAGTTACTTCTGACCCTGAAGCTGTATGATATGGATAGAGAGACCTAATATATTTTCTTAAAATTTCTATAAAAACCTTTGCCACAGACCCATCAAAAAGGGTTTGGATATAAATTCAATTTGAACTGTTGAAAAATTGTGATTCTTGGTTAAGATTAAAGTACATTTCCTTCATTTGTTCTATCTTCAAATGGTTATGTTAAGAGTGAGAAAAGTGATTCCCTATATGGATGTGTATGCACATTTTTCTTATTTTTTGTGATAGACAATGCCAGTCTTGGTACAAAGAGAATGAGTTGTTATTTTTAATCAAGTTTGTTTCAAGATACTCCACAAATAATCAAATACACATGTCATTGGTTTTGGTAAAATAAATGCTTGAAATAAAGATAGCATTTGAATATGCAACAATAAGTAATAAAGAACAAATGAGGGACTTCATAAGAGAACTTAGCATCCACACACAATATAAAGGAAGTTGCATTGGACATAAAGGTTCTTTTTTGATTGCTAAAAGATAAAACATATGAAGATTGCCATGTAAATTAAAGGTCTATTATTTCTTAGAAACTAGGACATAAGTCATGGAATTATAAAAAGATAGGGTGCATGGTCGAGTAGCTGGCAAGTAAAAGCTGGGGCAGGTCAACAATGGGCTACAGAGTCAGGCTTGATATGCAACAAATTAGTCAAGCTCCAAAATTTGAAATTAAATTTCACTTAAATTTTAGGTTTTTTTTTATAGGTTTTAGTGTGGACAATTATAGATATAAACATCATAGAATGATAGAAGATGTTTTATCTGATCTTTAGATTGCTGCCACAATGATACTCTATAATGCTATTAAACAAGAAACTCCTCATGCACTTGACATCTAAAAATCAATTATTCTATTATTTTCTGGTTAGCCTTCTGATAAAACTAGTATGTCATTCAGTCACTTTGGATGTGACATTCTGACTCCACTTTTAAGTTGATTAAATTGAACTCAAAGCCACCCTAGATAGAAATTTTGTCCAAATGGGCAATTAATTAGCTAGTAATAGAAATGGAACCATTATTTCATGTTGAAAAAACATCAAACAAACGTAAGGGTTTGAAGGAAAATTGCATAAAGTGATCTGCCAAAATAGCTCCCAAAAAATGATTGCATATCTCATTCTAAACACCTTTATTGTTATCTCTTTTTGTGATCATGAAAGCATTGATAGAGAGTTTAAGTTGGACAATCATATCATTAAAATGCGAAATAGATATTAGAGACCCTAGATATAAATTTTATCCAAATGAAAAGAAAAGAAGTCAAAAGAAACTTATTCAAATCTTATCTTAAAAAAATAGAATCATATACAATCTGTAATGACAATTATAATAATATATTTTAAATGAGCGCAATGATATTCTACATGGAACAAGCATGGCTACCGTTAGGTCCTTTTCCCAAAAACTAGAAGTACTCTCTAGTAATTTGATTCCAATTTTAGTTCATGTGAAAACGTTACATTCTAAAATGGATGATGCTTTTGTTTGAAGAGAAAAAATTGCAGCCATGGTGGGATAAAATAGTAAATGTGGGACATGGAGATCTGAAAACCCTAATCAAGTCAATGAGGAGCGATGATTCTTTATTCATGATATGCCATCACCAAAAATTAAGTGGACAATCCAAAGATGGTAGGAGAAAGAGGAGGGAGGGGTTATATCAAGGGCATATGGACTCTCCATAAGGCTCTGCTGTTGTTTAATGCCAAGAAGCTCGATGACGAGAAAAGAATGAGAGGCAGGCATAAGGAGAGGGCATATTGATCTTTATATAAACCTTCAATCACCTTAGGATCTTGAGTAAGGTTGTAATCAGAAGATGAAGTTGCATAAACCTGTTTAAATACATTTTTACATATTCTAAAGGAATTATTCATAGAGTTTACAAATTTGTTAACTTTCCACCACGTGTTGAAAAAAATATTACCTTGTCAACATGTGTGCTCAAATGCATCCATATGGCACAACTCCATTCCATAAATGGTAAGCCATTAGTACCTGCATTCTTCTTTTTTTGATCAGATACAAGCAACTCTTGCTTTATTTAATTTGGATTATGTACAACACAAAGAAAACCAATATGTAATAGCAAATTTTAATAGAGAAATGAACTATATAAACTTATAAAGCTCATAATAATAAAAGGCCATAAACAAGAGCTAAATTCTGAGTAGACAAACTTTGAACACATGAAGCGTACCTAATTGATCAAAATCAAATCACTACCAAGCCTTTTAACCACTCCTTAATAGCACTTTCTCTATCACCAAGTTTGCAGCAGGGTTTTTGTTTATTTTTGGATTTAACATTAATATAAGATCTCCATCCAGAAATTTTTTCAAAGCCTGAAAGATTTATGCGTGAAGTGATCAAAAACTCAAAATTTGTCATGAGAAATAGAGCCCCAACACTAATAGTTTATACATCTGCTAAAATCATAACAACCCTGTTCAAGGAAAATCATCCTTTAATTCAATATGGTTCACAAGAAAAGAATTAGTTTATACAATTAAGATGAAAAACATTAGTAAGGGACATTGATTACGAGCACAACAAATATATTATTCACAGAAATGGTAGTGAAACTGACATTTGTATTTGTGCCAAGTACAATTAATTATGTCATGTATCACCACATGGGTACCATATGCAAAAGAAACATTAAAAGCCATCATAAAATACTACCTTTGATCAGTCTCTGAAACATAACAATCTTAGATGATGGAACTTCAACATCCCTAGAAAATAATTCACATAAGATGTTAGCTAGCTCTAAACTTCAGTTCAGGCAATTCCTAGACAACATTTAATATTTCTTGCAAAGCATTCAAAATTCAAAACTATTATACAAGAAAATCTCAATCAAAACTCTGTGACCTCTAGCATCCCTCTTGTCCATACAAATGTGGAAGTTTTCATCAATGCATGGGCATTCATCACCATCTCCAAGCTTTATCTCTAAGACCTATTTAATTCTCTGTCTTAAATGATGAAATATATAAGCATTTATATATTAAGATTTTAAAGTTTTAAATGCCAATAAACTTCAATAGAATACATATTTTATAAGCTTTATTTCTCAACATGTTTTATGGGAAACTAGAATTTGGCGGCTAGCGATGCAGAGTGTATGTTTAGCGACTGAAAATATAAGACTCTTATTATTAAATAATTTTATTTTTTTTGTGAAAATTCTTTCCAAAGAGATGAGCCAAGTCTAAGCCCAAGGAATCACCAAATTTTAATGTCTAATGCCTACACCTTAGATCAAGTAGATTGAGCCTTGGAAACTTTTCCAGAGCTGAAATCATTTCCAAAAAGTTTTAGAGAAGTCATAATGAGTAGTCTCATTACAAAGTTTTAGAGAAGTCATAATTGACAGTCTTATTACTACCAACAGAAGACACGAAAAGGTGTGGTAACAGCCATCAAAAGTAGGTGAACAATACGGAGGGCCCTAAAATGACTGAGAGAATGGATCTGTAATCAAAAGGCCAAAATGGATTTTTTAGCCAAGGTACCCACTCCTCTATTAATTATTTTTTAGTGGTTTCAAATATTTCCACACACATAGACTCAAATGTATGCACTCTTTGCTGACTGGTATTGTATTGTTATAGAGTATACTACTAATTTGGGTACAAATAGTACAATAAAACCACATTGGATGACATTCCATCAGTCATCAAATAATGATGTTGCAGTCCCCACTAATCCAATCATGTCTTCACAATCTAATCCAACGAAGAAAGAGGTGGTAGATCTACTTGGTCCTTAGTATCCTCCTATTTAGACTGATCCAAACTATCATAGAATTGGTTTGGTGATATTGTAAAGCCAGTACCCTTCTTGTGAACATTCTGAGTCTCAGCTATGTGAACGATTGCCAAATTTTTCCTAGGCAACATATGATCCTTCAACAAGCTTTTATACTCCAATAATGAGACCTAGTTCTGATGGAGATATTAGTTTCTGTACATTTCTTGGATCTATTGCTGCTACCAAGTATAATGGGAATCTAAGAATTTTATCTAGTTAGAATGGGTCATCATCACAAGAGTGTGGAAACTCTTTGGTACTCTCCAATGTAGGTCCCCAGCTTTAGCAACCCAAACAACTAGAATTGTGCAAATAACAATACCATTGGCATAGTATACCATGCTTCTCTTTCATCAACCTGCTAGTATACATATTCAACACTATCCTCCTAGCTATATTTTATACCATCCATATATTCCATATGTGTATGTGCCATCCTAAAAATGCACAATTTAGGAGGCAATAGTGGTTTTACATAGCTTCCTATTGGTAGGTCATATCCACCAGTAGCTACTAGTGTAAAATTCTCTATGTCATCATAGTATAAGCCAGGGATGGCTATTGGGAACTCTCCCCATATTGGCATTCTTGCAAGTTATGGTAACTATACCACAACACCATTAGGATATAGTGAAAGTCTTACTGCAACTGTAGGAAATGTATCATTTTTTGATGATATTGGAGGATCCTATTATAAAGAAAATAATTTGTATATTGCTGGTCAGCAGGCTGAAGAATTTGGACTATGGTTTCCTCAATAGCCTCGAGATCTTTTAGAGGTGCAAGAAAATTCATATTACAACATGCAAAAAATTCCCCACAGTCAAGATGTATAGCTTTGACTAGCATGCTATAAATCACCAAATTGCTATAATGCAAAGTGAGCTGAGTTGTGTTGAGCAGTCATACTTTCTAGAAGTTTTATGTTATAAGAAATATGTCTTTTGAAATTTTCAAAAAAATGTATTTTGTTTTCTTTCTAATCAAACCCTTATAAGGCTAATGTGGTTGTTTGATATTTGGCTATCTACCACTATTTTTTGAGCCATAGGTCTGGAGTATGTAGTGCATTCGTAAGAAAGTAATATTTGATGACATTCACTAATTTTAATAGCTCTGCCCTATTATCTACTGCTTTTCCTAGAACAAGGAAAGTTGTTATTTTATAATAATATACGAAGAGCATTTAAATTACTTATTTCTTCGTTAGTTACTAACTCTTCTGTAGGTTGTCATCCAATTTCCAATATCAGCAAAGATTTTTCAATTCCTACCATAATGGCATATGGTTAAAACAGTCCATCTTCAAATTAATTGACCTTTCTAATGTCCATCTCCAACCCACTATGGCAATATAATTTAATTGAATTAGTCTTAATAATTTCCAATCTTGTACAACTAAGACCCCAATGAAACATTTCATCTTGAAAACCTATCATAAGCTTGACCAACCACGTAATAGAGCATTTACGATTCCAGTGGATCTTGGGCTTAATAAAGCTAAATGAAAAATGTATAATACTTATAAAAAAATTGTATTATGAATAAATCTATTGCAACCACATATATTTTTAAAGCAAAAATAGTAGACTTCTACTATAGGGGAAGACCAAGAATGAATTGATTTTCCAAACCAATTTGTTTTGCAGCTAGGTTTGCAAAAAAAATGGTGGCTTGCAAAATAAAAGTTCTGAATAATGGTTTAGAAATAGAATAATATTTAACTGACCTCTTCTAAGAAGATTAAAAAAATGAACCTTGACAACCTGAGACAAACTATGTAACCAATAGAAGAGCCAAAGACAACAAACAAAACATCATGGATACATAACAAGTTTGCAAACATATGAAGTGTAAAAGCCTTTATACAACTCTATTGATCAGGTTATTCATAGATATTACTAGCTATCTCAAACACAAAGAACATTCAACCTTGCCAAATGGAAGCAACTCAAAGAACTTTCATTGTATACAAGAAAAATTGCAAAAATTAATTTAATTGCTATGTAAAGTCCTATTTGTATAATAGATAGTATTGTTTTCCTGCAGTGTACATCTTCAGACTACTACTTAGTTGAGTGAAAGAAGTTTGTAGTCTGATATTAGATAATTCATAGCAAAACTTTCCTTTTCAATCATTTTGAAGGCATTATGCGTCCAAGCATAGAAGTATAAGCTCAAAGTTTGTGCTTGATCTTCATCCACTATTTCTATTGCCTTTCTTACTAGAGGATACCCATTAATGGTAAAAATAAAATCTTTAGCTTACCAGTGGGTTTGTTGTAGTATTTGGGCTGTGAGCTAGCTACTGAAGCAATCTCCCCAGTAATTTCTCAACCATTATTATGTTGCCTTTCGTAGATGCCAAGTGCAAAGGTGTTCTTCCCTCACAATCAATTGCAAAAACTAAGTCCACGGAGGATGATTTGAGTAAAATATCCACAACTAGGTGCCCATTAATTCCTTTTGCTATTAAATGTAAAGAGTTTTGGTTCAACTTATCCAGGGTAACTGCTTTTAACTTCTAGGTCTCGATACAATCATTGCATGAATCAGCTTGTCGAATAAGTGCTGCCCAGTGAAGAAAGGTTCTTCCCCATTTATCCCTTCTGTTAACTTTGTACCATTCCATATATGCTTCACCAACCATTCAGGAGATTTCTCCATTTTTTGATTTGGCTGCATAATCAAAGAGGGTTTTTCCATGTTCATCTTGTAGAAGCCCGCCCTTTAATAAATTTACCATATTCTATAGACACTTCTGGTTTCCTTTGAGGATGGCCTTTCATGCAATCTTCAAACAAACATCTTTACCATTTTCATTCATGAAATCTTTCAAATCCCTTTGTTCTAGCGTTCATCACCTGTATCTTGCATAACAAATGTGATGCCCTGCATGCCATGAATATATTCAAAGGGCCCATCAAAAGGAATTATAGTTTAGGATAGAGTCACTGATCCTGCAGCACAAAAATGTGACAAGCTTTTGCCCCAATCCCTACAAACTGCTCTCATCCAGTCTGTAGGCAAACAAAGACACAACATGAGCTCCTTGTGAACACCCACAACATCTTGAGCATCTGGCATGTGGAGTAACTACATCACGGTATGCTGCGATGGAATTCAAGTGTGGAGATTCCAAATATTTTAGGAAAACTCAAGGAAACCCCTACACCATGCTCCAGGTCGAGCTCCTTCCCACCCGCTCCATGGACATTAATGAAATTGAAAATGAATTTTGATTTTGAAGTTAAGCCCGTGTTGGTCAAAATTTTGACCAACATGGGCTTAGATATAAGAAAAATAAATTTTTTCCTTTTATAATCTGACCAACATTTACCTTTTCAATTGATGGTCGAAAATTGAGGTAAAATGTAGTAGTGTATTGACTATCAAAGGTTATCCTCACATTACTATAAAAGGTAAATCTATGGAGTCTTTAGAGTCTTTTCATGACCAAGGTTTCTACTTCATTTCCACCTTCTCAATCCATTCTTCCTTGTCCACCCCATCTTTCTAGCAAGGAGTATGATTTGATAAACCAATTGCAAAATACCCCTACTAGGATTTATTTATGGGAGTTTCTTAAAAATTCACCTACCTACGATGAAGCCTTAAAAAAAGCTCTAGCAACTCTTTTCACTACACCTCCTAATCAAGAGAACATCAATAACTTCTTACAATGCATGCATATTACCTTGAGTGTTCCTAACATTATATTTACTCAAAATGATTTACCTTCTAAAGAAGTTCAAAATCAATATGATGCTCTTATGGTGGCTGCTACTATCAATAAAAGTATTATTCGTAGGACCTTGATTGATAATGGATCTAAGCTTAATGTTTGTAGCATGAACATGATCAAATCAATTAAAGCTAATCTTTCAACCATTCAACCTGACAATGTTCCTATATGTGGATTTGATAACATTGCTAAGAACACTTTGGGAATCATTACCTTAACTATCAAAGTAGGTCTAGTAATCCTGAATACAGCTATTCATGTTATTCTTGGACCTCTAAATTATAACCTTCTTTTGAGTAGACCTTGGTTGCATGAGATGCATGCTATTCCTTCCACCCTTCACCGTAAAGTTGAGTTTATACATAACAATAGGATCACTAGTACAAAAAGAGCAATATGTGACTGAAAAAACTACCAAAAATTGTATATAAGTGACTAAACTTAGTCATGTGACAATTAGTAGTTAATATCTAGTCATTTATAAAGCTACTAAATTTACTAATAAGCGATCTTAGTCACTTATTTGGTTAGTAATTTTGATCATTGATTTAGTCATATATTTAGTAGTATACTTAATCAGATATTTAGTCATATATTTGATAGTTGATTAAGTCACATATTTGTGGTATATTTATTAGCCTATTTAATCATATATTTGGTTACATGTTTAGTATATTTACTCATGTATTTGGTAGTGTATTTAGTATCATATTTGATCACATATTTAGTGTCATATTTAGTAGCATATTTAATCAAATATTTGGTAGTGTATTTTCTCGTAATAGGGTACATTGGAATCAAACCACCATCCTCCTACTTGTAAAGTAGGTGCTTGACCATTGAGCTAGCACCCCTTTTGTAATGCATAATAAATTATTATCTGTTTCTTTTCATTCTCAATATAGCACCCAAAAAGGTTATGGCCCAATATTTCTTGAAATGCGAGTAGCAAGAAAACATCCAATCACTATACCTCTAATGTCACCTACGCCAGTCTTGTACAAATGAATTGAAACTACATACAAATATAACAATGGTTTTTAATATCTATATGATTAAAATCAATTTTAATAGAACCTCTCTTGCATCTATCACATGATAAGATAATTATGATTGATATGAACATTTCTTTTAGACTCCCTAAAGCCCCATGATGAGATAGAAGACCTCTATTTAGTATTATCAACTTGACTAATTAACTACTATCATAAATTGACCTCAATAATAATCCTAGAAGATTTTCAAAAAATAGCATACAAGAAGTAAGTTATTAGCTCCTTACAAAACATAAGAATAATGTGAAATGAGGTACAACTAAAGACATTAGCAACATTAAGAACAAAAATATAAAAAATCATACAAGAAATATTTCCCCATCATGTGTACACTTCAAGATTATAAGAAATGTAGTATTAAGAGCATGTAGTACACTTGCAACTTGACCCCCTTTTCCAAATTCAACATTAGGATCAAAACTAAGCAACATTGGCATTATACACCCACATAGTGCTGGCCTTTTCTTCACAATAGTTGCAAGAATGAGAAGAAAATAATTTGTTAGATAAAATGAAGAATTTATAAAAACACCAATGATAAATACATTATATACATGATTTGATGAAGGATCCCACATATAAAAAATAAGTTAAAATTAAATCTCAGTTTTAATGGCAACAATTACCCATTTATATCAATTAAGATCAGCTACTTAGTTTCAAGGATTAGGAAACCCAATGTGTATAATCAATTTACCAATTCCATTTAATAATATACATTCTAAAGTATAAACCTTTCTATGGGTATGATTTTTTTCCAACTCAATCTAGTATTATGAAAATCATAAATCAAGTTTGGAAGATAGGTTTTGTATTATATGCATAGAAGCATTGTAGTAAAAGCTTATGGATTTAGTATAGAAGTTGGTAAGAATTATGGGCTTATTTATCAATGTCATATACAAGGAATTAAGCATAATAATTTTATTAACCAATCAAGATGTTGTAATAGTATGCCAAAGGTTCAATACAACAAGAAGACTTCTTTGTGCCTATTTCAATAAGATAAAATGTAATTTTTTTTTTAAATTTAGGGGTGTACTTTCCTATGGAAATGTCACTATGGTCCACATGAATACTATAGAATCAATACTAGGATGTAGACAAACCTCTTAGAGATTCTCTATGAGAGTATGCGACTAGCTCTCATAAGAACAAAGCACAACGATAATGAAATTGTATAATGGAAGCATCTTTGCACCTTTAATTACCTCAATGTTGGCACTTTCTTTAAGAAGTACAAGAAGTCATTTTCCACAAGTTTCTCTTTTTTCCCTACAGGCTGAGGAGAAAATTAAAATTAAGGAATCATATCCAAACCCCATAGTAAATACAATCTATGTCTCAAGGTTCAAGTTCTAGTTCTAGTTCAACAACAATAATTTTGTATGGTTGGTGGATTGTACATTATGAAAATGACATTTCTTTCCAACTATGACTTAACTTGCATTCAACATGACAACAAATAAAACATGCTAACTTTGCCTATGGAAATCCCTATATACTAAACAAGTTTAATGTATGAAGTAAGATAATATTTGATGTGGTGTTGGCAGTGAATTTGAAGAGATTTGCAAGAAAGGAAATATATCATGTGGATTTAAATAATTATGATGCATCATTGGCCTATAAATTTCTTAGACTTGAAATTTGAAGGGGTTGAGTTGTAGCACCTATCACAAAGGTGTGAACATCTCATAGACCAAATGAGCATTGAAGTTTTGTACATTAAAAAAAGGCCAAATCTTAGGTCGTGACTCACCAAGACTCGATAAGTCTAGGAAAGTCTCAAAGGCCAAGTCTCCCAGGCTTAACCAACCTATCTTACCTTCATCTTGCCAAGTCTTGGTGAGTCTAAGAGAGTCTTATTTCTTTGGTTCAAATTATAGGCCAAGATAACAAAAGTTCTTAAGCACTCTATTAGACACTTGAAAATGTAAATGTTTTACAATAGCCTTTCTTGTTGCTTATTTTGTTTGAAAATAAGCTGAATGAAGAAAACACATTTGTAGACTTAAAATCATAAAAGATAAGATTATTGTTTAGCAATGAATATCTGTATCCACATATTGCTAAGATATTGAACATAGTTTGTGCTCGAAAAGGACCTCTTTGATAGAAGAAGTCTATGCACCAAATAATGATGTAATGAAGCGTTATAATCAAAATTTATCACATACTAGTTGATATCAACAATGACCAAAGAGCTTTGAAGCATTATAACACCAAGAGATTGTAATTGCTATAACAAAAGCCCTAAATTCTCACTAGCTTCAAGACCTAGAATTGCTTGATCAAGAAATGGATGTTCTCTAGCTAAGCATGGTAAATTTGAACTTCTATCCTTTCCTTCTTTTAAATAAAAAAAGGTTATCTCTATACAACATTGAATTCATAAGAGGCTTTGCATACATGAATCTCATAACAAGAAATGATAAGAGAATAAGGTAAAAAAAACCAATAATTTCAAAAGGTCGAATAAGACTTGTGTGTTTTTTTCTATGATTATAATTCATATGAAAATAGCATCAATATTTTGTTGGGTCAAAGGAGGCTGAGAACCATTTGAATCATATATAAATACTAAAAATTATTATTTACACATATTTTACTACTAGCAATTTTACTCCATCTAATCTAGGTGGTAGAAGATACATTACAAGCAAGCAGATAATAAAAGAACAAACAATGTACTTGCACAAAGAAATTCAAAGAAAAAAAATTTACTTGCAAGAAAGGCAAAAGGGTATACTACATCCTTAAATTTCACCATCTATAACCATAAGTCCTCAACCCATTTGTCCAATTTTCCTAAATAACTCACCTATATTATCCAACACATTTGTTATTGTAAAATAATAGCACACAATTTGAATATAAGAGATCTTAGCAAGCTGGAGTCCCTACCTTTTGAAATCACAATCTTTTGAATCATAATACAACTTGTAGTTGTTAAGTGTTAATTTTTTTGAATAAATATTAGTTAGAATTATAAAAATTTGAAGAGTATTTTAAATATGCATAAGTGAGGATTAAAATATAGACCATTGGGAATTATAAATTTTACTAGAGGTTCATAAAATAGTGTAAAGGTTTATAACTTCAGGAAAATAAATTATTTAAAATGAACGGCCACAAAGCACCAACTACTAAAAATTAGTAGTCAAAAACTTTTAAAATTATGGTAAAAGGATATAGTAGTAACATATGATAACTTTAAAGATTACAAAGAATCAATCTCAAAGCTAAAAAATACACTAGAAGGCAATATTTCAATCTCAAGCCCCTCTTTGCTGAGTGTAGGTAATCTCTATTAGGAAAATGGTAGATATTAATTCATTTATTTTTATTTGGTTCCCCCAAATAGGTCACCTTTTCCATGAATGAAAGCCTAACAATAGTCCAAACCCATGAGCACATTAGCATAGAAGTGTTTAAAGTTCCACCAACTTAATGGATGCAGGAATTGAAGCTCTAGTTGGACAACTTCACAATTTTAGAATTATGAATGTTTCAACACATTATTTTTTTACCTAATGTGACTCTATTTTCCCTTTTCCTAGGATTGCTGCATTATTGGTTTGTAGTATCTTGGTCTTTTAATGTAAAGATATATATGAACCAGAATCCATGGTATACATTTTCCCTTCTTTTATTGTTTAGGACAACACTCTACTCACTAACCTTGTTCATGTTTGAAGCATAACATTTTGATCTATTACCCATCATATGTAATGAAGGTGTGAATTCCCTTTCATGTGGTTTTTATTTCATTAATTTTCATTGAAGAATTAGTGAGTTATTTGAGCTTTTGATTAGAATGTTAACCCTCATCTAGGATAAACAAAGAGCAATAAAAATGTAGTTCTAAGTTGTTTCACATGCACCAAAGCCCCATATCTGATCAAATAAGTGGAGGAATAATGCGCTTCATATATTTGATGTGTGCAAAAGATCATGAGAACTATGGCACATGAATCAGATTGAAAGATTGTGGTAATTGTTGTCTTAATCAAGGAAAGGACAGTAGTATGTAAGTTTTTTTATTTATTTGTGCACAAAAGATATTTGGATGTAAAGTGAGGGATTAGGAAATGTTTCCAATTGTTTTGGATATGGGTGGGGGTGGAAAGGAGGAGGAGGGAACTTACTTGAATTCACAAACATATCATTCAACATTATCTGATAGTAGCTAAAAAGATTTATGTGAATAGTTACAAGAAAACTCCATCATAGGAACATGGGCCACATCTTGTCATAATACTCCCTATTTCTAGTGGTTACATTTATATATGATAAAACCATTATTTTAATCATATGGTCATCTTTCTCTTCATAAAAGTACTTGTGCCCCCAGATCTTGAAGTAAATATGCTTACTGTTGATTTCCTATTGTAGTCAACTTTGGATGCATTTATAGTGGGTAGAATGAGGTTGGTTTGAAATCATTTATAGTGGGGATGAAAGTATTTTGAATTAATAATATTTTAGTTTTTTAATGACTTTATTTGGTTTCCTATAGTTAAAGACATCTCCAGTTCAAACAAACTGGTCAAAACTTCAAGGTATCAATAATGGGAAGATGTAGATATCTTGTTTCTTTAACACTCAATAAGTCCTTGTCCCTTTCCATTAGGAGGTAGACGTAATGTATACTATTATTAAAAATGTGCAAGAATCCATGCAACATTTGGCACATGGGTTAGAGGCATGGAAGTAATTATTGTAGTCATAGAAATAAGGGTTTTACTGTGCAGACCAGATAAAAGAGGCTTTGTTCATAGGGGATGATTGGAATCTTTCCCAAGGATTTAAAAGGGATGGAAAATGTATAAATGAATGAAAACTATTGACACAAAGTTTGAAGATATGAGTGGACTATGACCATTTACACTCACAGTGAAGGGTTTACTATCACAAGTTGGTTATGGATATTGTTCATTATAGAGGGTGAACAATGGTCTTGAAGACCTCAAGAATGGTGTAAGGAATATGGAGAGAGACATGTGAAAACTTGGAAGAGATTAGATCAACCAAGTATATGGGTTGATGCAAAGGAGTTGCAAATTGGGAGTACACTGATATGATTGAGTATATTATTTGTTAAGTTGGATTATTTTTTATTACATAGAAGATTGTGAGTAATTCCTATCATTTAACTCTTTAAGTAACTTCATTCTCTATGAGTATATACATGAATACTTATTTTAATGTTGGTATATACTCTAAGAAGTTTGTATATTCAAAGAAAAGAATCTAGGAACAAAAAAGCAATACCAGAATGCATATTCCACTTTTCAAGTGACTACAGGACTATGTGTTTCTTTTCAAAAAATTGATATACTAAAGTATTTAGTAACATTTTTGTAATCAAAGTCTTGCAAATAGCAAGTAATATTCCTGTGGTTCACCAAAGTCTAAAACTCACTAAAAATAGAATGGTGTCCATGTTTAAGAAAATAGGAATCTCACATGTACTTTACTGTAATTTTTTTAGCTTTAGATCTTTGACTAATGATGCTCTAATATTTCATATTTATAGGGAAAAATATCAAGATTCCCCTCTATCCCTCCTTAGGTGCATGCATATCTAATTTGGATATGTATCTGGTACAACCTGGATACACATTGAATATTGTATCCATGTGTAGCCTTCCAACAATGCACAATACTACGGATTTGATTTTAAAACAAAATTGATGTAAATTTGTGAAAATTTAATTTTTTCAAATTTCATTCATGCAAATTTTTTCATATTAAAAAAACTAGACCAAATGAGAAAGAAAAATAAAATGTTTTTATGTTTGAGCAACCCATTCTTTTCATTTATCTTCCAATGCAACTCTACTATTTTTGCAGATTGTAAACTATTTAAATTTACTTATGATTATTCATATAGCATTTATGATTTATGTATCTATATTGTTTTTTAAATAGTAAATGTTGATGAGAGCCACTTGCAACCCATTTAATACCATATTTTAATCCATCTCACACACTTTCCTACTTACTTCCCTATTCCATTTCTATCCCATTTCATTCCATTTTACCATTATAACATTGCATACAATTTAATATAAATAAGTAGTATTCAATAATTTTTTGGGATTAAATTTTGGAGAATTCATTATTGATTGCTTATACTAGTATGTTCATATGTGAGTAGATCTTCCTATCGCCTATAGATCTTCCTATCACATCTGAGACATCAATTATTGTGGATAATGTTGGCTTACAACTTATTCATGTTATTATTTAAAAACATTATTGTGGTTTTCATGGTGGCTTTACCTCTTCCAAATGAACCATGTTGAAATGCATATTTATCAACTTGAAAAAGAATTGTCTTCTCCATCGTAGATTTTATACATTGAGAGAACATCCACAGTGAATTACATGCCAGCAAATGGAAACAAATGTGGTCAACCATGAACCTGTTTTTCTACCATGAATAGTATACAATGGATGTATAAAAACAAAAGAAATATCTCAGTTGAATTCTTACATGGACAACAAAGAATCCAATCAAGTAGTTGCTAAGAAGTTGAGATTGTATAGTCTCACATTAAAATAAGAACCACTAAACTCCAAACTATTTCCAGTCTATATTATTTGCAAATAATTTTGGTTGAGGACAATGTTGCTTGTTGGAAATGGTTAAAATATGTTAGCTATTCTTGGCATTAGATTGCTTTTTTTATTATATAGCAGCTACTATCTGTATCGTTTATATCACCCAAATAGCTATATAACTATTAGAGCCGCATATATATAAGTAGTAGGAGATAGAATGTAGGGTGTACAATCTTATAAAAATGCAGATTTCTATAGAAAGGAGGTAGGTTTAAATAGATATTTTTTGGCAAGGAGAAACTATTGTACGCAAGTTGGAATGAAATTATTTTTAAATAAATAAAAGCAGTAGATTTTGGCATGGTTATAGTAGTGTAGAGTTTGTCTTCTCTATTCATCATGCAAACTGAGGAGTTTGGGCCCGCTCTTTGGTAAAGCACGATGACTATTTTATTTAGTGTAGTTTATTTGTTATATAGTGTTAATAATTTTACTACGTATTCATGTCTTTTGATAAATTAGATGTTTAGGTTTTCATCATTTTATTGATTTCTAGATTAGTTGATTTGTATTCCACATTAGTTAATACTTTAAATTATTATTGATATTATCTTATTACAAATTGATGTTTTTGAGTTTACTTTGTTTTTGCTGTTCCTATCACCAGGAAGTGACTATTCTTATCATTGGGATTTACTTGGCTTTCGTAGATTCAATTTTGCGTGTTGTAGATGCATTATAAACTCTCATCTCACAACTATCATTCCTTGATGGCATACTACTTGGACACCTTTCACAAGCTTGCACTCTCGGATTGACACATATAGACTAGCCAAACTTCATCATAAAGTTGTTAATTCTTTTGTTATTATTTGCCCCAGTATTGGCCTATCAAATGTCTCTTCTAATAACTTACAAAAATATGTTAAATATTGTTGAAAATATAGAAATAGTAACTGAGAGGAGGGGGAGGGGGGTGTGAGTCAGTTACCACTACAATAAATCTCAGATCCCTTAGATGTCAATAATAAAATTTAGACTAAGAAAATTGATTACTGCTACTACTTGGTAAACAAATAGAAATTGCTGCAACTTGGTAAATGCAGAGTGAATTACTTTTAGTGGGTCTTAAAATATTATCAAAGGTTTACTTTTAGTGAATTACTATGCAGACCAGATAAAAGAGGCTTTGTTCATAGGGGATGATTGGAATCTTTCCCAAGGATTTAAAAGGGATGGAAAATGGATAAATGAATGAAAACTATTGACACAAAGTTTGAAGATATGAGTGGACTATGACCATTGACACTCACAGTGAAGGGTTTACTATCACAAGTTGGTTATGGATATTGTTCATTATAGAGGGTGAACAATGGTCTTGAAGACCTCAAGAATGGTGTAAGGAATATGGAGAGAGACATGTGAAAACTTGGAAGAGATTAGATCAACCAAGTATATGGGTTGATGCAAAGGAGTTGCAAACTGGGAGTACACTGATATGATTGAGTATATTATTTGTTAAGTTGGATTATTTTTTATTACATAGAAGATTGTGAGTAATTCCTATCATTTAACTCTTTAAGTAACTTCATTCTCTATGAGTATATACATGAATACTTATTTTAATGTTGGTATATACTCTAAGAAGTTTGTATATTCAAAGAAAAGAATCTAGGAACAAAAAAGCAATACCAGAATGCATATTCCACTTTTCAAGTGACTACAAGACTATGTGTTTCTTTTCAAAAAATTGATATACTAAAGTATTTAGTAACATTTTTGTAATCAAAGTCTTGCAAATAGTAAGTAATATTCCTGTGGTTCACCAAAGTCTAAAACTCACTAAAAATAGAATGGTGTCCATGTTTAAGAAAATAGGAATCTCACATGTACTTTACTGTAAATTTTTTAGCTTTAGATCTTTGACTAATGATGCTCTAATATTTTATATTTATAGGGAAAAATATCAAGATTCCCCTCTATCCCTCCTTAGGTGCATGCATATCTAATTTGGATATGTATCTGGTACAACCTGGATACACATTGAATATTGTATCCATGTGTAGCCTTCCAACAATGCACAATACTACGGATTTGATTTTAAAACAAAATTGATGTAAATTTGTGAAAATTTAATTTTTTCAAATTTCATTCATGCAAATTTTTTCATATTAAAAAAACTAGACCAAATGAGAAAGAAAAATAAAATGTTTTTATGTTTGAGCAACCCATTCTT
The DNA here is from genome assembly GCA_028749045.1 of Cupressus sempervirens. Classification (NCBI taxonomy): domain Eukaryota; kingdom Viridiplantae; phylum Streptophyta; class Pinopsida; order Cupressales; family Cupressaceae; genus Cupressus; species Cupressus sempervirens. The sequence goes on along the minus strand of CM053789.1, from coordinate 637,614,228 downwards.
TTCGTTTATCTTCCAATGCAACTCTACTATTTTTGCAGATTGTAAACTATTTAAATTTACTTATGATTATTCATATAGCATTTATGATTTATGTATCTATATTGTTTTTTAAATAGTAAATGTTGATGAGAGCCATTTGCAACCCATTTAATACCATATTTTAATCCATCTCACACACTTTCCTACTTACTTCCCTATTCCATTTCTATCCCATTTCATTCCATTTTACCATTATAACATTGCATACAATTTAATATAAATAAGTAGTATTCAATAATTTTTTGGGATTAAATTTTGGAGAATTCATTATTGATTGCTTATACTAGTATGTTCATATGTGAGTAGATCTTCCTATCGCCTATAGATCTTCCTATCACATCTGAGACATCAATTATTGTGGATAATGTTGGCTTACAACTTATTCATGTTATTATTTAAAAACATTATTGTGGTTTTCATGGTGGCTTTACCTCTTCCAAATGAACCATGTTGAAATGCATATTTATCAACTTGAAAAAGAATTGTCTTCTCCATCGTAGATTTTATACATTGAGAGAACATCCACAGTGAATTACATGCCAGCAAATGGAAACAAACGTGGTCAACCATGAACCTGTTTTTCTACCATGAATAGTATACAATGGATGTATAAAAAAAAAAGAAATATCTCAGTTGAATTCTTACATGGACAACAAAGAATCCAATCAAGTAGTTGCTAAGAAGTTGAGATTGTATAGTCTCACATTAAAATAAGAACCACTAAACTCCAAACTATTTCCAGTCTATATTATTTGCAAATAATTTTGGTTGAGGACAATGTTGCTTGTTGGAAATGGTTAAAATATGTTAGCTATTCTTGGCATTAGATTGCTTTTTTTATTATATAGCAGCTACTATCTGTATCGTTTATATCACCCAAATAGCTATATAACTATTAGAGCCGCATATATATAAGTAGTAGGAGATAGAATGTAGGGTGTACAATCTTATAAAAATGCAGATTTCTATAGAAAGGAGGTAGGTTTAAATAGATAGTTTTTGGCAAGGAGAAACTATTGTACGCAAGTTGGAATGAAATTATTTTTAAATAAATAAAAGCAGTAAATTTTGGCATGGTTATAGTAGTGTAGAGTTTGTCTTCTCTATTCATCATGCAAACTGAGGAGTTTGGGCCTGCTCTTTGGTAAAGCACGATGACTATTTTATTTAGTGTAGTTTATTTGTTATATAGTGTTAATAATTTTACTACGTATTCATGTCTTTTGATAAATTAGATGTTTAGGTTTTCATCATTTTATTGATTTCTAGATTAGTTGATTTGTATTCCACATTAGTTAATACTTTAAATTATTATTGATATTATCTTATTACAAATTGATGTTTTTGAGTTTACTTTGTTTTTGCTGTTCCTATCACCAGGAAGTGACTATTCTTATCATTGGGATTTACTTGGCTTTCGTAGATTCAATTTTGCGTGTTGTAGATGCATTATAAACTCTCATCTCACAACTATCATTCCTTGATGGCATACTGCTTGGACACCTTTCACAAGCTTGCACTCTCGGATTGACACATATAGACTAGCCAAACTTCATCATAAAGTTGTTAATTCTTTTGTTATTATTTGCCCCAGTATTGGCCTATCAAATGTCTCTTCTAATAACTTACAAAAATATGTTAAATATTGTTGAAAATATAGAAATAGTAACTGAGAGGAGGGGGAGGGGGGGTGTGAGTCAGTTACCACTAAAATAAATCTCAGATCCCTTAGATGTCAATAATAAAATTTAGACTAAGAAAATTGATTACTGCTACTACTTGGTAAACAAATAGAAATTGCTGCAACTTGGTAAATGCAGAGTGAATTACTTTTAGTGGGTCTTAAAATATTATCAATAATTAACTTGCAAGCATAAGAAAAATAACATGAACACATGAGACATCAAGATTTAACATGGAAATCCAATTTGGGAAAAATTACAAATGTAACTAGTTACTATTTTTCACTCTTCTAAAGTGAGCCCTGTTAGGAGCCAACCATGTTAAAGGTTACAAAACACACTGTTAGGTGTGACCTTGTTAGAGGATTTAATCACCCTACTAGGAGTGGCCTTGCAAGAGGTCTTAAAACAATTCAATGGAATTGCCACCTTGTTAGAGGATTTACAACTTGTTGTTAAACCAACTCTGTTAAGAGATTTTAGATCACTGCTATAGTGGTTAGAGAGTAACAATGACATAACCTAATTGAGATGCAACTAAATTGCTGAATCCAAATCTCTTTTCTACTTAAACTTGATCCTTCCTAATCAAATATTACTTTTCTGCTCCACAAGGATACTTGCTTATCCTTCAAGTTTGCTCCCTCTCTTTTCTTTTCAATTCAATCAACACACTTGCACACACACTATAAATCTCAATTTGACCTTTTATTTATACCTTCGAAATTGTCAAGTTGGCCCAAATTCAAATTACAATAACCAGTATTTATCATCATAGTTGGCTAGAATCAATACATAAAGTAATTAAACTTCATATCCCAAAATAAGAAAAATCCTTTATAAGCTGACCCTACTTGGTAGAAACTAACTTTGGAATGATTCTCTATGTTAAACAATAGAAGCTCAGTGAATACTAACTTTGTTCAACTTTCCCTTCATTAACTAAGTGAGTTCGGTTAACACTCTTTTCTATGAAAATTCCTTCAACGCTCGAGTGAGCTTGGTAGACACTATCATCTATTTAGAGAAAACCTGTGAATGCTTGGTAGACAAGGAAAACTATCTTCACTAAACAAGTGAGCTCAATAAGCATTGTTTGTTAATTGATATGAAATTTGTGTAACATCAAAGACAACATACAATTGATCAATTATATCCAACAATCTCCCTCTTTGGCATTGATGGAAAAACAACATGTCATAGCACAATGAAATTTTGAGAACAAGATTCCTTTTGACAAAAAATTTCTCCCTCTTTGATTTTAAACAATAACTTCTTCTTTATGCTATATTCTCCCTTTGTGAAGGAACTACATAACTTCTTTTCAAACTTATCCCTCTTACAAAATTTTAGAAAGATAAAGATATGATAGTAAACTTCTTCCTCTTTGACAACACATGCCAAATTTGGATCAATGTACCTTGAGTACTAATTCATATGCAATATTCTCTTGATTATGTTGCATTAATTGATTGACCTTTAACTTGGTTCTTGTTGATGCATCACTAAACTTTATTTAGTGAGCTTCAGATAGGGGAATAACCCCTAGCTTAATTCTTAGATATAGGAATACATCCTTAGGTAATGGCTTGGTGAATATGTCTACAATTTGTTCTTTTGTATGGACATATTCCAATCATATTTCTTTGTCTTGCATTAGTTCTCTGACAAAGTGATATTTTATAGCAATGTGCTTTATTTTGGAATGCATCATTAGGTTCTTTGATATTTTTTTTGGGTTAGTGTTATCACAATACATGACTACTAGCTCTTTGATTTCAACATTCATTCCTTCCAGTAATTGTTTGAACCAAAAAATGTTAAAACAATTCACTACTGCTTCTACATACTCTGCTTCTATTGCAAATTGGGATATGTAGTTTTGCTTCTTGCTTGTCCAAGATACCAACATTTTACCAGGAAAGAAAGCTCCACCACTAGTGCTTTTTCTATCATCAAGATTTCTTGCCAAATCAGCATTAGTAAATACCTTTGGATCTAGGTTTCCTCCAAATTTTTATTAGATACCATAGTCTTCAGTACCTTTCAGATATCTCAAGATTCTTTTGATTTCCATCATGTGATTTTCTCTAACTTTAGCTAAGAATCTTGTCACTATCCTAACTACTAAGGCAATATCAGGCCTTGTGTGAACTACATACTATAATTTTCCAATCATTGATTTGTATAAGGTTCGATCTACTTCTTTGGAGTCATCATCTTTGGTAATCTTGAGTCTAGTACACATAGGGGTACTAATTGGTTTTGAATCTTCCATTCCAAACTTCTTGAGTATCTCTTTTATATACTTGGATTGAGTGATATAGATACCATTTTTGTTCTATTGTATTTGCATTCCAACAAAGAATTTTATTTCACCAAACATGGACATCTCAAACTCTTTGTTCATTTGTTCTGAAAAATGCTTTGCATAGGCATCATTTCCTATAAATAGAACATCATCCACAAATATCTCTACTAACACAATTTTTTTATTTGGTCCTTCCTTGATGTACAGACTATTGTTATCATTTTTTCTCTAAAAACTACTCTATATTAAGTAGTTATGTTGTCTTTCATACTAGGCTCTAGGAGCTTGTTTGAGATCATACAGTGCTTTGTGTAATTTATAGACCATGTCCCTTTTGCTAGGATCAACAAAACCTTCTAGCTATTCAATGTAGACTTCTTCATCAAGAATTCCATTTAAGAATATAGATTTAACATCTATTTGATATACATTGAATCCTCTATGAGTTGTATATGCAAGTAGGGTCCTAACACCTTCTAATCTTGCAATAGGAGCAAAGTCTCACCATAATCAATTCCTTCTTCGCAAGAATACCCTTTACACACTAATCTATCTTTTTTTCTTAATACTTGTCCATCTTCATTCAGCTTATTTTTGAATACCCATTTTGTTCCAATCACATTTTTATCTTTAGGCCTAGGAACAAGAGTCCAAGTTTTGTTCTTTTTTATCTGTTCTATTTCTTTGTTCATTGCCTCAATCCAACTTTCATTTTCTAGAGCATCCTTAATACTTTTAGGTTCAAAATTAGCAAGTAAAAAAGTACCTTTTAATTTGCATCTTGTCATAGTACCTTCTAATTTATTCCAATAATCTGATAAGGTGCATGATGCCTTTTAACATACTTGGCCAATATCGATTATTTGCCTTTTGAATGAATTGCACTATCTTCATTTTGAATTTCAACTTTGGGCTTGGATCTTTGGGACTTGGTAAGCATTGACTCGGTAGCTTCAGAATGTGACTCAAGTCCCTGTGACTCGGTTTGCACTTCTTGCAACTCGATAACTATGGAATAATTGGGAGGTGAAGTCTCCTTATTGTTAGATATGCTTGGCAATGTATTAAGTTTGAAGTAAACAAATATTTTGTAATCTTCTAGTTCCTTTTTCATTTCTTCTTCAGTCTTTTCTACAAACTCATCAATTCTCACATGTGCACTTTCTATGATTTATGAGTAGGCAAATTCAAACATTTATATGCCTTACTTCTACAAGAATATCCTAAGAATATACCTTCATCATCTTTCACATCAAACTTTCCTTTTCTAGACTCTTTCAAGATATAACATTTATCGCCAAATACTTTTAGGTAACTTACATTGGGTTTGTAGCCATACCATAATTCATAGGGAGTTTTATCTGAGTCCTTCAACTATACTTGGTTCAAAGTATAAACTGCAATGTTGATGGCTCCCTTCCAGTATTTGATAACAACATTCTTTTCAATCATTAGAGTCCTTACACAATCCATGATGTATCTATTTCTTCTTTCAGTTATTCCATACTGCTCAACAGTACTAGGGGTTAATACTTTCCTTTTGATTCCTCTTTCAATGCATAAATTATTGAATTCATTGGAGATGAATTCACCACCTCTGTCTGATCTTAAGAATTTCAATCTTTTTCCTATTTCTTTTTCTACTCTTGCTAGATACCATTTGAACTTCAAATGCTTTCAATTTTTTTCTAAGATACATAACAGTCATCATTCTAGAGTAGTCATAAAAAAAAAGAATAAAAAAAATTTCTCCACTATAACTTTCTACTCCAATAGGTTCACATAAATCAGTATGCACAATTTCCAACATATCTTCAGATTAATAGTTTTTTCTCTTAAAACTAGTCTTTCCCATTTTGCCAATCTGACAATTTTTGCATAAACCAACATCTAGTTTCTTCAAACTAGGAATACCTCTTACTTTTATGAATTTTCTTATCTTGACCATATTATCAAAGTTTTCATGACATAGTCTTCTGTGCCATAACCAATTTTCTTCCATTTGAGCAATAAAACATGAGAAATTACATAGATCAAGATAAAATAGGTTGCTTCTTGTTTGTTTGCCTGATCCAATCAAATTCCCTTTGTCATCCAGTAGTCTTTCCTTGCCATGCATGAATTCTACCTTGAATCTAATATTTATTAGCTATGCCACACTGAGTAGGTTATGCTTTAGTCCTTCAACCCAATAGGCATTGTCACATACAAGTTCATTGGTTAATGATATGCAACCTTTCCCTTTTATTCAACAAGGTTCATTGTTTCCAAATCTTACACTACCTCCATCATAGTGTTCAAAGTGTTCAAATTTTGTTTTGTCTCCAACCATATGATGTGAACATCCACTATCTATGATCCATGTATCATTTTTACTAACATGAGACATAAATGCCATTTTATCTTCTTCTTCATTAGATTCATCTTTTACAACAATGTATACTATTTCATCTTCACTATAGATTCATTTGTGACTTTTGGATTCCTTCTTGCCTTTGTACTTGTGGCTCTTCTTCTCATCCTTTCTTTCTCTATTTGGGCACCTAGCAACAATATGACCAATTTCTTCACATGAGAAGTAGATTAAAGGAACTCTACCTTTGTACTTTCCTCTACCTCTAGAATATTTCTTTGCAAGTAAAGCTTTAACAACTTCAAGATCACTATCAGAACTTTCCTCTCTTTTCTCTTTACTTTCTGAATGATTTTCCTTTAGTTTCTTGCCTTTTTCTTTGAGTGAAAGTTTAGCTTCAAATGCAGACTCAACATTTTTGGAAGCTAGAACATAATTGTCAAAGTTGTCTAGCTCAAAAGCTATCAATCTTCCTACCAAGGCATCAAAACTTAACTTGTGATTTGGGTCACATCTCTTTTCTCAAATAGTAGGCACTCTAATTACATAGATGGGAAGCAAATTTCTGAGAACTTTACTTACAACAATTTCTTCCTTGATTTCTCCTTTAGAAGCTTTGATTGCACTAACACTAGCTTTTATTCTTTCCACATATTTGGCAACATTTTCATCTTCTCTCATTTTCATTTGATCAAACTGTCCTCTAAGGATTTCTAGTTTGGCTCTCCTTACATTTTCATCACTACTATAGATATCCTTTAGTTTGTTCCACATATCAAAAGTAGTTTTATAGTCTTTGATCTCATCAAATTCGTTATAGCTAAAAGTAGATGCAATATCAATCATCATGATGTTATGATTCTTTTCTTAGCAAGATCTCTAATAGATAATGTACCAGTAGGAGTTTTGTATTCTTTATCAAGGTATTTGTAGCCTAAATCACTAATGGTGGCCAGATGATTTCTCATGAGTCCCTGCCATGCTAAAAAATTGTCTCTATTTAGCTTTGGAATCTCTCTCTTGTAAGACATCCTGACCTTTACTTTAGGTTCTTGAAACCTTTCTTCTAAGCACCAAAAGCTCTAATACCCATTTTTGGAAATATTGAAGGAGTAACTAAGGGGGGGGGGGGGGGGGGGGGGGGGGGGGGGGGGGGTGGGGGGCGGGGGGTCAATCAGTTACCACTAAAATAAATCCCAAATCCCTTAGATTTCAACAATAAAATTTAGACTGAGAAAACTGATTATTGCTGCTACTCGGTAAACAAATAGAAATTGCAGCAACTCAGTAAATGTAGAGTGAATTACTTTTAGTAGGTCTTAAAACATTATCAATAATTAACTTTCAAGCATAAGAGAAATAACATGAACACATCAAACATTAGGATTTAACGTGGAAACCCATTTTGGGAAAAACCACCAATGTAACTAGTTACTATTTTTCACTCTTCTAAAGTGAGCCCTGTTAGGAGCCAACCCTATTAAAAGTTATCTTATTGGAGAATTTAATCACCCTACTAGGAGTGGCCTTGCAAGAGGTCTTAAAACAATTCAATGGAATTACCACCTTATTAGAGGATTTACAACTAGTTGTTAAACCAACTCTGTTAAGAGATCTTAGATCATTGGTACAATGGTTAGAGAGTAACAATGAAATGACCTGATTGAGATGCAACTAAATTGTTGAATCTAGATATCTTTTCTACTTAAACTTGATCCTTCCTAATTGAATATTACTTTTCTGCTCCATAAGGATACCTACTTATCCTTCAAGTTCACTCCCTCTCTTTTCTTTTTAATTCAATCAACACACTTGCACACACACTATAAATCTCAACTTGTCCTTTTATTTATACCTTCCAAATTGTCAAGTCGGCCCAAATTCAAATTACAATAACCAATATTTATCATCATAGTTGGCTAGAATCAATACATAGAGTAATTAAGCTTTATATGCCAAAATAAGAAAAATCCTTCATAAGCCAACCCTGCTTAGTATAAACTAACTTTGGAATGATTCTCTGTGTTAACCAATACAAGCTTAGTTAACACTATGAACTTACATAAATCCTTTGACATGTACTTTTTTATTAATGTCCTATCCAGTAGTATCCATATTGGGTATTTAAAAAAATAGTTGTATCCATTCCCATTATACATGGAGAATAAGGAAGAATTTGGGAAAATAATTAGTAAATAGTACTCCATTGACTAGAAAAACTACCACAACACATATTGAAGCCAACCTACTGATTGCCCTACTTTCTTAACTAAAAACTTTACTAGAATGATTGAAGCAAAGTCAGAACAGAACAAAGTGAAATTTATATTGAAATGCAAGTACATGTATCCAACATTGTCTGATTGCTCCCCATGAGCTGTAAGCAACAAAGTGAATTTTGAATCAAACTCATAAAGAAACTGGAAAGCATGATGGAAATAATGTACATTACCAATAGACTGGTAGCAATACTTGTATCGAAAACTGGTGCTACTACTCATACATTTATTGTTGAAAATAGAAACTAATGGTACATAGGAGATGCCACTTTTTAATATAATTTATTAATTTTCTTATATTAAAACTAAAAATATCAGTATCAAGTGAAATGTGAAAGGAATTTAGGATAACCATTTTAGTTATTGCTATAAACCCACTCGCAGGTCTTTCTCCCTTGCAAATTTGTGCCTTTGATTTATACTTATGGTACCTTCTCATTCCAATGTAAATCAATACAATGAGAATGTGACAACAAGGAAGAAGGATTTAATAATATATGTCACATTTAGCCTACCTACAAAAATAAAATAAGATGTGAAATGAAATGTAAAAGCACAAATATTCTAGAAAAGCTATCAAATATCCCCGGTCACATGGAAGAATACACTCAATCAAAATAAGAGAGTGCACCAAAAATTTTAGAAAGAAAATTATGTGAAAAGAAAACAAAGATGAAAATGATATTCATGCATTGTGATTTAGGCATTTTTTTTTGCATTTTTTAGTTTTAGGCAAACACTTGCTCGATTTTTCCACAACTTTCGTCATGTCCCCCCATTTAAGAACTTCAAATATGATGTTCTATTATGAAATAAAGATTTAATAATAAGTAATAATAAGAATATATATATATATATATATATATATATATATATATATATATATATAAATATATAATAATCATAATAGAAATAATTAATATTTTATTTAAATACATAAAAAATGATATTATGATATATTAAATATTATTATCATTTAAATATAAATATATGTTTTAAATACATAAACAAAGATATAAATAATATCACTATAAATATATAATAATATTATAATATATAATAATAATCATAATATGAAATATAATATTAAAATTAGAATATAAAATAATTAATAAATAGATTTGTTAAATAATTAATTAATAAAAAAATTCAATATAAGTAAGTAATATAGTATACATTATTATTATAATATATTATCAATACAATGATAATAAATATCATACATGATCTTCCCAAAGGGCATGATTTTAGAGAAGAAGGCATATAAAGTATTATAATCAAATCAATAGGGATAAGAAAATTATGCAAACTTCTCATATTGGCACCAATATTGAATATTTCTGACAACACTTATTCTTGTGTGGCATGTGGAGATGTTAGAAGACAATCAAATTATATTCTCCTCCATATAGTAGTCGCTGCCAATGATTATTGGTGATTCATTCATGGATTAATGTGAGTAAATATTTGTTGAAATATTAAAGTGGACCCATTTTATCATTTAAAGTAATTTCCTATCAAGGTTGCATAATGGCATCAAATAATTTGATTAGGGAAAAGAGGGATCCACAATAGAGGAGAAAGCACTGATGAATTAGAGAATGTGTGACCTATTTCAGTAGTTCGAATGCTTAGTGAGCCTTTTACACCATCACAACAACAATATCATATAGAGCAACATGTCTCCTTCTATAGTTTCTACCTTATAGAGGATCATTACAAAATCATTGATGTGTATCATTGATGGCAGCATCAATGAATGAACTAATACAACAATTCCTAAAACAAGCAATAAACAACTTCAAATGGGTGAAAAAAACAAGAATTGTATATACAAATGGCAACATTAATGGTGAAAAAGGGGAATTCATGAAATACTCTTCCATGTATGCACTTGAAGTGACAAAAATAAACACTGAACTACTATGAATGTACATGACTTGGTTGTTCTAGGTATGAAGATTGCAAGTTTCGTAACATGACAATGAAAACTAAGTTTGGAAGAAATTTAAATAAAGAAGAACATAAATTAGGGAAAATATAGTACCACACATTCATTCAAAGATATTGAAATTTACTATCATATGTGACTCCCAAATCAGTACAATAAAATACAAAGAGACTAACATGAAAAAAGGACAATAGTCTTTGGGAGATAATTCCCAACTTGTGTGGTCATACCTAGGAATATTAACAGGAAGAATATGAGATGCATTGAGTTGATTAAATCAAGTATCAATGATTTCTATCAATTTAGAAGATTAAGCTCTTCAAATTCATATTCAGTTTCCATGAACATCACAAGAAATTCATTGAAAATAACCAGTACACATTGGTTTTAGATATAACTTTATATATCATATTGATATGCTAATTGGAAAGGGATAAAGTAATATGGTATTTTTATATGGTACTATCCATTCAATATTAACTATTTATTAAGGATTTGTTAGTGAATTGGGGTACTAACAATTTTAATCTAGATTTCACTTATTTGAATATTAATATTTCTAATTTTATAGAGTTAAAAACAATCATTGCCACAGACAGAAACTATATTCCAAAGTGAAAACATTTTGGCATCCCAACATGGCTTTTGTTCAAACTAGAGGTGAAGCATTTCCAGTGGTTCTTACTATAAATAAATCTTTATTCATCATATAATTTCAATGAGTTATGGATCTCAATAGTTCATGACTATACAAATATAAATACCAAGGAGTAAAAGGCCCATTAAAGATAAGGCCCATTTTCCAAAAAAAGTAGTGTTATAGTTTCTATTCCAAGATGTGAGTATCAACCAATATCGAAACAAAAATACTTGATTTGTAATTGGAACTCTTTGGTCTTGGAGAGGAACTTTGGAAATTATTTCATAGAGAAAACACATGTCAAAGTTAGAATTAAATAAAAATGAGATATGTTGAACGGGATTAATTTTTCATGCATTTTGGGTGACATTTAATGGTGATTTTAGGATTATTTTTTATTCAAATAATGTTTCTAAAGGGTTAGAATATGCTTCAGAGATAGATGAAATTAATGCATTCACTTTCTTTTATCCTTTGAAATTTTCCAATGGTGAATACACATTTAAGTGGATCAAACTATAAGATAGCTAGATTATCCAATCTATAGTTGTAATATATCATAGGATAAGAATGTTGGGATGCAAAAATTAATGCTCAATCTATTCTTTCAGATGAATCACTGTGAACTTGATAACAGGTCAATGTGTCGGTTCAATTAACCTAAATGCAAAGGTCAAGAAAATCATGCATTTGAATTCTAGCATTGTTAGAAACCCCAATTCATATTAAAGTTTCCCAACAACATTGGGCATGAATTGGAGATCTTGTGAAGGTGTTGAATGAATCGCTACAAGGGAAAAAAAATCTCAAGCATTATTTTATAGGATCTAGCAGTTTTTAAGGCCAAGGAATTGAGAAAGACAGTGGATACTAATTTGAACATGATAGTCATCTTATTAGAAGTCATGAGACATATTAATCACACATTAGAAGAACTGAAAAGGCTAGAGGATAAAATTATTCACACTTCAATAAATTATTTGAATAAGTTGATGAATTTAGAGACAAAGCAATGGGACAATAGGGCTCTAGTTGTGGATCAAACAAAAATTCACTAGTTGCAACCCAAATGCAGCATATAGATGCACATAGTATGTAGCATAGCTCTATTTCACAACATTATCCAAGCATGCCAAATGTCCCACCAATAGACATGGATCAAAAATATCCATCTTCTCAAGGAGATGGTATCTAGAAGTAGGAAGGTCAAGGTCTTTCAAAACCACTTAGTGGAATTATATCTTAATCGAAAGTAAGGAGTTTAGAAGGAGAAACTCCCATTTAACATAATGAAAAAATTCCATAATCTATCCTATCAGAAGGAAATAAAATTTTCTCAAAGGAATACAACCAAAAGATGGTTGTGGATGTCAAAATTTAAGATCAAGTGTTACACAAGACTTTTGAAGCATTTGAGCATAAACTCGTAGATGGAATGATAGAACTTACAAAAGAGCAAGATGATGTAGTGTATGAAGAGAATATATAGAATCATGAGAACACTCAAGAAATATAGGAATAGTTCTAGGTCAAGCTTGTATCCCTTAGAGCTCAAAATTTTGAGAATATAAAATGGTTTTTATGTCATCAGATGTAATCATGAGTGGTCCAGCATCATCAACCAGCTTAGTTGATATAGTATCACAAAAGTGGTGGTGGTCTAATGCTTGGTTATAATAAAAATCTAAATGATAATCATTGATATAATAGTCATGTTGGAGATTTCATCCAACATGATGACTAATCTTCTTCCAAAATATCTATTCTACACAAATATGTCTGTAAAGATCAACCAAAGGGAGAAACTGCTAGCTTAAATGATTTTTTGACTACTATACATTGACACTAGGGAATGATCCTATACCAAAGGTTAAATTGGTACCACATGGCCAAGTACTAGATCTGGCATGATTTATACATGGGGAAGATCCAACCTTAGTCTAAAGACAACAAATATTTTCTAGAATAGATGGTGGCCTAGGTGGAAAAACTACCAAGGAAGTGATTTTTGGTGAGCTTGAGGTAACAATTGGGGTAGCTAGTGACTTATAGATGGTTACTAGTATGGAAAAATTGATGGTGAATCTATTTGGGATGTTTGAGATTGGGCCATAGTCACTTATGCAATCTTCAGCATAAAGTGGTGTTAATATCATGAGAATGGTGACAAGGAATTATATGTTTGAAAGACTTGCACAAGATATAGATTAATTATCAAGGCTCTCTCTCACAAACCTTATGAAGTGACATTTGATCACATTCAAAATAATCAAGTAGTAATGGACAATATTGTAGAGGTCCTTTTGGAAAAAGATACAACGATAGGTGATGAATTTTGGGCCATTCCTTTTGAGTATGCAGAGATCCCCATCCAAAATAGTCTTCCTACAGTACCACTAGTGAGTGTCTAAAGTTTAGATGGATGGTGCTAACTATACTATTGTATATGCTAATGAATGAAATTAAAAGAAAACATTATTATTATTGTTTTAAAATAGTAGTGTTGGAGATAGTCATCAGGGCTACCCAAGAGGGTATGATGCACACAGGGATGATATATAGTATTATGGTAATCCTTTACATACCTCTATTAGGAATCAAAGTTATGATATGAGGGAGGCTTTCTCTGGTAGCTAAGTTTATGAGCATCCTCAAAGATGCTATTCAACACTCTTTAGCAAATTTACATTCTTCCTTACATAGATCGTTGAAGATAAGCCCTAATAGGAATCAGTTAACCATGTCAAAGCCATGAGTCAAGCAATTAAGGTTTTTTGGATTCTCTTCTAGGGACATATCTCTTTAGATTATCTTTCTATTGTCATGTTGGACTTTCCTAATTATTGCATGATAGTGTTCTCTGCTTCATTATCTTCAGTTGCTAGTAGAGTCCTTATTTTAAGTTCCTTCTTTAGCCAAAATTCACATGTTGGTGTATGATCAACAAAAGAAAAGGATAAATTGAGATAGAATGTAGGAGTTTTGATTTTGGAATACATTCAAATAGGTATATTGTTTGGTAAAAAATGTTATGAGAGACAATAGATATCAAGGATGCAATATTTTCACAAAGTGGTTGGAGATTGAATTTTATTCCAATTTGGACTTCCCAAATAGAGAAATTTCTTATGCATCAACAATGATTTATAGTTTTCTCTCCAGATTCTTGCCCTAAATGAACCTTTGAGTCCAGTTTTATTTAATATAAATATATAGTGGTTCATCCACTTTTGACCCCAAAGAAAAATATTAACTATTTACAAGTCCCTCTATCCTATATGAACTCAATTGGGAAGGATTGAAAATATATAGAAGACACATTATTTTTATATGGGACTTTTTACATCATATTGAATTCTTATATGTTATAAGTCTACCATCTTATACAAATTTAAATGGGAAGGACTAGAAATATACAATAGGCATTCTTTTTTTTATATGAATCTGCATATGTATAACATATTCACTTCTTATAAGCCCACCATCTCATAAAAACCTAATTTGAAATGGCTGAAAGTGTATAGTAAACATACTATTTATATATGACACTTTTTATCATATTAAGTTCCTATAAGTCCATTATCTTGGACAAACTCAATTGAGAAGGACTGAAAGTATACAGTAGACATATACATGACTCTTTTTATCATATTGAGTACCTATAAGTCCATTATCTTTTACAAATAATTGACATTCACCCCTAGATGATGAAGGAAAAATTTTGTTCGTTCTACATGCCATCATTAACATATGGTGGAAGATACTAACATAACTATCACTTTTTCTATAGAAGGAAGTTGCACATAAAGAATGCTAGTTGATTTGTGTAAGTGCCCAAATTCAATGAAACTCATATCTAAGTTGAAATTGCACCAAATAGACACAAATTACAATTAAATCTCCAACACTTACTCATTGTGTAACAATAAAGTCCAATAGAAAAAATTGGATGTCCTTAAATGAATACATATTTAATTGGTTTGTATAATTAGTCATAATTTATTATGATTCATTGGTGATTGAAATAGATATATGTATACTCTAAATGCATTAGTTTTATTTTCTAAGTAATTTTTTTGCCATTATATTTTTAAGCCTCGAGTCCAAATAAATTTTTTTGTATTGTCAAAAAAAAAGAACAAAAATGTATAGATGTTTTCTACAAATCAATACTGCACCAAAGGATCAATTGAGGTGAGAAATATTGTCTTTCCATGTGCATACCCTTATAGGTAAAAATTAATTAAGTAACATGGAGTTAAGCAACTCAAACCCCACTTTTATGGACCATAAATTTTTTTAGGAGAGTTGAGTATGTGGTGTATGCATTGGAGTTGCCAAAAAGAATCTAATTTTTCATTTCTTTCCATGAATTTTTCATCAAAAAGCTCTTGGTGAACATACTAAACCAATAATTGACCTATCACCCCTAAATAAAGAATAAAAATATATACTCACTAGATGTCATCACTCACAAATGGTATAAATCTTAATAAATTGACACAAAGTACTCTGCTTGTTAAAGAAATCTAACCATAAAGGATGATACTTGGTCAGTGGAAATGCCCAAAATTCTTACAACTTATGTACCCAATGAAATTATGCTAAGAATATCAATTAAGTCCAACAAACTTTCCAAGTTCTTATTTGAATACATAAATTATTGATTGAGGGTAGTGTTACATTTGTAACTTTATCTTATGATTAATTTGATACACTTTGACATAAATATATTTGCACTTGGTAAATGTGCTTAAAATGAATTACAGAACTAAGCATTAATGTTGGATAGACATGTTTGTCATATTGTCTCTCAATCAATGAAAGTTATAATAGTGGTCTTGATCTACCTCTATGCTCTCATATTCTTATCATTACATTGGTACTTTTACATATTAGTTCTTACTATTAAAATAAATAATTTCTCTCAAGCTAGATGTGGCTACTCTAGACATAACTTCAAAGTCTCTTTAACCATTCTTTTATAGAATGAAAAACAATTTTTTAAACCATATTTTGGGGGCATTATTCTCAATGTCTTGACATCTCTTAAACATCCTCATGGCATTAATTTTTAGTCTTTACTGACACCACTATAACTTCATTATATTTCACTTTCTTAGGCCTTCATTATAATGAATCTAATTGGTAATGTCTATTCCTTAAACCCAATAGCACTATCATTGATAACTTACATAGGCATGTTGTGTGAATCTCACTTATTTCCTTCTTCATGGCCACTCTTTTGCATTTACTATCAAGACAACATTAGAGATCTCCTCCTCTTATCTTTCTACCATCATAATGATCTTTGCTTCCATGGTTGATATATGTTTCTCTAGTATGCTTCCCAGGGAAACACTTCATTTATTAAATAGAGAAAAATAATGATCTTAATTACTTCCTTTTATTCTTTCTCTATTACATAATTTACTATCACAATCCATTATCATAATGAAATCACTATTCTTTTCCATGATATTTTACACTTAACTAGTGTTCCAAGTCATCTCCTCAAATGAGAATGATCTCTTAATCCATCACTTTTATTTATAACATCAATATTCACTAATTTCAAGCCTTCAAGTCACTGCAATGATTGCTCCAAACCAAACCACTATGATAACATTTAGATCATATTTTCAATCTTTTGAGTCACTATTATCTTGAAAAAATATCACTCCCTTTGAATTTTTTATATCACTATCCTGACCTTCTTTCCTGCATTCTAATAGTGAACTTGTATTGATTTTTTTGTTTTCATGATGTCTATCATTATATCTATTGATCACCATATTGTCATGATTATGTTCTTTATTGAATTACAAGGCATATGTTTATTATTGGAGATCATTGTTATAACTATTTTAAAATTAGTTTCTTTGACTTTCAACAAGTCTCTTTTAAATTTCCATTAACATTAGCGCATTAGCACTATCAGTCACTATCTTCTTTCCTTATAATTTTCATAGATGTCTCCAATGTTGTACTTCATGGTAATTGCATTTAATTTATAGAACTATCACAAACTTCTAAGAATCAGTGAAGAACACTTCTTGGAGGGATGCATTCCACTTCTCCATGTAACCCATATACGTGTCTTAACATTTTGTTCATGGTAATTTAATAAGATTCTTTAAACTTTTCTTATATACAATAATATGATTGTTTTATCCCAATACTGCCTTCATAATGAATATTTGTGTTTCATATTGTAACACATGATAGTCATAAATTATGTCCCTTTATTAATCTTTTATTTTCATATGTTTTTCTCCTCTATTTCCTAGTTATTGCTCCTTATAGCTATCTCTGATATTCTTGGCACGTCATACATGTACAATTTCTCTATTGTCTCCAAATAAAACCCTTAGACTGACATGATAGTCAACATGTTCTCTTAAAAATAATGATAATGAATCCTCAAACAAGAACATCAACATTTCAAATAGAGAATTTCTTTAGAATAATGATAATTAATCCTAAATAGATGTTGTCTTGAAATATTAATTGTGGGTTTTATTAGCTGAATCCTAATAGGCTTTATCCTAAGATCTATCTTCTATGAATAAAGGAGGGTTCAACTTTTGTTGGTTGAAGTAGTTTCTCATCAAAATCCTTGATAATTTTTATCTTGGCATGGAAAAGAGTTAAATATAGATAACTAAGGTAGCTGTAATTCTTCAAGAGGCAAGAAGTCACACACATGTGACTGATCTCGAAAGATATGGATAAAAGAATACTTAGTGATGTTGTTGAAGGTGATATTGAAAATTTTCTTTCTCAAAATACTCAAATTCTATCAAATATTAGTATATCATCTAATTCTACTACTCCTTTAAGAAATCTCAAATATAAACTAAAATATGTACAAGAAAGCTTTCCTTATATAAAAAATAAGATTGATTTTGTAGAGAAAGGAATATGAGAGCTACCTAGAAAATAGAAATATCAAGATAGGAAAATAATATTTGCTCTGACCTGGAAAAACATTGAACAAAACCTTATCCAAAGTGATTGAATGCAATTTTATCTTTCGTATTCTTGTCATTATGGAGGAGGAGCATCCCCTATAAATCATCAAATAGGTTATGATTATTACAATGATAATGATACAATCATAAAACTAATGGGATTAGTTTAATTTGGATCAATCTTATTAACTACATTAACCGTCCTCTATTTTAGTTCTATAGTTAGCCCTATTCTCCAAAGGAAGTATGCAAAATGCAAATTGTCATAATAAACCATAATTGAAATTTTGTTTGATGTTGTTAATTATTCCTTTTGATTATGATCATAATATCTCTATAATATTATTATTTATCAATTAATTTTGATTATATCTCCTGAAAGTCAAATTTTTAGCATCAGAAGAGTGTAGATGGATTTCTCACATAATAAGCCTACTAAAAAATAAGCACTACTTGTGAAATGGGACTAATAAGTTAAGTATTAGTATATGATTATATAATCAAATGTTATAACTATAAAGGAGCGATAATAATTTACTTAGTCATTTGCTTTGGGTGATTGATTATTAGTTACTAACTGATTAGTTATTTATTTGGTGGTTTGTTTAGTCATTTTTATTTGGTTGACCTTGTCATTTTATCAGATGAATAGATTGGTCACTTATTTAGTCATCTATGCTTGTAAATTACAAAAATATGGTAAAATATGATCAATTTTAGTCACATGACCAAGATTTTTAGTGGTGTGACTAAACTTTTAGTCACGTAGTCACATATTTGCCAAAATTTACTAGTTGATGTATACACTTCATGTGGATGATGCACAAAATCCTTGTCTGAATATTCAAACCCACACCACTCCTATTTCTAATATTAATTCTTCTTCCTCTAACGCTCTTCTTGGTGATGATTAGGGAACCTTGGATTTTACCCCTACCTTTATTGGAGAGTATAAGGTTTCTGATCTTGATTTTATGAATCCATAAAGAGAGTTTGAATAATGAGTTTTTACTTCTAAAGCCCTTTGTAACAACTTTGTCAATACTTCTATTCACAATGAAACTTTAAAACCTACTAATGATGACATAGTGACTAGAGAAGTTCTATTAAATCATTTTGATATGGCTTCTCATTATGGTCTTGGTTATTATTTCCTAGTTAAACAAGGATTCAATGATCAAGCATGTGGTAAGCATAAACAGGGAATTCAAATGCCCTTATAGAATGAGAGGCATGAGCATTCTTATAGATTGGGATTTAATCCTCAACAACAAATCAATGTTAACAACATCTCAAATAAACTTCAAAACATAATGAAATTATGAAGGATTTTGACCAAGAAGTTCTTTTTCCTAAACTCCTTTGTTCTAATATGATTACTAGAACTAAACACAAAATGAAACGTAACCCACACTTGAAGACACTTCCTTTTTGTTTATATTATAGATTTCATGATCACTCTACTAATGAATGTCAAGCTTTACATTATAAGATTAGAAAACTCATTAATAGTAAGGTTATTTATATATCATGTGGCAATGAGTTGTATTTCAATCTTGTTTTCTCTAAATAGTATTGATGTTCCTATTATGGAACTCCACATTATGTAAACAATATTAGCCTAATCTCTGGGGGCTCATTGTCTTGTATATTTTTGTGAGCAATATAATATGTCCCCTTCCATCTTTGTTCCTACGCTTTGGGGGTAAGGATTCCAACTCTTTTCTTTCTAGCTTTCTGGGATCCACATTTCTTTGGTTAAGTAGTATCTATCTATTATGTGATATTCAATCATACATGAAAATTATGGTATGCATTAAGGATCTTTGTCCTTGATTATAACCTACTTTGTTTTTTGACATTGGGTTTCCATGGTTGATAAATATCTCACCTTGGAAGTTGAATAGTGTTCTATCCATCACAAGGGTTACTTTTTCACTTCTTTCATGATATCTCTTTGCATTTGTCCCTTCCATGGCCTCATAGGAGCTGTGACCTTCTTGGACCGGGTCAAGAAGGATTTATCCTTATTCTTTTCTTTCCTTAACATGTAAAAATAGTATGTATTCTTTCCATCTTAAGGAGGGTGAATATATGTAACCTCCCTCTTTCTATATTATGTATTTTGGTTCTAACCTTTTGTTTTGTAGCATGCTAAATCTTTGAAGGTAACACACATAAGTTGCTAAATTCTGAAGAGATGTGCATTTCCAATTTTCAATATGGTAAATCCTCCAAAGGTAACACACCTAAGTGTTAAATCCTAAAGAGGCACATATTTTCAATTTTCAATATGCTAAATCCTAAAGAGACACGCCTTCCCAATTTCAAATATGTTAAATCCTTGGAAGGTAACACACATAAGTTACCAAATCCTAAAGTGGAAAATGTATTCTGTGGTGATATGAGGCTATGGATCCATGGGTACTTTATAAAAGCTATTAGAAGATATACTATATACATGCACAAAGCTGCCAAAAGGCACACAACTTTATTGGGTGACTATCAAGTGCTTTTTTGGTGGGTCATCCTATCCTTTTTATGTTTCATAGTGAGATATACACATCTTACTAGATGAGCTAGCCACTTCTCTCCCTCTTCTCTCTCTTTTCTAGAGATGTCTCTCTTATTGTAATATTGGAGTTGAAAAAGACTTGAGCCCCTAGGGGATTGAGGATCCCTTTGTCCCTTTGATTTTAATAATATTATCTTTTCATTATGATCTACTTTACCAAGAGTTTGTATCAAGTCTATACTCTTGCTAAAGTGGGTGCTAAATGTATCATTGGAAAATAGAAGCACTTCCATTTAGGACTAGTTTATCCCTCCAAGCAAGTGGTTTGGCATCATGTCAAACACCTTGAATGGGTCTTTGACTTGGATCTATATTTTCCCCTATTCTACCCCTTTTCCACTTTCTTTCTACACTCTTCTAGCATTCTAGACTGAAATCCTGAGATTCTTGACTTTTGGATCAAGGATGACCTCAAGGTCAAGGATAACCTTTTAGGTCAAGGTCGACCTCAACCCTGACCTAGGTCAAGGATGACTTTAACACTAACCTAGGGTTGGGTTGACCTCATCCCTACCTCCAACTCCAAATTTTAAGTTTCCATAATTTCTAGATGTCGAGTTTCGAAAAGAATTATTTTCTTGCTTCCAAGTTAGTTGTTTTGGTCTCCAAAATGGTAAACTCTTAAATAACACTTAATATAGGTCCATTTCTAGGGGTAAGAACTCAATGGGAATTTATTTCTCATATGTCAGCCTCTCTAGGAGTTTGTGCCCTAGATCTCTATATAAGGAATCCTTCCTCTCTCATTTAATCCATCTTCTATCTACTATCTACCATCCATTATCTCATGACTGTTTATCAAGAATCCACTTTCATGATTGATCTCTCAAGTACAAGCAACAATTCAAGCCTTCAAGAGTTCAAGCATTCAATTCATCAAGGAGATCCATTAGTAGCCATTGAAAGATTCAAACTCTATGGAGCTCTCTTGTTGAAGATTCATCAATTTCCATTCAAGTCTCTTTCTAATCCAAGATCCATTCAAGATTGGTGTTGAAGATCTAAGATAATTTATTTGAGATGTCCTAAATCCTAGTCTAAATTCATTTTGAGCATCCATACTTGTGGATTCAAGGATTTGAGTCCTCCACAAGGGTTTAAAAATAAGCAAGGTGAATAGTTTCATTTACTTTGTTTATTCTAGAAATTTCAATTTAATTTCAAGATTAATTCCAAACTAGGGTTTACCTAAGGCAAACCCCCAATCCAAAAAAAATCATTTTTTTGCTTGTATAGGTGTGTAACAACAAATTAAAGTGCAGATTTGGATACCCTTTTCATTGAACTTGTGGGATCCACAAATAGAATTTCTATCAAAGTAGTGTAGATCAAGGTCTAATTTTTGGGTCAAGGTTGACTTTTTAGGGTTAAAGTTGACTTTCTAGGTTAAGGTCAACTTTTTGGGGTCAAGGTCAATTTGGCACCCTAGGTCAAGGTTGACCTACCCTTAGAAAAGAAAAAGATTTCTAGGTTATGTAAATCTCATAGTTTCAATTTAGGATTATAGTCATCAACAGTTTTTGACATTGTCTAAAAGGGTTTTTCAGCTAATTCTTTTCCAAAGGCATCTTGAATTCTTCATTTTAATATATGTCTTCTATATTTACATCCCATATCATAATAATCTATATGTATGTGTATAATGTGGATTTAGGGTCTCTTTCATGTGCATTATTCTAAACCCTATTCATCATCCATATTTTACCCTATTCAACATCAATGAAAAATACAATCATGAATGAAACATTTCAATCATGCTAACAATCTCTTCAATGCTTATGATACTCCCCATAAAAATATCATCAATATTCATGCTAACAGGTATATCATAGGGCTTAATTTGACTTGGTAGTCAAAAGATATGATCATTTAGGTGTCCAAAAAGTGGACTCTCCACATGCAATTGCATGTTTAAAATAACATGTTACATTTTAATGTTGACATTCACTTTTTGAAAAATGTAAGATAAATTAACTTTATGTTATGTTTTAAAGTTACTTTATCACTTAAATTTATCACTTAAATGATTATAGAGCACTTTATCTTATATTTTTATGTTGAGTTGCTTTTTAATTTTTCCCTTAAGTGATTTTATTAAATATATATTTTATTTTATTTTTGAGAATTAATTTATGTTTTTTCTTAAATATTGAAGTTAAATATTGCTTTTTGAATAATATTTGGACACGATATATTAATTATATAGTGCACATGTTATTTTTGACCCAATTAAGTGAAATTTCTTCAAAAATCAATTAACATGTGCTTAATTGATCACTTAAGTAGTGCAAAAATAAATTTCAACCTATTTAAATGTAATTTCCTTCAGAGGGTGCAATTTGCATGAAAATGGTCTTTCACATTGTTAGAATCTGAAAAGATTAATAACCCAGAAAACTAGTGCAAAGAGTAAATATCTAAACTATGAATGCAAATGATACAAAATCAAAATAGCATCATAGAGTTAGTCTCCAAGAGAGTAATGCAAATGCTGGAAGCAAAATAGCATTAAGAGGATGCAAAAATAAGAGATGCAAATACAAGCTAGGTAGCATGCTTATATAGGCTAGGAAGAGGGAGGAGGTGGCAACACCAACCAATGAGGAGCAACCATCTATCAGACTAAAGATAGAAAAGTATCTTCCCAAGATAGCTAATGGATGCTCACATGTAAGAAGGTGACACCTTACAACCATTCACCTAATAAGACATGCTTTATTAACCTAAGTGAGATTACTAAAAGTGTAGGACAAACCTAGCAAAATAGAAAAAATAAAAAACTACACTAACACCCCCTCATAAGCGAAGCTTAGGTGGATGTAGAAATGGGTCCCGACAAGTCAAGCCTGATGAGGTACCCATGTACATAAAATTCCTCCAAAAGAGAGAGAAAAGAGACTCACCAAAGAAAATTAGGACTCCAAGTGAGAGGAAGAGGCCCCCCCAAAAGATGTAGCATCCCGCACCTCCAGCAAAGCTTGCAAATTTTGTCCGATAGATCCACTTGCATCGAACAAGTTTTCTTCCCTTAGGAAAAAGGACAGGATCCCAAGTGTGGTTCCTCATCAAGGAACTATACTCTTCCTGCGTAGCTATATCCCACTCAAAAATACTAGAAGCCTCATGAAAGGACTATGGATTTGAGGCAGTAGCAATGAAGATATGTAGAGCATCCTAGAATTGTGAACGAGTCTGCTTGGTGTCTGATGGATCCCCAACCCAATCACCTGTAAACTGCAAGGTCTGTCTAGCCCAAAGTGGACCAAAAGATGGAGAATCTAGAGGAGAATCATCAACCTATAAATGATGACTAGGAGAGGAGGGAGGTGAGTCCTCTGAATCACTCTCTGCATCAGAAGTGGAGGTAGAAGATTGCTCAAGTGAATCTGACCCATTAGAAGATCTATCATGTATTTCAAGTGACTCCAATGTTAAAGTAGAAGGAAACCCTATGACCATGCTCTGCTGGTTAAGCTGATGCAAGTAGTGGAAGTTAAGATGGCCAAATTTCTCATGCCATAATCTGCTCACGTCATTAGAGTGAGTGAGTGAAACAGTCAAAGGAGGATCAGGAACAAAGTGAGAAAACATATATAGTCGTGACTAATGATCTGCTCTCCCAACTGCAACTGTAGAATCATTGTGAAACTCACGTATCTCCACTAAATTAGGAGTGAACTCAACCCACTTGCCTAAACCTATGTGAGTGATCTGGTGTACCGATAGGAGATTAGTTGATAATGAGGGTACACAAGGAACATCATGGAATGTGCCATCTCCCACATCAACAGACCCTCTCCCACTCACCTCAACAAGAGTGTTATCACCCATCAAAATAGAAGGCATAGTACACGGCTCCAAGGATGCAAGTTCTTCCTTAGATGAAGCCATGTGGTGTGAAGTACCTGAATCAAGAACCCAAGTGGATGGTGAGGAAGCAACTGCAAAAAGAGCCTTGCCTTTTCCTTTCCCCTTGCTATTTTCTTTTTCTTTGTTAGACCCTTCATTAGAACTTTGTTTGATAGACTCAAGAACACTGATATTATTCTTCTCAAGAATGTATGTCAAGTGATCAAGTTGTTTCTGCAAACATTTATGTTCATGATGACCAGGTCTTTTACAATAGGCACATTTGATCTTTTCCTTCTTAGGCTTATCGCCCTTGGAAGATGGTGTATCAATAGTTTCTTTTGAAGAAATCGATATCTGATCCTTCTTCTCCTCATTATTCTTTTGTTTCTTGTCCTTACTATTGTTGTTACTACTTTGTCCTTGTTGTTCTTTTGTGCCTTGGTTAGCAGCCAAGGCATGTGACTTAGAGGACTTAAGAATGCCCATCTAGATTAGCTTGTCCTATTCTCGAGTGAGATTGACAGCAAAATCATCTAAAGATGGCATGGTGAATTGAGTACCAAGTGCACCCTTAGTAGCATAGAAGGTAGAGACAAACACAGAATATTCTGAACTTAGCTTAGAGAGAATACTAAGAATCAGTTGTTCATCTTTCTTTTCAATTCCATATTGTTTTAACTGCAGCCTTAGTGATTTCAATTTGGTGAAGAAATCTTGGATTGTGTTGAAATTGCCTGGACTCAAACTAATTAATTCATTTTCCAACATATGACCCCTCATTGAATCTTGTGTGCCAAATAGTGTTTCTAGCTTTGTCCATACTTCATTTGGTGTATCCAAAGACTCAATGTGAAAGAGCAAGTAAGGAGAAATAGACAAACATGATGTTCCAAATGCCTCATCACATTTGTTAAACCACTTAGGCTTATCTTCATCTTTAGCAGGTTTAGTTTCAAGTCCCATAGTTATCCTATTTAATCTAGCTTTCCTTAAGTGAATTGTCATGTATGATTTCCACTCAAAGTAATTGTATGGAGTTAGGATGGGCATATTTGTTTGATCCATGATGAAGAAATGTAGAGAAGAAATGCTAGAAAGAAGAGAACCCAGCCACGACAATGCCCCCCACTTTTTACTCAATCAAAGAATGCCCCCCAAAGAAATATGATTTGGCACTTTATTTTAGTGCGTTTACAACTACCACTAGAAAGAAATACTTAGTGGTCTTGATTTCAATGCATTACAAATCCTAATGAAGAGCATATGCTAAAAGTGAAACTTGGGCACAATAATCAAGGAAATAAATAGTACCACTGCGATCTACTCAAAAAATCATGCACTTTCAAAAAAAGAATGACCTCGATACGAGGTCGTATGAGAAATTTATGATCCTCTGAAGTTTCCAAAATGAGAACTGTGCACAGTCACGGCTGAGAATCTGCAATTTCTGAAGAATTCATGCATGAAAATCAAAAAACAACTCCACTAGTGGATAGAGCACAAAAAAATAGCCAAGTTCATAACAAGAATCATCAAAATCGGAGTCCGTATGAGCAAGAACGAGACATTTGAAAACTGCATTCAAATCTGTGACTTCCAACGGAGAGGGGTATGGCTGTAGCTTTGCATGCTCGATTCTAAAAAATATACAGCTTGCATGCAAAATCTAAAAGATACCCAGATAGTTTTTCGGGGCTGCAAACAAAACTCAAAAACCATTTTTCTTGCTGATGTACAGAAGATGTTGTAGTGTAAATTAGATGCCTTTAACAGTAAAAAATGGCTCCAAAAATCAAGAAATGACCCCAGCAACCAAAATATGACATGCAAATGCTGGATCAGCTTCTTAAGTCCATCAATGGCATGCTAGAACCTGCAAAACTGATTAAAAACTCCAAATATGCATGTTGGTTGTCAGATTTGAGATTGAAACCCCAGAGAAAAACTATTTTTGTCAAAACTTTTCTGATTCTCAGGATCATCCAAAGATGCAAGAGAAGAGCATACTTCGTTTTTCAAAAAACTACAATAAAGTTTTTTTGCCCCCCCCAAATCTCTCAAATAAGGAAACTAAAATCTACTCTTGCACATAGAAAAGCTCTGATACCATGTTAGAATCTGAAAAGATTAATAACCCAAAAAACTAGTGCAAAGAGTAAATATCTAAACTATGAATGCAAATGATACAAAATCAAAATAGCATCATAGAGTTAGTCTCCAAGAGAGTAATGCAAATGCTGGAAGCAAAATAGCATTAAGAGGATGCAAAAACAAGAAATGCAAATACAAGCTAGGTAGCATGCTTATATAGGCTAGGAAGAGAGAGGAGGTGGCAACACCAACCAATGAGGAGCAACCATCTATCAGACTAAAGATAGAAAAGTATCTTCCCAAGATAGCTAATGGATGCTCACATGTAGGAAGGTGACACCTCACAACCATTCACCTAATAAGACATGCTTTATTAACCTAAGCGAGATTACTAAAAGTGTAGGACAAACCTAGCAAAATAGAAAAAATAAAAAACTACACTAACACACATTATAAAATGTTACATATAAATGCATTTAGAGTCCACGATTTTTCCTTCCAAGGCCAAAATTTCTCAATGCATGTTACATGATGCATATTTTAAAACATGTAATGGATGGCGGAGAGTGTGATTTGCATTCTTATTCATATTACAAGTTTTTTTTTTTAATATGCAATGGAGCCCAAAGAGTACGATTTGTATTATTTGTTATATATGTACATTTTAAAATAGACAAAGGCTCCAATAGAGTGTGATTTGCCTCTTGAATCCATTTACATGCTTTCCAAAACATGCAAAACTTCCTAGAGTGTGATTTTCCTCTTGAATCCAATGACTTGCATTTTAGAATATGCAAACTCTCTAATAGAGTGCATTTGGCAATTTTGATGCATATAAATTCTTTTCAAGACTAGGATTTTATTTCAAGAGGCCAAAAATGGCTCATATTCATGAAAAAGGAGGGCATATGTTTTCTCAAAAACACCCAAATTTCTTCTTCTCGAGCCACAAAATTCATCAAGGGTAATTTTTGAGTTTTAATACAAATAAATGAATTTGAAGATCACATTTTTTTCATTCTTTTCCAATTTTGAAAAAAATATTCTTGAAGAAAAGGGGCACATTTTTTCCCAAAAATGTCCCAAATACATGAGAATTCCATGAAGGTTTTGCATATTAAAGGATTATGATCACATTTTCAAGAATTTTCATATAAAAAACACCATGCATTGATCATTCAATGCTATCATTTTCAAGCATAAAAAAGGAAAAGGAGTTGTTTAGAAACTCAAATTTGGAGAAAAATAAATCATTTAAACCTATCAATCTTTCTTATTTGGCTCTTTGATATACAAGTAAGTAGAAGTTTTCAAACCTTTTCTATTTTGTTGCATATTTTGGATTTTCATTGTACACTTGTTCAAAGTAATGTCATCTATTTTACAAATTTCTTTTAAATGAGACAAAAATTTTCACTTTTAAATACTTGGAATTTTCCCAAATTCCAATTTCAGAATTGCATATAGGAGAGCAACTTGATTTTTTGTCAGGTTTGAGTTGAAAACTAAATGTGTGTTTATAAATTTTTTTGCATAGTTTTGTTTTTTGTTTTCTTTCTATGTTGATTTCCTATTTTTGAAAAGGCTAAGGATTCTCTTTGAAGAATATGAGAGCATTCATACCATTTTACATTTCACCTCTTCATGCAAGTACATCACATCTCTTCACCAACACATGTCAAAGAATATTATGTTGATTTTCCAATATATGCAATTACATACATTTCCATTTACATGTAATTCCATCCTCCATACCCACTTACATGTAATTGCATCCTCCAAACCTAGTTAAATGCTTACATCAAGCACTAGTTACGTGTAAATCACTTTACATGTAATTACATCTTGAGAGCCTAATTTTTGTAAAAGGTCACACTTCTAAACACCAAGGTTTCCATTTGAACATATCCATTTGCATACCAACTTTCATTCTTGGATATACCCAAAAAATCCCATCTTTTACCACATGCAATTCACCCTTGAGAGTTTGATTTTGACCATTTTCTCCCATATACATATGCTTTCCATTTCATGGCCATCCATCATATGTATTTCATAAGTATCTAATCCATACTTTGAACACTCACCCCTCGTGGATTCATCATTGTAACTCAAATCCCATAGATATAATGGTTCTAATCTTATTGGAAGATGTTTTTTTCTTCATGTTGTAGTGCACTTTTCAAGATATATAAGAAATTCTTCAAAGAAAAAAGGCATTTTGTTGAGAAGACATGCTGCAAATACAAAGAAGCAATAATTCATTTGTTCTCCAATTTCCTAGTGGTTGGCCTACAACCCAATTTTGTGTGGGAATGCACCAAGAACTTTGCTCCTATAGGACTAGAAAATAGGTGAGATAACATACTATGAGAAACCAAAAAATCAAATAACATATGCTAGCTATCCTAATCTACCCTAAATACCATTAAAAATAAAGAGATTAAAAACAATCAAAACCCCCTTCCAAATATAGTTTCCATGTTCTCCTTTCTTCTCCATTGTTGATGTTGATGTCGATATAATTTCCTATAGTATACCTACAATTTAAAACAAAAGAAAATGACAAAATATTGTGATTAATGATGGAGAGAATACTAGAAGTGTAGTTAAGAGGAAAATGAGTGCAAAATGGCTCAATTTATAGCCAAAATACAAGAAAGCCATTAATGAGGAGATGGACATTCATCATTTTCAAGTGTTTAATTTGACACAATATTACTTGGAATATCCATCATGAATATGAAATAATATGCCATATGTAAGATCCTGTGACACATTTGAGTCGCATCATAGCCATGTGTAGACACAATTCTACGACAAGTGTATTTTATTATATTATAGTCACGTGTAAGAAAGAATATATGCCAAATATGACACATATTAGCCATGTGTAGAAAGAGAATCTATGATACATTATGGCCATATGTCGGGATAGAGTGAAATTTTGAATTAAAAACTCACAATTCTACACAAATATAAATTAGTAAATTAGAAATTAGAACTGGGAAAATACAAATTAGGAAATTAATAATTCCCATAATTCACAAAAATGAATCAATTAATTAGCAAATATTAATTAATTAAGAATTGGTCAATAAGAATAATTAGTAAGGTGGGAAGAAAAAAATGATTAACATTAAATAGGAATAAATTATGGGGTTATCTAATTGTATAGGAAAAATTAGTAAATGATTAGCCAATTTGATGAAATAAATGCAAGATTACCCTTTCAATAAATTGTTATGATTATGTAGATCGACTAGGATGATATTGGGAAGATCAAAGCCTTGATAAAATTGATTGTATGATTAGGACTGATGGCATGTCACGGACATAGGACATGTGACATTTAATAGACATTGTAAATGCCACATGATCTAAGTTGATTGATAAGATTGATCATAATAACATCAACATACATCATCAGTGTTATTAAATTGATTAGATAAGGCAAGAATCTAACATTGAGGAACTTGAAAATATCAATGATTGAATAATACAAATGACAAGTTAACCTAGTGCTAAGGGACATGGAAGTGCTAAGTTTGAATTTGATAGATTTGATAGATTGAAAAGGCACTTATGGATAGGAAAATACCTAGGACTAGATAAATGATGGTTGATTAGGGATGTTTGACATTTTTTGGATCAATTAGGATTGACTCAAAATAGTTTAGGATTAAATTAGGATGGTTTACGGTTCATTAGAAAGGATTTTGATGACATTGAAATGTTTTAGAGGGTAGTAGATGAGATTCTAATGATGTTGAAATGATTTAGAGTTAGTTCTAAAAAGTTTAGATAAACTAGAAAATGATTCTAAAATTATTTGTAATTGATTTGAAAAGTGGGTGTGAATGATGAAGAACATGTCAAAATATGCTCGAATGATAATCAAGTTGGCCAAAATATCAAAATTATTGAAATGAGAAAATGGGACATGTTATGAAAATGTGATGAAACAATAGATGTTAACCATGTTTTAGCATCTATATTTTTTCCCTCTTTGATACAATGCAATTTAGAGTATTGTATCAAAGAATAACTAATGAAAAAACCACAAAAAACATGACCTAGTAGGGGTGGTATATAGTAGCTTGGTATGAGCACCTCATACCAGTGATATGTTGGGTGATGGGGGGATTACTGATTTTGTACAGGAGAGGGCATGGATTCCTAGTGGGATGGGGTAGGGTATTGGAGTAGATGACGATGGATGGGATTTTTTTTGCATGGGGGTTGTGCATGTTAGGGATTGTATATTATCATCTCCACTAGGTTTCCTACTAAGGAGGATTGTCATTAAGAATTGGGTGTAGACACCTAAATTTGATTACACCACTTTGGTAATCCTATTTAGCTATCTCTAAAGGCATCATTAATTAAATTCCTATTTAATTAATCCTTTTCCATCTCCTAGCTAATTAATTTAATCAATCATCTATAGTCCTAATTGATAAATCAAATAACCCACTATTTATCAATTAATCCTATTCTCCTATCTAATTCCAAAACCCTCATTTATTAAATAAATCTATTTGATAAATAAATCCCTCAAATCTAATAGCTCCTAAAATCCTCCATTTAGGCTAATACACCCCATCCACCCATACTAACCTAGCTTAGCCACTAAATCACCCACCCTCATGAATGCCATCCACTTGCACATCTCTAACATCCTTAATCTAATCCTAACCCAAGCCTAATCCCCCCCCTAACCTTGTCACATTCCCTAAGTAAGCTTAAGACTTTCCTTAGCCAAACCAAAGTTTCCTCCCTCAAAATATCCTAACCATAAAACTTTATCCCAACCACAAAGCCTTCAATGCTCTTACATGCTCTTAAAAGCTCTTACAAGCCATTATGAGGGCCATTTAAGGCCTTGAGCCTCCTTTTTTGACTCATCCTTGCCCTTTCCTCCACCCAATGACCCTGTGACATGTCACTCCTTGATTGGTGCTTAATAAGCACAATCCATGTGCTCCTCTTTGAATGCATCCTAGCCCTCCCTAAAGCTTTCATCTCTCCTTGCATCTTAACCCTCCATCCCTCAAGCCCTTGGACTATAAATTGGATCCCCTCCTGAGCCATTCTAATCACAATCCTTAAGCTAAAGTTATAATGCCATTTTGAGAAGCCAAGTTCATACCATTTTCACATATCCACACCAAAAATCCCAAATCCATCTCCACCATTGAAGCCACTTTTGAAGCTTGAGCATACATCCCAAATCCATATCAAAGGACACCTCCCCAAATCAAGTGAGCATCCTCATTGAGAGAGCCTATCCATGGCTCATATTCTCATTTAAGGACCTTACTTTGTCTCATCTAAAAGTTTATATTGATTTTTTTGGTTAATGCTTTGATTTCTAAATAGATTAGTGTTTCTTGCTAACATATTAGTGTACACACTAGGGTCACACTACTATAGATTTTGGTATATGAGCACTTAGTAGTATTCGAGATTCTAGTAGAGAGAGGTAGTGGAGGACATGCCATATGTGTATAGATATTCTAGAGCACTAGCACATAGATCTTTGGGATATAAATTATATTTTAGACATCATCTAGACACCTTGACATAATTCATATTGAGGCCAAACAAATATTTCCCTAGGTGGGAGGATAATGAGATCCACCTACGATACTACAAAAAAGAGTGGTACTTGAGTGGGAATACCATCATTAGGAATTTGGTCATTCAAATGTATTTCTTAGAGAGAGTGCGATCACACTTTAGGGAGAACCCATTAGGACTTAGGTAGCACAAGAACAACTAGAGGAGTTACAAAAAAGACTGTGGGGAGAAGTGACAAAGGTGATAGATGTATGTATGATGTTAACATATGATAGATGGTTTGTATAGTACCAATCAAGGCTTTTGACAGATCCATTAGTTCTAGTACCAAGGGTTAGACCAAAAACAAAATAGGATAGTGAGGAGGAGGTTGAGGATGAGGAGTATGATGAGGATGAGGAGGGAGATGATGAGGGGGAGATGATGATGAGGAGGGTAGAGATAGAGGGTATGATAGTAAGGATGGGAGTTAGTTCGACATAGATGTAGACATAGGTATGGATGCCCTAGCAATGGATATAGATGAGGGTCCTTTAGATGCCCTAAAGGAGATGCTAGTACCAACACAAACATCTCACAAAGAGCCAGAGGTTTAGATGAAAAAGGTAAATAGAGGGCTCTAGAGCGAGTTAGAGGAGTGTTAGATAGCCTCAGACCAAGATCAAGTAGTTTTTAAAACAAATATTGAGCAGTTGAGGGATGAGTGTAACAAAGCTATAGTAGAGAGGAATACAACTATAGCCTCTTAATATACAATGGTACACAAGAAACATAGAGAAGCACATGAGTCTTGAGACTTCATTAATAGTATCAAGGATGTGTCCATGTAGGAGGTACGCACAATGGTGAGTGAGGCACGTGCAAAGGAAAAGTACTAAAGGACTCACTATGAGATGAGAGTTCCTCAAGAGCAGAGGGTAGAAATCTATTAGGCATTAAGATCACAATCTCAATAGATACAACAAAGTTAGAGTACTAGAGGAGTGATAGGAATGATCAGGGAACCATAGACTGGTGAGGTGTCACCATTAAGGCTAAACAAAGGCCCCAAGGCTGGAGACAACATATGTTAACACAAACTTTCTCTTATGTAAAGGGGATTTTTTTATTTTTGATATGCTCTTACATGATTCACAACTATGGGCAATCAGTATTAATTTAAACCAAGATCATGTGCTCTAATACTTGTTTGAGACATTTATGATATGCACCTATGCTATGATGACTATATGAGATGTATTATGCATACGGTTAATATGGATGCATTTATGCTTTTCAATGTGGACTTTCTATGATGACATCATTCTTTGGTTTATCCCATGTTATGCATAAAAAATGATATTATTTTTGCTACATGATTTTCTCATAAAAGGAATACAAATGAAATGGAAGATAATGTGAATGTCATGTGTGTGTGTGTGTGTGTGTGTGTGTGTGTGTGTGTGTGTATATATGTATGTATGTATGTATGTATGTATGTATGTATTTATGTATTTTCTTGGCAATGCAAGATGAGGATGTTTTTGGAGCATCAAAGTACTAGACCATGGTGGTGGTGGATGAGAGGGATGTTAGAAGACAAAGGAGATGAGATGAGGACTAGTTAGTATGAGGTGAGGACTTTTTTTCTTTCATAAATTACACTATGGAAAGGTAGCTTTATTATGTTATGGAAAATGGAATGCAACACATCATGGCATAAAGGGCTAGAGTGTTGATGAAATTCTTTTGCATAAACAAGAATGTTGTAGATAGAGAATGGTCGTATCCCTCCTAAGGCATATATACATGTCTCAAACTAACAAAGGCACATTCAACAGAGAAAAAAACAAAAGATGACCATGAACCATCCCAACCACTCTTATAGATCAAATATATTGTGAAGTGGCATAGGAACATGATCAAAGAAAAATAAAGAAAAAACAAAATACTCACTAAGAAATATGAGCCAACAACTATTCTCAACCATTATTACTTTATTTTAGTGTATTTTTGGTTTTAAGAGTGTACCATGATCATGTACTTTGATACTTTATTGAGAAAATTATGATTCACACCTATGTTATGATGAATATATGAGATATATTATGCACATTCTTAATATGGATGCATTTATGTTTTTCTATGTAGACTTTATATGATGACATCATTCTTTGGTTTATTACATGTTATTCTTAGATAATGATATCTTTTTTTCCACATTCTCTTCTCATAAAATGAATGCAAATGACATGGAAGATAATGTGAATTCCATGTATATATATGTATTGTTTTGGGTTTTTTTGGACTATTGACACATTAAAGAATGCAATATAAGGATTTTTTTGGTGTATTAGAGTACTAGACAATCGTGGTAGTGGATGAGAGGAACGTTAGAAGATAGAGGAGATGAGATGAGGACTAGTTAGTATGAGGTGAGGACTTTTTCACTTTCATAAAGTATACTATATGTCAAAGAAGCTTTATTTTACTATGGAAAATAGAATACAATACATCGTGGCATGAAGGGCTAGAGTGCTAATGAAAGCCTTTTGCATTGTAGATGCTCAAAAATGGTTCACGTCTATAATTTAATCACTTTTTCATACTAACTTGTCCCATTTTCTCATTTCAATAATTTTGATCTTTTGACCAAACTTGATTAACACCAGAATAGGTTTTGATAATGTCCTTCATCATTTGTATCCCCTTTCACATCATTTCTAGATCATTTGGAATCTCATCCTCTTAGCCCAAAACCATTTCAACATCATCAGAATCATATTGAATCAACCCAGAATCACCCCAAATCAGTCCTAATCAACTTGGAACACACCAAACATCCCAAATCTATCATCATCTATCCAACCCTATGCATTGTCATGTCTCTTAGTGCCTTGGAAGCCTATCAAATTCTATCAAACTTATCAAATTAGACCTTAGCACTGTCATGCCTCTCAATGCTAGGTCAAATTATCATTTACATCATCCAATATTTGACATTGTCAAGTCCCTTAGTGTCAGATTATGACATCATCAAATCAATTTAATAAAATTGACAATGTTTTCCAATGTTATTATGATCAACCCTATCAATCATTCCAATCATGTAGCATTTACAATGTTAGTTAAATGTTACATATCCTTAATTCATGTCATGTGTCCTTGGCATGTTATCAATTTTAATCAATAAATCAATTTGATTGTGGCTTTGATCTATCCACCATCATCCTAGTCAATCTACATAATTTTTACTTTAATTCTGCACTTATCTAATCAAATTGGCCATACATCAACTAATTTTTTCTATAGGATTAAATAACCCATAATTTAATCCTATGTCATTCCAATAATTTTCATCATGCATTACTAATTATTCTTTCTAACTAGAATCCTCAAATAACTAATATTATTAATTAATTGATTCATCATACACAAACCATGGAATTTCTCAATTTCCCAAGTCATATTTTCCACCTCTAATTTTTTTTTTACTAATTTTCATTTGTGTCAAAATATGAATTTTCAATTCAAATATTCCACATAAACTTGACATAACTTTGACATCATCGTGACACATGGGCATGACACATCATTGATTCTCCATTTACACTTGGTTAAATATGTCATATTTGATGCCTTACGCATGGCTATAATAAGCCTCCATCATCATAGTTTCTTGGCTACAAGTAGCATTGGGATGTCATATGCATGTCATAGTTTCCTCTCCACTTTTAGTCATGTTTAATTTCATGCACCATAGAATCTTACATTTGGAATCTTGTGTCATATGTGTTATAGATATCCTAAGGAATCTCATGCCAAGTTGCACAATTTAAATGACATGTATCCATCCTCTCATTAAATTCCTTTCTATTATGGGTTGGGTATAAATTGAGCCTTCTTGCTCCCATTTGCGGTCCTTAGTTTTTAGAATCCTTAAGAGTTATATATTTAAAGTCTCTATTTCTTGTCCAAGCCACACTTCTAGTACTCTCAACATCATCATCATAGCATAGGATTTTTTTCAATTTTATAGGCACAATAGGCAATTGGAGCTACATCACATGGAGAAGAAAGAAGAACATGGGAACTACAAATAAAGAGGGAGTTTTGATTTGTGTTGCTTTCTTTGTTTTAGTTGGCTTTTATGATAGATTAGAAGGGTTTAGTGTATTTTTATTGAGTTTTTGTGGTTACTCATAGTATGCTAAGTTCTAACCTATTTTCTAGTCCTACAATTGGTGAACCTGACATGAAGATCATCCTTAACTAACTTGGGTTTCTTTTTTTTGTGCTTTTAGGTGCAAGGAGGGAGCTTGCTTGGAAGGGTATGATGCCTATCTTCTCTTTCTTATCACACCTACTCTAATTAGGGGGCCTAATAACATGTTTTTCATCTTTCATTCATGCATTTATGTAGCTTGTTGTCTCATGGTGCACTTTTCTCTATCAAGGCACACTTGGGGCCTTTAGGAAGCTATTTTAGGGGCCTAGGAGTCACCATAACCCCTGTCTATTGTCCACACCTAACTAAATGGGCTCCAAAACCACCAACTATACCCTTCTAGGGACCAAGTGCACCAAGGGTGCACTCTTCATTGTCTTAGCACACTTGTTTGAGTAGCTTTCATATTTTCAAGTTTTGGTTTTTTTTTTTTTGCATCATTTCCCCACAGTTTGCACCTGGTCTCCCAACTGTGCACCAAAACTACCAAGTTTACTCTAACTAGTCCCAAATACACTATGGGCATAGTTAACACTATATAAGTTCATTGGGGGGCCTCTTGAGAGTTTTTGGCCTTCTAGGGCATAGTCTGCTCTGTCAGAGCATAGTTGGTTTACAAAAAGAACCTATTTTAATCACAATCTACATCTAGGGTTTCAATGTCATTCAAGGAACTAGAGTAGATGTTTTCATGTTAATAATGATCTATTTTTAACATGTGGTGATCATTGGGAGAAGATATATCACTTACAAACTACTAATGCTTGCTTGTAGGACATTGTTGAAGACTTGTGTGCTTGTCTAAACCATGTGTGTGGATTTATTGGATTAGATAATACTTTATTTGGTGCTCTAAAAAGAAATTTTATTTTCTATCTAATGTCCATGAATTGTTTAGAACCCTAGGAGTTACATGGTTGTATCCTCTCCCCTCTCCATTTGTGCATATTAGGTGCAAGAGAAATCCATGTGATTTCTTTAGAGAGGCCTGCCTTGGACCCAAGACTCACCACTTGGTGAGCCCTAGGGGATGATCTTGAAGTGGTAATGGGGCAAAGCTAGGTCAAAATTCTAGCCATTATAACAAACTTGATATGGTTAATTTTATTATGATAGTATTGTTGCATGATAGCTCTCCTTGAGTACCCTTTTGGTGTGTCAAACTGTAGTTCTCAAGGCTGGGAGACCTTCTGTGGAAGTTTATCATTCACTTGCTAAATGGAAGCTTGCACTAAACACATTGTATTAGAGGCAAAAATTTCCTTTTATCCACTAGCTCAGGGGGCCAACCATTCCCATGAAGACATCCCACATACTCTTGGTCCTTGGTAGAGGAAAAAATCCCTTGGGATTTGGATCTTAGTAGCCCAGAGAAGTGAGTGTATTGTAAAGGGGAACCTATGGTGCCAAAATCCTACTTTGTCCACTCTATTTAAGTGTGGCTAAGATTTGGTTCAAGTGGGAATTTAGTGGATATAGTCTTAAAGCCTAAGCTATGGTGTATCTTTTCACTTTAACAACAACTATTCTTTCTTATTGTGTCTTGTGTGTGTGAACAACATAATCAAGATAAAAGAAAAATTTGCAAAAATATGCCTTGGATACTATTTAAACCTTTCCAAAACATTGCAAAAAAATTTCCAAACACTTGAAACCTTGAAAACATGGAGACTTGTGACCTTAGGAGTGCTTGGCATGACTTAGAGTCCACCATTGCATAACATACACTTGCATTCACCATATTTTGAGTCTCATACTTGCATCCTCTAGGCCTCATATTACATCTTATTAGTCCTCATTTTGCATCCCTTATCATTTATCTTGCATCACCTAGTTTTCACTTTCTAGCCCTTGATCTTCATATTGCATCCTTGAATATCGTATACATAATCTTGCATGTCTTAGTGCTCATTTCCAATGTCATACCCATAATTTTGAACCTTCTTTCTTATCATAATACTGTCCCCCATCAACTAGGTCTCTGGAACTCACAGAACCCAAAATTACTCCAGTTTTAGCCTAGCTTACCAACTACACTCTAAAACCACCAATTGTGCTTAAACTAGCCCCAAGTGCACCAGGGACATATTTGGCTTTTTTTGAGTGCACTTGGTTACTTGAAAACTCAATTTAGACTTCCAAATATCATTTTGGAACCTTAGGATAGCCATTAGATGCCTATAAAGGCCCTCTTTCTTATCATGTCCTAAACTACATTTTGCATGTGCTAAAATTCACTTTGCACATCCTAATATGATCATGTTCTAACCTTCATTTTGCATTTCCAATATGATCCTAACATCATCCCTAACCATCCATCTCTTTGGCATATCAATCTGACAATCACCTAGTTCTAGTTCAACAAATTTTAAACCTAGTCTCCAAACTGCACCAAGAAACTATCAACTACACTCAAAATGAACCCAAGTGTACATAGGTGTATTTGGTGCTATTAAAGCACACTTGATGATATCATATCACATTTGGTGACCTACATGACCATTTTTGGCCTCCAGACTACATTTTGGGACCCTAGAATTGCCTCCAAAAGCATGTATAGGTCATCAATCTAAACACAACCCATAACATAATTTTTCACCCCAAACATCCTTTTTAATCTCAAGATCTTTGAATATTGCATATCAAATCATAAAAATCCTCACTTTGATCCCCATAAACATCATTTTCAACCCAAACCCTTTGAACTTTGTCAAAAATATGAACAAAAGTATGAACCCTAGAGTATTTCATTATGTCGATGGATAATGGATCTTGAGCATGTATTTTTTTCTTCCTTTTAATATTTCTCTTAGGTCAAATACCATCTATATCTTGATGGATTTGACCTTGTCATTTTTATCTTTTCATTTTTATCTCTTTTTGGTCAAGATCCAAAGTCCATTATCATAAGGTTAAACTCTCAGGTTAATACTTTTAAAGATTTCTCCTAGTTCAAAGCCTTACATACACCCTTGTCATGGCATTATCATATTCCTAGGCTCCCTAAAAATCTTTATAAATAATGTTAGTTGCATGATCACTCCACTTGCATGGTCCAAAACCCTAAAATTCCCTCCAAATATCAAAATCTAATCAACTTGTCCAACTATCAACTCGGCCTAATCTTTATCAAAACTATCAATCTTTCTTGTCCCAAATGTCATTATTAACCTTAATAAACCTCCATTAGCATAATACATATTGCATGCATCAATCTTTGACATCTTTCTTAAGTTCAAAGTCCAACCCTAGTCTCCATTTTGCATACCCTAGAATCATTCTCATACCCCTTAGTCAAAAATAAAAACATCATTCACATTTTCATCTCTTGAATCATTCCCTTAGGAAATTTTCATCTTGCATATCCAAAAAAAAGGTCATTTTGCACTTCTTTAGGTTTTATAACATTTCAAAACTCCTAAAAATACAAAAAACACTCATACCTTAGATACCCACATCTTCATTATCAAATTTTGGCCTACTTTACCAACTTTACACCTTATGCTTACCAACTACATACATTCAAGGTCTCGAGTGCACCAAGGGAACACTTAGTACTATTAGAGCATAGCTAGTAGTTTAGGTGCACACTTGGGAGACAAAAAGTCCATTTAGGGTTTCCTCTATTGCATCTGCACCTTTAGGTATCATGCCAACACTTACAAGAACATAATTAGACCATAGACTAAAAGCCCTATACCAGCCCTTATTTTTAGAGCTTCAAACACAACCTAGGGCACAATATAAATCTTGTCCATGACAAAAGAAGACTCAAACCCCAACAAACACTTGACACAGATCATATATTAGTCTCATAGACGCTACTCATGGACCCATTAAGCATGTATCTATCAAACCCTAACTAGCAAGAGATGGTACAATCAACCCTTAACAACACATCCACCATGTTGTTCCCTCTAAATAGTTATCCTACACATGGAATGGTTCAATAGAGCCCTAACGTTGAACCAATATTTATACCAATACCACTCAGAGGTGGAAGTGTACCAACCACACTTGAGGATGAACAAACACACTTCTTTGAATTTAGCAAACCCAACACAAGTACCTTCAACCAAAACATATCAAACCTACCCCAAGGTATTATATACATAAGTGACAACTCTAAAATAGACTATGGCATCATTGATGAAGAAGTGGCCAGGGCATATCAAGATAAAACTTTTAGAAATAATTTTAAACTATTGGCAGCCCAAGAAATCATTAAATTTAATCCAAACTTGGAGGGACCTAAATCCAAATATCAAGACAACTAAATTCTCAAAAACATACAACACATGATAAATTTGGAATTGGACAAGGGCAAACAACCTTTGGAGTTTTCAAACATAGAGATAACACCCAAAATATCTCACAAAGAATCCAACATTGAGATCCTCCAAAGTACTTTTGAACACATTAATATCAACCCCTTGTTCAATGAACCTCATATATCAATGGCAACAAGACTCTTCCTAAGTGCCCCAAGAGAACACTAAGAATTGGTCTCAACCAAATAATGCAACAACAAGAGGTACCTAAGGGGACTTACATAGTGGGGATGCCACACATACCTCCCTTTGAGGAAAATCAACAAAATACACCATTGCTCCTAACCTTACCAACTACCATAACATCAAATACTATAGAATCCAATATGAGTACACCATGTGAAACATCAACAACTATGGAAAAAACCCTATTGATGCACAAAGGAAGAGTCTTGTAGAAATTTCATTGATTCCCCAAGGGAATGTATCACATTTCAAAATTAATACAATTTCCCATGGTGAGATATCAACACCCAAACATATCAAAACAAAAACTCTAACTCAACATTCACCTTCAAAGGACACAACCAAATTACAACACAATAACAACCTCAAGTGGTACAAGGACCTAATGTCCCTCATGCACAACCAAGTCAAAATCCACTTAACATACATACAACATCGTCAAAAACAACAACCGCAAGTGTAACAAGGACTCAACATCCCTAACATGCAACCTAATATAAATCCAATTGATGTAGACACAATGTATTAAAAAAAATTCCAACAACAACAAGATATATTTGCCAAATAACAAGAGCAACCTAAACAATTGTTAGAATACCAAAAGCATCAAGAGAAACAAATTTCATGTCAACAACAATTGTTGCAACAACAACATGTGCCACAACGATCTCAACAGATACCTCCACAACAATAATCACATGCATGGCCTTATAATCAATCAACTGAGGTATCTTAACAACAACCCCAAAAAATAGCATAATGATAACCACAACAAGTGATGCAACAACAACCTATGGTACAACAATCGTAATCAATACCACAAAAAATACCACAATAAGTACCATAGCAAGTACCACAACAAGGACATTTCTATCTTTAAGGTGCCAACATACCTCCACCTCCTAGTGACACATCACCCAAGTCTTTGGATATCAAAATGTCAAAACCAAGTAGACATAGTTCTCACTATAGCGTAAAATCTACTCATAAAAACAAAAGACTCAAAGAAAGGACCACCATTCAACACCCTAGTGAGGATCTATTACAACAATTCAAACAACTATCCATACAAGTTGAGGCTTTAGAAATCCAAAAGAAACAAGTTTTGCACATAGAAAGGGATTTGCGCCTTAATCCTTTTGACAAAAGTCTATATATGCCTCTATTTCCAAAACATTTCGAGGCATCAAGATTTGAAAAATACTGAGGAAAAGGCAACCCAATTAATCATATCAGGGAATTTTTTTCCTCTTGTACTAAACTTAGTGATGAGCCCACATATCTGATGAGACTATTCCCTCATTCCCTTGGTGGGTTAGTGCTCAAATGGTACTCTAAACTTCCTAGTAACATAAAATCTTGGTCAAAATTGGCAAACAAATTCATATCCCACTTTTCCTTTAACATTAAAAATGAGGTCACATAATCCAATCTATTCTTTAAAAAAAAAATACTAGCAAACCATTCATAACATTCTTATTGCATTAGAGAAACCTTGTCATTCAATTCTCACTAGACATTTGTGAAAAACAACAAGTCAAGCTATGCATTGAAAACTTAGTCCCAAACTTGATGTATGAACTTAAAATCAAAAGTTCAAGTACCATTTCTAAATTGATGAAAAAGAGAGTTAGAATTGAAGATGCCCTCATCCACAAGGGTATCCTAAAAAAGAAGAAGAAAAAACCAATACAAACTCATCTAATGACAAGGAAATGTTTTTCTCCAAGAACAAGAATGTTTCCAACAATGGCATTATGGATGCATGAACAATTAGTGAAGCACAACGTCAAATGGCTCTGAAAGGCATGAACCCTAAAAACTCACACACTCCTAATCAAATGCCACCTCAACAGCAAAAGATTGAGATTTCTATGCAAGACATACCTTGAAGATGTCCTAGAAATAAGGATGGGAATTTACACCCTTGGGGATAGCACTCAACACTACACTACAACAATTACTGAGCAATAAATTCTTGTAATTACCTCCGGTCAAAATGAACCATTAACAAAACCCTATTGGTGGGATGACCAAAATTCTGTTATTATCACCATACTAGGGGACATAAGATCATATCATGTTTTTAGCTTAAACATAAAATACAAGACCTTATCAATGATGGTGTAATTATAGATTATCCTTCCTTACTAGCATCCAATTTTGACCATAACATCTTTAACAATCATTTGGGAATCATGACAAAGGAAAGGCCTCTAGTTCAAACTCAAACTCGTAGGCTAATGTAAACTACATTCACATGGGATATGAGTATTGTAATAATGCAAAATTGGTCATGTCCTTAAATGTAGAATTACATTTTGGAATGGAATAGGTTCAAATAAATCAAAAAAGTCAAATCAATTTGAACTCATTCAATTGTGACACATGAATATTAATTTCAGAATAAGCATTAATGAGTCATTATTCTAGAAATCAATTTAATATTCATAAGGGACGACCTATCCATAAATGAATATTTTATTCTTTATGGGGTCCAAGGATATTCTTATAAAATTTTTATTGGGATCTCCACTTCAGATTGTTTATTCTGAGTGGGATCTCCACTTTGCATTATTTATTCTAGTGGGATCTCCACCATGAATAAAATAATCAACCCCCAACCTCACCATGGTTCGATCAAATTCTACCCAAAGGCCTTGCCAAAATATATAAATGCAAGAATCATTTGGGAAGAAGGAGGGGTGGGTAGTATTATTATAACATCACTCATTATATCATCATTGAATCCTTATCAAATATCTCAAGTATGATTTTAAATTTGAACATAATGTCTTGACCACTTAGGGCATCTCAACACTTGGGGCAGCTTCATTCCCCTATCTGGCATCATACACTATCTATTCAATCAGTTTTATAACATTCATTGTCACAAGTATCTGAGTGTTCTACTTAGACTCTTGAGGACTAAGCCTTGTTCTGGGGATAGTCCTATGACTTATGACATGACATTGTTATCTATTTTCAAACTAGTATTTAAGTGTTCTATTTGAATTCTAGAGAATTAAGCTCTATTCTAGAGATGATCCTATGAATCTTATTCAAGTATTGCTAATCAAATAGGTATTGGGGTATCCTAACTCTAATTCCTGAGGATTGAGCCTTGTTCTAGGGACAATTCTACAAATCAAGGCAATCTTTGAACCAAATAGGTATCAAGGCATTCCAACCCTAATTCCTAAGGATTGAGTCTCACTCTAAGAAAAATTCTATAAATGGTATCCAAATGTTC
This sequence comes from Cupressus sempervirens, assembly GCA_028749045.1. Classification (NCBI taxonomy): domain Eukaryota; kingdom Viridiplantae; phylum Streptophyta; class Pinopsida; order Cupressales; family Cupressaceae; genus Cupressus; species Cupressus sempervirens. Next base: position 637,569,921 of record CM053789.1, on the reverse strand, counting down.
TATTTGGACTCTAGAGGGCTAAGCTTCATTCTAAAGATAACCCTAGCATCTCATCAATTTCTCTTAGTGTCTTTAGATCTAAAATCAATCTCAGTTCTTGTCTAATGCTTCAAATTCATGATTATCTTTGAATCAATGCACTACTTGCACATCAATTCAAAGAGGGACAAAATGTAATAATGCAAAATTGGTCACGTCCTTAAATGTAGAATTACATCTTGGAATGGAATAGGTTCAAATAAATCAAACAAGTCAAATCAATTTGAACTCATTCAATTGTGACACATGAATATTAATTTTAGAATAAGAATTAATGAGTCATTATTCTAGAAATCAATTTAATATTGATAAGGGACCCCCTATCCATAAAAGAATATTTTATTCTTTATGGGCTCCAAGGATATTCTTAAACAATTCTAAGTGGGATCTCCACTTTAGATTGTTTATTGTGAGTGGGATCTCCACTTTGCATTTCTTTAGTCTAATGGGATCTCTACCGTGAATAAAATAATCAATCCCCAACCTCACCATGGTTGGATCAAAATCTATAAATGCAAGACTCATTTGGGAAGAAGGGTGGGGGGGAGAAGAAGTAGTGAAATGCTATTGAAATGTCCTTAGATTTCATACTTAGCTTACATTTACATGCTTTCAATTCTAGAATACTTGCATACATGCTCACTTAATTACTTATCTTCATTTCGAATTAATATGCATATTCGTCTAGGGTAAATGCATTGCAATTCATCCTCCATTCAAATCCATCATTCTAAGCATGATCTATGGTTATTAGGCTCTCGAGTTTAAGAGTATCAAGTCACCCCATCTATTTAGAAGGAAATAGATTGCCTTGTGTATGCACATCAAATGAAAAACCTCATGTTCACTTTGGTGTGATATCACACAAACAAAGATCATATTGAAGTGTGTGTGGACCAAGAGGCCACATTTCATGCTCACAATTATACCATCAACTACTTCAATGAGTCTAACTCCTATATATCCTCATTTACCTTAAAGGATAAGGACCCTCATTGTGTTATCATTACAAATCATACCAAGATCACTCTACTTGGAGCTCCTTATAGACCTACTACCTTTGCTGGACCTACATCCCTTAGTAGCCCTAATGCTCTTGCTTCATCTAATTATAGCCTTATTGACTAGCTTGGTAAGACCCCCATGTAAATATCCATCTTGGACCTACTATGTGTGTCCTACCAACATCAGAAGATCTTAGATCAATCCCTGAGAGAGTTAGTAGTCCATAGTAACATTGTTGTTGCCTAGTTCTAGGCCATGGTTGGGAACTTATCCACCTCATAGAATATCAATTTTTCACATTGGGACATACCTAAAGATAGAACCAATCACAATGATACCCTTCATCTTGAGGTATTTATCCATAATGCCAAATTCGTATGCATCTTGATAGATGGCAGAGTAGGATAGAACATGTGTATCTTAAAAGTTGTCAAGGGTTTAGGTTAATCTGAGGAAGATGTGGATCCCTCTCACATAATCACAATAAAGGCCTATGATGATGGTGAAAACTTCTTTAAGGGCATGATCATATTACCCATAAGAGTTGGTCTAGCTACTAAGAATACATTATTCCAGGTCCTTGATATTGAAATGAATTGCAACATGATACTAGGATGCCCTTAGATTCATGCTATGAAAGTGGTGCCCTCTACATATCATCAGTGTCTAAAGTTTTCCTACAACATTATGGAGGTTACCATCCCTAGTGATCTAGACCTCTTCTAACTCTGTGCTACTCTTAGAGATACTACTGCATACTAAGTCCCAAAAAATAATGAAGCACAACCCATAGATTCCTCTAAATATACAGACACTGATATACTCCTTAGTAAGGCCAAGAAAAGTCTGAAGATTAAAGATAAAAGGTATGGAGAATACTTTATGTCTCAAGTATTCCACATAAGGGAGTTACTACTTTCTCCCTAGTCATATGGTAAATCACTACTATTGCAAGCACAACATTCTAAGATCAATACACAAACTACTACTTCCATCAATTTCATTAGAAAAGGTGGCCTACTTGAAGAACATGTCTATGAAAAAAAATCTTTCTATATTGAAAAAGAAAAAATAGAATAAGAACCTACTTTGATATCTCCTAAGATGTATGGACCTAGGCTTACTATCAAGCAAAAACAAGGAATGATTGAACCTATCACTACAAAAGGATGACCTCCTAGTTTGGGGCTTAGATTTAAACCATTGTGAATATGTCCTTCTAGTACTAAGGTACCCTCAAGTGAGATTATGAATATTTTGAATGATGAAAAGGAATTTGAGGATACCTAACCTATAATTTATGATCTTTCTAGTCCTTATACACTTGATCATATATTTTTCCACCCTAACATCCTACTCGTGGAGAATAAGAACATTTCTATAACTCCACCTATCCCTCAAGCCAACTCTACACCTTGGATCAACATATTAAAGGATCCAAATCCTTCATATTTTGAACATGACCGTAATGACACCATTGGTTCTAATATCCATTTATATACCTTTAACCAAAGCCCATTCAACATTGATGATGGCATGCCCTCAAGTTATCCTGAATTGTTGCATTGCGACCAATGTGGACAACTAATCTTTGATCAATTTGACAATGAGGATGCTCTTATGAACATATTTGAACTATATGAAGGCATTATAATTGATGGTCATAAAGAATTAATTCTACCTAAATTGAACACACTGGCATATTTTTTGGAGTCAACCCCACCTTCTAGTTGCATAACTAAAAACAAAGAAAAAAATAACAAGAATAGGTCTCTTGGAGAAAAATAAAAAAGTGCCATTAGACTGTGAAGAAGAGAAAGATAAGCATCTCCCAAGGATTCAAAATGAACAAGTTGATTCCAAGAATATAAGTGTTCTAGTGTTTAACATGCCACAAAGTCTTTTTGAGATCCCTTAATTAACCTTCATGTCAAAAGTCATTAGTCTCAATCCTCCTAGTTCTTCCTTGTATCTAGCTACTTATACCCAAATCCTACTACCTAATTTGTCCAACACCCAAAATCAAACCTCTATCCAACAAGCCTTTGAACACATCATCATTAGTGATATCCAATACAAAGAATCCTTTGACCCAATTATCCTCAGATGCCTTGATTTGTGAGAGACCAACATTGTCTTACATATTGTACATGATAGTATATCTCAAGGCCTTTCCAATGGTTTGATTGTAATTAAAAACTAAAAATGAATCTTGCATAGTTATGGTCACTTGTGGGGCCAAAGATTATTATCTAGCAACACCAACAAGAGATTTCTTCTTAGCATTTGTCAACAACATTCTTGATTTTTTCTAAAAGTCCTAAAAAATTATCACACAGTAGCAAAAAGTCCTGAAAAAAGAAAAAAATGAGAAAAAATCATTAAAAAATGGATTCCTTGATGAAAACTTAGTAAATAGGCATCGTGGAATGAAAATTTGAGTCAAGAGAAAATTTTTATCGAAAAGTGAAAACTTGGAAAATAAGCACTTTGGGAAAGTACCACGGTGAAAACCTGGCAAACAAGCACCATGTGTTATCAATTATTATTCCACTATCTATTAGAATTCCATCTAGTTTTTCCTCCCTTGTCATTTCCTCATCAAATCCATCATATTGCAAGACATTCCTTGTTCTTGATCATGGCCCACGAACTAGTTAATATCCATTATTATCTTACGCAAGCGTCACTAGTTTGTACATACTCTATCTTTGGCCTCTGTACATAGTTTTTGTCTTGTCTAGGGACATATTACCTACACAGTGTGCAAGTTTGAATTTGAATAGGAGGCATGTCCCTAAGCACATGTTATCTATTGGACTTATTGCATATCAAATTGGAGCTAACACTTGTGAATCTTTTATAATCATAAAAAATCTTAAAAATTTAGATATGATCTTGAAAAAATCCTAAAAATTCAAATATGATCTTGATAAAAGGCCTAAAAATCATAAAATGTCCATAAAAAATACTAAAAATCATATAGTGTCCTAAAAAAACTAATAAAATGTCATGAAATAAACCTTTAAAATGATAAAATGTCTCAAAGAAATGAGTAATGTAATAACAATAAATATTCTCAAAAACCTAAAAATCAGAAAACCCACAAAAAATTACAATAAACCTTGTAAATAATCATTATGGATAATCACCCCTTTTTCCTAAACATTTGTGCTTTTTTAGACTAAAACTCAAATCACAACACTTCAACAACAATCACACTATCTAAGCAATGTGAACCAACACTCAATTCAACTTGTCACTATAAATTGTACCACCAATCAAACCTATCACACCACAAATCTAACATAAACCAAAAACACTAAAAGGAAAGTAATAATGGAAGAAAATTGCTATTGGATCTTACTATTCAGTGAATGATTTTTTTTTTTTTTTTATCATGTTCCTATGCCACTCGATGATATAAACTAATCTATGAGAGTGATCAGGATGGTTCATGGTCATCTTTTTCTATTTGATAAATGTACTTGCCTTTGAGAGTCTAAGGCATGTATATATGCCTTAGGAAGGACAAGGTCATTTTTTATCTACATCATGCTTGTTTATGCAAAAGGTTTTCATTTTCCCTCTTGCCCTTTATGCCATGATGTGTTACATCCCCTTTGCCATATCCAAATGAAGCTCATTTGACATATAGTGCACTTTCTAAAAGTAAAAGTCCCTACCTCACACTAACTAGTCCTCATCTCATCTCCTCTATCTTCTATCATCTATCTCATTCACCACCACCATGATTTTTTACTTTGATGAACCAAAATCATCTTCATCACATTCCAACATCCATGCCTAATCATTCACTGTCTATCAACCTTATGTGGCTTTCTAGCAAGTCTAGCCTTGATTTGACTTAGGTTTAACCAAGTTTAGAAAAATATAAGAATTCTTGACTAATTTGACCTATTTTTTGACCTTGTTCTAATTTTTTGGGCATGCACACAAAGTTTCATGCCATTCTGAATGCAATCAGATTGATTTTGGCCCATGAAGCCTTCTAGAGTGTAGTATATACTATCAGAGTGTAGTTTGGCTTCCCAAGTGCACACAGGGCACACTTGGGAATGAAAATTTTTCTTAGTTTGCACTTGGGAATGTTTTGATTGTACTTGAGGCAATTGGATATCTAGAACTACTCCTAGGACCCCAATTGACACATGTTCTGGACTCCAGACCCAATAACTTTTTCATTTGAGCTCTGATTTGTGATATGTTACTTCTATTAGATTAATATTCTTTTTGTTAACAAATTGACCTATAATTTTCATTTTTTAGTCAATTTATCAAGGTAGAATCCATGAAACTACTTGTAGGGCACTGATTGACCCATAATTTAGACTCTAGACCCTATAGCTTTTGCGTTTGAGATTGGATTTTTGATCTACTGAGTTTTATGGATTTGTCTCTTTATTGTCAAAAAATTATCCTATAATTCTCATTATTTGGTAAATTTCTTGAAGGGGTACCCATATACACCACCCCACCAAAGGGCATGCGTTTATGGTTTTTTCATTTGCATTATTTGACACAACACTCTAAATCACATTGTATCAAAGAGGGGGAAAATGTAGATGCTCACAAATAGTTCATGTCTATGGTTTAATCACTTTTTCATACTAACTCATCCCATTTTCTCATTTCACTAATTCTCATATTTTGGCCAAACTTGATTATCACCCAAGAAGGTTTTGATAATGTCCTTCATCATTCATATCCCATTTCACATCATTTGTAGATCATTTCAAAATCTCATCCTCTCAACCCAAAACCATTTCAACATCATTGGAATCATATCAAATCAACCTAAAATCACCCCAAATTAGTCCTAATCAAACCATAACATACCAAGCATCCCAAATCTATCTTCACCTATCCAACCCTAGGCATTGTCATGTCCCTTAGTGTCTTGGAAACCTATCAAAACCTATCAAACTTATTGAATTGAACCTTAGCACTATCATGTTTCTCAATGCTAGGTCAAACTGTCATTCACATCATCTAATCTATAACATTGTCGAGTCCCTCAGTGCCAGATTGTGACATTATTAAATCAATTTAATAACATTGACAATGTTTATCAATGTTATTATGATCGACCCTATCAATTAATTCTAATCATGTAGCATTTACAATGCCAATTAAATGTTACATGTCCTAAATTCATGTCACATGTCCTTAGAATATTATCAATATTAATCAATCAATCAATTTTATAATGGCTTTGATCTATCCACTATCATCGTAGTCAATTTCCATAATTGTCATATTTAATCTTGCACTTATCTAATCAAATTGGCCAATCATCTGCTAATTTTCTCTATAGGATTAAATATCCCATAATTTAATCCTAGGTCATTCCAATCATTTTCATCAATCATTACTAATTATTCTTTCTAACTAGCATCCTCAATTAATTAATATTATTAACTAATTGATTCATCACTCACAAACAATATAATTTCTCAATTTCTCAAGTCATATTTTCCACCTCTAATTTTATTTTTACTAATTTTCATTTGTGTAGATATATGAATTTTTAATTCAAATATTCCAATAATCTTGACATAGCTTTGACATCATCATGACACATGGGCATGACACATCATAGATTTTCCACTCACACTTGGCTAAATATGTCATATTTGATATATTTGATTCCTTATGTATGGCTATAATAAGCCTCCATCATCATATATTCTTGGCTACAAGTTGCATTGGGATGTCATATACACGTCATAGATTCCTCTCCACTTTATTCATGTTGACTTTGATGCATCATATAATCTTAAACTTGGCATCTTATGTCATATGTGTCATCAATATTCTAAGGAATCTCATGCCTTGTTGCACAATTGAAATGACATGTGTCCATCCTCTCATTCAATTCCTTTCTCTTGCGGGTTGGCTATAAATTGAGCCTTCTTGCTCCCATTTTGGGTCCTTAATGTTTGGAATACTTAAGAGTCATATGTTTAGAGTCTTTATTTCTCATCCAAGCCACATTTCTAGTACTCTTGATATCATCATTATAGCATAGGCTTTTTCTTTCAATTGTATAGGCACTATAGACAATTGGAGCTACATTAAATGGAGAAGAAGAAGAACATGAGAACTACATCTAAAGAGGGATTTTTTCTTTGTGTTGCTTTCTTTGTTTTAGTTGGCTTTTATGGTAGATCAAAAGGGTTTAGTGTATTTTTATTGATTTTTTGTGGTTTCTCATAGTATGCTAGGCTCTAACCCATTTTGTAGTCCTACAATTGGTGAACCCAACATGATGATCATGCTTAACTAACTTGGGTTTCTTTTTTTGTGCTTGTAGGTGAAAGGAAGGAGCTCACTTGGAAGGGTATAATGGCTATCTTCTTTTTCTTATCACACCTAGTCTAATCAGGGGGCCCAATAACATGTTTTTAAGGTTTTATTTATGCATTTTTTATATCTTTCTATCTCATGGTGCACTCTGCTCTATCAGAGTGCATTTGTGGCTTTTAAGAAGCTATTTTAGGAGCCTAGGAGTCACCATAACCCATGTCTATTGTCCACACCTGACCAACTATGCCCTTCTAGGCCCCAAGTGCACCAAGGGCACACTTTGCATTGTCTTAGTGCACTTGGTTAAGTAGCTTTTAGATTTTCAAGTTTTGGGTTTTATTTTGGCATCATTTTCCCACAATCTACACTTGGTCTCCCAAATGCACACCAAAACTACCAAGTGAACTCTTATTGGCCACAGCTATACTAGATGTATAGTTAGCACTATTTGAGTGCACTTGGGGGCCTCCTAAGAGTTTTTGTCCTTTTGGAATGCAATCTTCCCTATCAGAGCATAGTTGATTCACAAAAACCACCTATTTTAATCACAATCTGCATCTAGGGTCTCAATGTCATTCTAGGACCTAGAGTAGATGTTTTTGTGTTACTAATGATATGTTTGTAGCATGTGGCTGCCATTGGGATAAGACATTACAATTAAAAACTACAAATTATTGTTTGCAAAATGTTGTTGAAAATTCATGTGTTTGTCTAAACCATGTGTGTGGATTTATTAGATTAGATAACACTTTGTTTGGTGCTCTAAAAAGAAATTTTCTTTTTTGTTTGGTTTCCATGCATTTTTTAGAACCCTAGGAGTTACATGGATGTATCCTCTCCCCTTGTCATTCATGCATCTTAGGTGCAAGAGAAATCCATGTAACTTCTTCAAAGAAGCTTACCTTGGACCCAAGACTCGCCACTTGGTATGATATACTCTAGACCCAAATGCTTGAGTGACTACATAAGGTCCTTCCCAGCTAGGTTCAAATTTTATTGGTTTCTCTATGTGTTGTTAGGTATTATAGTTTATCTTTAGGACTAGATGAATGACCTCAATGTGACAATCTCAAAATTTCTTGTTATAGCTCCTCTTGAGTTAGTTTTGGTAAGATTTCAAATGTGTTAAGGTGGCTTTCCTCTACTCATCTAGAATTTCAAGTTCATGTAGTCTAGATACTATGTAGTTCTCATCATCATGAATTTCTTGTAAGGATACTCAATCATGGAAATTAAATCTCAATAGGAAGGATGGCCATAGTGACATAGACTAGAGAGTATGGTTTTGCGCCAATTGGAGAACACACACTTGTTCTATAAACTCAAAGAGATTAATTTAATTCCATGTGCTATTCTTGACCAGAGGCATGAATAGTCTTTTGGAGGATCTTGACAATAGTCTTATTGGATTATTCTTCTTGGCCATTACCTTGTGGATGGTAAATTCTAGAGTATCCATGATAGATATTGTAATGTTTGTAGATCTTTTCAATTTCCTTGTTTTGAAATGAACTACCATGATCAATAATAATAGTAAGAGGGACTCTGTAGTGGCATATGATATAATTTTGGATAAGCCTTGAAATTTTCTTTATAGTAGTGAAAGTCAGAGGGATGACTTCAACCCACTTGGTAAATTATTTAGTTGCTCTAATAATAAAATTATGGTCATTAGAGGAAGGAAAAGTAATAGCTCCAATGAGATCAAATGACTGCTATGAAAAAGGCCATGTAGAGATAAGTGGATGAAGTTCTTGTGCTAATGCATGAATCAAATTATTATGTATCTAGCACTTATGACATGTTTTGGAAAAATTGTGAGCATCTTGTTCCATGTTGGGACAAAATATCCAACTCTTACCAGCTTCTTGGCTAGACTCAAACCATTTAAATTTCCTCCACATTGACCTTTATGTACCTCATGTAAGGCAATTTTAGTTTCTTTAAAATCAAGGCATCTGAGAAGAGTTTGGTCAAATGTATCTTGTGAAGGTAATCACTCATGATGATGTATCTAGTGGCTTGAATTATAAAGGATTGATGTTCATTCTTGGATAAGTCTATAGGTAGAATTTGGGCATGTAGGTATTCATAAATTTCTTGGTGCCATGGGGAATTGGAACCAACAAGTTCACACAGTTCAAATATAGGAATCAAGAGTTGTTCTATTGGGAACTCATAATGTTCAACATTTTGTGGCATATCAATCATAGAAGTAATATTGTATATAGCATCATCATAATCATTGTTTATCCTTGAAAGATAATGAAAAGAGATAGTGAAAAATTTAAACTTGAGGAAATCTACCATCTATTTGTAAGGTATTAGCTTATCATCTCTGGTCTTGTAGTCATTGTTGAGTTGCCAGACGACTAACTGGAAATGAAGATATACTTTTAGATGTTGTATATTCCATTGGATGGATAGCTTCAATCCTATTATCATTGCCTCATATTATACTATGCTATTTCTATAGTTGAATTCTATCTAGTATAACTTAGGGATTATATCCCCTTGAGGTGTGAAAAACATAATGCTAGCTCATGAACCATTTCTTATATACCAGCCATCAAAGTAAAGCTTCCATTTATTAGCTATGTCCATATTAAAGATAGCTTCATCCAGAGAATCCATTAACATGTGATGATCATCTGCTATAAGTGCTTTCATTAACTAGTTAGCTATCTTTTGCCCTTTCATTAAATTTCTATTCACATACTCTATGTCAAATGAGGATCATAACCCATTTGGCTAAGTGCCTTGTGAGAGCATCTTTAATTAGGAAATATTTTCATGGGTATATCTTACAGATGAGCATGGTTTTCTGATGTAGCATATAATGTCTTAGCTTTGGGCCACAAAGAAAAAATAGGGCATGATCATTCAATGAGTGAATAGTTCTATTCAATCCCAGAAGTGTTTTGTTGATGTAGTAAATGGCTCATCTCTTCCTTGTTCATCATTTTTTGCTAAGAGAGCTCCTAATGTTTTTTCTATAGATGATATGTATAGAATAAATGGTTAACCCTAAATAGGAGCCATCAAAACTAGTGGATTCAAGAGATAGTCTTTGAGTTGTTGAAAGGAATCATCACATTATTTATTCCATTGAAATGAAAGTCCTTTGTGTAGTAGATGCTAAGAGGAGTGACATTTATCTACTAGATGTACAATGAATTTGTAGATAGTTTGTAGCTTCCCTTGTAGGCTTCTTAATGTTCTTAGATTAATTTAAGGAAATATTTTGAGTATTTCTTTTACTTTTTTAGGGTCAACTAATGCCTCATTGAGAACTAATATATCCCAAGATTTTTCTAGAAATAACTCTAAAGATAATTTTTAGGATTCAATCTAAGCTTATAGCATTTCATTATGTTTAATATTTTGTCTAAGATTCCCAAGTGATCTCTTCCTTTAGGAAACTTTAGTAAATCATCCACGTAGTCTTCCATTAAGATGTACATGTAATCATGGAAGATAGTAGTCATTGTTCTCTAGTATGTTACCCCAACTTTTTTAAGGCCAAATGTATGACATTCCAACAATATGTTCCCCAAGGACATGAGAAAGCTATTTTATTTTGATCTTCATGAGTTATTTTGATTTGACTATATCTTAAGAAGCTATTAGTGATAACATTTCATATCGAGTTGTTGTATCTACAATGATATCTATATTTGACAATGCTAACTCATCTTTAGGACATGCTTTTTTGAGATCACACAAATCTATACATACTCAAATGCCCCTAGAGTGTCTACTTATATGTACCAGATTAGATATCCACTCTTCATAGTCAATGGGTCTTATGAAGCTCACATCCAATAGTTTTCTCAATTCTACTCTAACAAGGAGAGCTACTTGGGGATGCATTTTCTCAACTTCAACACTAGTTTTGTTCCTAGTTTTAATGGAAAATGATGAAGAACTAGTTTAGGATCAAATCGTTGGATGTTTGCATAAGACTAGGAAAATTTGATTTGTATCTCTAGGAAGAATCTAACAAATTCATGCTTCTCTTCTAATCTTGACAATGACGATACAAAGTGTATGATCTTAGGATTGTTAGGAGTTCCTAGATTTTTTTTTTGTCATCTCAATAAGAAAGACTAACTTTTCTCTAAGTGGGGGTATGTCCAATATTCCATCCTCAGGTGCCTCAAAGAGGTTTCCACCCTTGGATATGTCCTTTATTTTTACTTTCTCACAATCTAATGATGCCTTTTAGTTTTCACCAAGAGGACTATTCTTGTCATTTTTTCCTTTGATTTCAATTTTATGAATGGAAGATGGATTTGAATCCCTAAAATATTCCATGATGTTGAAGAATGGAAGAGCCTAATTTGTGGTGACCTTGTGGTATGCCTTCACTTAGTTCAAAGAATTATACAATGACTTCATCATTTTTTAATCAATCAAAGGTTGGTGATCCTTGCTAATCCTAATCAATGAGTTTGGGGTGGACTAGGGAGATGCCATCATCAATGTTGAATAAGCTTTGGTCAAAAGAAAAGACATGGGTACCACTATTATATTGATCATGGGCCCCATATTCAAAATTAGGAGGACTTGAGTCACATAGTATTTTGTTACATGATTTAGGATGAGTTTTTGGAATAGGTGGAGTTCTACTCGCATGTTTGTCTTTCGTGGGTAGGTCATCATGATCAAATATATGGTCAAGTCTATAAAAGCTATCAGCATCATCAGTGTTGGCTTCAACCTCTTTGGTTTCATGTTGGGTGTTCTTAGGTGTGTTTTCATCATTTGAAGCATTTTCATTCTCACACAAGGATAACTTAGTATTGGGAGGGCCCAATAGGAATGGATTAAATCCAAGCCCTAGACTACAGGGTCATCCTTGTAGAAAAATAGGTTTAATTATGTCTTTTTTTTGAGGTCCAAGGCCACAATATTTGTCATATCCTTTTTTATGCATAATGCTAAATCTAGGTCCATACCTTTTTGGGGACTCTATAATAGGTTCATGTCCTTTCTTAGCCTTCTCCATGCATGTGGATGTGTTCTTGTGAGAATTCTCTTCATGCAGGCCACCTACACTAGTAAAAGTCATGGATGCCTTCTTCTATAGTGTGAATTTGGACCATCTGATTTGCATGAGTTGTGGTTTTCCATATGAATTGGGAGAAAGGGGTAATTTCCCAATGTGAAAGGCTTGTGACATAAAATACCCACCAAAACCTTGGTCTTTAAAATTGAGATTTCCTTTGATGGTAGTTGTGAACTTAGTAGCATGAACATATTTAGAGGAATCAAGTGGTTTCACTTCGCTATTTACTGGGACTTGGTATGTAGTGGTTCCTCTTAGGCTAGCATAAAATTGGAAAGAATTCAAATCACTAGGGATGGTGAAATCTACATTTTATAGGAAAACTTTAGACACTAGTGATATGTTGAAGGTACTACTTTCATGGCATGAATCCAAGGACATAACATTATCATATTGCAATTCATTTCAATATCTAATACTTGAAACAATGTGTTCTCAATTGTAGAACCAACTCTGACAGGTAATATGATGACACCCTTGGATAAACGTTCATCATCATAGGATTTGTTTTGATTCTACAAGAAGGATCCACATCCTCTTCAAAGTAACCAAGATCTTGACAACTTTTATGGTACATATGTTTAGTTCTTATCCACCATCTATCAAGACACACCTAACCTTTTCTTTATGGATGAAGACCTCAAGATGGAGGGGATCATTATGATTAGGTCTATCTCTAGGGACATTTCAAGGTGAAAAGGTGACATGTTGTGACATAGAAGAGTTTCCAACCATGGCCTGGAACTGGGCAACATCGATGTTATTAGGGATTATCAACTCTTTCAAGGCTTGACTAAGGATATTTTGATGTTGGGGAGATGATCATGGAGAAGCCAAGATGGATATTTGTGTAGGTGTCTTTCTAAGATGGCCAACAAGGTTGTAATAAGAAGAAGTTACACATATTATGGGAGCAATAGGTCTACTAGGAGTTGAAGACCTAGTAGGGGCTATAGGTAAGGTATCTTGCTATGATGTGTAGTGATAGTACAATGAGGATCTTCATTCTTTAAAGTAAATATAGAAATGTATGAGTTAGACTCATTAAAGAAATTTATGGTGTAGTCATATCCAGTGTGAGTATAATTGGCATTAGCCTATCAGTTTTAATTTGAGCTAGAGGATTTCCTTTTATCATGGTTTCCCAAAGGATCCTTGAAAATGGTATGACTAGAGTTTGAGAACAATTGTGAAGGGTGTATGTTAACCAATCCATTATTTATTAGATCTTTGGTATCATGTTTAATTTGGAAACATTAAGCGGTCTTATGTCCCATTGTACTATGGTAGTCATAGAACTTGTTCTCATCCTACCAAAGGGTAATTGTAAGAAGTTATTTTTGAGCAACTATTGAATTGTGGTCTCAGGTGGTATCCCAAGGGGTGTAAATGTTTTTTCTTTATTCCTAGGACATATTCAAGGTCTTTCCTATGTTGAGAAGAAATTTTCCTTTTCAATAAATAAGTTTGTGTGGGTATTATCTTTGTTTTTCTTTAGTATGCCTTTATAGAAGAGGGCATCTTCAATGGTAGCTTCCTTTTTCATTAATTTGACAATAGTTCTAGGACTCTTGACCTTAAGTTCATACATTAGGGAATAGGTTTGTAATGCATAGGTTGAATTGTGGTTCTTCTAGAATATCCAAAGAGCATTGATTAACAAGGTTTCTCCAACATAACAAGAATGTCATGAATGGTTCTCTTGGACTTTTCTTTGTTGAGCACAAATAAGATAATGTCACCGCACTTTTTATGTTAAGATAAAAATGGGATATGAAATTTTCTACTAGTTCATCCCAAGATTTGATATTTTTAGGTAATATAGAATACCATTAGAGTGTTGGTCCACCAAGATAATGAGGGAATAATCCCATATGATTGTTGGTTCATCAGTAAGCTCAATACGAGAGGCACAAAACTCTCTGTTATGGTCAAGTGGGTTTCCTTTTCCTTGGTATGTCTAAAATCTTGGTGCCTTATAATGTATTGAAAATGGAGGCATATATAGACTCTTGTCAAAGGGACTAGGACATAAATCCTATTCCATATATATAACTTTATTCTTTTGGACTTCTAATGCCTCAATTTTCTTAGCCAATTGTTTGAACTGGTGTATCAAATCATCATTAGGCTCTTGAGCATTAGTTATTTCTTCAGGTATTTTGTGTCTTAGAGTAGATCTCTTGCTATGATGAGAACTATATCTACTTAGTTAAAACATATTTGTATTTGAAGACTCTAGAGATGTATAACTAGGAGGTGGATGTATGTTGGCACCTAGAAGATAGAAAGATTCTTATTGTAATTTTTGTGCCTTTGGTTATGATTTTTTTTGAGGTAACTATGTTTTTTGAACTTATGCCCATGTTTGAGACTATTGTTGTAGAGGTATTTGTTAAGCTTCTTGTGCCATACACTATTGTTGGAAATTTTTTTGTTGATATGCAATCTATTTTTCTAATCGTTATTGATATTCCCAATTGATATTGTTGTTTTTGCTTTGGATGTTGACTATATCCCTTAGATGTGAGCATTGATTTAGGATCCTCGACTTGATATGTTTAAGGGTTTGATGCTTCACCTTGGGATGTCATGTTTACTTGATAATGTGCCACATTCTTTGGTGAGATATCAATGAGACTCTTTATTATAGTCCAATAGGTGCACTTGCAACAATAGTCAATGTTTCACATGATTCATTCATAAGGGGCCCCATATTAGTTGATGTTGTTGTAATTAGTAGAGTTAAGAACAAGGGGGCACTTTTTTGATTTTCTTCCAAAGGAAGTATGTTTATAATCCCTATGGTGCAAGTATCCTTAGGTATTTCTTGTTGTTGCAGTATTTGGTTAAGATCAATCCTTAATGCCCTTTTAGGGTACTTTAAAAGAGTCATGTTGACATTAAGTGATGGAGGTGTATTACATAGGGGGTTGATGTTGATATGTTCAAAGGTACATTGGATAATCTTAGTAGTTGACCCTTGGTAAGGTCTCTTATGTGTTACCTTTGTAGTTGAGAATTCCAATGGTTACTTCCCCTTATCTAAGTCTAGGTTGATCATAGGTTGCATGTTGTCTTTAATCATAGAATTAGGTCTTTCAAAGTTGGTGTTAAAATTCACTATTTCTTGGGCTGTCAAGATTTTGAATTTAAAAAGGTTATATCTTGACATATTTTTCCCATTTTTTCATTGGGAATACCATATTATGTGTCAAAATCATCACGTAAGTGAAAGGTACCTTGTTGTATGTTTGAAGGATTAAAGTTACTTTTGTTGGTTTTTTTATTTTCAAATGAATGGGTACATTCATCTTTAGGTGTTGTAGGTACACTTCCACATCCAGATGGCATAGATGTGAACATAGGTTCAAAATTGGGACACCATTGAAGCATTCCACGTGTAGGTGATGTTTTAAGAAGGAATTTCATGTTGGACATATCATTTAGGGTTTATTGTCTTGTGTCTTGAGGGTTACTTCTTAGTTGTATCATTCTTAGTGGCTCCACTTGTAATGATTGTGAAAATTCAGTTTGATGTGGGTCAAAAGTTTGTTGAGGTTTCTTGTTTTTCCTTTGTCTTGGATGAGTTCTTGGTTGTGTTTGTTCTTGAGAAAATAATGGTTGATATAGATCTTCTAGTCTTTTAGCTAACTTTGTCCTTATGAGAGCTAGCATGATACCTAAGAATGTAGATGCAAATGAGGGATTATAGAATTTCAATCTACCAAGTGCATACCAACAACACCAATTGCGCTTAGACAATACCAAGTGTACACCTAGGAATTTGGATTGTGAAAATGAGACTAAGGGTTGATGTATGCAACTAATATTGGACTATGTAAAGGAGTATGCTATGGTTGATAATGGCATCTAGGACATGCAACACATGGATGTGGGATTATGCAAAGTGTTTGGTTTGACAAATGATTAAGGACTTGAGAAAGTTCATTGTTGGAAATTTTTGTTGGACTTAGGATGATTTTGACACTTGGAGGAAATTATTTTGAGTATACAAGGTGAAATGACTATGCAACTAGAGTTTTCAATTATAAACTAAGGTTTTGAAATGATGTGCAAACTAGGGTTTTAAATTATATGCAGACTAGGGTTGATAAATGGTATGCAAATTAGGGTTGTGAAATGGTATGCAAACAATGGTTTTTTAATGAAAACTAGGATTTTGAAGTGCAAGGTAAGGTTTTGGGATGATATAAAAACTAGGTGATATGGAAGCTAGATGAGTGAAAACTAGGGTCTAAGAAAAGTAAAATTTAGGGAGACTAAGGATGTGATAAGGTTATGACAAGTGTATGCAAGGTTTGGAATTAGGAGAAAATATTTGGAAAATACCAATCTAAGAGTTTAACCTTATGAGGATGGACTTGGGATCTTAACCAAAAGAGAAAAAAAGAAAGAAAGATCATGTTGATAAAAAGAACTAGGTCAAATCCATCAAGACATAGATAGAATTTGACCCAAATAAAATGATAAAAAAGACAAAAAAAAGACCATGGCCAAGATCCCTTATCCATCCACATAAGAGGATGCTCTAAGACTCATACTTTATTATGATTTTAAACTAAGCTCAAAGGGCTATAACTTCAAAATGAGCTCTATAAAGGGGATCAAAATCAGGGCTATGTAAGGTGAGTATGAAAAATGCAAGGATCCTAAGGGAAAAATGACATTTAGAACATGATCAGAATGAAGACTTATGAAAGAATCTAAGGGAAATTCTAGGGTCTAAAAATACAATTTAGAGATGAAATAGGGGTAAGTGCACAAAGTTGTGGTGCCAAAAGGGGGGTATAAGTGGACACCTTTTTACTGAAATGTAAAAATTTTGAACTTCAACAAGAATTTGAAGATAGTTACGCTGAAAATTTTTAGATATGACAAAAAAAAAAGTCGTAGTCCTTTGAATCTAGTTTCTAAGCTACTAATTTTTTTTCAAAATGGTTTAGTTTTAGGTCCTCAAAAAAGGGGGGCCACAAAAAGTGGTACTGTTTATTCCAAAAAAATATAACACAGTACAAAGTGTGGCCCCCCTAAAATTTTAACTATTTTTTTGAATTTTTTTAATCGCTCTGGTCAAAAGTTACTTAACACTATGTAGTTTATCCCAAATTTTTCGGGTAATTTTATAACGTGTATTTTTTTTTAATGAATTTTTTAACTAGACACGTCCCAAAAACATGATATATCTGTGTGCTCCCCCTAGAAATAATTGAAAACTAATCTAAAATAAATAAATAAATTTCAAAGTGTGTAGAATGGAGTCTAGTTTCTAAAAAACTAAGTTGTTACAAAATTCGATGAACGAGCTAAAATCTAGAGCCCAATTAGTACGTGGTCGTTTTTGACAAAAAATGAACATACATTCAATAGAAATTATAGATGAAAGGCTTGAAATAGTTCAAATTAAAAATAAATTATATGGTTAGATAGCTAACACAAAGACCTATAATGCTATGTAACCTGATCTTATCGATACCCAACCACGAGAAATCTTGAAGGGGAGCACAAAAGAAAAAACAATCATTTTTTGTATGTTTGCTGAAAAACACATCTTAGGCCTATTCATCAAATCCAAACCTTTAGGTTGGATCTCCAAGGCAAAACCAAGCCTTAGACTTGGGTTTGATTAAGGTTTAAATAGCGTGTGTTCCCTATAGCACACATGGGCTATTTAAACCTCAGTTCTAAATAGCATGTGTGGCTATAGGGTGCACACACTATTAAGATGTAAGTTGCAAAAGAGAACTAGGTGGGGGGGGAATATGGGAATGGCTATGTGTGTGCATGAAAGAGATAGAGAGAAAGTAGGGGATAGGAGAGGGGAGAGAGTACAGGATGGGAGAGAGAGTAGGGGTGGCAAAGAGAGGAAGTGTGAGAGAGAGAGTAGGGGTGGAAAAGAGAGAGTGTAGGATGGGGGAAAGAGATTTAAAGTAGGGGATGGGAGAGAGAGGAAGTGTGAGAGAGATTACAAGTTGGGAGAGAGAGATTAAGAGTAGGGGATGGGGGAGAGAGAGAGTAGGCAATGGGAGATGAAGTGGGAGAGGAAGAACTCGAGAGAGAGGAGGATGGGAGTACATGTGTGTGAAAGAGAGAGAGTATGGAATGGGAGAGGGGGAAGAAAAAGTAGCTCAAGAGAGAGTAGGGAGATGGAAGAGAGAGTAGGAAATGGGAGAGGGAGTGGGAGAGGGGGAGATAGGGGGGAATAGAAATGTGTGTGTGTGTGTGTGTGTGTGTGTGTGTGTGTGTGTGTGTGAGAGAGAGAGAGAGAGAGAGTAGGGGATAGGAGAGAGTGTGAAAATTTAAGAGAGACCAGAGGGTAGTAGAGAGAGAGAGAGTGGAGAGGGAGAGAGTGAGAGTGAGAGTGAGGGAGAGAGAGTAGGCAATGAGAGAGGGAGAGAAAGTGAGAGAAAAAGTAGGGGATGGAAGAGGAGAGAGGGGGGATGTGTGTGTGTGTGTGAAAGAGAGAGAATCAAGAATGAGAGAGGGGAGAGAGAGATAGAGAGAGTAGGCAATGGTAGAGGGATGGGAGAGAGGGAGAGAGAGAGAGAGAGAGAGAGAGAGAGAGAGAGAGAGAGAGAGAGAGAGAGAGAGAGAGATAGAGAGAGAGATAGAGAGAGAGTAGGCAATGGTAGAGGGATGGGAGAGAGAGAGAGAGATAGTAGGCGGTGGGAGAGGGAGTGGGAGGGAGAGAGAGGTGGAATGGAAGCATTTAAGAGAGATAGAGTAGGGGATGGGAGAGAGTAGGTAGTGGGACAAGGATTGCGAGAGAGAGAGAGGGGGGGAATGGGAATGTGTATTTATTTATAAGAGAGATAGAGTAAAGGATGGGAGAGAGTGTGAGAGTTTGAGAGAAAGTAGTAGGGGATGGGAGAGAGAGTGAGAGTAAGGGATGGGAGAGAGAGAAAGAGAGAGAGAGAGAGAGAGAGAGAGAGAGAGAGAGAGAGAGAGAGAGAGAGAGAGAGGAAGAAAGAGAACTTGAGAGAGATAGACAATAGGCCATAGGAGAGGGAGTGGGAGAGGGAGAGGGAGAGGGAGAGGGAGAGGGAGAGGGAGAGAAATAGGGGGGATGGTAGTGTGTGTGTAACAGATGTAGAGAGTAGGGGATGAGAGAGAAGAAGAGTGGGGGGATAAGAGTGTGTGTATCTATGAAAGTGAGAGAGTAGGGGATGGGAGAGAGTGTGAAAGTGTGAAATTAGGGGGTGGCAGAGAGAGAGTACGATGATAGGGGAGAGAAAGTAGGTGGTGGGAGAGGAAAAGAGAGAGGGGGGATGGGAGTGTGTGTGTAAGAGAGACAGAGTAGGGGATGGGAGAGAGTGTGAGAGTGTGAGAGTAGGGGGTAGCAGAGAGAGAGAGTACAAAAATGAGGGAGAGAAAGTAGGCAGTGGGAGAGGGAAAGAGAGGGGGGGATGGGGTGTATGTGTAAGAGAGATAGAGTAGGGGACAGGAGAGAGTGAAAGTTTGAGAGATTAGGGGATGGGAGAGGAGAGAGAGAGTAGGGGATGGGGGAGAGTGTGAGAGTGTGAGAGAGTAGGGGATGGGAGATGAGAGAGAGAGCAGGGGATGGGGGAGAGAAAGTAGGCGATGGGAGAGAGAGTGGGAGAGGTAGAGAGAGCTTGTACAAGATGGGGGAGAGAGAGAGTAGAGAGGGAGAGAGAGAACTTGAGAGAGAGAGATAGTAGGTAGTAGTAGTGTAAGTGTGAGAGAGAGTAGGGGGTGGTAGAGAGAGTACGACGATGGGGGAGAGAAAGTAGGCAGTGGGAGAGGGAGAGAGAGGGGGAATGGGAATGTGTGTAAGACAGACAAAGTAGGGGATGGGAGAGAAGAGAGAGAGTAGGGGATGGGGGAGAGAAATTAGGTGGTAGGAGAGGGAGAGAGATAGGGGGATAAGAGTGTGTGTGAGAGATCTAAAGAGCTGGGGATGGGAGAGGAGAGGGGGTGAGAGAGGTAGAGAGAGTAAGTGGTGGGAGAGGGAGAGTGAGAGAGAGTAAAGGATGGGAGAGAGTAGGAAGAGAGAGAGGGAGGGGATGGGAGAGAGAGTAGGGAGGATGGGAAGTGATGTGTTTTGAGAAAGTAGGGGGTGGCAGAGAGAGAGTACGAAAATGAGGGAGAGAAAGTAGGCGGTGGGAGAGGGAAAGAGAGAGGGGGGATGGGGGTGTATGTGTAAGAGAGATAGAGTAGGGGATGGGAGAGGAGAGAGAGAGTAGGGGATGGGGGAGAGTGTGAGAGTGTGAGAGAGTAGGGGATGGGAGATGAGAGAGAGAGTAGGGGATGGGGGAGAGAAAGTAGGCAATGGGAGAGAGAGTGGGAGAGGCAAAGAGAGCTTATACAAGATGGGGGAGAGAGAGAGTAGAGAGGGAGAGAGAGAACTTGAGAGAGAGATAGTAGGTAGTAGTAGTGTGAGTGTGAGAGAGAGTAGGGGGTGGTAGAGAGAGTACAGCGATGGGGGAGAGGAAGTAGGCGGTGGGAGATGGAGAGAGAGGGGGAATGGGAATGTGTGTAAGAGAGAAAAAGTAGGGGATGGGAGAGAAGAGAGAGAGTAGGGGATGGGGGAGAGAAATTAGGTGGTAGGAGAGGGAGGGGGAGAGAGATAGGGGGGATAAGAGTGTGTGTGAGAGATCTAAAGAGCTAGGGATGGGAGAGGAGAGGGGGTGAGAGAGGTAGAGAGAGTAGGTGGTGTGAGAGGGAGAGTGAGAGAGAGTAAAGGATGGGAGAGAGTAGGAAGAGAGAGAGGGAGGGGATGGGAGAGAGAGTAGGGAGGATGGGGAGTGATGTGTTTTGAGAAAGTAGGGGGTGGTAGAGAGAGTATGATGATGGGGGAGAGAAAGTAGGCGGTGGGAGAGGGAAAGAGAGAGGGGGGATGGGGGTGTATGTGTAAGAGAGATAGAGTAAGGGATGGGAGAGAGTGAGAGTGTGAGAGAGTAGGGGATGGGAGAGGAGAGAGAGAGAGAGTAAGGGATGGGGGAGAGTGTGAGAGAGTAGGGGATGGGAGATGAGAGAGAGAGCAGGGGATGGGGGAGAGAAAGTAGGCGATGGGAGAGAGTGGGAGAGGTAGAGAGAGCTTGTAAAAGATGGGGGAGAGATAGAGTAGAGAGGGAGAGAGAGAACTTGAGAGAGAGAGTGAGATAGTAGGTAGTAGTAGTGTCAGTGTGTGAGAGAGTAGGGGGTGGTAGAAAGAGTACGACAATGGGGGAGAGAAAGTAGGCAGTGGGAGAGGGAGAGAGAGGGGGAATGGGAATGTGTGTAAGAGAGACAAAGTAGGGGATGGGAGAGAAGAGAGAGAGTAGGGGATGGGGGAGAGAAATTACATGGTAGGAGAGGGAGAGGGAGAGAGATAGTGGGGATAAGAGTGTGTGTGAGAGATCTAAAGAGCCGAGGATGGGACAGGAGAGGGGGTGAGAGAGGTAGAGAGAGTAGATGGTGGGAGAGGGAGAGGGAGAGAGAGTAAAGGATGGGAGAGAGTAGGAAGAGAGAGAGGGAGGGGATGGGAGAGAGAGTAGGGAGGATAGAGAGTAGGGAGGATGGGGAGTGATGTGTTTTGAGATAGTGCGTATGCACTATCTCAAATCACCAAAAAATGGTCAAAAAACAACATTGGGGCCCATTTCATCCATTTTTAACTTTTGGTCTATTATGCTCTCTGTTATTCCAACAGAAAACATGGGTTTCAACATCTAGCAAACACTATTTAAACACTTTTGGAAGCTAGCAAACACCAAATTCAATCATTGGATACGTGATTTGAAGAATTTTTGAATAGTCCTTTAATAGAAAAGGTTAGTGCAATCCATTTTAAATATTGTTTGTCGATATATAGATACAAATTTGATTATAATTTGATATGTTATGTAATATATAGTGAATTCATTGAAAATTGTATGTTTGAATGAAATGTTATTTCGAAATGGTTAGAAATTTGACAAGTTGTTTGATATATATTGTGTATTTGTTCAAATAATTATTATTTTTATATGTAATTGAATAATTTGTAATTTACACATTTTAAGTAATTTGGATGTTGAATAATTTGACATGTAGAAATCATCATCATGCCAAGGAAGAAACCAAAGATTCAAACAAATGCACATAGGGAGAGAGATTTGACAATTAAAAGAGATAAAATGAAATTACTATGTGAACAAAGAAAATTGCAAAGCAATGATGAAGAATTAACTTTCGAAGAGGATCAAGAACCACCAGTACAAAGAAACAAGGAGGAAGAATTAGAAAGACAAAGAGAATGAATGAGATTGTTACGCTCAAGAAGACAATTGAATTTTGAAGCTACACCATCCTCCAATGTTGGAGTCATATCGTCCACTACACCATCTTCGAATGTTAGAGTCATATCATCTGCTACACCATCTTCCAATGTTGAAGTCATATCATCCTCTCATGTTGAAGAGACACTGATTTATGGATCCAACGATATACACACTCCATCATGTCATGTTGAAAGCACAACATCAACACATCAAGTAGGTGATATTCCATCTTTTACATCTTATTGCCAGGGCACATCATCTTCGTTTCAAGGTACGCAATACACTCAACCTTATATTAATATTCAAAATGTTGAGAGAATTGAAGAGATTAGAACACCTTCTAGAATTCATTTTAGAAAACCAAAATATTTGATTTATATTGATACTAACATTTTGAAATCAATACTTGACAAGATTAGCAAGTGTACTTGTCAAAGAAAAGTTAATCATATGTGGAGATTTTTTTTTAAGAATTAAATATTACAGGTCAATGCCAATTATTTGTTGAAATGATGAGGAATTTTAAATTTAGGCCTATCATGAAGATTCTTGGGCTAAGAACGATGGATGATTCAAATGAAAGAAATATTGAAAAGAATCTAATGAGTGTTTATGAAAAAGTGGGTTCTAAATCATGCACGAAAGATAGTAATATCACAAGACGAGTACTCATATCGACAATAGTAAGTAGCCAAATGAAGAAATCTTGACTCATGAGAAAGACAAGCAAAATATTAAAAAATTGGTAGAGGTACCTTAAGGAGAGCCATGCTAAGGCGTGAGAGATTAGAAGATCCAACAAAAAATGAGTTATGGACATTTAGCGGTAGACTACCGTGAAAGGATAAAGAAATTAGTGAAGCCTTGAAATCATTGATCGAAGATTTTTGGAAAAATAACACATGTTTTTTTCCTAATCAACGAGATGTTGTAAGAAGGAGGATTGGTAGCCGAAATCGCGAGCCACATGCGAAACATTTTTTGGACTCAACTCAGACACAATTTTTTGCAAAATTTATTGGTATGTATCATCAAATTCGAATAAGTCAAAGATTTTTTGAGATGGGTAAACCTTTTTATGTGAAAATAAATCACACACGCACAACTTGTTGTTGTAGGATACTAAGAAAATGAATTTATTACTCTAACATATAGTACATTATTTTGCACACAAAGGTGTTGAATTTGATGCTTAAAAATATTTACATACATGTTTAATAAATAATAAGTGTTGTAGATTTGGGATCAACACTATAAAATGAAGGATGTCATACTACTTTCACAGAGGTACCAAAATATTTTATTTGATATGGAGACAAAAGAAAATGTGTATTCTTCATAATTGCATTTGCGTCTCATGTATTATCATTTTCAGCTATTGACATCAGAGATTCCTTTACATCTTCATCATTGTATTGATCAACGAGTCCTTATTGCACTCACTAGTTCTAAGCCAATGACTAAGGTATGAAAGAGTTTACATTAAAATTTCATTAGTACTGAAATTCAATATAAAATTCATATATAATTTTGATTGTAACATGTCGGGTTACAGAAGATTATAGACTAATGGACTAGTGAGCATGTTAGGAAGACCTCGTTATATACACCATCTCCCACTTGTTGGCAATTAAAGACAATTAGGGATTTATTTTGTTCCCCTAGTTGGAAAGAGTATATATCTAATGATGTACATTTTACACCTATATGGCATTATTGGGCACATGTTTTGTATAATTTTTTCTATGTATGTCATTTTTTACATATATTTCATGTATGACATTATTAGACATATGCTTATGATGTTTCAAATTATTGATAAATGAATTATATGATATTTTTAGATCTTATGGAATCAACTTTGATTTTTTGTTATCACATTGGTTTGATGCTTGTATTACTGGATTAGTTGATTGGATGCTAAGATTTGATGATTGTGAATTTTAAGATATAATATTTTGGAAAATCAAGAAATTTCATAATGCATATTACCTTTGACCCATACAAATGTTTTTATATTTAAAGATCAATAGTTATCCATAGCTTACAAAGTTTAGCACCTTTATGTTGGTTGAATTCTTTGTTGAAATTTGTGACTATGGCTACATGAATGGTTTGAACGTATGATTTTATCACATGTTCTAGATGTTTTTGCATGTGAATGGTTTTATGCCACTTTAATTTTATGCCTATAAAACACTATATACAATGATGCTTCTTGTTAGCTTCAATAAGACCCTATCTTGCGCAACATGCTAAAACCTCAATAATGATGTTTTTTTTGTTCATAGTTTGAATACCCATGTTTGTAGAGTTTGATTCTATTAGTTTGATTTTATTAATAGCCCCATGATATATTTTTAAATATTCCACATGTTTGGTTTTATGTTCAATCAATCAACATATTTTCCTTTTAATTCTTCCACATTTGGCATATCCATCTAACAATGAACTTATGATACTCCCATCAAGAAGTGCACGATTGCATGGTTTTATGGTGGATGTCCCTCTCTTTTTTAAATTCTAGTTTTATTCATCTACATGAGTAAGGGAGATTAATTCCATTTCTTTCAATTGTATTTAAAGGTCATTAAAGTTTTTTCAAACAATGTGATTAAATAAATATTATTCAGCATTTACCTCTATCATCAAGGTTGATTCATTCCTCCTCTTATTTTACCAAATAATTTGGATGAATCACCCATGGCTCCTTACATTTCTTGAAGAAAATTTTCAAAGACTTTGCAACATGTCTACTCTTCTTCCATATAGTTCATGTTCATTGAAGACATTTGGTCAAACAATATATATGCTTTATATATTCTCACAACACCAATACTCATGGTACAATGCTTACAAGATCCATAGTTGAAGAGAAGCTATGTGAAGCTTCTAGAACCATGGACCTATACTTAATTTAGTATTATTGCATCCATGTTACTTATGAAAGTTGAACTTTCACATAGATAAGTAGGGAAACCAAAATTGAAAGCCAAACTTAACATAGAAAAGTAAAGCAAGCCTCAACTATATTCTCATTAAACACTGTGAATTAAACCCTATCTCCAACCTCATCTTGTCCCCTTCAGTGCTTGAATGTTCTCAGGCATGCTGAATCGGAATGTCCCTAAGGGTCACTAAATGCCACATGGCTGCAATCTTTGATGGGGCATACCTCGGAGCTCATGAAAGATATGGATGAGATTCTAGTTCCTACAGGACTATGTCACAGATACCTACAATAACCTCCCTCTCTTTTTGGAGATCACATTCCATTTTCATTCTACAATGCCATCTCGGGTGATGCTGAAACTTGCAGTGTTGGCCAGTACAAAGTTGCCAACTACCAAATCTCTCTCATCTTTTGTCGTGGGATCAAACTGTCTACACCATTAGCTTTGGGTGGCCAGGTAAACCCTATCCCCAACCTCGTCTTGTCCCCTTCAGTGCTCGAACATTCTCAGGCACACTGAACTGGAATGTCCCTAAGGGTCACTAAATGCCACAGGGCTGCAATCTTTGACGGGGCATATCTCGGAGCTCGTGTGAGATATGGATGAGATTCTAGTTCCTACAGGACCATGTTGCAGAGACCTACAATAACCTCTCTTTCTTTTTGGAGATCCCATTCTGTTTTCATTCTACAATGCCATCTCGGGTGATGCGTATCTTAATTATATTGTTGGAAAGTGTATCTAGCATGTCATTTTTGGAAAGAAAAATCATGGAACTTGGTAAATTTTTCATAAGTTAATGAAATGTGTTACTACTAGATTATGTAAACTTAGCATTATATGATCTCCAAGAGTTTGGTTGTGTTCTTTAGTGCACCTTGGATGCAAGGTAGTGTGTAGCTTCTACTCCCTCTTTGTGAGTAATGTTAGTCACTTTGTATATGTAAATTGGTTTTCAATTGGGTATGTTATTTTCAACCTTAATGGTGATGAAGGATTAGCTTGAATCAGCTTGTAACTATCTAGCCACCAGATTTTTTGTGATTCCATCAAATGTGGGTTTTGTTCGTATTTATTTATTTATTTTTATTTGTTGTGCTCTTGACCTTTGAGGCTTTGAATTTAAACTTGTGCACTTTGGTTTTTGAAATTTTATGTTCTTGAGGTGGCTAGGAGGTATGTTCTATGCTGCTAGTTATGTGTTGTGATGTTCTCTATCAGGTTCAATGTGAAACATTAATAGAATGTATAAGGGAGTAGATTGCGAAGAACATACCATTCTCCTTTTTGTAATACACTATCTATTATGTTTTAATTAAACTCACTTCTAAATCCTATCTTCCACTTGGACCCATTCCTCTTTTGGCAATCCCTGAGATTACCAATTCTTATTAATTCAAGTAGAGACAAGATGAACCAGATTAATACAGTGACCTATAGATTGAAGGAGGATGGTTAAGAAATGGTCTACCAAATATAAGCCAAGGATAAGGATAGCATAGTAAGAAAATGATTATTTATCTGGTGGATATAAGTCTTTTATATAACAAACCATTTATATGCATAGTAAAAGAACTAAATATAGATTTGAGACATATTGATCACCTGCAGTCTGATCATCTTCACAAGTATGAAACTTTTGTTTCACTATTTCATGTGGGTTTATTGAACTTTCTTTATGAGGTCATTTACAGATGGGATGTTCAAAGGTTGAGTTCCTATGGGCTGTCAATACTTTGACTATACTTTAAGTCAATGATTATCAATATGGGAAAAAATGGAACTCATTGTATTTTGAAGTATTGAGAAGATGGCCTTGCCCTTCCCCAGGAGTTTCAAAAATGGGAGACATTAGGTAAGAGAGTGAAAATGTTACTATCGCTTCAACGCACATGACACAATTGGAAATGCAAATTTTGATGGTAATCATTTTGTGGTAAGGGAGAGACTAGGGATGATCATTGTTACTATCTCTTTAGTAGTGGATTTTTGTTTTCTCTTGAATTTGGTGGTGGGGGATCAGTGGTAATTCTCCTTGGATATTCCTTCTTATGATGTTAGTGACAAGTGTTGCTCTTTGAAAACACTTGTACAATCTTTTTTAAATTATTAAATAAAAACAAAGAATTTTAAGTATTAAACATGATTAGCCTTTAGTTCCTAGAAGATGTTTATTTCCCCATCAATGCATTTAGAAAGTTAAGTTTTAAGAAGATCATAAATAGAAAAAATTAGAGAAGTGATTTAAACATTTATATTGATTGGAAACATGTGAGTCTTGAGTTTCCTCTGCCTTTTAAAGAACGTTCCTTAGCTAGCATACCTAATTCCACATTCCATAAGAGTGTCATTGCGCTAAAGATTTAGGAAACCAACTGCTCTAAGATAAAGCTTCTTGGTTAATAATAATCTAGCCTATTGAGGTACATAATACTTCTCAATTAAACTTGTGTTAATTCAGTATTAATTTTGTAATTAAATACAATTTCAGTATCTGTGTACAGGGGGTGACTGAGAAAACTATTTGAGGTCTAATTTGAAAATATATTTGTAAAGATCTCGACCAAGGTTTACAACTTCAATGATTAATACATTCATTCAGGCTAGAACCTCACTACAAAAAAATAATATATAAAAAAGGTAGTGAATAACGTCATGTCTAGACCCAAATCAACCAATGAAAGTCAAATCAGCATAATGTGGAACAACAATATATGGATTGAGTGGGTTGTCATAGAAAAGCTTTAGAATAAAATTAATGTCTAGAATTAAAAGACCTTAAAGAAAATTTATGCTTGTAACACAAATGGCCATTCAAAATTGAATATGATTAAAATATGTGAAATAGCATTATGAGAACTTGTAATGCTCTTGTGAACATCGTGTTAATTCTTGTAAGAATCCCTAAGATGCTTGTTATACTCAAAATTTTGTTGAAATTGAATTAATTTTTATCCTGTCGGTTAATTGGCTTAGGGTGATATATGCCTCTTGGATGGAATAATGAGTTTGTGATTAACTCTGTATTAAGATTCATAGCATCTTCTAGTTATTTGGAAAGCAAATTTATAAATTAAGCTAATTTCATATGGCTTGCTTGAGAAAGATGTTCGTGTTCTTATTGATGGGTACTAATGACTGTCCACATTTAGTTCTTCAATATCCTATTTGACAAGCTTTCCATAGACATTTCTTTGCCATACTAAGTATTTTTGAAAACATATTTGAGTAGAAGCACTATAGTAGATACTACATGATGTTTTAACAAATAAAGTAATGGGTTAAAGACTATTATTTCCAAGGTATTATGTCATAGTATTTTAATTGTAATGATCTTAGACAAATGATATTCTTGAAGGTAACTTTGACATGCAGCAAGAAAGACAACCTATAGCCAAGGCTATATTGTGCCTACAACCAAAGCCATAAATGCTCACAGCCAAAGCTCACATAGCCAAAGCGATGGATGCTTATAGCAAAAGTTATGAGTGTTCACAGCCAAAGCCACGAGTACATGAAGTCGATGATCACAATTGTTTACAACTATTCACCAGAAACAACTTCTTTGCAATTTTTGAGAAATACTAATAGAGCAAAAAAGAACATCTACTAGTTGGTAGACATAATGGCAACTCTCTAGCAATTGAATTTAATTTCATACATGCACATATCTAATTTAATGTCATACACGAACATATCTAACTTAACGTCATACATGAACAAACATATAATATAAAATGATAACCAATAATGTCATATACATTAACAAACACATAATATATTATGATAACCAATAATGTCGTATATGAACAAACATATCATATATTAACCAATAATGTCATACATCAAATATAGAATGTCATATGTACATCAAATGTATGTTGAATATGTCTCTCTGATGCCTATATATATATACATGGGGAAGGAAACATCTCTCTCTCTCTCTCTCTCTCTCTCTCTCTCTCTCTCTCTCTCTCTCTCTCTTTATATATATATATATGTATGTATGTATGTATTGAATATCTCAACTACATCTTTTCCTTCCCATGAGGGGAAGGAAAAAAATCTCTCGACGTCCTCTGCCATTGTGTGGAGGGAGACAATGGAGATGATGGGGCCCTCCTGACATGCTCACTTGACCTCTTGTTGAGGCTCTTCTCCAGGTCCAACTGATACAAAGAAAGTGGATATGAATCAATATTTATTATACATTGAAATCAAATATATGTACACACAAAATCAATTATTTTCTTACCACCAACAAATAGTCACTCTGTAAGTCCACCTCAAATGCTCATGGATGATCAAGCATGACAAGACCCTACAATAATTAAATAAATATAATCACTTATAAATAACATTAGAAATTTTGAGATTAACTATTATAAACAACAACTAAAACAAAGAAAATTCTTTCATACGTCCGTCAGTGGCTGTGAGCTAGCCACAGCTGCGGCCACTCCACTATCAACAAACTGTCGCATATGAGGAGTTGTGTTTGACATCATGAGCTGCATGTCATACAATACACGTTATATCTAACATGAAACATGGAATAAATATAATCAAATGAATTAACTTAACATGAAATAATTGTACTTGTGTGAAGCTCGTATGATGTCTCTGCTCTGTGTTTGTGGTAAAGATTGAGGGTCTTGTGGAGAACTAATGCACATGCATAATTTTTTTGTCAATCCTTAATATGATTACGTAATAAATATATGTATTAATTAAAATGATTAAATTGATACATACCTCAGGACTCGTCGAAGGGACAAAAAATCGGCCTA
Organism: Cupressus sempervirens; assembly: GCA_028749045.1. NCBI lineage: Eukaryota > Viridiplantae > Streptophyta > Pinopsida > Cupressales > Cupressaceae > Cupressus > Cupressus sempervirens. The sequence continues at coordinate 637,539,449 of CM053789.1, read as the reverse complement.
GAGGATCACTGCTAGGCCCAGCAACACTTTGACCCTAAATTTTGAACAATGTCAATAAATGCTAATTAATTAATCATTCACTATACATATGAAATGTGATCAAATTAGTAATTTACCTATGTGTCAATGCAAAATGTCTCATTCAGGAACTCATCGGTGACAAGCCCATCATCTGCACCATCTCCGGCATGAGTGCCAAATGTGCATAGGGATCTGCATGAAGTGCACATGTGACCACAATGCATAGAAGGCTACCCCTCAACTAATGGGCTCATGGAATGGATAAGGGTCTCCATCAAATCATTAATAGTACCTAGAGTGCTGGCCTCTACATGTTCCTTCACAATTGAAGGAATAATCACATGCTTGTGCTATGGATCGACCACAGGTGCCCTAACTACATTAGAGTCACGACGTGCTCCTGGCCTCTCAAATGATGACCCCCCACCTCTGTTGGAATTATGATATATTTTCCATCAGTGACAACACTTATTTGATTCTGAATGCTTACCAAGCTCATCACCTAGTCTACAGTTCACACCAAGCACTCAGCGGTTACCTTATAAACTCTAAAGGTAAACAGTTGATACCAAGCATTCCTTTGGAAACCAAGCATATGGGAAGATCAATAGTATTTACCAAGTTCACAGTGGTTACTAAGAAAAATAGTGTTCTCCAAGTAGTTAGTGGTTACCGAGCAGAACAGTGTTCCCCAAGCAGTCAGTGCTCACTGAGTCATCAAAAGAACTTAGTGTTTACCGAGTGATCAAGGTAAACAAAGAACTTAGTGTTTATTGAGTGACCAAGGTAAATGAAGGAATTAGTGACTACTGAATAGTTAAGGTAAATGAAGGAATCAATATTTACCAAGTGAAGAAGGTTATCAATGGATTCAATTTTTACCGAGTGACACAATATTCACCGAATCACCAATGGTTACCGCATTCCAAGTTACTTAGAATGATTAGTATGGACCGTGCCTCTACTCTTATTGAGTTCATGATGATGTAGTGTATTGTAGTGGATGCTGAGTATCAGAAGGTCACTAAGTCAGTTTATGGAACCTGAGTTTTCTACCACCTGGCCGACTCAGTAATACTTGTTCACTTGTATTTGGCCGACCTTGCCAATGTAAATATTGGATTGGTATATATCACGTGAAATGATTGGATGTTGAGAGTAGTTGATTATGATGTGTAGCAATAATTTGAGAAGAAAGAAAGCAAATCACCAGCAAAATAGAGGAATACAACAAGGTCAACATTGATGCAAAAAGGATATATTCATCACATCAGGTGATCAGAGTGCAAAGGATCTTATCAACAATCAGTTGTAATCAGATCTACTACTTCATCCTAATAGGTGAATCAGTTTGCTAAATCCTTTAACAAGGTAGACTTAACAATATTTTGTAAATCTCCTAACAGAGTGCATACTTCATTGTATGTTTGTAAATCCTTTAACAAGGTGGATCTAGCAATCCTACTTGCTCCTAACAGGGTAGATCATCAGAAGTGATCATTGTAAGCCTTAACTGGCCAACTTTATACTGCAGTATTGAAGTTTTGTGGGTATCATCCCCACCCCAATTTTACTTTCTAATTAGAAGGTTTCTGGGTCACCAAGTTTGTGTGTTGATGTGTTACAAATGTTTATCTTTTCATACATATAGTACTTTAGATGGATGAATGGTAAAAATATTATTATGTAGAATTGAGTTAAATCTTTAGAGTTACTGATTCACCCCTCCCCTCTCAGTAACCTTGTTAGTCTTGATTATTTCCAACAATTGGTATCAGAGCATTGTGCTTCTTAGGATAAAGCTTGACAGCTTGAAGCAAAGATCAAGAACAATGGAGATATTCAGACTTGACAAATCTATTGAAAATGAAAAGCTAGATCTAGAAATGGCCATGACTCAACTCAAAGAAGCAAAAGAGCATCTTTCTCAATCTCTGAAAAGAAGGAAGGAACTTGCAAGACAAATGAATGATCATCAGTATATTGAAGAAAGGATTGAAGACCTTTTACCATCATGCAATTCAAATGAAGCTAATGAAGCAATCAAAGAACTCCTAGCAAAGAATGGTTCTCTACAGGAACAAGTAAGAAAGCTTAAAAGAGAACAAGAAGTCCAATCCATCTGGTTATGTGAAGTTTTGGAATAGAGAAACAAGGAAAATGAAGACTTAGAGGTAAGAAATAATCTATCCCTTCAGCATGAAGATCTTATAGGACAACTATCTAATGCAAATGAAGAATTTATGAATCTAAGATCTCAGAATGAAAGTTTGAGAAATGATTTAATCACTGAAAGACAAATCAATGCAAGTTTGCAAAGTGATCTGAGATTTGAAAGACAAATCAATGAAAGGATGATAAAATCTCAAGCAAATATGGATCAATTGAATTTGCAAAATGAGCAGAATCTTCATAGAAAAAAAGGTAAAGCAGGCCTTGGATACAATGAAGAAGGTGAATCTTCCAAACAGGGTACCCAAAAGAATTAAAGACCTACTTGCAATCACTGTGGAATGTTAGGTCATACATCTAACATATGTTTGAGCAATGGTAAAAGAAAATTCAATGGTAAATGCTACAATTGCAATCAACATGGTCACAAAGAAAATGAATGCAAGGAAAAACCAAAGTTTGAGGGCAAATGTCACAAATGCAAGAAACAAGGTCACAAGGCATCTGAATGTAGATCAAAATCATTCAATCCAGCAGAATAGGTTATCAAAGCATTATTTGGTTGGAACTACAATACTTGGTGCAGATGTCACTATTGTGGAGAATATGGACACATTGGAATAAACTGTGCAAGGCATCACCTAAGGAAGAAAGATACTACTATAAGATGTTATACATCTAACAAACTTGGTCATATATCCAAGAATTGCATGAATATAGGAAGAATTGAAGATGAAAAGAAAGCCAGAGCTGACAACATTCAAAAGCAGATGAGACAACAGTGGATTCCAAAATCTACCAAGCCAGAAAATTCAAATAATGGCTATGTCACTGAAGAAGTGGGTGACTCCACCATTTCTAATTAGACTCATCAAGAAGGATCAAGGACTGCATCTTCAAACAATATCCTAAGCACTTCCAGAATATAGAAGTGCAAAAGACAAATCAGTATTTTAGATACTAGACATAGTTCATTGGGGTGCATCTACCGAGCAAGGTTGATTTTAGACTTAACCGAGCTAGGTCGGTAATGTGAAAGGTTTTGTTTGTTTACCAAGTTTCAAGGTTTACCGAGTAAGTTGGTGACTATTTGACAAACCCTAGGTCATCTCAGCTACCTTTGTACCTGAGCATTAATGGCAAATTTTTCATCAAAAAGGAAAAATTTGATCTTATTTTTCACCGCAAATTTAGAACATACAGAGCAAAGAAATTTCCAAGAGTGCGAAAGAGAGTTCAAGCGATTTAAAGTGATTTTCCAGCAAATAATTTTTTCAACAAAATCATTCACTCACCAAGCAGCAATGGCATCCACAAGCACCAGCAACAGCAAGGCAAAAAGAGGCTCTGAAATGCTTGTGAAGGGAGTAGAATGGAAAGGACCCAACTTCAAGCTCATTCCCGCCATAGCTGAATCACTCAACCCACATGTAGCCCAATCGAAAATTCCACCAAAGGTACTACTTATAAATGACATTCATACTCATTTCAAATGCACTGTTCAAGAGATAGGGACACTAGATATGGATAATGCCCTAGCCAAGTTGTGTGCGGATGGAACCCTCAAACCTGAGTTAAAACATCTGGAAACCAAAGGTTTGACCCATATCCTGCACCTACCAAGGAACTTCCAAATGAAATGGATAAGATACATTTTAAGCCATGTGCATAATGGTTAGTTGTGGTTAGAGAAACCTGTCTTGATAACAAAGAAAATGATTCATAAGATCACGGGTTTGCCAATGTTAAGTAAATCAAAAACCACCAAAACCCTAAGTCAAGATGAACTCCAAAAGTTAACCCTAGCTGAATGGGATGGCAAAGGATTAAAACCTAATAATGTATCTAATACAAAGTTAAGATTTGGAATTTATTTAATTGCATATAAGATGTATAGTTCCAGTAGATTGAATAGCGTGCCCTGTGAGGCTATAGATTTAGCCTATAAGGTTGTGAAGAAGAACATGGAGTTTGACCTAGCAGATGTGCTGCTAAAACAACTTAATAAGAACATGGACAATATAAGGACCTCAAAAACCAATTCTTGTAACTTTGGTTCTTTGTTAGTTTGTTTATTTTTCTATGTACAAAAGTTTTTCCCTTCAAAAGGTACAGTTGCATGGAGGAAAGATATTCAGTTTTGTATCAAATAAATGAGTTTGTAGAAGAGATGGGTGAAAATTTTGATAGTATAATGGATAATTATTTTGAAGACTTCAAGGAAAGAATGAATAAAAGATTCAAAATCCCTCCTAAATTTGTTGAGAAATACAAAGATGATGTGTGCTTCTTGGTTGACTGTGACAAGGTATACATTCAGGCAGTCAGACCCCGAGTTGCATGGGTAAAACCTCTTCCTTATGAGGTAAATATTGATGAAGATAGTATATCATAGAGGTACTAGTAAATGAGCAAGTAGACCCAAGACAACAAATTTTTGGAACCTATGAAGAAGCTAAGGCCAGAATTGAGCTTGAAATCAAGCTACCATAAGCCATAAGCAAGGGCAAGAGGAAAATAGCCAAATTGAAAACTTCTATTGGTTCTCTTATGCTCACCGAAGGAAAAGGTGAAGATGAAGGAGAAGAAGAAGGAGGAGGAGAAGAAGAAGAAGGTGAAGAAGAAGGAGAAGAAGAATCTGTAGAGGAACAACCAAAGAAGAAAGGTAAGGTAATCATTACCAAACCCAAAAAGAAGCCTACTGCAGTATTCACCAAAAGAACCAGGAAAGGTAAGCAGGAACCTATACTAGTTAGGCCTGCACCCATATTCGAGCAAAGGCTCAAAAAATTGGAGGAAGGAGCTGGAATCACAAATTTCAAAGCATTGAAATTTGAAACTAGAACTAATGTAGAGAAAATGCAGATTGAGGAACTGGTACTCAGCAAGATGGGTAAATGGAAATACTCCCTAGACCATATTGCCCCTCAAATCTCAAAAGAACTACTGGAGAGATTGCAACTGAGATGGGAGTTAGCCACCCAAACGATAAAAGATATTTATGAGCAATCTCTAAGGAATCTCCAACCAAGTCTCACTGGAGCAAAAGTAAAAGCTGAAATGAAAAACCATGAAGGTAAAATGATGATCAAATTCCACACTTGTTTGATTTTGATTAAAGACATTGAACATGTTGTAAATGATGCTACAAACATCTGGAAAAACATCTATCATCTACATAAGCCCAGTGTAGACCCAGTAGAAATCAAAGATGATGATAGCGATAGTGATGATGAGCTTGATAGCACTCCATCCGTCATAGTCTCACCAGGAGAGCTGCATGCACTAATGGAAGATAAGGAGGAAGAAGCTGAAGAGGTAGATAAGGAAAAGGATGACCCTGTGAAAATTATAGTAGTAGTTATTTCATCCCTTCCTCACTCTCCACCTAAAACTATGATATCATCAAGGTTGGAGTCAGCTTCGACAGGTTTGGTCACAACTACATTAGATATATCATCTGCACCTGCCACATCTCAGCTCCAAGTATCATCAATGGAAGTGTCTACTACTTCATCTACCAAGCTGCATACCTCCACTTCATCTATTGAGTTGTAGGAAACTTCTTCGATTACCGAGTTATCCACTGTAGTAGTCACCACACCAGAAGTATCTATTACTCCTGCAATATGTACAGTAAGTTTTACAGTTTGCTCTCCAATTTTGTCAACTTCAGCTACATTAGCACCAATTTTTGCACCAGCGAGCTCTTCAATTGTAAATATTCCAGTATGCACATCAATTCTAGGAAGTATATCAATTTTGGATACATTTAGCCCCTTTCTCAGTCTTCCTTTAGTTGGTCCTATTCCAGTTTTGACAGCCAGTCCAACCTCATCAACCATTGTCTCTGTTTCAAAAGGAAAAGATGTTAGTACAGCAAAAAAACCAAAGACTCCATTAAAACTTCTGCTTACAGGCAAGACAATTGATGATGATGTAGACTTGGATACTAAAATTGTCATTCCAAAGATAGATACAGATACTACTTCAGTTGATGAACTAAGACTGCTCAGTCAGCGAATAGAATTGAAGGCTAAGCAAAAACAACTAAGGAATGAGAGAGATAGAGAATTTAGAATTATTGATGATGCGAAAAAATATAATTACTGAGGCTATAGGTGTTGATGTTGATACTTTTCAACACATTTTGCTACAATTAGAAGAGGCAATCAATAAATTCAATGAGGATACCTTCGGTCAATAAAAGTTGATAGAGAAGGCAGAGAAGAAATTTGATAATAAGGTGCTTGAGCACATTGCTCAGCATATAGCAATAAAATAGGTTGTATTAACTATAGTTTTGGCCAACATTGAAAATTCTTTTAATAATGTAACATCTCTTTTTGCTAAGCTTTGTGATATTACCGAGTATACTAAGGAAATAAGAGAGCAATTGAATAAGATAGATGAGGATCTGAAGGCAAGCGCACAAAACCTGAAGCTTGACCCCAGTTCAACCTCATCTCATCACCTTAGATCAATTTTTTGTCAGAAAAAGAAGAAGAATTGCTGAGAGAAGAGTCAAGGATCTGATCTACATTGTTAGATATTCAGAATATGATCCTTCCCATCATGGACACAATGCAAAAGCACATTGCCCATTCAAAAACATTGATCCATGACAACAATTTCTCCGTTGCAGACCATGTGATTGAACTCTTTGTAGAAGTTCAAATAGCTCTATCCACATGCAAAATCTTGTAAGAGAATTGGGACAAGACTCTTCAACTCATTCTTCAAGTACATTCAGATTTTATCTCACATTTTGGTGTTTCTATGTAAATACATTTTTTATTCTTTGGCATTATTGTCAAAAAGGGGGAGAAAGAGATACTCAAAAAAAGTTATTGGTGAGATAAATGTACAAAATGAACAAAGAGATACTGTAAATAAAAGTCATATAACTCAGGTAAATACCTTGTGTATATTGTATGGGGGAGTCATATGTAAGAAAGCCATGTAAGGAAGCCATGTATATTCAGCAGAATCAATTGTCAGTATGTCAAATATTGTATATAAGTTTTGACTCATAAGTGTTTTTGTAACTAATGCCAAAGGGGGAGATTGTTGGAATTATGATATATTTGTCATCAGTGACAACACTTATTCGATTCTGAATGCTTATTGAGCTCATCACCTAGTCTATAGTTCACACCGAGCATTCAGCAGTTACCTTATAAACTCCACAGGTAAATAGTTGATACCGAGCATTCCTTTGGAAACCAAGCATATGGGCAGTTCAATAGTATTTACCAAGTTCACAGTGGTTACCGAGTAGAATATTTTTCTCCAAGCAGTTAGTGGTTACCGAGCAGAATAGTGTTCCCCAAGCAGTTAGTTCTCACCGAGTCATCAAAAGAAATTAGTGTTTACTGAGTGATCAAGGTAAAAAAAGAACTTAGTGTTTACTGAGTGATCAAGGTAAACAAAGAACTTAGTGTTTATCGAGTGACCAAGGTAAATGAAGGAATCAGTGACTACCGAATAATTAAGGTAAATGAAGGAATCAGTATTTACCAAGTGAAGAAGGTTATCAATGGATTTAGTTTTTACCGAGTGATACAATATTTACTGAGTGACACAATATTTACCAAGTCACCAATGGTTACTGAGTTCCAAGCTACTTAGAATGATTATTATGGACCATGGCTCTACTCTTACCAAGTGCATGATGATGCAGTGTATTGTAGTGGATGCCGAGTATCAGAAGGTCACCGAGTCAGTTTGTGGAACCCAAGTTTTCTACCACTTGGCCGACTCAGTAATACTTTTTCACTTGTATTTGGCCGACCTTGCCAGTGTAAATATTGGATTGGTATATATCATGTGAAATGATGAGATGTTGAGAGTAGTTGATTATGATGTGTAGCAATAATTTGAGAAGAAGGAAAGTGAATCACCAACAGAACAAAGGAATACAACAAGGTCAACATTGATGCAGAAAGGATATATTCATCACATCAAGTGATTAGAGCGCAAAGGATCTTATTAGCAATTAGTTGTAATCAAATCCATTGCTTCATCCTAATAGGTGAATCAGTTTGCTAAATCCTTTAACAAGGTAGACTTAACAGTCTTTTGTAAATCTCCTAATAGAGTGCATACTTCATTGTATGTTTGTAAATCCTTTAACAAGGTGGATCTAGCAATCCTACTTGCTCCTAATAGGGCAGATCATCAAAAGTGATCATTGTAAGCCTTAATCGGCCAACTTTATACTGTAGTATTGAAGTTTTTTGGGTATCATCCCCACCCTAGTTTTACTTTCTAATTGGAAGGCTTCTGGGTCACCAAATCTGTGTGTTCATGTGTTACAAATGTTTATCTTTTCATGCATACAGTAGTTTAGATGGATGAATGGTAAAAATATTATTATGCAGAATTGAGTTAAAGTTTTAGAGTTACTGATTCACCCCTCCCCTCTCAGTAACCTTGTTAGTCTTGATTATTTCCAACAACCTCTACCCTGGGAGTCTAACATATCAAAATAATTGGGGATCTCCCCAAGGACAAACTCACAATATAATTTCTTCAAAAAATACATGGGGACCTCGTGATTGTTGCAAGGAGGGGCATCAAAAACCATCTACCATCTATCCCAAAAATTATTTCTAATAGCATCGTGTATGCACCAATGGACGGGGAATCATTTAGTACCCTCTCTAACAGTATTTGGCTCACCGGGTTTTCTAAATAATGCACATATACTACCTTTTGATATTTCTTTTTTTTTAACATCTTCATATGACAATTTATTTGCATAAAATCTTTTTTGTTCATCCCTTTTAGCCCACCAAATATCTAACTAACCACTAATTGAGCCTATCTGAGTGTTAAGGGATTCGAGGGATGATGCCAATTGAGCCCTCATTGGATTGGTTTGTTCAGATTCTTTCAACCAAGCAATGAGTCTTTCTAATTCAGTTTTGCCTCTCTATATTTCATTTCTTATATTTTTTTGTGTGCCTAGAAAAGGTCTTGCAATTGGTTTGGGTTGTGGAATTTTTTGTTCTTCTTGAGGAGGGTTTTGATTTTGAGGTTCTTGAGGTTTTTGTGGATTTTCAGTTGATTATGGATATTTCTTGATAAAAAATCAATTGAAATCCAACTAAATAAACAAATATAAATGAAATTTGTAAAACCCCTACAAAAGAATATCAAAAACCAATAAAAAAATATGGAAAACATATTAAACAATGCAAAGTTAAGTTTATATCACTTACCTCATAGTCGTGGGTGTGCTCGTTGTCTTGGATTTCGTCGGTGAGGAGGCATTTTGGCAAATGGTGGTGAATTTTTGCTTTCAAACCCACGTACGCACTGTTGGAGAGCCCAAAAAAATGAAAATGATGGGCCGCGGGTCTGCAGCTCATCATATAACTTTTTCTAATTTTCAATAGCGCGTACGCCCTATAGTGAGTACACGCTATAGTGCGTACATGCTATAGCATGTACGTGCTATTGAAAATTAGAAAAAAAAAAAAAAAAAAAAAACTTGTCATCTTTTTTGCACCACAACTCAGTGCATATGCCCATAGCACTATTTTGGCAACCAACATGTGTAGACAACACCAAGTGAACCCAAACATTGCTAACTATGAAAATGGTGTAGTTGGGACCCAAATGGGTGCATGTTGGTGAAAAAATGGAAACTTGGGGATCTAGGGCTTACTGATTTTTAGACTGCTATGCTAGAAAATGGGTTGACTGAGGATGATGTTATGATCAAAATGAGGATTGTGTAGTTTAGTCAAAGATTAAAAATGAGGGATAGGGCATGAAAAATGATGACTAAGGCATGCAAAATGAGGGCTAGGATATACAAAAATGTAATTTAGCAGATGCAAGATGAAGACTAAGGACTATAAGATGAAGACTAGTTGATGCAAATTGAGGACTAAGGTACATAATATGAAGCCTAAAGAATTTTCTATGAGGACTAAGGAATACAAAATGAGGGCTAAGAGATGCAAGTATGAGGATCAAAAGATGGAAAATGCAAGAGTGTGCTATGCAAAGATGAACTCTAATCATGCCAAGGACTCCTAATGCTACAAGTTCTCATGTCTACAATGCTCTCAAGGATTTGACAAAGGGTTTTCAATGTTAATTTATTTTTTTTTAAATGTCAAAGGCTCAAATTCTCTTGGTGAGAGTTGTAAATTTGGTAATTATCTTGATTAATCTTATGCACACACACACAAGATACAATGTATAAGAATAGTTGGTGTTAACTTCAAAGACACATCACAACCTAAGCTTTTAAGACTTTATCCACTGACTTACCACTTGAACCAAAGTTTAACTATTCTTATTTAGAATGGACAACTTAGAATCTTGGCACAACAGTCTCCCCCTTACACTGTACTCACTTCTTGGGCTTTCCAAGATCTGTTTCCCAAGAAATTTTTTCTTGTAATAAGGACCGTGAGATTGTGGGATATATTCATGGGCATAGGTGGCCCCCTAAGCTAGTGGATAGAAAGGCTTTTGAATACTAAGACATGTTTTTTAGTTTAGGCACTTCATTTGGCAAGTGGGTGATAAACTTCCTCAGAAGGTCTCCTAGCCCTGAGAACTAGGGTTTAATAAACCACAAGGGTACTGGAGGAGATTTATCACCTAGAAGTACCTTTGATAAGGAATTAATTGTATAGTACCTCTAATAAGGAATTAACTGTATTGAGTTGATTATAGTGGCTAGAGCATAGACCTAGCATTGGCCCATTGCTACTTTGAGGTCGACCCTTGGGACCCCAAAGTAGGGGTCTTGGTTCCAAGGGAGACCTCTCTAAAAGAAATTGCATGGATTTATCATGCACACAAGATCCACAAAGGTGAGAGGAGAGGATACATTCATGTAATTATTTTGGATCTAAAAAAAAAAAAGGCACCAATTAGAATAAAAAGTTCATTTTAAAGCACCAAAACTAAGTGTTTCCTAATCTAAAAAAAAATTACACACATAGTTTTTACAAACACACAAGGTCTTCATCAATGGTCATGAACCAAACACATTAGTAGTTTACAAAATAATAGTCTTCTCCCAATTAATGTCACATGCTACAAATAGATCACTAGTAACACAAAATAGCTCTTTTCTAAGTTCTAGAACCAAAATGAAACCATAAATGTAGATTTAGACTCAAACTTGACCTTTTTGTGAATCAACTGTGTAGTGGCAGTGCCAACTACATAGTAAATGGCCATAAACATATTAGAAGACTCCCTAGTGCACCCTTACAACACCAACTATGCAATTGATGCACTTGGGGCTCAAAAGGGTGTAGTTGGTTAACTGTGTGCTAGAAAACTAAAATCTAGGTAGCTAGACTAGGCTCTAAACAAGCATATAAGAACTTGTACATGAAAAGGTAGGAGTTCACTTTCAAAGTGAGTCCTTAGTGCATTTTAGGCCTATATTTACACACTTGGGATCTAGATGGGCACAGTTGGGAACCTGAGACCTAAACAAGGTTACAAAGAGTCAAAATGGCATCTAGAACAAGCATAACTCAAAATAGGGTTAACAAGTGCACCCAAATAGTATCAACTATGCCAATGGTGTAGTTGAGGCCTAGAAGTGAACATGATCAGATTAGAGAAGTAGAAAAAGAAAATATTGGGTCATAAGAACCTAAAACAACTTCCTAAGGCACCCAAGTGCACACTGACAGTACCAAATGCACACCAAGGACAAAGAGCTACAAAAATGAATTAAGAATGAACAAAAGCTTACTACTTGACCTCATAATTAGGCTAGGTGTGATTTTATATGTTCAAATGACCTCATAATTAAATATATATAAATTTTTTGTTCATTTTAATCCAAAAGAAAGAAAAAATTACAAATAATTGAATGTGAATTCATATCCTTCCTACTTACATCTATGTGACTTTATTTTTCATTCATTAAATTTCATAATAAAAAGGATCAATCACAATGAAAAAATAAGTGTTAGACTCCTTCTAATGAGCTCCTTCCTTGCACATATAAGCACATGCAAAGAAAACACAAGTTAGTAAGCATGTTTCATGTCAGGTTCACCAATTGTAGGATGAGTAAATAGGTGAAATAACATACTATGAGCTACCAAAAAATAAAATAACATATGCTAACTATCCTAATCTACCATGGAAACTATTAAAAAAAATTGATTAAAATCAATAAAAACCCCTTTTTCAAATGTAGTTTCCATGTTCTCCTTTCTTCTCCATTGTTGATGTTGATGTAGCTCCAATTGCCTACAATATACCTATAATTGAAAGAAAAGTAAAATGACAAAATATTGTGATGAATGATGGAGAGAATACTAGAAGTATGGTTAAGAGGAAAATAAGTAAAAAATGACTCAATTTATAGCCAAAATTCAAGAAGTTAGACATGAATGAGGAGATGGACATTTGTCATTTTCAATTATGCAATTTTCCATAATATTCCTTGGAATATCCATGACAAATACGACATAAAATTCCATATGTAAGATCCTATGACACATGAGTCAACATGACAAAAAATTGAAAAGAATCTGTGATAAGCTTATGACACATCATAGCCATGTGTAGACACAAATCTACGACAAGTGTGGCTTATTATAGTCATGTATAAGAAAGAATATATGCCAAATATGACACATATTAGCTGTGTGTAAAAGAGAATCTATGACACATTATGGCCATGTGTTAGGACTAGGTGGAACTTTGAATTAAAAACTCATAATACTAAACAAATGGAAATTAGTAAATTAGAAATTGAAAATGGGAAACTAGGAATTAGGAAATTAGGAGTTCCCATAATTCAAAAAAAATGATCAATGAATTAATAAATATTATTTAATTGAGAGCATTGGTCAATAAGAATAATTAGTAAGGTGGGATAAACAAAATGAGTAAAATGACATAGGAAAAGATTATTGATTATCTAATTGTATAGGATAAATTAGTAAATAATTGGCCAATTTGATAAAATATATTTAAGATTACCCTTTTGATGAATTGAGACAATTATGTAGATTGACTAGGATGATATTGGTGGAAGATCAAAGCCTTGATAAAATTGACTAGATGATTAGTATTGATAACATATCAAGGACATGTTTCATTTAATAAACAATGTAAATTCCATTGGATAAAATTTGATTGATAAAATTGATCATAATAGCATCAACATACATCGTCAATGTTATTAAATTGATTAGATAAGACCATGATCTGACACTAAGGGACTCAATAATGAGAATACTTGAATGATAAAAAATGATAGGTTAACCTAGCACTAAGGGAGATGGAAGTACTAAGGTAAGATTTTATAGATTTGATAGATTAACAAGGAACTGAGGGATATGATTATACCTAGGACTAGATAAATGATGATTTATTAGGGATGTTTGAAATATATTTGGATCAATTAGGGATGTCTCAAAATGGTTTAGGCTTGATTCATGATGGTTTATGATTTATTGGGAAACTTTCAGGTTGATTTGTAGTGGATTAGGGTTGGGTAGAAGGGATTCTAAAGACATTGAAAGAGTTTAGAGTTTATTAGATGAGATTCTAAGGATGTTGAAATGATATAGAGTCTATTCTAAAAAGTTTAGATAAAACAGGAACCAATTTTGAAATGATTTGGAAAGGAGATGCAAATGATTAAGAAAATGTCAAAATATGCTGAAATGATAGTCAAGTTGTCCAAAATATCAGAATTAATGAAATGAGAAAATAGGATGTGTTAGAATTAAGATGTGATGAAACAATAGATGCAAACCATTTTTGAGCATCTATAGGTTTGAAAAAATAAATAATGAAAAATAAAAAAAGAGAGTTAAAGGTGCTAATAGAGAGTTGTTTTGAGTTTAGATCTAGACACCATCAAGAAGCTTTTCAAAGTTTCATAGACTCCATAATCTACCAATATACAAAGGAGAATTTATGACAACCTAAACAAGAAAAAGATTAACATTATCATATTTCCACAATCCATTGAAATGTATGAACTATTTCTAGATTTGATTGTGTATTTTTTTAGCATTGACATTTCATATCACACTTCATGATACATCATCAAGATAAGAGAATGTATTCTTACATTCTCTCATTTTGATGATGGATCACGGAGTGTGATCTAAAATATCAATGCCAAAAAAATATACACAATAAAATCCAAAAATAGTTCATATAAGAAAAAGATTGAGCACATCAAGTTTTCAAATGACAACTAGAAACTCATCAAAGAGTCTACAATGGTGTAGAATAAAGGAATTCCTGATTCCAAAATCATCATGAATTACAAGGCTTTTGCTAATAGTCTATAGGATTGATTCATTCAAAATAAATAGTTTCAACAATTTCTTGAAGTGTTTTCCATCTTTGTAGATGTAGAAGATGGATTTCATGTAATCTAATCTCATGAATCTTAAACACATGTAATCTAATTAAATTTTCTCATGCCATGTAATCCAATAATTCTTCTCACCTAGTTTAACTAGGTCAAAGTGGTTGAGTTCCTCCCATTATTTTGTCATTATTTTTATCACTCATTTATCCTATATAAGAGGTTCCCGCCTCATTGTAAAACTGATTTTTTTGTTGTATGCAAGAAGGATCTACCAAACTCATGCAAGCATACCTTTGATTGTTTAGTAAAAAATTGGGAGAAAAGTGAGTAAAAAAATGATTTGATTATGATCTAGGACTATTACAAAGGGATGCTTAACATAATTACATAAAGTTAATTCAAAGAATTAATTAGTGAATTAACATAACTTAAATGCTTAAATGAACAAAGAATAATAAGGTTATGACTGAAAGAAAGAGAGTAGAGAGATAGAAGACACAAAATAATTGATAATGAAGTTCATTTGTAGGTTGGACTACATCTTTGGGTCCTGCTCCAATAGAGGGGCTGATAGGATTAGCTCCTAAATTGATTACAAGTGTTTACAAGATCTTTCTTTCAAGCACAATAGAAGAATAATTTTCCAATGTGCAGGAATAATCAACAAGCCTTCGAGTTCATAATTTCCTTCTCATCACCTGGATGATTTTTCACAGGCCTAATGCCTCTTTCCATACATAAAATTAGCCATAATTAGGCTAAAACCCCCCAAAAAATATAAAATCACTATTTAGAACACCTAATCACATTAATATCCTTTTTACAAATTACAATTAATTTTCCACCATTCATTTTTGGAGGTTTGTTTTAACCCATATCCTTATTTAACTAAGGATAGGTGGGATAGGTAATAATTTAAATATTAGCTTCCCTGAAAACATCTTTAAGTGTCATTAATAGTGTAACGGTTGCTTACTATTTTGGGAGGCCGGTGGTCAGGGGTGCTTACTACCCTCGCCAACCTCTTCTCTTCATTCATATTTATTGCTAAAAATATAAAAGTTAATTTGTGGTGTAGTGGAAAACTAGGTGGTTGGTAAAATGAGGTAGATTTTTCCACATGCTTTTCATAGTGCCATATCACTATGCTAACACCATGATGATGTCATCAATATTTGTATTTTTCTTTCGAATTCAAACAATTCTAACTTTTACATACAATCTCCATTTTTCATGAAACCATTGGAAAGATCTCAATGACTTTCTTTAATTTGAAATCCATTATTGACCACTTTTGAGATGATAATTTTTTCACCTCTTGATAGCTTTTGTCTAATTTGACCAATCTTTGACTAGCTTTAACTTGGGCATTTGAACTCTGATTTTGCCCATTCAAGTTGTGTTGGAGTCAAATTTTTGAACACTTCATAATGATGTTGATTCTTGAAGCATTGGGGTCATTTCAATTTTCAATTATAGGCTTTAACTATAGTTTGTGTCTATTGTCTTTGATTCATGTTATTATTTGGTGTTCAATAATAGAGAATAGTGAGTTAAGAAGCAATCAAAGCCAAAGATTTGACTTAGAGCAATTATGGTGATACATAGACTAGAAGCTTTGATTGTAGATTGTATTACCATCTCAAATTCATGAAAAATATTTAGAATTCACCCACTTATGGAAGTCTTTGCACCCCAATGGTAGAGGTTTAAAAGTTGATTCATGGTGTAGTGGAAAACTAGGTGGTTGGTAAAATGAGGTAGACTTTTCCACATGCTTTTCATAGTGCCATATCACTATGCTGACATCATGATGATGTCATCAATATTTGTATTTTTCTTTCAAATTCAAATGATGCTAACTTTTACATACGATCTCCATTTTTCATGAAACCATTGGAAAGCTCTCAATGACTTCTTTAATTTGAAATCCATTTTGAGATGATAATTTTTTCACCTTTTGAAAATTTTGTCTAGTTTGACCAATCCTTGACTAGCCATAACTTGGGCATTTGAAGTACAATTTTTCCCATTCAAGTTGTGTTGGAGTCAAAATTTTGAATACTTCATAATGACATTGATTTTTGGAGCATTGGGGTCAGTTCAATTTTCAATTATTTTTATCCCCTGATGAAAGAAACAGTTGGTTTTAAAGTTTTGGCTAGAATCAATTGTGATAGAGAAAATTATAGGCTTTAACTATAATTTGTGCCTATTGTCTTTGATTCATGTTATTATTTTGTGTTCAATAATAGAGAATAGTGAGTTAAGAAGCAATCAAAGACAAAGATTTGACTAAGAGCAATTATGGTGATACATAGACTAGAAGCATTGACTGTAGATTGTATTACCATCTTAAATTCATGAAAAATATTTAGAATTCACCCACTTATGGAAGTCTTTGCACCCCAATGGTAGAGGTTTTTCTTATAGAATAGATTAAAAATAAAAATAAATTATAGAATATAAATTATCTGTATTTGTGCTCCAATGATAATGTTTTTTTTCTTATAAATTAGAAAGATAGGACATAGACCCAAACTGACACTCTTTTAATCACTCTTTGAGTTGGTGCTAGTTTATCGGTATGATTATTCTAGGTATTAGATAGAAATGTAGTTTAGAGATTTTATCTTATGCATTACTTGCACCATAGATAAGTGGATTATTTTTTGAAAGAAAAGAGGAAAGAATATTGGTAACACCCCTTAAAAATCTCTCAATTCTTACATACCTTGAGTTGATCAAAGGAATGGTAAGAAGGGGGAGCCTTCCCTTTAAGATAGGAGACTTTTTCTTATATACTATGGTTGGCCTACCTATTTTGTGATTGAATTAGAACAAACACCTAGTTACAAAATATCCACCCAACATGTTTAACAACTTTTGTAGTTCACTTTTTACTATATCTCTTAATACTAAATTAATTCTTCTTTGATATTGTTTAACATGTTTTCGCTCTAGACTTATATAGATTCTATGGGTATAGAGTTTAGAATCAAGGTCATTCATGTTAGTAGAGTACCATGCAAATTCTTGCTAATTTTCCTGTAGTAACTTGAGAATACTTTTTTGGTGTATTGGATAAAGAATTTTGTTGACATTCAATTCTTTTCTTGGACTAACTTCAACTTTGGAAACCTTTTCTAACATAGATACTTCACAAAAATTAGATAAGGTAGAAATGTACAAAGAAAGTAAGATGTCTTAGATTAGTATCGTTTGGAGGTGGAATGATTGATTCTAAGGAACAATATTTGTTTTGACATAATGGAAACCTAGTACCAAACTCATTTGACAAAATAGTTTTAATGGTATCATCATCTTTCTATGAGACCATAAGTGGATTCCTATCAATCACCATTAGTCGACTGACTAAGTTAACTTCTAGTTCATTGTCACCTAAGTCAGACCATACAACTTTGTCATCTTGCAAAAGTGGTTGAGCAAGGGAATACAAAGTTAATTTTTTTTTATGTTCATTCCATTGGAGATCTTCATTTTTCTAGAACAACAAGCTATAAAAGAATCAATAGTGACAAGCCATGGTGTTCCTAAGATAATAGAATAGTCACCCAAGGTAGCTTTGGGGGATAAAATGACAAAATCCACTATATATTCCCAAGAATCTAATGTGACCATTCCACCAAGTTCCATAGTAGATATATCAACAAGTTGAAGGATTGTGGGGGTTTCACTAAGGCCAATTATATTGAAGTGAGATAGAAGTTCCCTTGTCATGACATCAATTAATTCTCCCATGTCAACTAAAGAATTTTGAACCTAAACTTCATTAATAAAAACAATAACCATCGAGCTTCTTGAATTAGAGTATTTGGGGATTAGCAACTTATCCAACATCAAGTCTACTAATTGACCCATAACATGTACTTTTTTAGGACCCTTTCTCTTCCTACCAAGTTTTTAAATACAATCTTCTCTAGTGCCCTTCATGTATGCTAGAACCTCTTTAATAGCATCCACCAATGGTATTTAGAGTATCATTTTTCTCAATAGATTAAGAAATTCTTTTATAGCCAGATTTTTGACAAGAATATTAGGATGGAAAAGCCTTTAAGGAAAAGGTGGAGTCTTTATTATATGATTGAATGATTGAGAATTTTTTGGTGGTAATTGAATGATAGAGAATGATGGAGTAGGTACATCCTCATTTTCAATAGTAGAATCATCATCAATCACCTCAATAATGACAAAACTCTTCAAAGCAAGAAGAGAAGTCTGTGACTATAAATGTATGTCATTAAGAGTAATAGAATATATTTGTTGCTGATTGAATTACTTGCTATTAGGATTAGGATTAGGTTGGTTAGGAAGCTAGCTTTTCATTGGTTGGAAGAGGAGGAGGTAGAATATCCTACTATTGAGGTGCAAACTATATGGCTTACTAGTTAGGTTGATTAATTCCTCACTGTGATGACTATGGTGAGTGACCTTGTGGAGGGTGTCATTGATTAGATTGCTTCCAAACTTTCCTACACTACTACAATTGGTTGTTTTGCAAATTTTGGTAAGGAAATGTCATTATTTTCTAGGTTTCTACCATTGATTAGTTGAGGATTTTTTTCATTGATTATTCTGTTAAGGTTGGAATTGATTAGACTGTATATTATTCCAATTAGGATCTTGAGGACCAAGGTTATGGAAATACTAGTTTTTCCATTGACTATTATTATAACTAGAATTTTGAAAAGGGTCTTGAGGAATGCCTTATTTTTATGCCTAAGGCTTGTGTTGAGAAATGTAGAGAACATCTCCATGTTGACCATATGGTAAGATACATTGTCAATTAGAGCCAAAATACTTAGTCATTAATGGAAGGTCGGTTAGAATTGCAAATGAGATTTCCCTTAGTCAACAAGAATCAACATAGCCCAAGCTACTAAGAATATAAGTGTTAACTAAGCTCCTATGTGAACTGAGTTAGTAGTAAGAATTAAGCTCTAGTATAAATTGAGTAGCCAAGCATTCTAGTTTCAAGATGACAACCAAGTACGCAGAGTAGTATGAACTGAGTCAACCAAGTTCAGTGAGTGTTTAATATAAACTAAGCATCTAGTGTCAACTAAGTACTAGAGTTAGCCAAGTTTAGTCTGTTGCCTGAGTGTTATTATAATAATACCTAAGTGAACAATAAACCTTGAGTATCAGCATTGAACCAACCTGGTTATTGCTACTGGAATAATTGTAAAATTATGTAGCTGACTTGGTGTGAGGTATTATTTGGATGGATATATATGTAAGAAATTTATTTATATCCTTAGCATTAGTTGGAACATATTGTATAGCATTATAAGTGAAGAAGCAACATGGTAGAGTAGTTTATTTAATTAGCAAGCTACTAAGAAGTACAATGGAATGGTAGAGACTCATCTATCATAATTAGGTGATCATGCTATTCAAAGGATCTTCATCAATAAAAAAAGTTACAAAGTAGAAATCAACCTATTGGTTCATCCTAACAGGTGCTTAAATCAAACCCTCTAACCAAGTGGACCTAAAAATGCTTTGCTTAATCTCTTAATAGAGTGCATACTTCATTGTATTGTAAAATCCTTTCACAAGGTGGACCTAGTAGTCTTAGATACTCTTAATCGAGTAGGTCACCAAAAGTGATCAATTGTAAGCCCTAATAGACCAACTTTATTACTATAGTAGTGAAGCATTATGAGTGTCATTCTTACCCCAATTTTTTCTTCACCTTGGATGGTTTTTGGGTTACCAAATATTGAATCAAAGTGTTGTGGCATTGAATCTTTTATTACTTTATGTTTCATACTTACAAATAGATAAGACAATCTAATAAAGAAGGATTCGTTAAAGAAGTTAAAATTGGTTCCTAATTCACCCTCCCTCTTAGTCACTTGTCTATCATTACATTTCCAACACTCCATTCTCATCTATCACTTTGAATTCAGCAGGCATTGGATGAGTCTCCAAATTGGTCATTATCTTGCATTTGCAATTCCTCTTATTTCCTCCACATTGTGGAAACATTCAAGAATAATTTCTTTATCTTTGTCACCCTTCCTTTTAGCTTTCATGGTGTCCAATTAAGTAGGAACTTTATTTATAATTTTGTATTTGAAATTAGATAACATATTAGAAAGCTCCACATTTGATACTCTAGAACCATTGATTTTACCAAGTGTAGTCCTAACTCCTCTTCCTTTATTTAAAATTACCCTTGATAAATTAAGGCATATTGTCTTGATATCTTTCCAACTCCTTTGAGTAATATCACCTCCTTCCATAAGGACCAATGTTACAATGCTTTCATCATTTATAAATTTTAGGAAAAGATGTTTTGACATTCCTCATTCAACCGATGTTGAGTGTTTCTTTATAGATTGAACATGAACCTAGAGACATAGTCTTCTAATACCTCATCATCTCTTTGTGACTTCTTAAAAATATCATCCTCTTTCATATAATAACTTGTGTAATATTCCTTTGTAAGAAAAAAATTCTTCATTGCATCCTAGTCAGCTACAACATTGGCACCCAATCCCATAAACCATCATAAAGTTGCCTCCCTCAAAGTAGATGGGAGAAACTTTTGCTTGTGGGCATGATGTAGGAGCATCCTAGGTTGACATGTTATCCTGCTCATCTATGTTCACTCTTCTAGTAGTTATTTTTGAGTGCCAGTAATTATTCAATATAGATTGAGTTGTAGTTTTACCAAGTCATGTTAACATAATGGTTATCATTTATCTCTTTCATTCTGTCAGTGTTGGTTGAGTTATCTAATGTTGTCCAAGCTATCCAGTGTTGGCCGAGTTATCCAATATTGGTTGAGTTATCTAGTGTTGGCCAAGTGTTCCTTCAGGTACCAATTGAACTTTTCATTTGTTGATGCTCAGTTCCTTCTTTGACCAAGTTGCTCATGATTGGTTTTTAGTTTGAGCTGACTGATATATTTAATTTCATTCATGAATCTAATGTTCAATTCTTATCTTGGGATGAGTACAAACCATTTAAAGGTCAACCTTTCTTTCATGTAATATTCTAGAATCTTTTGTAAGCCATTTTTGCAAGTATAAATAGAGTACTTAGGATTAGATTAGAGGTAGAACTGGAGAGTAGAAGTTAGAGGGTTTAGAAATTTTGAGTATATGTGCTTGAAAGTGTGAATTTGAATTTAGATTGTGGATCTTGAGTTGTATTTTTATATCTATATGTAACCCAGAAGGTCTTATAGTTGAGCATGTATGCCAATTATTTGATGAATCAAAAAAAGAAAATCTCTCTCTCTCTCTCTCTCTCTCTCTCTCTCTCTCTCTCTCTCTCTCTCTCTCTCTCTCTCTCTCCCCCTCCCTCTCTCTCTCTCTCCCTCCCCTTGGTGTTGTTCTTTGTTTTTTTCTTCCATTGTGTTTACTTTACAAGGTGGTTTGGATAGTTAAGTGTGCCTTTAGCCCTAGTTCTTCACCCTTCCTTGCAATAGGTAGTATCAGAGCTTGAGTTTTTTCCTTGTGAATATTGGATCATGTAGAACCCTAAATGAATTAGGCTATAGGGTTTTAGATATCAAAATTTGACCTATAACTTGCAGAGGGTTACGATCTTGTAGGAATCTAATTTGTAAAGATGGTTCAAGGTAGAAATGTTGATACTGCCATATTGGATACTTTGAAAAAAATTGCATCAATATTAGATGTTGTGGAGACAACCTAGAGGAGAGGAGCACATCTTGATGATGTGAGGATTATGAAGTAGTAGCACCAAAACCTAATCAAGAACCTAAAGAAGATCAAGATAAGGAAAGAGTGTTGAGAGTTTTTCTAGGGAAAATTCAAAGCCTATTGTATAAGTTGTTCCTTATGATGGAAAATTGGATACCAATGGATTGTTGGATTAGATCTCTAATATGGAGAAGTTCTTTGAGTTTGAAAATACTCTTGATAATAGGAAGATGAAATTGGTGATCACTAGGTTGAAAGGTCATCCTTCACTATGGTGGGAGCATTTGAAAACTGATAGACAAAGGAGAGGAAAGGAGAAGATCAAGACTTGGTCAAAGATGGTGAACAAGGTGAAGAAAAAATTCCTTCTTTTTGATTACTAAGTTAGCTTGTTAAGAAAGGTACAAAACTTGAGAAAAAGAGAAATAACTATGAAGGAGTATGCTAAGGAATTCTATAGATTAGACATCAGATCTAGATATGTGGATGATGATGTCGAGAAAATTGAAAGGTCTCTAAATGGATTAAGATCTAGAATTCAAGATAAGATAAGTTTTATGAAATTGGAAAGTGTGGAAGAAGCATACCAATATGACTTGAAAGTTGAGGATATCTTGACAAAGAAGCATGAACACAGACAAAGAAGTCAAGGTGGTAGATTATAGAGAGGTAGAGGTAGATCTTATGGAGAAGGTGGTAGATCTAATAGTCCTATGTAAGATAAGGAAGAATTTGAATGGAAAAATGATGACAAAGGCAAGACCAAATGGAAAGGTGGTAATTCTTACCAAGGAAGTACTAGTTCCTATCAAGGAAGAAGCAATTTTTTTAGAAAGTTTAGTGCTCCCCTCGGCATTCATGACAAGGGATTAACTGCCTCCTATGTACTATAAGTTGAGTGGTTGTATTGGCCATTAATAGATTAGTCTTTTGGTGCAATGACAACCCCACTCTAACAAGTGGTATCAGAGCTTGGTCACAGGTTCATATCCTTATACCCTTGGGTAACACTGGGGGAGATTTTTAGAAATTTGTTAAATGCTCCCCTCAGGATTCATGGCAAGGGCTTAACCACCTCCTATGTACTACAATTTGAGTGATTGTATAGGGCATTGATAGATCAATCTTTTAGTGCAACAACAACCCCACTCTAGCAAATTCTTATTCTAGAGGTGTCTTTCATTGTAATTGTTTCAGATGTGGTAAAGAAGGGTATAGATCTTTTGAATGTAGATCCTCTAGAAATGGGCAAGATAATAGAAATTATATGATTCAAGGAGACATTGAGGGTTCATCAAGAGGACCTGAGGATGGAGAAAATCTAATGGTGAGAAGAAATTTGTGTAATAAAGGAATTGATGAGGAACATGACCTAAGGAGAAGTATTTTCAACACTAGATGTAAGATAGCTGGAAATTGTTGCTAAATGATCATTGACAATAGAAGTTCAAAAATTTGGCATAAGAAGAGCTAGTTTATAAGTTGCAGTTACAAAGGCTAAATTATCCTAAGCCCTATCATGTTTCATGGATCAAGGATGAACACAAGATATTGGCAAGTGAGCAATATATTGTGAAGTTCAAGAATTGACATTACTTTGATGAAGTTTTCTATGATATCATGCTAATAGATTGTTTTCATATATTTTTGGGTAGACCTTAGAAATATGATAGATATGCTACACATGATGGAAGATTGAATCAATATTCTCTTTGGGTGAATGGGAGAAAAAATAAAAAATTCTTTGATTGGGAGTCTAGATGAAGTCAATTATACTGTTACAAAAGTTTTCACGGTTAATGGAAAGTAATTTTAAAAAGGAAGTGAATAAAAATCAAGCTTATTTTTCCATAATTCTTAGGAGATTGAGTTTTGGTAGTAATGACTGAGCAACAGAAACTGGTGATGACTGAGTAATAATTACTAATAGTCGAGTGACAATTAAAAGTACTAACATAGACAAAGTGACAGAAGAAATTGAGAGTTTGTTGAATGAGTATAAAGATATTGTTATAGATGATATACATGATGGTTTACCACTAATAAGAAGTCATTACATGGATCTGATTCTTGGAGCTAGTTTTCCAAACAAAACACCATATAGATTAACACCTACAGAGAATGAAAAACTTAACAAGAAAGTGCATAAGTTATTGAAGAAAGGTTTGATCAGAGAATGTTTGAGTCCATGTTTTGTACCTACTATATAAGCACCTAAGAAGAATGGAGAATGGAGAATGTATACTAATTCCAAAGCTATTAACAAGATCACAGTGAAATATAGGTTTCCTATGTCAATGATGGATGACATAATGGATTATTTGAGTGGAGAAAAGTATTTTACCAAGATTGATTCAAAGAGTGGCTATCCTCGTATTAGAATCAGAGAAGGTGATGAATAGAAGACTACTTTCAAGACAAAAGATGGGTTGTATGAATGGTTGATTATTCCTTTTGGTTTGACTAATGCACCTAGTACTTTCAAGAGGTTGATGAATGAAGTCTTTAAGTGATTCTTAGGAAAGTTTGTGATTGTTTATTTGGATGACATTATTATATTTAGTAAGACTAAGAAATAACATGATGAGCATGTTAGATAAGTATTGCAGAGATTGAAATAGGAGAAGTTGATGATTAACTTGAAAAAGTGTTCTTTTATGAAAGAGGAGATTTTTTATTTGGGATTTATGATTTCAATAGATGGTTTGAGAATGGATCCTAAGAAGGTTAATGCAATTTTGGAATTGCCTATACCTAAGAGTGTGTGTGAGGTAAGATCATTTCATGGATTGGCTAGTTTCTATAGGAGGTTTATAAAGAATTTTAGTTTTGTTTGTAATACTATGACTAAGACAATGAGTGGAGATAAAAAGAAATTCAAGTGGACACATGGAGGTGATAAGAGCTTTGAGACATTGAAACAAAGGGTTATTGAGCTACATGTATTGGCTTTTCCTAATTTCAATAAGGTATTTCAAGTTGAATGTGATGCAAGTAGTAGTGCAACAGGAGTTGTATTGAGTCAAGAAGGTAAACCTATTGTATCCTTTAGTGAAAATTTAATGATGCTAAAAGGAAGTATTATGTGTCTAATCAAGAGTTTTATGCTATTGTTCAATCATTGAGGAAGTGGAGACATTATTTGATTTCTAAGGAGTTTGTGTTGTATATTGGTCATAAAGCTTTACAGCATTTGGGAAGTCAACATAAATTGAAATAGAGACATATGAAGTGGGTTGAGCATTTCTAAAGTTTCACATTTGTGATCAAGCATAAAAGTGGAGTCAGTAACTAAGTTGTTGATGGATTGAGTAGAAGATGTTCTTTGTTGCCCAAGATGAAGGTTCAAGTCATTGGTTTGATGAAATGAAAGAGTTGTATGGTACTGACCTTGATTTTTTTTAGGCATGGAGAGAGTGTAGAGCACCAAATCTATCAGATCACATTAGTAACTATGATGAGAATTTTATTTAAGAAGGTATATTATTCAAAGGAATTTAGCTATTTATACCAAGAAGTTCTATGAGAGTTAATTTGATTAAGGAAAAGCATTGTGGTGGATTATCTAGACAGTTTGGAATTGATAAGACATTGAGTTTGTTGAAATTTAAGTATTTATGGCCATAGATGTATAAGTATGTTTAGAAGTTTGTAAAGTGTTGTAGAGCTTGTCATGTTGCAAAAGGAGTAAGTCAAAATAATAGATCGTATACACTTTTTTTTTGCCTGAGAAATCTTGGAGTGACATTAGTATGGATTTTGTTCTTGGATTACCTAAGACAGTAAAGGGATATGATTCTATATTTATTGTTGTGGATGGATTTTGCTAAAATGGCTCATTTCATACCATGTAAGAAGACATCAGATGATGAGCATGTTGCTGAAATTTTCTTCAAAGAGATTATTAGATTGCAGGGATTAGCAAGAAGTATTATTTTTGACAGAGATAGTAAGTTGGTTATTTTTGGAGAACTTTGTGGAAGAAGATGGGCACTGAATTGAGATTTAGTTCTACATTCCATCCACAAAAAGAGGTTATGAATATAAGCTTGGGTAATTTGCTGAGATGGTTGGTTGAATATGAACCACATAATTGGGAGATGATATTGTCATAAGCTAAGTTTACATATAATAATTTTGTGAATAGGAGTACATGGAAAATACCTTTTGAGATTGTTATTCGAATGCATCCTAGAGGAGTATCAGATCAAAGGGATGTTTCTGGTGAAGTGAAGGGAAATGTTGTTGGGAAAGACTTTGCTGATTTTATGGAGTCTTTGCATAAGGAAGTGAAGTTGAAGTTGGAACAAATTTATCAGAATTACAATGAGAATGATGATAGGTCTAGGAGACATCACATTTTTGAAGTTGGTGATGAGGTGGTGGCTCATTTGAAGTAAGGTAGATTTCATATTGGAATATATAGTAAGTTCAAGATGAAGAAGTTTGGAGCCTGTAAGATCTTGAGGAAGTTTGACAATGGAAATGCTTATTGAAGTTGAGTTACCTAATGACATGGATATATCTCCTATATTCAATGTTGCTAATTTTTATATGTATCATGAATTAGATGATGAAGTTTTTATATTAGATGACTATCCTAAGAAGAAGATTGAAGAGGTTGAACATATATTGGATTAGAGAGTTAGTAAGTGAAGAAGAGGAAAAGATTACTATGAATATTTGGTAAAATGGAAAAATAGACCAATGGAAGATGCTACTTGGATTTCTCAATCTAGGTTGATTCAACACAAGTTGTGACATCTCAATGATTGTAGAGAATCATTTCTTTCTACCCTAATTATCTTATGCAGGAGGATCTTGGGTTGACCTATTATCCTACTCATCTATGTTCATTCTGCCAATAGTTATCGAATCGCAATCAATGCCAAGTGCTAGTAATTATTTAGTATAGACTAAGTTATAGTTTTACCAAGTCATATTAACATGATGGTTTTCATGTTATCCCTTTCATTGTATCAGTGTTGGTTGAGTTGTCCAGTGGTGGCTAAGTTATCTAGTGTTGGCCAAATTATCCAGTGTTGGTGGAGTGTTCCTTTAGGTGTTGAGTGAGCTTGTTATTTGTTGATGCTTAATTACTTCTTTGACCAAGTTAGTCATGATTGGTTCTTAGTTTGAGCCAACTGATGTATTTAATTTTGTACATGAATTTAATGTTTGAATCTTGTCTTGGGAGGAGCGTAGACCATTTTAAGGTTGACCTTTCTTTCATATAATTTTCTAGAATCTTCTCTAAGCCATTTTGGAAAGTATAAATAGGGTGCTTAGGCTTAGGTTAGAGGTAGAATTGGAGAGTAGAAGTTAGAGGGTTTAGAAAGTTTTAGTGAATGTGCTTGAAATTGTGAATTTGAAGCTAGATCATGGATCTTGAGTTGCATTTTTGTATCTAGTTGTAATTGAGAAGGCCTTATAGATGGGCATGTATGTTGATTATTTGATGAATCAATAAAGGAAGCTTGTTCTCTCTCTCTCACTCTCTCTCTTTGGTATTGTTCTTTTCTTTTTCTTCTATTGTGTTTAATCTACATGGTGATTTGGATAGTTGGGTGTGCCTTTGATCCTATTTCTTCACCTTCTTTGCACTAGGACATATATTGTATAGTCATAACTATGACATAGGATATCAAATTCAAAAACAAAGGTTTCTTGGCCTCTAGTAAGAAGGCCATAGAATCTTGGCAATGCAAAAGAATAAATACTCTTAAAATTATTATTACCATGCTAGTTAGTATAGGAAAGGAAAAGGTAGGTTGAGTCATCCCTAGTGGCAGAGGTGGTACTTCTTATCTTGATTGGTAAATTAAAAGAGCTAGATTATTGTCCTAATATTATGGTTCAACAAAAAGGTCATTCAAGTGCAATGATCTTTTAGAAGATGGAGGTGAAGGAAAGTCCTCTTGGGCATTAGAAAATGGGTTTTCAAATGGAAGTTCTTCTCTAATAGGTTGGTTTACTTGTTGATTTTTGACTTGGGGATCTTTTGGCATAGGGTGTACAATTTTCTCTATTTCAAAGGGGTCATTCTAAGGAAGGGATCTCCCAAGATCACCTCTTCTTCTATGTATACAATACAAATGAAGATAAAACTCTATTTTTGGAAACTTGGAAAGATGAACCTTGAGAATGGTTTAGATTAACACCATCCCTAAAAATGGTGACAAACATTCTTGGTCAATTAATTGATCTAGAAACTAGAGATCATGCCCATGATTTATGGATTAGAAATCCTTAAGTAGAAACCAAATAATTCATTGAAATCATTTAGTTTATCAACTAGGGATGTAGACTTGAAATGGTATATGTAAAGTATATTCTCTAAACTTTCATAGTCTCAATTAATAAACTATGAAAATGGAAATGTTTAATTTGAGTATAAAACTGAATAACTAATCTATTTCATAAGAATTAAAATACAAACAAGCTTCTACTCATTTTGCCTATGTCACAAGAACAACCAATAGTTCTATTACAAATGGCTATAGGAGCAACATAGTTCTATCTATTCTAAGAGTAATGAAAACTTCTTCTACTAACTAGATTCACTCACCAAGTATTCCCCCTTGGATGAGGGAATGATTAAATTCTCAAGATAGAGTTTTGAAGGCTAACAATGTCATTTTATTGATATCTAAACTATCAAACTTACAACTAAAAGAATAGAACTATATTGATCACTATTATTGAATTACAATTGAATTCACAACTAACTTACAGACATCCAATCAATAGCTTATTTATTACTTCTATAGGAAAACAAACTTCCTACATCTAAGGCCCTTCAACAATTAGGACTTAATAGAGATTTAAGGAGGTACATTAATGCAAAACATGTTCATTGAGAAATTCTCCCACAAATATATCAAGCCAATATTTTGGATTTCTATATGGATAGTTTATAGTTATGTTGACCTAATATTTTTTTGAATTTTTTAGATATGGATGTTGCATCGTGATTCTATCATAACCTCTTTGATCATACTTCCTTAGTTCCTTGTTGAAGTATTCTTGCAAGAGGTTAGCAAACATACCATATTTCAAAATATATATGAACTTCAATAACTTCATGAAAATTATTAAATATATATATGATTAATCTTTTCTCATGACATATGGCTACAGGAACCTACCCCATAAAATATTTTAAAGGAAGAAAGAAATATTTTCATCATTATACACACACATGATTTCGTTTATTGATAATTAGTTCTAACTATAGTGTTATACAAACAAAACTATAATGTGTCTTAAGAAACCATAGAAAAGCATAGTAGTCATAGGTTTATATAGAATATATGATAAAAGTCTTTAAACTTAAGGTTGAAAACCCTCTAGATAACCATAAAACCTATAAAAACTAAATACTAATATATGGTCTCATCATTGAGTAGGAATTATTTTTTGAAACTAACCTAGGTTTGTAGACTAAATTACAAAGAGAATAATAGAGAGAAGAAATGTGATATGAATTTAGAGAAAAAATCAAAACTAAACAAGTGACACCTAAGAGAAATATGAAAAAGAATCACCTTGTGGAAAAAATCATTAGAAGTGTGAACAAAGGATGTATCACAAGAAAAAAGGTTAGTGAAGAAATGTGTTTAATATATCAAGTTGAACCTAATAATTTTGATGAAGCTTGTAAACATGATTTTTGGATAAAAGCTATGAAAGAATAATTAGAGTATATTGAAAAGAATAAGACTTGGGAATTGGTTCGTAGACCTAAAGATAAGAATATTATTGGAACTAAATGTGTATTTAGAAAAAAGATGAATGAACAATGTGAAGTTGTGAGAAAAAAAGAAAGATTGGTTTGCAAAGGATATTTACAATAAGAGGGAATTGCCTTTGAGGAAACTTTTACACCTATTTCTAGATTAGAGATAGTGAATATTTTTGGCATATGCAACTAATAAGAACTTCAAATTTATCAAATGGATGTTAAGTCAACATTTCTAAATGGCGAAATTTAAGAACAAGTATACATTGAACAAACTTATGGTTTTCCTTTGATAGATGAAGAGGACGTGGTTTAGAAATTGAAGAAAGCATTGTATGGATTGAAGCAAGAACCTAGAGCCTTGAATGCAAGATTAGATAAACATTTGAAAATTTTGGGATTTTTGAAAGGTAAAGATGATAGTAATTTGTACTTGAAAAAGAATGAAGATGGTTTTCTAATTATTGTAGTATTTATCGATGACATTATGTTTGGAGGTAATGATGAAGCTAGCAAGAAATTTTAGACAAAATAAAGAAAGAATTTGAGATGAGTGTGATTGGAGGGATGGAATTTTTCTTGGGATTGTAGATTGTGTAGGATAAAGATGGAATTTTTATATCATAAGCTAAGTATCTTATAGATTGTTTAAGAGATTTGGATTAGAAAATTATAAATCTATTGGAACACCTATGGTGACTAGATATGAGTTATCTAGCAAAGATGAATCCCCTAGTATAGAACAAACAAAGTATAGATCTATGATTGGTGGACTGGATTATTTGATACATACTAGACGTAATATAGCTAATGTAGCTGGATAGTGCTGAGATTTGAAGTAGATCCTAAAGAGACACAACTTACAGTTACAAAAAAAAAAATGATATTTAAAAGGGACACTTGGTTGTGGTTTATGGTACAGCAGGTCACATGACTTCATATTTTGTGCTTACATTAATAATGATTAGGTAGGAAGTATGGATTATAGAAAGAGCACCAATGGTGGGGTATTCTTCTTGGGAGGAAGATTTGTTTCTTGGTTTAGCAAGAAACAAGATTGTATTTCACAAAGTACAAGAGAGGTAGAATATGTACCAACAACAAGATAATCTGGATGAAACAGATGTTGAAGGATATTGGAATTGAGTTTTCTAAGCCTATTATTATTCATTAGATAACATAAGTATAATGAGTATGTCAAAGGATCCAATTTTAAATTCAAAGACAAAGCACATTTCAATTAAGTATCACTTTTTGAGAGAAAAGGTAGTAGAGAAGGAGATTAGATTGGAATATGTTAGCACAAAGGAGAAAATACTGGACATATTTTTAAAAATATTTACTTAAGGATAAATTTGTGTATTGAGAGGTATTCTTGGGGTTGTGCCAAAAAATTATTTATATTAGTTGATGTAGAGATTGCATTTGTCCAATTGATTAGAGAACTATTATTTTGTTTGGTCTAGATGCTCGATGCTTCTCCTTTAGGGGAGTACCTGTGCTTGATTTGAGTCATTGAGACTCTTAGTATTGATACTTGAAAGTTTTTTTGGATACTTTTTTGAGATCTTGAAAAGATTTTTTTAGAAATGATTGAATTGACAAAATGATACCTTTGTCGTTGAGGTTAATGGGGGAGAGTTACACATGAAAAACATTAATCATTTTTTATGTCAATGGGGAGAAAAAATTATTTTTTATTTGGAGAGTAGAATTTATGTCTATGTATAAGGGATATTAACACCTTCTTCATACATATTAATCAACATAGGATATGTATTGTATGGTTGTGATTAGAACATTCATGGGAAACATGAACAAGGTAGTAAAGGCAGACAAGGAAGAAATATATCTTAGTATTCATGATACTTAGATGTTTTTCATCTATGTTGTCATCAGTTCCAAAGGGGGATATTGTTAGCGTGAATGCTAATGGTATTCCTCTGGGGGAGTATGTTAGGATTTCCAAAGAGATGTTTTTTTTATTATTTTTTGCATTCATGATAATGTTTATCATTGATATCAACACATATATTGTTTCTATAAAGATTACTAGAGTTACAGAGGAAGAAATGTTCAATGTGGTCAATGGTCAATGATTTGGGCTATGGGAACTTGGTAATATATTCAATGATGTATATAGATGGTACAATTATGTGCATGGAAAGAGATGTGAAGACATGTTAGAGTTATATGATGTTTTCTTGATGTAGCTTTTAGAACGAGTTTTTGGAAAATGGGTACTAGTAAATCGATTATATATTTTAGAAGAGATGAATTTGGTTAAGCAAGCTTAGAGGAAGGTTAGAAATTATGTCCAAATTCTATATTCAAGATAGAAAAATGAAAATTTCATTTTGTGAAGACTATTCAGTGTATATTTTCCACAAAGTTGACTATTGATTAAATCAATATGGGAAGTGTATATTATAATGTCTTATTGATGTTGTGCATATTAATTATAAATTGGAAAATCCTCAAGGATAACTCAATAATTATTTTTGGACTTGGTATAAAGGAAATATGTTTTCCTTGAGGATTGGTGTGATTCATTGTGGATGTTTATTATTTATGTTAGCTTCGACACAAATTTGGCTAAGATCATACTACATATCAATGTTGAGGATGTATTATGATCCTTAAAGGAACTATATTGGGAAAGGGGTTTTTTTTAGTAAATTAAAAAATAGGATAGATTATCCTAAATATTATTTAGTGAAGAAAATATGAGGCTATTTGAATTGTGGCTTTAGTTATCCTTTCAAATCCTAACAAGGTTGACATAGCTCCTAATAGGGTTGGAATCTCTTAATTAGAATTCAAGTCTCATAACATGGACTCTAAGTAGTGATTGTATTTCATTGTCTCCTAATAGAGTCCATCTTTTCATAAGGAACTTTAATATTAGTACATCATCTTGTAGGCATCATTATCATTGTGGTTTTCCCTTTGATCAAGGGTTTCCCTAGTTAACATATTTGGTGTTATTGTGAATGGTTATCTTTTTTATGGTTGTTGCATCTATTATTTACATGATTAGAAATTAATAAATATATTGAGATTTGTTTTAAATACATAACTAATCCACACTCCCCCCGCCCTCTCTCAATTATATTGGTGAACTTTACTTCATTAAAATAATGACATTCTATCTCCATGATATATTGAGTGCAATAAAAACACATTTTGTCTACCCAATCTTCTTTAGGTATCATTCACCTTATATTTTCACAATCTACGTTATGCACAAGATAGTTCTTATATGGGAAATTAACACTTTTATTTCCATTATATTTACATATGTAGTTATTTTGAGTATGGTAATGAACGAAATTAAAATGTTTGATGTAATACTCCTTTTCACTCTTGATATGTCTAGTTCACATGGTTCCTTCAATTTGTGTTTTTATTTCCCCATTGGTGTTGTGGCATTCACATACTCTAATATTCCACTTATTCAACCAATTTTTATTTTTTTTCATCTAAACAATCTTTCTTTTATCCAATTTCTCTTTTGTTGCCATTTTTTGCCAGTAATATGGCTCCATGTTCTTTAGTCTTCTTAAATATCTAAGTAAAAAATACACAACCAATACTTCAAAAAGAAAATCCTATACCTTTTCCAATACACCATCATATAGAAAATATCATTTAATCTTAAGCCTACTTTAAATATTTTTGCACTCTCTATTTCTCTCCACTTATCTATGATGTGTTGCTAGCCCAAACCTCACAACTATATAGGACAACTAGAACCACTAGAAACCCAACAAGAGTTTTCCTTATTTTCCAATCCCATACCTGAGAATTTCTACATCTATTTTGTAGTAAGTTTTAAATTTTTTCATCTTCCTTTTTTCTTTGCTTGTTTCCCAGTCGAGTTTATTGTGAAAATCAAGACCTACATATTTATACTCATTAACTACTTGCGAAGGGTTGTCTTTTAAGATAAATTACCTATGAAACTTCTTTCTTTTCAAGGTAAATATCATGAGCTTAGTTTTTTTTTTTGTGTTCACTTGCTTTCCTAACTCATGAATATTTTTTGAAGGGCTTTCTAGTGTTCCTTTAAATCTGCTATTGTTTTTTCCATTAAAAAAAGGTCATCTATATAAACAAACATAGTTTCTACATAGTTGATCAAATAGAACCCACTACTACCAAAATTGTTTAGTGGTTCCTTTGATTTGTCAATATACACCCTTGCTTGACCCCAATATCACTTCCAAAGAATTTTGATAAGATGTAATATTGGCCTAGATTTAATCATATAACCTATTGACCATAACTCTATAATATTCCAAAATTTTCAAATGTTCCATTATACTTCCATTATTTTCTTCTCAATACCATGAAAAAATATTTCTTTAACTATACAAAGAAAAAAAATACCTATCCTCCTTGTGCATCCCAAACCTTCTTAATCAAATGCCTAAGTGTGATACAATGATCAATTGTAGAATATTACGATCTTAATTCTACTTGATCTTTGGCCCTTTTTTCCCCCGTGTCAACCCAACCATTTTTTTTCCTTTCTACATTCAATTTATTTTACCATAAATATGATTTATCATTATATTGTGCTAATTTGAAGGATTATAAACATCACCACTTTTATGCATAGGGATGACTACAGTTTTAGTCTAGTTTGGTAGAAATTAATTCTGAATGAACCCCTTATATTTTATTTTGATGCGGGGTGTGAGGGTTTATAAGATCCATCTTAATTACTTTTATTGTATGTAATCTATATCATACATATTTCCCAATGCTAGTTTAATAATTCATCCTTTACTATTTTTTGAAGAGAAAAGTTTAACTCTTGGAGTGAAAAGTTTAACTCTTGGAGTGAGTACTTAGATCGTGGTATCCTTCTTTTGTCTCCTACTGAATAGTTGTTTTACATTCTTTATTCATTTATGATTTATGATACTACTTTCTTTATTTTTGTGTTATTTTTTGTAACTCTCTCAAAAAGCTTCTTGTGTTGAGCCTCACAAGTGAAATCAATTATTTCCTTCTAGCATGCATATACTCTTCTTTTCTCAATCTTAAAATATTTGTGTATTATTTATTTCTACCCTATGTTTTGACCTTTTTTTTCTTTCTTGTCTTACATTATTCACCATATTGTGGGTTTTCTAGAAAGTTATTTTATTTTCTTTTGGTGTCTTAGATCATTTGCATGCATTTTAGACATTTAGAATTGTTGAGGTCAAATTGGTATTTTCTATTACTTTCTTAGTAAAGAAGATCCTCTCATTAACTCTTCTTGCAAATGCTTCTTTATCATTATTTAAAATTAATATTAGTTTATGTGTCAAAAGAATTGTGCCTTGAGTAGCTTCTTTATTTCCCATTTGTTTAAATTTTTCTTGGTGTTGAATATCCTTTTGTAAATTGATCTTTACATATATCAGGTTGTGGTCAAATTTCATTTCCATGGGACAGTAGATTTTAGCTCAAAACTTATGAAACTTGTCAAAAGTTTATTTGAGTCGATAACCTAACCCAATACAATAAGATTTGACATGTAATGTTCCTTGAGTTTATCCAAACTTTCAAGTCATTGCATATAATTAAATCATACACACTGCAAACCCATAACAAGTTTGCCCCAAATTATGTGATAACCTCATTTTCATCTTGAGAGGACCATAACACATGAACAATTTCCAATGGTTGTGATAGAATTTATTAATTTCATATCTATACTTATCGATAAAATAGACTATGAATTCAAAAAAAATATTGATGATGACTACCCATTTGAATGAAATGTTTCATTATAACTTGTAAAAAATAACCAATGGCATGACCCCATGTTAGATGTACAATTACAGTCATCCCTTTTGTATGGTCATTGGTCTCCCCTTTTCTTTGGAGTTGGGGGGAGGGGGAGTTTTTTGGACACCTTCACAAAAGGGATTTTAATGTGGCATCATATCATAATCACCAAAAAATGGTCGTCTAGACTATGAGCTCCCTTTCTAGCATTTTTGCATAATTTAACTATTGCTTATTCTTGATCAAATATTCAAAGATTTTCTATTTATTCAATTATAACCTATGGTTTGAAAACTTTCTACAAGGTCCTTTATTTAATTTACAGAACTTGATCCCTTTTTATTAAATAAAATCCCCCAATTCACACTATATCCTAAGTTTGAACATAAAAAGCATTATTCCTATTCTTTTTAAAATAAAAAATAGTCTTTTTTCTGACATGAAGGACACACTTTTCTATGTGAGAGGAATATTTATTTCCAAATAAAGCTTTAATTTCACCCCACAAATCATTTTTCTCTTAAAGTTAACTGTCGATCTTTCTTAGGTGAGATTCTTGTTCACATGGATCACTCAAGGCTCATTTTCTACCCTTGATTTTTCCTCTTAATCCCATCCATTTATCTTTATAAGTAGGCTCTCTCTTCACTCTATCATACCTTATGTACTCTTTTTTCCAAAGTCACAATACAGGTTTTCATATAGCTTTTGGAGCAATTGGAGTACTCACCACACTCTTGGCATTCTTGCATTATTGGAGAATCTTGCATCTCACCATAGCATCATCATCATCCTAACATAGATCTTGCATTTTTAGCTTAGATATTTAATTTCTTGCAAGTAGATTATAAGGGTGCATCTCATTTATCTTGCATCTTGATTTGAATCTTTCATTCTATGGTGCACCTTACAAGGATTATATACTAAGTTCGTTTGAGAGCCACTTTCATAGCTCTTGCAAATAATAGATAGAGATCTCTAATTCACCATAATAGGTTCCTAATCTATTATATCCCTTGGATAGAACATCTTGGAGAAGTGTACTAATTTTTGGTATACACTTTTGGTGCCCATTGTGGGGTTGGACAACCTTGTCTAGCTCCATTTTTTCTATTTTTGTCACTTTTCCCATTTGCATGTTTGGATTTTATTTTTCACTAAAAAAAATGTTGTATGATACTTTATTAATGATTCTATAATACTTTTCATAAAGGGATGTGACATAAGGCCAATTTCTCTATCATACTAGTTCTTGTACTCTATCATACTATATTTGAAGACATTATCATACTATATAATACAAAGTATTGTACTAGGGAGAACTATTTATTGGACATACTAGGATGTATCGTATGATATTGGTTTAGCTAGTGCTATCATTTTGACTATTTTGGCTTCTTAACCTGGATTTAGCTTACATTTTCATTTCCAAGTTCTTACATTTTAGTTTTATGGTTTCCTAACAGCTCCTAACAATGATTTTGCAAAGTATTTAAGAGTTTTTCCAATCATATGATGCCCTAACATTTGTTTTCTTTGTAGAGGCCTACTGCTTGTTTTCTTGCTGAATGAAACTAGTAAATAAAAAGGCCTACTAACATTGTTGCAAGGCTGCCCAAGCTAAAAAGAAAGAAAAAGTATTGATTTGTCTTCATGTTATTTCATTTCGTATGTGGCATCTACTAATGTAAGGCTTAATTATTGGTAGGAGAGTATGATCTTTACATTTTAGTCGAATAAAAAATATTGACCCTTTTTTGTATCAAGAAAGTGGGTGGGATATTCTACTCTTTCGCATTGTTAATTAACCTTGCTTGGTGTATCTGGAGGAAGCACTAGGGAGTAGGAAAGTATGCTCTTCACGTTCATGGTGAATGAGAAATTTAAATACCTCCTTGGTGTGAATCCATTTTTTATCTCACTAGTGAGATTTTCCCTTAAAGGGTATATTATTGGTGGAAAGACACCAATAGGAACAACCCAAAGTGGGAACAAGAAAAAATCATTATAATAAAACCCCTTGAAAAAGGAAAAAGTCTTTGGGGGCATAATACTTGACTTCACTTAGTGAGATTACTTATGGGATTGTAAATATTAAGAAATCACCAGGTGGATGTGTTTAAAGTTCTCTTGTGTCCACAAGGTCTGTTATTATGTCTTGTATTGGGTGAAAGAGGGGAGTTATAAAAATAACCCTTACTAGACACCTTAGGATTTATAGGCCACCCTTTTCAGCCACTAAATATCTTGATGCAAGGATCAATCCTAGTGGACTACCCAGATCACCCCAAAATTTACTCAACATATATGTTCATTGAGATGTGGGTAACCCATATATGACAATTCCAATATCTATTATGGGAATCCATTTTTTATGAGGTAAGGGAGCATCAAGATGTGGGCCAAGGTATTGAGTAATGAGTCATGACCTTTATGTAGAATGTGCTTGATGTGTCTTCAAATTTTCCATACTCGTAGAAATCTTTTGAACTTACAAAAATGGTAGTTTTCATAGGGTTTTTCTTTCAAACTTCCCAAGTGCTTGTATTGACAAGGTTGCTTTATCCCTTGTCCAATTTCTTAAAGACATATGCTTTGATCACAATTGCTACCAAAACTTTCTATTTTGATGTCAAAACTAGAACTAAACATTGTTCCAACAATCTACTTGGTCAGAAAACTCAATCAAATCAAGTATTTTAAGAAAAAATACTTCACAAGTTATCTATTCTTGTTGGAATAGTTTAGAATAACTAAGAGGGGGATGAATGAGTTACCCAAGGTACAAAACTCCCAATTAAAATTTTCAGTTCTTAAAAAGACTCATACATATATCTCCTTATCATGTATCTTGCACGCATCCATCATAACATTCAAAACTTAAACTTGTACGTTACTATCCTAGGTCAAAATCACTTTGCAAAAATATAAACATGAAACATAATAGAATCATTCATACATATACACAAGGATTTTACATGGAAAAAAACCACTAGTAACATGTTACTAATTCTCACTCTTCTAAAGTGATGTTGTGTGAAAGGACAACCTTATTAAAGATTAAAATATATATTGTTAAATGTGATTTGGTTAAAGGATTTCAATCATTCTATTAGGAGTGATCCTTGTTAGAGGACTTTAGACCATTCCATTAGAATTTCACCTAGTTTAATGATTTAAAAATGACTATTAGGTCAACCTTAATCCAAAGGATTTACCCTAAACTGGTACAATGATTAGAAAGTAACAGTAAGGCTTGATCTAATAACAATTTAAAACTCACTTATAGATTGCAGATCTCTATTTTACTCCTCCATTCTTCTTGGCTTCATTCACTTTAGCTCTAATAGCTTGTTCACCCTTCAAGCATTCATCCCGTTAAGCCTTCTTGGTTTACATGCCAATTGAAAACTCTATAGTTTGGCCTCCATATGAAGCAACACCCTAGACTCCTTATCTTCCTTGGGTTCTCGCACATGCCAACTATTGCTTAATGCCTTATATCCCCTTATAATGAGAATATAGATCTTTTGCCACTTAATCACAATCATCCATTCTAGGGTTAGGTTAGATTCATTGAATCTTCCCACTTTTCCATTTTATTCCCTCTAGGAACTTCCTTCTCAATCCTCCTTGAACTCACCTTAAAATTGTTTATCTTGAATTTTGTACCACTAGCTCATCAGCTTATCTTCCAAATGGTTCACATGATCCAAGAAATCAACCCTATCGGCTCAGATTCATTGAATTTGCAATCTAACTCATAATGTTATCACTAAGCATTTAGCAAACTTCTAATGCTTGACACATAGTGTGTTGCTCAACATCCACTAGAAGTTCATTTGCCACATACTAAAGTTTATTGATGCTTGACATAAACTAAACTTTACTTGGCTCACACTATGTTCACTCAGCATACACTGAATCTTCACTTTTCTTGACTTTAATGGCTTGCACTAACATTGCTCAGCACCAATTGTGCATTTGGTCAAGCTTAGAAGACACAATTCTTCTTCCTTTTCTTCTAGACTTAGTTAGTGTATCCATCCTTTGCAACCTTAAGTAGATAAACAATACACTGTATCATCACTGTCTTAATTGATTTTTGTACTCCTTTTACATACCATCACTCAACTTTTCCCCTGCATTCTCTTGTTATCACATTTGGTCAAATCATCTTTATCAATCAAAAAAATGAAAGTACTCAAATCAACTAAGTAATTGTCTTACCAGTAGGTAGCAGGTTTGGCATCAGTGATAAAATAATGATTGTAACACAGTCTCCTACTTGTGTCAATCTTTTCTCAACATTTCTACCAAATTGACATACTATCATATTGGTGCACGAGAGATATTGTATGATACTTATAGATTTTGAAAAGTATTGTACTAATTCTTAAAAAGTATCCTATTACTTCCTGGAAAGTATCTTACTACCTCTTGGAAAGTATCATATTGGACTAAGGTGTAGTATGAGATTTTCTACTATCCCATTGTCATTTGGCTTACTGTACTACCTTGTGTAGTCACTAAATTTTATTAGTCTTTCTTCAAACTTGTTCTTGGATAAGATAAGTTGTCTATATGATCTTCCATGATCCCTTGGTCTTAAATGTGTGTGTTAGGGACTATTTTGGTTGAAATGATTACCTTGATCTCTTGACTACACTACTTAATTAGGAGAGTTGTTCACTTATTTTTACTTATCTATCTACTTGGTTATTTGGCTTCTTTCCTTTCTCTTGACTTGAGTAAAAAGTTTTGTAGATTTCTTGGGAAATTGACTTTTTAATTCACTTTAATCTTTCTCTACTATCTTGGAAAGTGAATACTTTACCTCTCTATTTTGGACATCAAGTTACCTTGTGTAACCTTATCAAATTTTTCTAGTCTCTTTCATGGGTTTTGAGTCTTTTTCTTCCAAACCTCAACTAAGTCTACATGATATTGAGTTTCTCAATCTCTTTAGAGGATTACAATTCCTATACATTTGATACACCAAAATTGAAGAGACCAATGACCCCACTTACCTTAGTCTTATTAAGGACATCATAAAATAATTTTCTAAATGTGAAAAAATGGTAGAAGAGAGATTGAAATCCTCAAATTAATATCCCTTAAGGCCTCTATATGCACATGGTCCATCCTCTTCTTCTAGGTTGACACACTCTATTTATCCAAGACATTGATTATCTTCATCTTCTAGATCCAAAGACCTCTTTTCAGAATAAGCAAGTGATACCTCCTTTGTGCCTATGCCAATATTTCATGATAAGCCTATCTTTGACCAATATGATGAAGACATGGATTCATTCTATTTACTTGAAAAATAACAAGAAGATCCTAGAAATACTTTTGAGAGGAATTTTATTCCCTTGGAATATTCTTATTATGTCATCTTGCCAATACTCCTTGATAATGAACTTATCACATTTCCTAAGTCTAACTTAAATGAAAAACCATTCTTGAAAATATTTTATGCTTATCATCAACATAATGATCATAGCAGTTCAAAGTGTATTGAGATGAAACATAAAGTTCAATATTTTATCAATGATGGAATTGTTGATATTAGAATCTCTAATGGCTCATTTGGTGATGATACTTCTCTTGATAAAGGTCATGTTGATGAAACTGTGTCTAGTGGCGACTTCCTTGACACCTTCACTTCTTCCAACACTCATGTGTCTCCCAAATATTCAAATCTTTACAACCTGCCTCTATCAAACAAAGAACCTAATTCTTTTCACATTGACTATTCATACCCTCAAGGGATAACTCTAAATGAAAATCAATTTTATCTTCACTTGGCTACAAATATTTTTCATAATACTAAGCCTAAATATCCTCGACCTTCATGTCATGCTATGATTACTATGCCTACTTGAACTATTCCTTCATTACCTCTCCAAGGGCTTATCATGCAAACATTATAAGTGCTTCCATGTCAAGAGGACTCTCAAAAAGATAAAGGTATAAATAAAGATCAAGATCAATCACCCATCCATCTCCTTCAAGATGTTACCTTTCAGTATCCTATGTATTTTTCATCTCCCAAGTATGATTGAGACATCACTTCCAATACTTCTAATGAGATTATTAAAGTTCAAGAAAAACTCACTATGCCTATGCTATCCAAAGACACTTTCCAAGATCAAAGTATCTCCTTCTACTTCTCTAAATCCACTTCAAAACTATGCTCAACCTTCAAATGCCTTGGTCATGTTTCTCATGAGTCACTTCTATAAAAGAAATGCATGAATCTATTGATGGCCTTGGCCATGTTTCTTACACTAAAGATGTTGATATCCCTACTCACTATCCATTTGCATCTCCTAAGTTTTATAAATATAAAGTGCTCTAAGATAACTGAGAGGGGGTGAATCAATTATCACATTAAACTTACCAATATCATCATCTCTCCTCAAATAACAT
Source organism: Cupressus sempervirens (assembly GCA_028749045.1). Taxonomy (NCBI): domain Eukaryota; kingdom Viridiplantae; phylum Streptophyta; class Pinopsida; order Cupressales; family Cupressaceae; genus Cupressus; species Cupressus sempervirens. Next base: position 637,497,253 of record CM053789.1, on the reverse strand, counting down.
TTACTTCCAAAAATTCTAAAATACCTAACTAATGGCGCATGTCCAAACCATAACTCATAAGGTGTCTTATTCATACCTTTTTTGATCTATACCCTATTCATGGTGTATATTGTTGTATTTACTATTTCTCTCCAAAATATCTTTGATACATTGTTCTCAAGAATCATTTCTCTTGCTACTTCATTTACTGATCTATTTCTCCTCTTTGATATTCCTTTTTTCTCGAGTATCTTAGGGGCTATAAGTTGTCTCTTAATATGATGTGCTTCACAAAAATTGTCAAACTCATTTTATGTAAACTCTCCACCTCTATTAGATCTAAAACATTTTATCTTCAAACTTGATTCATTCTCAACTCTATTTTTAAATAATTTAAACTTCTCAAATGCCTCAAACTTTTCTTTAATAAATGCTACCCACATCATCCTAGTAAAGTCATCAACAAGAATCATAAAATACCTTTCACCATAGAATCTTCTTATCTTTGTAGGACCACTCATATCTGTATGAATAATCTCCAACTTTTTTTTAGTAGAGAACTTCTTGCTTGGAAAAGAAATCCTTTCCTTTTTAGCCATCTTACATTCATTGCATACCATATTAGTAGGCCTTATAATTTTAGACAAATCTCTTACTACAAATGTATTACTTGCTTTCACGATATTGCCAAAGTTTATATGACAAAACCTTTTATGCCAAAGCCAATTGTTATCAACTTGTGTAACCAAAGATATCATCTCAATAGGATTCAACTGAAATACATTACCTAACGATCTTTTATCTATACCAATCATCTTACCATATTTGTCTTTGATAGTGCATGTCTTCTCTGTGAACTATAATTGATATTCTTTTTCCACCAATTATCCAAAACTCAAAAGATTATATTTCAAACTATCAACAATAGAAAATATCAGTGTTAGTTTTACCATAAAGAGTAATAGATCTCATTCCCTTAAGGTGGCAAGTTGCATCATTTCAAACTCTTACTATTCCTCCATCATAGCTTTTAAACTTAAAAAACTTGTTCATATCACCTTTCAATGATGTGAACAAACATTGTTTATAATCCAATATTCTTTATTTTCTACTTGTGACACTAAAGGCATAACTTCTTTTTTGGGACTCTCTTCCTTAATAGAAAAAAAATCCTAGTTCATAATCACTCTCACTATTTTCTTCAAACTCATCTTCATCATCATTTGTATATAGACAATTTCTAAGCATTTTGGATTGAAAATTTCTTCCAAACTTATTAACTCTCTTAGGACATTTAGATGCAAAATGACTATATCCTTTACAAGTCCAACATTTAAAAATTCTCTCACCACCAAGTTCTCTTTTAATGAGTAGTGCAATACCTTCCTTGATTTTCTATCCTTCTTCTGATTTACTTTTATTACTGATTGCAAAGTTTCCACTAGTGCTTACATTTATGGATTGCTTTGGCCTTATGCTTAATGTGCTAAATGTTGTCCCAATCTTAGGTAGATCTCCACTTTTTTTTAGACTTAATTCTTCTGACTCTAATCTTCCAATTAATGTTTCTTGAGATAAATTTTCACTACAAAGTATCACTTGTTCAATAATCATTGCTACCTACTTCGACTATGGTGTGAAAGTCTTCAAGAACTTTCATATGATCTCATCTTCATCTTTATTACCTCCACAAGATTTAATATCTGCAACAATTTTTGATACTCCACCAATGTATGTTCTAATAGATTCATCTTCCATCATTTTAGCTTCTTAAAATAAATATATTCGGTTCTACAATCTAATCCTTTTCGCATGCTTATCACCTTCATAAATAGATTCTAAAGCTTCCCAAAATATATGTGTTGTAATCAAAGATTTTACTTGATTGTAATCAGTCTCTAGAAGAGCTGACATGAATACCTCTCTTTCCTCTTTAGTACATTTCTCAAAATCTTCTTTAAATATTATTTTGCCCATCTTTTTTATTAGCTAATATCCTAGATCCATGCATAGAAAATGTGTTTTCATCCTTTTCTTCCAACTATCATAGTTTATCTCATCAAATTTTGGACTTTCGTTTCTATATTTAGTCATAGATCTCCTCAAGCTATTAATACTTTCCTTTAAGGACCTGACACTTTGATACCAATTGTTAGAAATATAAAGTCCAATATAACTTGTGGGGGGTGGGGGAAGAGGGATGAATCAATTATCCAACTATTAAAACATTTACCAACCTTAATAATCTTTAAACATGTGAGAAATGTAATTAGAAACCATAAGAAGATACACATACACAATAACACTAGATATGTTAAGTAGGGAAACCCTTGATTAGACGGAAAACCCCAGTGGGGATGGTACCCACAAAATGATGTACTAATATAAAAGTTCATTATAAGAGGATAGACCCTATTAGGAATATTTGAAATGGATTTAGTATAGTAAATTGGCCAAATTGTAACTATGGTCCTTCTTGACTAATTTGTATCCCATGTCAATAACTACACATGCTACACTATTTAGTTGTCTTGACTGATAAAACTTATGAGTAATCACTCAAACTACGAACTCAATCACAGGATCCACAAGAATATTGATTGACAGACCTTAGCCATTCCACTTTTCCTTTGTGATGTTTTCAATAACATCCCTTTCTTGACATCAAACAATCTTTTCTTGGTCCAAAATAGGGTAACCAATCACATGATGAATAATGAACTTTTTGATCCTAACTAGCCCATTCTCCAACCACAATTTCATGTCATGTATCTTTCTTGGCACAATATTTATCCATTCAACTTTGAATACCTTTGGAAATGCTAGGGAGTGAGTTAACCCTTTCTTCTCCATGATCTTGTTCTCATCCTTCAATCTTCTATTTTCACACAACTTTGTCATGGGCATTTCTCATCTCAAAATTACCTCTCTCTCCAATCTTGCACACATAATATTATCTAACATCATGTACCATAATAAATTTGGGTAGAATCATAGATAATTCTTCTGAAAAATCTTATGTTAATGTAATGTCTAGAAATGCCTTAAACATGGGTGGAGGGCATGCATCATTATGAACAAGTTGTGCATTGTTATCCCTCAATGCTTCCCTCTTCTGACTCACAGATGTAGATGATTCCATTATCATAATTTAGGTTTTCAAAATCAAAAAACTTCACAAATTTACAACTTGGTTCAAATGAATTTGCACAACTTAAACGTGAAGTTGATGACAGGTGTTTGAATCTCTTCACACTTCATACAAATCACTCTATAAATTGCCTTAATGCTTCACTCTGTAAATTCAATAACTTGGTGAGTCAAAATGAACTTATAAATTGAATATATTGCTTCAAATGGTTGAATTGGAGTCCCATTAAATGTTATGTACTAATATTAGGTATATACTAGGTGCATAACAGTTGTCTTAGCTTACTCAATAAAACTTAAAGCATACACATATTTCAACTTTTCTAGTTAGTATCAAGACTTAGTTCATACTGATAACAAAAATTGGCACTCAATCTCTACTAAAATTTTAACTCGGTACCATAATTCATCTTGAACTCAAAAATTAACATTTATCCTTGTGCATCTTTAATCATGTTGATTTGGAGTTTCATGCATGTTGTATTAGTAACTAATGTGTGATTTTGCAATCTAATACATAGTTCCATGCATACCTTTCTATTGAGTTTGAGGTGGGGGAATTTTTACTTCAATATTTGGTGTTGACACTCAGTTCATATAGTCCTTGCTTAGATGACTGGACTTCTAATAATTGAAACATACTAGTCAAAAATTCCTCTAGTTACCATATCTTCCTCTGAGATGTATCCTAGAAAACATTATTGCAATGTGTCCATACTCTCCACAATATTGACAATTTACCCAAGTATTTAATTCCAATTTATGGTATTACCTTGCTTAGGTACTTTGTCTTGACCTTTACGTGTCCAATTTTTCTTTGCCTTAGATCTACAATCTTAAGACTTATGACTATAGTTCCAATATGTATAACACTAACATTCAAATCTAGAAGTAGTGGGTTCATTATTGATCTAATCTACACTCATGTTCTTGATGACCTTGTTTGTTACAAGTGAAGAAATAACCATTGAATTTAGGTTTAGGGTTTGAATTACCAATCTTTCTCTTGCAAAAATTTGTTGTATGGTCTAGTTTCCCATTATGATAGCATGTAGGCTTCTTGTTCTTTGAAATTTGTATTTGTGTTCCTTTGTTCTCCTTGATTTGATGTCTCTCCTTGATTGACACCTAATAGGAACTTGGCATAGCCTAGTCCATAGGTGTGATGGCGTCTCCTAGGTGAATTTCATAGCCTCTTTAGGCTTGTTCAACCTCTCAACAAATTATTTTTCAACCTTCAACTCATTCATCAATCTTTCATTTTTTAGATTTCAAATTTGTAATCTCCAACTCTTTTCTTGCAATCTCATGATTTGCACTTAGTAACTAATTGATCATGTCAAATTGATTATGGGTTAGATTTTTCACTTCATTTATTCTTTCATCAAGTCTTATAACCAAATGTCTCTTTTATTCATTAGCCATTACCTTGTCATCTTCTACTTTTACTTTATCTTCCTCAAACTTTTTCTTTTTTTTAGTCACTT